>CM064869.1:5087210-5687210 GCA_032719365.1 Prinsepia uniflora | reverse complement strand
CCCAAATTTTCACTTTTTCTCTTCGTATCTTTCTCTTCCTCTCTCTCTTTCCTCTCTAGATTTCTTACTCGGTGTTCTTGTATGGTTGCTGGATGGATGATTTTTCCAGTCATTACACTTTGTTTTGAACGCACAAATACACACCATTGCAACATACACCCAGCACCCACGTACACTTGTCGCGTGGTGCCACTAACTCAAGCCTAATGGTGACAGATGTCACCCCTCACAAAGAGTTGACTCACTCAACAATTTAGGAAAAGACCAAATTGCCCTTGGTTTCCCGAAATGTCCTCAAGCAAAATTACGAAAATGCCCCTCAACAGTTTAGACCCATAGCTAACACATTTGAATTCCGATTTTGATGTGCCTCCTGTGTACGGACTTAGTGTTTCAAGACCTTCACGATGGTCCTCGAAAAATGTGCAAAAAGTATTCCAATTAAAAAGTCAACTTTAACCACTACATTCACAAGGGCAAAAACGTCATTTCCGTTTCAAATTCTTAATTTTTTTTTGAATTTCCGGGTCGTCACACCATGTGTGATAGTCATCATCAGAGCGTGACTACTCATCATCATAGTTTAGTCCGATGGACAACAAATGTGTATCTACATTTATTGGGTTCTTAATCTAACGACTAATTATCCTTCTTGAATCGCCAAAACCTCACAGTAGCCCAATTGATTTAAAGGCCACACAATGTATATATGGTCATCATGTGTCCTTAATCATATAATCATTAAGATTAACATGATGATGATCTCGAGGATCAAGATTTATGGCCACCTCTTCCAAATATTCAACCATTTGCTCTTTGTTTTGGTATCATATTTCTGAAATCCTACGTACGTACTCGATCTTGAAGCCAGTGAGATGATTCCCACACATTTATCCAAACCAAACATCTTAGTCTATATATAGGAGACATTAGCTTACAAACCTATAACTTAAAGATAAATATTCAAGGCATCTTTTCTTATATATATATATATATCTATTTCCCCACCATAAACATTAATAAGATATATAGTTAATTTGATTAAAAATCTAAATTCGAAATTATTATTATTAAAGCTCTAAAACAATGATTACGTATATACTCCTTATTTTTCTTTAATTTTCATTAACAATCAGTACGTAAGAACTATTTTGAATTGATATCATAACAACATGCCTTCTATATATATGCTAATACAAAAAAAATTGAATCTACGTACAATTTACATATACAGATCTATAAGTATAAAGTTCACACACCCATGCTTAATAAATTTACCACAACTAATTTATAGTCACTTGAACGATCACCTAACCTTATATACTCCCATGTCTTGTTGACATTAAATACAACAAAAACCTCGTGTAAGAAATTAAATAGGGCTAATAAAAGGATTGCTAGAGTGTGGAATATTCCTATTAACTAGGGCTAGATTTGTTGGGATGTGGTGTTTGTTTCGTTCTTCCGGTTAAGGTGGTCCCTTGAGTGGTGGCTTGGTTTTGAGGTAGTGTTACTGTTTGCTGTATTTTTGGTTTTGATTTGGGTTATTCTGCCTTTGGCTTCTTGTTGTTTCCGGTAGTTCTGAGTTTTGTTCTTTTTGCTAGCTGCTTGGTTAGTTTTTTTTTTTTTTTATTTATTTTTATGTTTGGTGAATTTGCCCTTTGGAGTTTGTTACTGCTCTTTGGGCTTGTTGAGATTTGCCCTTTTTAATACAATTTTGACTTAACCAAAAAAAATTAAATAAAAATGTACGTATGCATAGTGTGTATATATACTATATCTGATATCATGGATCTCCGGCCACCATTATTTCAAAGTGTCACAATCTTGAGGTCACATGAAACATCCATTCACTCACTATTTGAAAAGAAATAAACTAGTGAGGTTCATTGTATTTTTGTGCGGGAGTCAGGAAAAAAAAAAGCCTACAGCAACGACTTACACAAAGTACGTACATGCCACTGTATTATTCATCAGTTGCTGCGTCGACCCAAGCAGCCTTTGAAATTAGAAGCTAGCTATTTAGCTACGTACCTCCTCTTTCCAATTAATTATTTAATTAAATTCTTCATCAAGAAATTAATATTTCAAAATATACATAAATATTTCATCTTCCGCGGGCCTCTCTGTGAATCTGTGTAGAAATCCAATAAAGATCACATATTTTTACAGCTGTAGAATGATTTTGGCATGTCGATTAGCAGAAAGCTGCTGCTGCTACTTAGGCAGCCTGTTATATAGGCCGCGCGCGGGTGACAAAAACAAAAATCCGTACTGAGATGATGAGAGTTAATATCTAATTCATATATATAAATATGGAATCAATGAAGTCGATGTTCTCAATGCAAGAGGTCGGCTTGTTGCGAAAGACATGAAAGTAAGATACTTTTTCTTGTTTGTTAGCTTAATTATATCTTTGCACAGATCTCTGCCACGTGTAGTCTCTCCCATTCTTCTCGCTTAAAATGGTATCGAGTTCCAGCCTCTTGTTGGGCTCATTTCCAGGTTCCAGACCTACCTAGATTCAGACCTACGAAGCCCCAGCTACTACTTTTCTAGCTACCTACAATATTATAATTAATATAATTTAAACTATTTCCGAATTAGTAAAAGGTTTGCTTAATAAGAAAAATTAGCACCCTGAAATGCACGGTTAATTCTTTGGTCTAAGATTACATTTTCATTAATTCTTTGGGAAGTGATTTTTCGGAATTTGGTTTTGTGTTTATTCCTTAATGAACGGTAGGTTCATCAACCGGTAATTCATCATTAATATTTAGTGCTACAGAATTTAAATCTTCCGGTTCATTAATGAATGGATTTAATATTGCATACCTTTTTTAATGGAGAAATGATATTATCAATAGATGATAATATTTTAATAAATTGAATGACTTAGTATTTATTTTTTGTGGTAAATAAAATGATATATCAAGTGTGTCATTAAATGTAGTTAATTTATAGGGCCGGTCCGATAAATTGAAGGCCTAGAACGAATATTATAAAAGTGCCACTATAATATATATTTACATACGCAAAATTAATAAATTTTTTTTTCATCCTCCTAGCAATATACCAAAAAAATTCATGAATTTAAGCACATCAATCGTACATAGAAAATATGGTCATTTTTGCAACATTATATTTTTAAGAAATGATATTTTATCATAAAATTTAGAATTAGAGTCTTAATGACTTTATAAAACAAACTAGATAACTATATATTAATTAGAATAACTCTTATAATATTTCAAGAATATGAGCCCAATTTTTAAATAAAATATTTCTTCAAATTCAATTTAAATATTTTTTTTTTATTTTTTTCATCAAAATAAGACAAATTAAAAATTTTTGGCCCCTTCTTGTTCGTGGGTCCCGGGCGGTCGCCCTTGCCGCCCTAGGCCATGGCTGATCCGATTAATTTAGTGTGTATAAATAGTATTACTCTTTTAATTTAATCACATCCGATTATTTTTAATCTCATTTTTCTCCTTTCTCTTTGTATTTTGTTTTATTTTCTAGTTTTCTTTTTATAATCTACTTAATTAAATTCTAAAACTATGAAAAATATATAAGATTGGCGAGAGAAGAAATATTGAGAGTTTGAATCACATTGTTGCACAACGGTATATAGTTTTGTTTTTCTTCGAAAATGATTCGATGGATATATCTAGGAGTGGATATGAATCCGTTAAAACCGCTAACCGATCCGCTTCAAACCGTTATTTATTCAACGGTTTAAGTTTAACCAAATAAAAGTCAAACGGTTTGAGAATCCAAACCGTTCCGTTATTAACGGTTTGGATTTGGATTTTCATTTTGAATCCGTTAAATCCAAACCGAACCGTTAAGGAATATATTAATTTTTATTAATGTTTAAATCTATTATTAATATAATGTAAAAATAATAAAAATAAAATCATACCTAGATATACCCATATAAGTATATATATATATATATATATACACTTATATATATATACTTATATATATATATACTTATATAAGAGTATAATAAAATATTATTAAATAGTTTGTGTGTTTGATAAATCTTAGTATAATGATAATGTTTGCAATTCAATACTTAGCAAACTTAATATGTAAAATTTTGAATATTGAGTATTGATTGTTTTTTTTTTGTATATTTGTTTTTTCTATATCCTTATTTTTTTATTCTTTAATAGTTTTAAACCGTTTCGATCCAAACGGAACCGTTAGTAACGGTTTGGATTGAAACGGTTTTATTTCTAATTTTAGAAAATCCAAACCGTATCGAACCGTTAAAATTTTAACGGTTTGAATTTGGATATTGCCAATATCGATATTGAACCGTACCGTGCACACCCCTAAATATATCCATCCAATGAATTGATAATTATCAAACAGATCCTTTGTTAGTAAGATTTTCTTAAGAAGATCCAAGAAGTTGGTTCAAAAAGATAAACACCCCAGAGAATTCTTTTTGGTCAACTCTTTGGAATTATTGGATTTAGTTTAAACTTTATTTAGGATTTAATGATCGAGAGTGTATCATCGTGTACGTTAAATGTCAAAGTACGATTGTCAAAAAACAATGGCGGAGAGAGGGGCCGAGGGGCCGAGGGGCCGAGGGGGTGTCCAATGGAGTCCTAGGCCCTCTCTCACTCATATTGTGCAATAATTATAATAATAATAATAATAATAATAATAATAATAATAATAATAATAATAATAATAATAATAATAATAATATATTTTTGTTAAAATAAGCATTAATTTTAATCCTATTTTCAGAAAGTAAATTTTTATGATCCATTTGTTTTTATTAATATTGCACATCGAAATTTTGTATTTATAAATTCTTATTTTTATTTAATATGATATTAATTATTATGTTATTTTAAACCATTAGAATTAATTTACGAGTTAAATTACATCAAGTTTAATATTTTTTCTACGCCACTGGTCATAATGTTTTCAGAGTCTCCATATATATATGTACACATGCATTTACCAGCATGTTTAATAATGTACAGAAGATAGTAGATATATATATATATATACATATATAGATGCAGTTATAATATAATTGACCGTAATGTACGTACTGTTAGTGTTTATGTTTGGTAGGCATGCATGTTGAAATTGCTTCCCAAGTGGTGGTCGTCCCTTCAATTTGCCCTAGCTAAAGCCGATTTGCTGGTCACTCATTCTTTAATTATAATACATACTGGCAGGCCTGCTTTGATTGCTCTTGTATAATATATGACTCCAAGTCTCCAACAACATTCTTAAATATTATTGGTAGTCTTGTTGTGTTGTAGGTAAACCCTAAACACATGGTCTACCATTGTTCCTCCATCATCATCATCTTCCTCGATCACCTTCGATTCAAACTCATCGCAACACCTTCATTTGCATGTGGGGTTTACAGGATTCAATTTCATTTTCATTCTTTGTCCCTTCTAATCCATTACGTACTCACTGATTTGTAGAGCAATTAATATTTGTTTGGACTCATTTTTACATGTGAGACCATCTTTCTCACTCTCTCTATCCGTTTCCTTTCCTAACAAGAAAACCCTAAGCTTCTATATTAGAGAGATAAAAACACATGTTATCAATCTAGTGTACGTACATAGAAAATGAACAAAATGGTTTCATCGAAATGGCACTTTAATTTTTTTTTTTGCCAAGGCTACGAAGATTATATGTATTTGTAAATCACACAATAGTACAGATAAGACCTACCAATACAAGAATTCGTCTTTATTAATGTGTGGATTAAAAATATGACCTCCCTAACAATTTTTTTTTTAAAATTTAAAATTTTAATAGTGTGTCGGATGAGAATAATAATGAAAATGTTATGTCCACAAAATTACAGGAATTAATAATAAAAATAAATATCTTCTGTATATAGGGGACCTTGTGGTCCTTGACTAAGAGAACTCCAACTCGGTCCCTTCTCATGTTCCAACACATTTATGTTCAATGAAAAAAAAAAAAGGTTGGAAGTGCTCATGAATTATGAACACACTTTTTTGTGCTATTCGACTTTTGCCAAAGCACTTTCAAGTCCACGTTTTTTATGCACTTGACATTTAAGGACTGTTTTGACATGTTTCTAATAGAACTAATATCAATAATTTCTTTGAAAAAAAAATAAAAAATCAAGTGTTGGAGTTAAATACTGTACATAACACGAATCACAAATGAAGCCTAATGTCTGCTATTGGCTAACAAAGCATTTTCCAAAGCCACTTTTAAGATTTCAAATAGCCCTAGAAGATTTGACACATTGGTTTTGATTCGGCATGTTTTGACCTACTTTGGACTGATACTAGCCCAAGACCCCAGATGGACCATTCATCCATGGAAGCTAAGGCCTTGTCATTCATTCACATGCACCGCCATGTCCCACGTCAAGGACAAAGTGACAAACAAAATGTGTCTTTTTTTTTTTTGATAAATAAACAAAATGTGTCTTTAGCCTAAGCACATATGAGTTTGATTTACTTTAGATTTTGAGCCCAATTTTACAAGCGCATAATTTATGAACAGTTTTTGTGTACAGAAGCCCAAGCGAAGATAAATTCATTTGAATGGCACAAAAAAGGCATCACAAACTTTTGAAACATATAAACTATTTGTCCCAAGAAATTACATAAGCAAAATTCCCTAAAGAGGGACCTTGGTTTATAACGTTCTGTATCAACATGTCTCATTTGTATATTTATTTTGAAAGCCAGTAGATAATAAGGAACAAGGTGCATGCTGCAATGACAGCGGAGAGAATAAGCGTGTCTCTTGATCGCCGCCTTCGAATTGAACCTGCAAAATAAGCGAATACAAGATGAATAATACTAAGTCACATCAGGAAATGAAAATGAATAGCATCGATTGTTTGATACAGTACCGAGTAGGCCACGGATTATAGGGAACTTATCACTTAGGTTTTTCACTTTCCCTTGAACATCTCCAAACAAAGCCCTTTGAGAGCCTAATACGGCCCTTGTTGTTTGAGCTTGACTAATCACCTCATCTATCTGCAGACACGATGAACATATCAATCAAAGAAGAACTTACTATGAAGGGTACAAAACAAATAAGAAAAAGCTAATTTCCCAGCACTGGCTTTCAATTGAAGGGAGTCCAATATGTATGACATTGAAATATCTCAATCAGAAAGCAAGAGAACCAAAAAAAAAATTTGTGTGTTATGTGTGGTTTTGAGGCAAGGTAAGGTACAGCCATCCACTATGTATGACCTAACATAAGCTAATATACATCTTTTTTTTACTAAAAAGATACAAATTTATTGCTTATAATAATAAAATCTTAGGATTGGACAAGATGGCCACAAAATGAATAGCATAAGCAAACAAAGCAAAAACAGACAACAAAAGTTCCTTTCAGCTAAACACACACACAGAAAAAGGAAACACGAAATCTAATGAATAGCACTGTTCCACCTTCCTATGAGTTTTAGGGACCAGACACAGTTGATCACTAGCTAGGAAATCTTATTGCCCTAAAACGAGGTTAAGAGAAGTCATCTTTCAACTATCTTTCAAAATAAAACCCCTCGCCACAAAGTGTAAAAAAATCTACCACCAATGTCAGAACCACCTGGCTAAGGTTGACAAAGCTAAAATTAAGTTGAAGATCACTAGGTGTTGCAGGATCATCTAAGAATCCTACTTGTAACTCCAATACCAACAAATTGGGGGTTTGTCTTAAGAAAAGAAGTCGGCTTAAAGAGCACAACACAAGTATCACTTAGTCACATCATTGAGACCTGAGAAAATTGGCTGTAAATATTGTATCATTCGATTAATTTGTAATACCTTTTGCTCCTGAGTGGTGACCACAGTTTGTTAAGTTTATTACTTGCCTTTGCTTTTTCTCCTCAAAACTATAATACTAACATTTGTTATTTAACATTTTATTAGAATCTGCCAGAAGGTGTAAAGTCTCTTCTACTAAGGACAGCATTGCATGCAGTCTTCACCAATGTTTGCAAAGGGCTTAGGGGATGAAAGAGAGCTACTCCCCATTGTGTGGCCCATGAACCGGATAATCATCGAACAAACCCATCTTTTTTCTTTTTATTTTCTAACTAAATGAGATATCCCTTGCTTTGTGCAACTTGTCATGTGATGATTACCAAATAGCACTTAAAAACTTACATGAGATACACTTCCATGGATGGCAGCTCTCTCCCGTAGTATCTGCATTCTCGGTGACATGCTTCCAGATGCCTGCAAGAGAACAGGTGAAACAAACCCGATCTTAGAAAGAAGAGCATCCAAAACCCGAGTAAAATAAAAAAAAGGAAGAAGTAAAACAAGTAACACTATAGTAACTTAAGAAATTATTTAATAAGTCAAAGCTTTAACCAGGCCCACCTTATATTCACTGATATCATCCCTTACTGAAGTTAGAAGCTCCGCATGTTCCTTCAATGAATTTATGTTCCCCTTGGTTCTTTTAAACTCCTAAAGATACATGCACCATTTTCCAAATGGAAAAGATTAAAATGAACAATTTAGTATTCAAATGGTAAAATGTTTCTTACAGCAGTAAAGAGACATGTATAAAATAAAACAAAATACTTAATATAACTGGTATAGCTTAAGGTGAGGATATACCCTAGGACCGAGTTTAGCTTAAGCTCAATCTAAGTAATGAAATCTCGTGTTTCCTTATATGTATATTATCAAGGCCTGGTCAAACTTAGAACCAGGTTTTAACCACCTTTGATAACATTAAGGAGAAGCCCAAAATATTCCAAAAACATGAGAAATGCATTGCGGTACTTTGCTATATTGAAAATGATATTGATACAAGAGTTCCCCAATCTAGGTCAAGTCAGATCGAGGATGGAACACAAAAACCATCTCCAACTTCTAGTATCAATCATATCATTCTACCATTTTACAAGCTATAAGCTAATTTGTTTTTAATAATCACATATGAAAGTTTGGTGACATTGGGGACCATAGTTAACATACAAGAACATTTTAGAATAGGGGAAATTTCTAACACCAGTCTTTCATTGAGTCATGTCATAATTGTAATAATTATAAACGATCTTGCACATTCTAGCCACAGAAATGGAGAGAAAACTGATCTGCATAAATAATCATGCAACAAACGTGAAGAATATTTTGAAGGTAGCTAAGATGCAGCAGTTGAAAAAAAGCAAAGAAATCATAGAAATTTAAAAGTAGAAAGTAAGAGAAAGGTAAACCTGGGTAAATTCATGAAGAATATCTCTATGCCTTGCTAGTTTCTGAGCTACAGAAGTAGCTGGTGTAGCAGACGCAGCACATCGGCTCATTGAATCATTTATATCCAATAGCTTCTCAAGTAAAGATTGGATTTCCATTTCCATGGACTTCCATGACCTGCTAGATCCAACAGGTGGTGACCCAGATTCCACATAACCTGAAATCAAAATTCATATTTATTATAAAGGCAGACAGGCTGAACAATATATCGAGCATGTTAACGTCAAATTAGTCCGGCAATAATAGTATAGTTTCAACCTTGAAAATTTTCAATAATAGTGCCAGAAGAGCAGAAGCTAAAAGTTGCAACATTGGAAGGAAATATCATGGGTAACGAGGGTGCAAAGATTTTTCGGAGTCCATACCATGAGATAACAGGAAATTCAACGTTTTTTCTTTATTTATTGGTTTCTTACTTCTTTGCAGACAGAATGGTAGAGATCAAGATATAGATTCCTCGAGAGGATCCTAAAACTCAAATTGTAAGCTCATTGATTTCGAACTTGACAAAATTCTGGGCATGCAAACTGTACCTACATAAGGGCTTAGAAATTCCTAGTATCAACTAATTAATACGATCCCCCGACATTAAAACCATCTAGTTGGTCTTCAAAATTCCAATGCGTAATGTGACTAAAGGAACATAATTTGAAACAATCGCGAAATGCAATTCAATACATAAACGAACCAAAAATTAAAAAATTAACAAGCAACTTGAGGATAAAACAATCTTCCCAAAGAGAATACAAATTCGAAAAGACGTGAAACTCAACCACTGTAAAAACAAGTCGAGGAAATGATTACAACAATACTTAAAACTCTTAACGAGTTAAAATCTATAGCAAGAGAAGGGAAACTAAAAATCACTCATAAAAAAAAAAAAAAATCAAGAACCTCTACAATTCTTAATAACTAAACCTCACAATTAAGAAACAAGCCACACTAGTTTTAGTAATTCAGCACAAGATATTAGGAAAATCATAAATTATTATCTCCCGTTCTCCAAAATTTAGCAACTGGGTCACTCCCGTTTTCCTCATGGAGTTCCATATAGGCACTATAATTCACCATTAAAGAACCAAAACCCACTATTTCCAGCCCCACAGCTTCCATAACCAAAATGCAATGCACAAATCACAGAATGAACGAAACCCCAAAACACACAATTAAGCAATTAAGAATTTCCATAAAAATAAAAAAATAAAAACTTTTAATGACATTGAAAAGGATAAAAGTTGAAAGAAAACGAACCTCCTTGTGTGAACCTTGCCCCGAGCTTAGCATAAGAAGAGAGTTTGACATCAAGATCTCCCTCGATCTTCCGAGCCTCTCTCCTCAGCTCCTCCCATCCCGATTCCTGCAGCTCCAGATTCACATCCGTCATTTGGATCTCTCAATTTTGGATCCGGGTGCAAAAACCCTTTAAGCCAATTTGCCTTCTCTGATTGCTACTTGATTCAACTGTTGCTACTGGTTCAGTTATTTACAGTTAAAACACATTTCCAGGTTCTCAGTTCTTCACACCCTGCTCTGCTTTGCCTCTCTCTTGTTCATTTCCCAGGGCCGGAGATGAAGGGTGGGGATGTGGTACGCTCATGGCGTGGCTGAAATCGGTTGAATCTGAGTCGTCTATGTCGTAGAGTATTTATTAATTTATTTATTTTTTGAGAAGTGGTCTAATGTCGTAGAGTTGGCCACACTGAATTGATGATGAGGGTTCCACGTCTCGTATGGACCAATGACACGTGGCAGTTGGTAAACGGGTTGCTTGGTGGGCTCAAGTCGATGGGCTGATACGTAGTTTCTACTGGGCTTCAAAATAGAAGTTGGCTAATGAGGTACGATTGGTGGGTTCCACCGCTCACTGCACATCGGAGTAGATATAATATTAGGATTGAATATTGCGTTATACTCCTTAATTGAAATATCGGCGGGTTTGCGTCAGGATCTAAACAGAGGGGAAGAAATTTTTTCCCCCAGCATCTATGTTTTCGTCCAATATCGAAATATATCGGCGATTTTCACCAAAATTCACCGAGTTTCGCCGAAATATCTTGAGCACTAACTCCAAATTGAGGTAAAGGGTAAGAAATTTCAGCGCAAATCGGAACAAAATGGTGCGTTTTATATCTAACCTTGATGAATTCCTGGTCAAAAACAGCCTCAGCCTCAAAATCAGGGCGAAAGCCGAGTAGGCGACGTGCGGCAGGCGGAGGCCAGAAGCCGAGTGGGCAACGTGCAGCAGGCGAAGGCGGTTGAGCGGTGGCTGGTCTTGCTGGGCATAGAAGAAGACTAAAAAGAAAGAAAGTTTTGGGGAGGGAGAAGATCTAAATGAATGTAAAACAGATCCATTCAAAACACACTGTTTTGATTTTCTTTTTATCTTATGTTAAGGAGACTTCTAGTCTCTCCTGGTCTCTTCTTTTAATTAAATGAAGAGGTGGTCGTCCCTCTTTTTTTTTTTTTTTTTATCTGATGGAGACCTAGAGACTTGGCTCCCTTTTTGATTTGTATGTACACTTTTTAATAATTTATTGCTTATTATTATTATTATTATTATTATTATTAAATTAAGGTATTATTGCATTGTAATTTCTTTTTTATTTCACAAAAAAAGTTCATTATTCATTAAATATTAGTATGTTACATATATTCTTCTTCTTGTTCTTTTTATCTATTTGTATTAAGTGTTCAAATTTGTATTATTATTATCAACATCTATTATTATTATTATCTATTTGGGTCCTAATAGATAGAGTCCAATACAATTTTGAATGTAATAGACACTATTTATTTTTTAGTAAAATTTAATGATTCTCTAAATTATTATGTAAATGTAAAATCTATTATTATTATTATTATTATTATTATTATTATTATTGTTTTTAACTATATTAACATTCAATTATAGTAATTCATTTCAATTTATGTTTATATTTAAAATTTTATATTATTAGTCATCGATAGAACTCTACTGTATCATATTATTTATCATATATTTATTATATCAAAGTCATTTTATCATTTTTATTAGTCCTATATAACCATTATTAGGTATTTAAGTTTTTCCCAAAGTTTCATTCAAAATTTCCATATTTTAAACCAAATTTCCGTCATTTTTGTTGACCGTGAACAATATCGATATTTGGGGCGAGATATCCGTAATTTTGATTAACAATATATCCGTCGATATCAATATTTTCATCCTTGGTTATACTGAAACCAGGTTAAATTACCCTCAACCAATTCCTACTCTTGACGAATAAAAATATCGTTTTTCACAGAAATATCGACAATTAAATAAATATTGATATCGATAATTGTTCATATTTAACAAAAAAATATTAGAAATTTAGACCAAAATTTGAAATTTTTGAATGAAATTTTAGAACTTAAGCACTAAATAATGTTTATATAAGGCTAATACTAGTATTATGGAAATTGAGAAGATGTTTTTCTTCTTTCACTATTTTTTTGTCAAAACCCTCCAATACAATTTAAGGAAATATCACGAATATTCAAGGACTGGGGGTGGCCTTGGGCAGGAAGGGCTCCCATCCAAGGTGCCTCCCTTGGTAATTATTGGGTTAGCCCCTCCAATAATAAATATTTATTTCAATTAACTTAGGCTTTAGAAAAAAAAAACTAACACACAATTAAATAATATCATATCAATCTTAAAGGCTCAAACCCAAAGTGAAAAGTAGGCATCAACAAACTATGCACCCCATTTCAGCATTTTTTTTCTTTTCCAAATTCATCTCACAAGTTTTTCTTCAAAATTTTATTATATTTATCTATTATCAAATCTTCGAAGCATAAAGTATTATTTTCTAATATTAGTTTTAAATATAAATTGAATGAAGAGTTTTGGCTTTAGAAATTTAAGTATTAGATATTTATTTATTTTATTATTATTATTATTATTATTTTGAGTTTTGACAATTTAAAATTTTAAAATTGAAATTGGAGTTTTTGTATGAGTAATTAAGACATAGGACTATGATTATGAGTGTTGCACATGCTAGTTGCTATTGTGGGAAGTAAGGTTAATAAATGTTTTGGTAATTGTTGATATTGAATGTTTGATTACATTTGGTAAAAATCCCCACTTTTCTTGAGTTATGTCAAAAATTGATGAAAACAATTTTGATAGATAACTATTGTTTGATTTATAGGCTCATTCGACAAGTATTGACTCTTCACGTTTCAATAGCAATAACAAAACGACTTTTTTCTTCCATGTGAATTATAAAAAATCGACTTCAGATTAAATAAAATAAGTGATGGATTTCTTGATTGTATGACCCTCCACATTGAAAGAAACTTTACTTATACTATTAGTAATGAAAAGATAATGGAGGTTCTTGACACTCTTAATTTTCGAAGGGTACAATTTAAAATTAAAAAGTGATAATTTGTACTTGCAAGTTTAATTATGAGTCCCTCTGATTAGATGTATCTTTTTATATTTATTAATAAAATTTATTTGTACCGTCGAGTTTCTTCTACATCTAACATGCAAATTAGCTCATCCAAAATTCAGGTTCAGGAACCGTCCATGCGAATATTTCTTCCTCATATTTTAATGTCGAAACCCAAAATATTGATATGTTGATGAAAATTTTACGGATATTTTCATTCATACTCTCGATAACTCCTCGATTATGTCTCTTTCGTGACGATGCTGGCTTCAAACCTTATGATGATGGTAGATCAATTCGGTTTAAGCTTGTAAATAATTGCATAATTGACCCAAATCACTTCAATGAACTGTTTGGTTCATAACCAATCAATCAAATATTTTGTTGCACTTTTTATAATGGTTGCTTTCAAGTTTTATTTAGGTTTTTTTGCTAGAATGCACCATAAACTATCAATTTTGTCTCAAAATGTAACGACCCGTCCCAGAAATTACAGTTTAGATAGTGATTAAGATGAGCTTCGTGCGTGTAATCGGTGACTAGTGGGTAAATGACGATTTTGCCCCTGGTTTGGGCAAAAAGTTGACTTTTGGTTCGGATGGTCAGATGGACTTTGACTAGTGACCATGACGTAGTTTAGGACGTTACGAATCCATAGGCAGGTGGCACGCCCGATTCCGACATCCGAGGAGGAAGTTATGATGTTCGGAAAGTTGGGGGCATAACCGTAATTTGGGTAAAATAGGGGGACAAGTTGACTTTTTGTACGAACGGGTTTTGGTATGTTGACCTAGGACCGTTAGATAGATCTCACCGTCTTGAGTTCGATGACAGGCGGCACGTGTTCATCGGACTTACGAGGTGTGAGTTACAGGTCTAAAACGTTAAGGGTAAACTCGTAATTTTGACTTTAAATGAGGGGTATTTTGGTCTTTTGGTTGTCTGGGGATTTGTGCACAGAGAGGGACAGATGGATGGCTGGGATTGGGCCATTTGTGAGAGAATGGAGGGGATTGGTGACATGTGGCAAGTGTGTAGTGGGTTCTACACAATTGTGCACGGGTCCAATAATTTGGGACGTTTGCGTTCTCCAAACCAGAGTGAAACAGAGAGGGAGATCGGGGAAAATTGATGGTGGCTGAGAGTGTTGGTGAGGTTGTGAGTGTGTGAGAGTGATCAGAGGGTGGAAGAGTGAACTGGTGAGCGGTTGGGGGAGTGAAATCGTGCAAGAACACGGTGGTCGGGGCAGTCGGTTTTCAGAGAAAAACAGGGAGGAAGCAGGGAGGTTGTGAGAAATCGTGGCGGTGGTGGCCGTGTACGATGCACTTGGGCTCGTGGTGGTGTCGTGAGGCGTGAAAGGAGTCGACCAGCCCCAGCGGAGCTTGCGACGGCGACAGAAGGACAGGTATTCCCTCATCCCTATATCTTTGCTCTGTTTTGTCGCCAAGTTTCAAAGTGAAAGTTGTGAGTTTAGGGGTTGAATCGAAGAGTTTAGGAAGGTCTAGGGAACTCAGTGGAGGCCTAGGAGTCTTCTGGTTGTGCTGCCGTGACGGGAGGTGCACGGTGGAGGTTGGAGCGACGGAGAGTACTCTGTGTGCTCTGTTTTTCCGTTGATGCTCGAATTGGAAGTCGTGAAGTTTGGGGTAGAGACGACGGTTATGGTGAGTGGTGTGAAGTTCAGAGAGGTCCTAGGAAGCGTTTGGGATAGCCACCGTGACGGGGGAATACCTGGGTGGTCGGAGAAGGAAACAGAGCCGTGTACGGGTTTTCTTTCGAGCTTCAGTCGACGAGTTGTGGGTCGAGTCGAGGTCTGTGGAGTTGGGGAAAAGATAGCCTAGGTCTGGACGATGAGAATGGTGAAGAAAGGGAGGAAAAGGATGGTCGGACGGCAAAGAACCGTTCTCGCCAGTTCAGGTTGCAGAACTGGCGCGAACCGGGTTGACGTGAGGTTGAAGGTGCACTGTAGCAGGTGCGTGGGGGCGCGTGCGGCAGTTCTGGGGAAAATGGTCAACATGGTGTTTGGTCTAGGAGTTGTGTTGAGTCCATTGGAATTGGTTTCGGGTTAATCGGACGTCGAATCGAAGTAGGTTCGCGAGGGTGAAGGTTTAGGGTTCCAATTCGTTACGTTTAGGACCCGGGGATTTTTGAGGGAATTAGGGTGGATCCTCGTGGATGTGTTAGTAACGTACTTTGACGGTTGTTGACAGGACCAGGATTTCCCGAGGAAGCTGAGGAACGTGCAGGACGTTCGGGACGCGATTGAGGGCTCGGTACTGTGAGTGGACCCTTTCCTTAAACTCGAACATGCATAACTGTTTTCTAAATTGTTTTATATATGTGATTACATGAATGTTGGATTATGATTCGGTTTTATATACTTGCACGGTTTTTCGAGAAAGTACGGTTTTCAGCACGTTTTACGAGCAATGTTTGATTTCTGATTTCAATGCCATGCTTTTGGGATTTCAAATGATAACGGGATTTTGAAATGTAATTTTGATAATTGAGGTTTTCGGTTTTGAAATCGGATCTCGAGAAACGGTTGGTTTTCAGATTGAAAAGTGGATTCCGGATTTGGGTTCGGAATGACGGTTCGAGATGCTGGAAGGGCATCGGACCGGTGATTTCGGATTCGGGTTTGGATGTGAATTCGGAAATGGCTTTCAAATGGTTTTGGATTGGATTTTCTGGATCTGGTTATTGGGTTTAAAGACCCGGATATTGATTGAAGGGGGACGGGCCGGGATTGAGTTTAAAGACTCGGGAGTTTAAAGACTCAGATATATTGATATTTCCCCCGTAGGCCTGTTGAGTTTAAAGACTCGGATATTATTGAGGCTTGGATTGAGTTTAAAGACTCGGGAGTTTAAAGACTCGGATAGGTCCAGCAGGTTTGATCGGAAAATGATGTTTTACGCTATGGTTTTATGATGCTTGTGATATGATTTCTATAACTGTTTTATAGTGTTTCTGTTTCTTATGATGTGGTTTATGGTGTTTTGGTTGATAACGGTTTTATGAACTGGGTTATGCATGTGGTTTCAAAACGGAGGGCTAAACCCGGTTTTCTTATAAATGGTTTTGGAAACTTTTCTTTTATTTCCTTATGGTCCACTCACACTTTTCTGGTTTTACCTGCCCTCCAGGTTGTGGAGCTAGTGCGGGGTTCTGGCGTCGAGGCAGCTTCTAAGGCATAGAAGTCACGTGATGGATCCCGGAGTGTTTCAAATTTTCCGCGTGCGTGTATTTAGTTTATCGATTTTTATTTTCTGTGTATTTTGTACTATGCTCTATAAAACTTGACTTCGGGATATTGATATAATTTCTCCTGCGTCTGACTGTGTTGTGTCGGGGTATCAGACGGGAGCAGGATTTACCTCGGTTTTCGGGGTGAAACCGGGGTGGGTCCTGACACAAAATGCACTCCGAACTCGTTTTTGCGCCAGAATGCATTCCAAACCCCAATTTCGTTCCAATTCACATCTTTTCTGTCTATGGGTGTTAAATTGAGGGATAAATTGGTCTAATTGAATACCCCAGCCTTTGAAATTGGAATGGATATGAGGTGGCAGATGAGTTGGCAATACATCACACGGTCCTCACACTAATACTCACACCTCACACTAATACGTTGCCCGACAGCTCGACTGCTCGTGTAAGAGAGAAGGTGAAGAAACGAAGACAGCCCTGCGAGAAGAAGAGAAGACAACGACAATGCGAAGGGTTTTCATCGACGACAAGGCAAGTACATTAAAGACGAAAAAGAAGAAAAAGCCTCGAAAAAGTATATAACAACCACAAAACAGTCAACTATGAGACCAGGCATACATACTTTCGTATATTGCCATATATAGAGTACAAGTTCGTAGTACAAAATAAATATACAGAACTTATACCCTAGATACACCAAAACATGTCTATGCCTCCACTCCTTAACGGTTTATGCTGTCGTGCCACGACCTGTAGGGCAAGTAAAAACCAAAAAGGTGTGGGTGGACGAAAAAATAAACTTTAGAAAACACGTTTAAGAAAACATACGTTTAGACTCTCTGTTTTCAAAAGCTATGCATGCATATAAATCTTTAAAACTTAACCAAAATATAAAATAGCTCATGATCTCGAATAACGTGAAAAGCTACATAAATCAATTAGGCACCAACCAATCACATCAATTGTTCATCACGTAGGCCTATCATCTCAACATCACAAACTCGGTCCATAATCCACAACACCACAAACATCACATACAACCAATCAACACCAAGCAAAATATCAATCATGATCATAAATCTTTAAAACTTAACCACAATATAAAATAGCTCATGATCTCGAATAACGTGAAAAGCTACATAAATCAATTAGACACCAACCAATCACATCAATTGATCATCACGTGGACCTATCATCTCAACATTACAAACTCGGTCCATAATCCACAACACCACAAACATCGCTTACAACCAATCAACACCAAGCACAACATCAATCATGATCATAAACACTGCACTACTGGTAGGCACATCACTCACTCGGGCTACAGAGCCCAGCTCGACGTCCGAGTGGAAACCAACTCAGGATTCAGAGCCCAGCTCGATGTTTGAGTCGCCACCACACACTAGTCTCGGGATACATAGCCCTGCTCAACGTCTGAGACTACTCATCACAATACTAGAACATACATGTCAAGATATCAGAAACCACAATCACAACCACACACAATACCCGTCTCATGATTCAGAGCCCCCGACTCGACATCTGAGACTAATCAATCAACGAGCATCATTACATATAATTTACCCAATTCCAAATCACAATCGTCGTCACGGGTTACATCATCAATAACAATAACACATACTCATATCACATTTCAATATCTCAAATCAAATCCATATTCAAAACCTCGGGCCTAAGCCCCAAACACAACTTAAACGCCAATTCTCGTAAATCGTGCCATTAACGCAACTTTTGTAAAAACCGTCCAAAAATCATATGAAATTCATAAATACTCCTCAATCACATTATTTCATGTCACAAACCATATTCAATTAGAGATCACAATCAAAACAGTATCCGAAACATAGTTTACAAGAAACCTCGTAAAACATGCAATAAAATTATAATTAATTATAAAAATAACCGAAAATCATATAAAAATTACAATCACCCAAATATCATCAAGAACATATAGAAACACATTAAAACACATAATTATGCATGCATATTGTTTTAATAAAATAAAATGTCCACTCACTGTGTGAAATCACCGATTATTCGTGTTCCAAATGCTCCTGTTAGCCTCGGGAACTATTCTCATGTCCAAAAACATAATATGAGATTATTCAGGTTCCCCTAACCCTTAGGTAACCTCCTAATACAAACTCTAACTTCTGAGAATTTTATATTAATTTTTAAATATTAAATATGCGCTTCAGACACCAAAAAATTACCTTGAAACGGTGTCCGATTAACTCGAAACCTGCGCCAAAATGTTTGTAATATCGAAAAGATGAAAAAACATGTTGGAAGGTTCATCAAGTTCCTTGGAACATGCCCCCACGCACTGCCTGAAGCCCACATACCAGGGCATTGTTCATCGTCCATGTCGCCCGATACTCTGGTTTTTGGGTCACCAGACCCGGCGACCCGACCTGACACGACTCATCTTAATTCCCTTGGATTATTGTGGGATGCGCCATACTTTCGTATGACACCACGTGCCAGACCAGAGATAAAATTGTAACCCGCTCGGGGTTACCAAAGTACGTAATGACTTGTGGAGTCTGTAGCGACATGTGATGTATCGGTCTCTACTACAGCCCACATCCGCGTTTTACTTGAAGGGTATAAAAAATCATAAAATTTGTGAGTGGACAAAAATAAATAGTTTATAAAACAATTTAACGAAAAGACATTTATACCCTTCACGTAAATGCATGCATGCATCAGAAAACAAGTATTTCAAATACCTTCTTAAAAGCAAATCATATTGCTTTTCAAATCAAAACACAGTGAAAACAAGTCTCAATCAAGCAATTTCCTCAATAGGGTTCTCAGCCCAAAATAAAATCACATAGGGTTTCAGCCTAAATACAAAATCACGTGGGATCTTAACCCAAAACAATCTCATCAATCATCTCAATAGGACCTCTGCCAGAAACATAGACTCGCATCTGTAGTCTCATGAAAACATGTTCACCAATTATCTTTATCCAATATCCAACATCTTACTAGTCACGATATCAGTGCTACGCGTGCGACTCAGGATTACGCATTTGAATTTACACCAGGCTCGGAGCCCATTGTTTGACGTCTAGGTGCTCTAACTTAGGATCACACATCCCACAGGATGGTCGACGTCTGAGCGATGACATCTACATGATCAGAACCCCTGACTCGACGTCTGCAAAATGTTCATGTCAGGACCCACCCCGGTTTCACCCCGAAACCCGAGGTAAATCCTACTCCCGTCTGACACCCCGATACAAAAACAGTCAGACGCAGGAGAAAGCACTCAATAAATCCCGAAGTTAAAGTTTTACAGAGCATAGTACGAATTACAAAGAAATAAAAAACCGATGATAATTACACGCACGCGGAAGAAAACTTAAACACTCTGGGATCCCGCTTGTCACTTCTATGCCTCAGACACTGCCTCGACGTCAAGACCCCGCGCTAGCTCCACAACCTGGAAGGCAATTTAAAACAGAAGGTGTGAGTGGACCAGAATAAAAGAAAAGTTCGAAAACCATTTATAAGAAAACCAAGTTTTAACCCTCCGTTTTGAAACCACATGCATAACTCAGTTATCAAAACAGTTATAATCAATCACCAGAAAACATCATAAGAAACAGAATCACTATAAAACAGTTATATAAATCATAGCATATGTATCATAAGACCATATCATGAACCATGAACATCAAATCATCATTTTCTGATCAAACCTGCTGGACCTATCCGAGTCTTTAAACTCCCGAGTCTTTAAACTCAATCCAGGCCTCAATAATCCGAGTCTTTAAACTCCCGAGTCTTTAAACTCAACAGGCCTACGGGGGAAATATCAATATATCCGAGTCTTTAAACTCCCGAGTCTTTAAACTCAATCCGGGCCCGTCCCCCGTCAAATATAATCCGGGTCTTTAAACCCAATAACCAGATCCAGCAAATCCAATCCAAAACCAGTTGAAAACCTTTTTGAATCCATATCCAAACTCGAATCCGAAATCCCCGGTCTGAAGCCCTTCCGGCTTCCAGAACCGTCATTCTGAACCCAAATCCGGAATTCCACTTTTCAACTTTAAAACCAAATTTCGCTTTCCGAAATCCGATTCTAAAACCGAAAACCTTGATCATCGAAATCATGTTCCAAAATCATTAGAAATCATTTATCATTTGAAATCCCGAAACCATAACTTCATATTCAGAAATCAAGTCTTTCTCGTAAAACGTGTCAAATGCGTTATTTCTCGAAAAACGTGCAATTATGTAAAACCAACATCATAAATCCAACATTCATGCAATCACATATTTAAAACATTATAGAAAAGTAGTTATGCATGTTCGAGTTTAAGGAAAGGATCCACTCACAGTACCGAGCCCTCACTCGCATCCCGAACGTCCTGTACGTTCCTCGGCTTCCTCGGGCAATCCTGATCCTGTCAACAACCACCAAATTACGTCACTAACACGTCCACGAGTATCCACCTAAATTCCCTCAAAAATCCCCGGGTCCTGAACGTAACGAACCGGAACCCTAAACTTTCACCCTCGCGGAACTACTTCGATTCGACGTCCGATTTACCCGAAACCACTTCCATTAGACTCGTTAAAACACTTAGACTAAAAACCATGTTGACCACTTTCCCCAGAACCGCCGCACGCGCCCCCATGCGCCGCCCAAAGTGGCTGCGCGTGGGCCTCACGCGCCAGCTACAGTGTCACCCTCAACCTGTGCTGAACCAGCCGCTGCAACTTAGACCGGCGAGAACCATTCTCCGCCGTCCGGCCACCAATTCACCTCCTTTCTGCACCCACAGCTTCGTCCAAACCTACCCTATCTATTCCCCAACTCCTCTAACCTCGACACGGTCCCATCATCGTCGACTGAAGCTCGAAAGAAAACCCGAGCACTGCTCTGTTTTCTTTCCCGGCCACCCGGACCACCACCCATCACGGTGGCTAGCCCAAACTCTTCCTAGGACCTTACTAAACCTAACCCAACTCTCTTTAACCTTCGACTCAATCCCTAAGTCCACAACTCGCCGTCTGAACTCACGGCCAAAACAGAGCACATAGAACCCCTCCGTCGTGCCAACCGCCACCGTGTACCTCCCGTCACAGCAGCACAACCAGTGACCTCCTAGGACTCCCCTGAGTCCCCTAGACCTCCCTCTATGCTTCGATTCAACCCCGTGACTCATGACTTCCGATTCAAAACTCGACGGGAAAAACAGGGCAAACTTACAGGGATGAGGGATTACCTGCAACCGCCCACGACCGTGCTCGCCACCGCGTTCCCTGGAGTCCACCGCGTCGCCTCAGCCTCCTCTCGAGGTCAATCGCACCCGCACACGGCCACAGAACCACCACAAGCCCTCAGTCTTCTCTGTTTTCTCTGGTTATCCCCGTGACTTCTCAACTCACACACACCACCATCACCTCTTCTAACCCTCTCAATGTCTTCCTCTCATGCTCTGATCAAGCTCACACACTCACAACTCACCAGCACACACACCATCATCGATCAATTCTCTCAATCTCCCTCACTTCCTCACTCTGTTTCACTCGAACACACATGAACACACACGGTTGCACGGGTGCACCCCAATTATTTGGGCCGTGCACACACAAGAACCCCCCAGAAGCCACTACACACCTGCCACATGTCACCATCCACTCCATCCTCTCCCACATGGCTCAATCCCAGCCGTCCATTTGTCCCTTTCTCAGCACAATACCCCAGACAACTAAAAGACCAAACTGCCCCTCCTTTTAACCCAATTTTACACTTTGCCACTAACTTCCTAAACCCGTAACTCCCACATCGTAAGTTCGATGACTACGTGCCACCTGTCATCGAACTCAGGACAACGAAATCTACGTAACCATCCTCGGTCAACGTACCAAAACCCGATCGTCCAAAAAGTCAACTTTTCCCCGTCTATTTTAACCAAATTACGGTTATGCCCTCAACCTTCCGAACATCATAACTTCCTCCTCGGATGTCGGAATCAGGCGTGCCACCTGCCTACGGATTCGTGACGTCCTAAACTACGTCCTGGTCACTGGCCAAAGTCCATCTGACCACCCGAACTAAAGTCAACATTTTGCCCGAACCAGGGGCAAAATCGTCATTCTAAGCTTACGGACCTATCGGGACCACCTAACCACGGATTACACTCACTAATCCCACCTTAAACACACTTCTAATCCCGGCTCTCGGGACGGGTTGTTACAGTTCATCTCTGACACTCCTACAGGAAATGTCCTCGTGACCTCTCCAGAATCACACATCAAACAGGATGGTCGATATCTGGAGGCTACCATCACATCATAGAGGAAGGTAGCGTGGAAAATAATTCACATCATCTCAATAGGGTCTATGCCCGGACATAATTTCATCAAATCAATTTCCACAAAACCATCATAAAAACAGTATTAAAAAACACTTCAATAAATCCAGGATTCCTCCAATCCTATCAAGTCCAAACTCATAAATCCACAACAGGGTCACTTTCCGAAATCTCATAAATCACAACTGGGTCACAAGCCCAAAATATTCCACGTTTGACTATACTCAAAGTCAAGCCACAAATAAACAAGAACACAAGCCTGAAATACATTTCCAAATCCAAAAACCATTTTATTATTCAAATCATTGTTCATAATCCCCTTTAACTGTAATCCAAGTCAAAGTCAATATCTAACTCGGTCTCATGCCCGAAATAGCATTTCACGCATCTCCATGTAATCATTCAAAAACCAATAGTCAAATCCTTGATTTCACGCCTTTCCGTGAAATCAGTCAAAATACATAAACCACATGCACGTAGAAAACTCGGCCTAAGCCCAAATATCATATAAGGCAAAAATCTCAAAATACGTGCAATATAACAGTATTTTCTACGAAAAATGCCCAATCATCAACACAAATTATTTTAAATCATATACAACCAGTGCATCTAAACTCATGTTCATAAAACACATAAAACAGTTATGCATGCATCATTTCATAAAATAAAGTCCACTCACAGACCGTCCATGCTGCTCGCCCAAATCTCGCGTTGTAAACCACTTCGAGGCTAATCTACAATCTCCGGGACTTTTGGACCTATCCAAATCGTATTCAAAGGTCACTATCAACCTATTCAAGTCTATACCATAAACCCATAAAACTTCTGGAATGGTCAACGTGTCCCGAATATGCTTCATGAGGCTAAAAACCTCCAAATGACTTATCAAACAAACTCTGATCGACCTGAGACCACCCCCATTGGATTCATAACATAGAAACCTTTTGAACAGGACCAATTTGACCTTGAAATTTTTGCCTAGGCGCCCTCATGTGCCAGTCAAAGTACAGTCGATGACGGTCAACGCTTACGTCAACCTGATAGGTATGACATCTGACATCTCTGACAGCTGCCATGTGGCACGCCCTGATTGGTACCACGTGTCACTGACACCTCTGACACCCTGCCACGTGGTCTGACTGACACGACCCATCCCAATCCCCCCGGGATTACCATGGAATGTGTCATGCTCCCGTCTGACAAGAGGTGTCAGACAAGGGATAACCTGTTGCCACTGCCCAACCGGGCTTCCAGAGTGCGTAAGGATCGATGGAGGAGGTGTGCGATGCTCAAGTCTCTGCTGCAGTCGCATCCGGAATCAACCTGAAGGGCATTAAAAACAAAAGCTGTGAGTGGACGAAAATAAACAAGTCTGTTTAAAACATTTATAAGACATTTATGCCCCTCAGTAAAACCATATGCATGCACCATCATTTAAAATCATATATCATATAATATGAACCATAAACATAATTTTAGCCACTGCACCATACACTCCAATCCGACATCCCTGATGTCTGACGTCCCTGACGTCAATAAGGTCACAATCACAAGGCTACGCGTGCCACTCGGGTCTCAATTCCGAGTTCAATCCCCGAACCCCGTTCGGGTACAGCATCCCCGATGCTTAGCGTCATAGACGCTGGACGTACTAGACGTCCGTGACCTCTCCGGGGTACCTCATCCGGAGGACAATATAATATGGAAGGATCTATACAGTGCAGTACTAAATACATTTTATTGATATCCACATGCAAAACATATAGGCATACATAGGTAAAATCCGAACCGATCGTTACGTTTCATCAAACGGGTCTCATGCCCAAATACCGTGAAACGTGCCATAATCGAAATATCATCAAAACCATTTATTGATTCCAGCATGTGAACATATATAAAATATAAACCAGAAAACATTTATTCAATTCCATTTTAGGGTCCCCGACCCGCAATCACATGTAGAAATCAACTGGGCCCATGACCCGATTTCACAAGTTAACTGGGCCCCTGGCCCGATCCACAAGTTAACTGGGCCCCTAGCCCGATTTCATAGTTCAACTGGGCCCCTGGCCCGATTTTACTTTATTCAAGCTCGTAACCGTTTCATGAAATCATATCCAACCACATTTATGGAAATCGGTGCAAATCCAGAAAACCTCGATTTACGTGCAAATACGTAATTCACCTCGAAATACGTGAAATCATTTTAAATTCACCGATATCCAAAATAAGTCATTTAATCACAGTTATAAAAATCATGAAACAGTTATGCATGCATCGAATTTATAAAACCAATGTCCACTCACAGACCGTTTAACCGAGCGCCTCGATACGCGTGCCATAGGCCTTCCCGGGCCACACCACTATCACTGGGACTCCCAATCCTGTCCAAATCACATTAGAGGATTACTAACCTCATCATTAACATCCTATTCAAGTCCAATAATTTTTCCGAATTTTTACGTATTTTTAAACTGGATTAAAAACCTTCGGACATCCCGAACAATATCGAAACGGGATCCGATCGACACGAAACCAACGCTAAAATGTTCGTTACATTGTATAGGATAAAAGTCATGTTGACCTTACCTCGAGATTCATACCCCACGCGCCGTCACGCGCCACCGTGAGTGGCTGCGCGTGAAAGCCACGCGCCTGCTACAGTGACTGCTACAGTCACCACCTTCACCCGAATGACTGGTAAACGGGTCTGATTACCCGCGATCTGACCCGGTTCAAACTCACCCAATTCGACATCAATTTAATCCAATCTTTCAACTGATCCCTTGTAATCAATCACCATTTAAGTTCTGTAAATCGAATTACACAAATTAGGGTATATATCTCCACGACTCACGATCGATCCTCGACGGGTTTTCAATTCGGGTTTCAAGATATCGTCCCTGGTTTCCAAATTAATTCATTCAGTTAGCATCGTGAGAGTGTAAGGGAAATTTCTGCAAGATCAATTTGAGAATTACTTACCTCAAACCCATTGAACCCAAGCTCGATTTTGAGCTGCCATGGAAGCTCAGTTCTTCCTCAATCCGCCAAGGTTTCTCTTCGTTCTTGCAGCAAAGGTGATCGTTTTGATCTCAGCAGACTCAAACCAAACTCCATTTTGATCGTCACGGCCCAATTATTCCAATTCGAAATTCCCTCCAATTCCCCGAAATTTCGATTCCCGAATTACACCTCCCCTCTCAGTCCCCCGTGCTCTCCCTCAACCAAATCCTTCCCCAAGTCACTAAATTTCCATTTGTGCAATCAATTGTGGAAGGGAGATTGACAATGGCCAGAACCCAATTCTCTGTTTTGCTTGTTCACGGGTGAGGGAGGAATGATCAGAAATAGAAGGGAGAGATGAGATGGACGGCTGTGATGAAATCTGGGGAGTGAGATGGATGGCTCAGATTTAAGCAGAGATTTAATTCCTAAATAATTCTATAGTGGGAACTTTAGCATATAAATTATGATTAGTGGAACAAGATCCAATCTAGCCGTCGGATGAGTGACACTTGTCACTCATCCAAGTGTCCTCCAACAACCATTTCAGAATAAAATAATCAACACAGTTACCGAGACGTAACTTCCTCGATTTCACGATTCAGACCATAACTTCCTCGTACGAAGTCCGATTTCGGCGTGCCGCCTGTCAATGGATTCGTATCGACCTGCTCTACATAATGGTCCTTGGCCCTCGGCCATCGGACATCCCGGTCACAAAGTCAACATTTGGCCCCAATTAAGTCAAATTACGAAAATGCCCTTGGGCTTCCGTACATCATAACTTCTTCCACGAACTTCGGAATCGAACGTGCCACCTGTCTATGAACTCGTGACGTCTCGAACTACGTCACGGTCATCGGTCAAAGTCCGTTTGACCATCCGAATTAAAAGTCAACGTTTTGCCCACGCCCAGGGGCAAAACGGCCATTTTGCACAATTCGTCCAAAATCACTCAACTAATCCCAGATTAGTAAATCATAATTAAATATTATTAAATTCCGATATTCGGGACGGGTCGTTACACTAACATCGCTGACGTGGACATGCCACATCAGCTCATGTCACCTGATAGATCCTGACATATTGCCACGTGGTACCCGCTCATTGGTCCATGTGGTCTGACATGGCTGACGTGAACCTGCCACGTTAGCTGCTAACTGGACTAACATCTCTGACAGACCGCCATGTGGCACTACTTGGTTGGACACGTGGCCTGATAAGATGACGTGGAC
The DNA here is from genome assembly GCA_032719365.1 of Prinsepia uniflora. NCBI lineage: Eukaryota > Viridiplantae > Streptophyta > Magnoliopsida > Rosales > Rosaceae > Prinsepia > Prinsepia uniflora. The sequence continues at coordinate 5,659,698 of CM064869.1, read as the reverse complement.
TGCCACGTCATCATCGTCTTCCTTTAGATAGGTCGACCCGTTTGACTGTAACGGGTCGATTTGACCCGCGACCTCGACCCGACCAGAACTCAGCCGTCTGACCACCGTTTTCCTCCATTATTCGCCCAATCGACTCGCTGAATTCCCAGAAAGGGATCTATGACCTCAAAATCATGAAACAAAGCCTAGAAATTACATGTCTAGCTCGAACTCCCACGACCAAACTTCAAGCTTGCTTCCATGGCTGTCCAGAGGTCCTCTGCCTCTCATTCTTGTTCCTTCAGGCTCGTACGAGCTCCGAGATCATTTCCAAATCATTAGAACCATCCCCAAACATCTAAAACTGAAAACCCGAATTCAAACACCCATGACTTACCTTTTTCTGGTATCCTCAGCCGTCCACGGCGGCTCCGCCTCTCACCACCATCCTCCTCAGTCTCTATAGCCCTTTCTCTCTCACTCTCACTCTCTCTCAGGCAATAGCAGAAGAACAAGGAAGAAGGAGGGGGTTTCGGTTTTGGATCAAAATGGAAGAAGGGAAATGGTAGATGCATGTATGGGTTTGTATGGATCAATGGATGAGTGACACTTGTGAGCTACCATGAAGTTGTCATAAAGGTGCTTAATGCAGTGTCTATGCTCTCCATGTGGGAACAACTCAGCTACAGCTTCAAGAAGTACTTTCTTCTTATCAGTCATAAACAAGTATCCACGAGTATTCACAATCTTTAAATCATCCCCTAAAATTTCCATAAACCATTTCTAGTTACTATAGTTCTCAACCTCAACAATGACCCATACTATTGAATACATACCATTGTTTGCATCCATTCCCACTGACATGACCGCCCCCGAAAGGGGCATTGATAACCGTGCCCGGTCCTGTTCCCGTCTGGAAAGACGACTGAAGTTCCCAATTTACCCTCAGTACTTGCCAAATCAGGGATAGCCACACACGTACTCACTCATGCCTCCGCCTCTCGATCAACCTCGATCACCGCGCCACGACCTAGAGGGTCAATAAAACACAAAAGGTGTGAGTGGACGAAAATAAATCAGTTTATAAAACAGTTACAGAAGACGTTTCTACCATCCACGTAAAACCAATGCATGCATTCGAAAATCATTTCGCAATCCATTTCATTTCCAACATAAGAAAACCGTGTATGAAAATCAAAATCATTTTCCTTTCCTTAACCTTCGGGTCTTAGCCCACAATCATAAACACAAGGCCTCCGCCCAAAATCATGAATCAATCCAAGTACGTGACATAATCCAAAACCACATAAACCGGGCCACTGCCCAACACATCCGAAACATCAGAAAGCGACAATAATTCACAAATTAATCAATCTGCTGGATCTTAAGTGCGCCCGAGTCTTTAAACTCAAAATCATGCGCATAATCAGGTCTTTCCGGGATATCAACGAGTCTTTAAACTCAGAACATAATCAATAGGCCTCGGGGGATATCACAATAACCGAGTCTTTAAACTCAAAACAGTGACCGAGTCTTTTAACTCATCAAGGGCCTTCCCCCGTCATCAATTAACCGAGTCATTAAACTCAAAACGTGCTCCAGAAATAGCACCGGGTCTTTAAACCCAAAACCATTTGTAAATCACAATAATCCAGGATCCATCGTGATCCAAATTCCAAATCCAATCCGAAATCACATTTTGTCATAACAGGACTTCTGTCCGAATTCACATTCAAATCCCCAATCATATCCGTCTTCCATTCCCGAATTCGAATTCGCAATAACGATTCCGTAAGTCGACATCCGGACCGTCATTCCGAACCCAAACCAGAAATCCCTTTTCAAACTTCCGAAAATTGAAATCTCGGTAATCAAAATTTCTTTTATGCCCTAGGCATCAAGCCTGAAATCATCTTTTTCAAAATCCGTTTTAAATCCTTGAAATCACATCATATTTCAAATCCCAAGGTCAAAACATCAAATCCATAATCAAATCACAAAAATCACGATCAAACCACAACATACTCGAAATCTCGTAAAACGTGCAAATCCGTGTCATTCTCGAAATACGTGTCAAAACCGTAAATCATGCTCACAATCATAATCTAAACATCATTAAAACATGACACGCACAAATCATATTAAATCATTCATTAAACCATCATCGAAGCATAAGAGAAACCATAGTCTCGAAATACGTGCAATTTCGTATGCATATAAAAAATACGTATAAATACGGAATCAAAATTATCACAAGTCATAATCATAATCATAGAAATATTTATGCATGCATTAAATTTTGAAAGAAAAGTTCACTCACACACCGTCCATAATGCTCGTTTCCGCGCTGCACGCGTTTCCGTAATTTCCGACATTTTCCAGAAATCTCGAATTCTGTCCGAAATCATTCTTTAGTGTCACTAAGGGCTCAAATAACAGCATACTAATTTCCCATAATTTTTTGGGAATTAAACGTTAGTTAAAAACATAACGTAAACCTTCGGACCCTCGAAACGGTGTCCGATTAATTCGAAATCAACGTTAAAATGTTCGTTACATTGTATAGGACAAAAGTCGTGTTGAACTTACCTCGAGAATAGGGCTCACGTGCCCTCACGCGCCGCAGTGAGTGGCTGCGTGTGAAACTCACGAGCCTGCTACAGTGTTGCTACAGTTCATCTTCCCTACCCGATCGTCTGCTAAACGGGCCATTTAACCCGCGTCTTGACCCGTTCCAATCCCTGCGAATCTCGACTTGTATACTTCAATTGACTCATTCAAAAGCATTGTTATGAATCTAATTACGGGTCTGTAACTTTAATTTCAACAAACCTTACCTTAATCCGTCCATCCCAGCTCGATTTTTCGATGAACATCTGACCACTGTTCATCCCTGGAAGTGCATCAGTCCTCATCGTTTTCTTCAATTGATCTAGCTAAAAGCTTCGTAAGGTTATCCTAAACTGGTTTCCAAGCCCAATTGCATCTTCTAACCCCTCCAATTACACGACTCAATCCTTGATTTTTCTGAAACTCCGTCGTGTCTGTTCTTAGCTCAACGGGCTTTGAACCTTACAATACTTGATTTGGATCGACTAAGTGAAGTCCCAGAAGGGTGTTTCGAGCCTCAATTTGGCTTGGGCTGGCCTACATTTCAACTTCGGTTTTGAATTTGTCCAAACATGAGTTTCGGGTTCAGTGCATAATTTCCACTCAGTCTCCCCGTTTCTCCTCTCTTACTCTTCTCTCTGTTCCTCTCCATCCCTTAACTCATTTCCAGTGCTCACTTTCCCTCAATTTGCTCTTGGGAAGATCGATCACACCCTGCTCCTCTGTCTCTGTTTTTCAATTTCAAAGGCACCAATGCTACACATTCAGCCGTGCACTGTCCTCCCAGTGCAGACAGCATGCCAATGCTTCCACTCAAATGCATAAAAAAAAAAACTCATTAACACTAAGCCCAACCAATTTGTTCCATAAACAAATCCATGCCCGTGCCCTGTTTTGAATAATTCCCTCAAAATCCCATACACGGCTGTCCCAGAATGCAGCAGCCAAATTACCATTTTGCTCTTACTTGACAAATTACCAAAATGCCCCTCCTCGTTCTAGACCCGTAACTTGTCCGTCCAACGTCCGTTTTCAGCGTGCCGCCTGTCATTGTACTCAAGGCATTAAGACCTACCTAACGGTCCTCGAGTTGTGTGAAAATCAGTGGTCAATCAAAAAGTCAACATTTTCCCCCATTTCGTCCAAATTACGAAAATGCCATTGAACTTCCGAACGTCATAACTTCCTTCTCAAATGTTGGAATCGGGCGTGCCACCTGTCTATGAACTCGTGACGTCCTGAACTACGTCACAGTCATTGGTCAAAGTCCGTTTGACCGTCCGAGCAAAAAGTCAACCATTCGCCCATTACCTAGGGGCAAAATCGTCATTTTCTTCAAATTTTCCGAATTTTCCTTTTTCTGAACGTCCGGGTCGTTACACCCACAGTAGCCAAAATATGTTCATGATGTGGGCATTTAACATGAGTTCCATCTAAGCCAATAAAAGGCATGCAACCTTCAATCCAACTTTTTTTACAAGGCCTTGGTGAGATGTATGCCTTCTATAATCTAGGCAGCCCATCACCTTCAAGTTCCGACTTAATCACCATGGTGCTTTCACCATCCACTCTCTACCGGATTATTGTCTAGTGTATTTACCTCCAACCAACTCTATAGACATAGACCTTTCCCTATAGCAAGTGGACTTCCCTGGCCAATAGCCTAATTCTTGGGTCACAAGCTCTTAAAACTCCCCTAAATCCCATTTCTTGTTTGTTAGTTGTCTTAAATACTTTATCATCAACCATTAATATTTTCATGAATATTATAAACACCCTGGTTACAATCATGTTTAGGATTAATGGTTTTCACTTGGAAGTATTCTCTCTCATTCACTCTTGAAGCATAGACGCTGAACTTGCAATTTTTCCCATCTCCACACACTGCCTTGATCTTATTAGAATTATTCTTCTTAAACTTCAATTCCCTCCAAACTTTCACAGAGTACCTTCTAATTGCTTCTCTGATGATTGCGGTAGAATCAAATTTCAAACCAAGTTGGAAAACAGGATTTTCCATGTCGGTTTCTGAATAGAAGTCCCTATATGCACTACCATATTTTATTTTCGTCCCATATGTTGAGCCTGATCTTCTCCACTTTCACTATCTTTTACTTTTGGATCAAAGTTATTCAGCCTAGGTGAACTTGCCCCAATCTCCTCATCTGCCACATTCTGATTATCTTCAAGACCATTGGGATCAAATTCAGCGATTTCGCGGCCTACATAATGATGAAACAGAGTATCATCCTTGTTTGTCATTTGAATATCCTGTTCTTCTATGCCTTGTACAAACTCATTGTCAACAAATTTTGGATCAAGCCGATCCTCTTCTTCACTATATGCATCATCCAAAACTTTTCCTTTTACTTTTCCCCTTACTTATATTTGTAACATCTGCATCTTCTGCCCTCTTAGCAGCTTCAATTTCATCCACATCGTCAACTTCTTCCACAACTTCAACTTCTCGAGAAAACCTAATCCCATACCACCACGTCTTAAGTATATAGGGATTACCAAGCCCTTTTATTGAATATATCCCATACAAAATTGGAACAAGTGTCCATAACCACTCAACTTAACTAAGTTTCTATTGTTCCACTCTTTAAAATAGATGTCCACAGATATAGTATCATAACCCAACTCCTTAGCCACACCTTTCATCTCTAACATATATTGATATATAATCAATACCCACAAAGTCATACTAATTAATCTTTTCCCCCCTTATACGACAATGTCACTCCATCTTTCCCCCTTCCACCACCACACCACTATGATGCACCTCTAAGCTGAAAACATTAGCGTCATCTACAAAGCACAAAAATACAATCAATTTAGTACATTGCATAAAGAAATTCATGTGAGGATATAAAAGAAGACTAGAGACACAAGGTATACTGATTGTTTCTCACACTACCCTTAAGAGATATATACTAATTGTTTCTCACACTACCCTTAAAGTATATATACAATCTATATATACTTATGATAAACAACCAAACCAACTACCCTTAAAGTATGTATACTAATTGTTTCTCACACACACTTTGAGTGATACATCTCAAATTCCCAGATTTTGTTTAACCACTTAGTATTATTTGTGATGGTGATGCCCGAAATTTTCCTACATCAAGCACACAAGCATGCTACAATATCTTCTGGATACACATACTTGCAGAACATGACATAGACAGGTTATTTTATGTAGTACCAATGTCATTATACATCACATAAGGTGCTAGGTCAACCTCATTCAAAATGGTTCCGAGAAGCTTCCCAGCATTGAGAGCTCAACAACTTCCAGACACTTATCAACTCCCAAGACTGCATTTCCTTCTGTACCAAAAAGAACATATTGTCCATCCAAAAAACTCCACTCTCTAAGGAACTCTTCTAGGATTTCTTGAATATCAAGAGAATGAACTTCTGATATATAAAAACATACCCCGACCAACAAATTAAGACAAAAATGAAACCACAGTTTTCAATGATGCTTTTAGAAGATTCTATGTAAGGAAAAAAATTGGGTGCTATTCTAGGCTAGAGGAAAAAAATTTCAACACTATCCTTTTATGTTTCTGTATAGGACAAGGTGGGGAACAATGAGGGTATTGGAATTTGGCCAGAAGAACGGAAAAACATTTGGGACAGGTTCAATGACAAACATCCGAAATCGGTATATAAACTACTTATCAAATCAAGAATGGTAACAATGACAAACATCCGAAATCGGTATCTTATTCTTTATTTACAGCATTGATGTTTACAATTTCGACACATGAGCAGATAAGCTCTGAAAATTTGAAATTTCCCGCTAAATTCCATGTCCACCAAACAGAATATCACATCCCAAACACCTAAATTATCAACAATTTATGCACAAAATCAACCAATTCAGCAATTTCACTATCACGTCTATAAAACTCATATTCAAAAACGTTGAAAAAAATCATTTTATTCACCGTAGGTTGTTCGACTCCGGGTTCGTGAAGAATCATCTCTCCACAAGCGAAATTCGAGGAACTTCAACACCCATAAAATTCTCGCAGGATTCTCCTTTTCGCGAGGGCTGCTTGTATGCTTCTCTACTTCTCACATGAACGAGGGCTGCAACACCGACCACGACCAACGCTAACCATGATCAGCCCCGACCACGACCAATGCAAAACCACGACCAAGCTCGACCACGCCTGAAGGTTGAGCTTGATGTGAGTAAACCAAAGTCATTTCCTTTCTCAACCAACGCTGCAGCAGTTTTCTGTGTGTCGAAGCCTGTTTGAGACACAGAAAACTGAATGTAAAACCATACAGTTTGCAGGGTTCTGCTACTTGTCTTATTTTAACATTAACAAATAATTCAGTCCCATCTCTAAACAGGTTCATCAATTGCCGTTATTCTGGTTTTGATTAATATTTTTTGTGCAAACTGCCAAATTGTTTATCTTAATTATATATGCAAATGAAAGAACTCTTAATAAACCAAAATGAACTGACTTTGGACAATTGTTTAATCATGACTCCAATCAATAATAGTAATACTTAGAAAAGCAAGGCAAGCCCATTGTAAAGAAGAACTAGATTCCAAAATTTTGGTTTGGCCCATGGGGGGTGTGAGGTTGAAATGAAGCAAATATTTGTAGCTTTTTTCATGTTAAATAATTGTCAAGCTCTCTCTAGAAGACATTTATTTTAGTCTCTCAATATAGTTAGACTTGTCAACTCCATGTGAACTTATAATCTACGATTTGATTACTTTGATGTAACGGCTAATGATATCTCTTAATTGAAAACACAAATGCAATGAATGAGAAAAGTACATGCTTAGATAATTCTCTTGAAATTAGTTTTGAGATTAAGTTGGGGCCATTTGTAAATTTAGAGATTAGTGGTTAAATGTTTTTTTTTTTCAAAATTCCTAATTTAAAATACATTCGAAACCCAACTAATTTAAAATATAATAAAAACCGTTTAGAAAATCAAAGTCATTTCCTTCCTCAAATTATTAGGGCTTTAACCCAAAATCATAAACCAAAGTATATGGGAACTCAGCCTAAAACCAATCTTCGGCATCCCTGATGCCTAATCAATACCACTGTCACGGTTTCCAAGCCACGCGTGCTACTCGGGGTCTCAATCCCGAGTCTCCCCAGGGTCCACCCAGGTCAATGATCCGCAGATCAATGATCCTCCCTAGGTATCAACCATAAATGCACTCCTGATCATGAGCTGCCCCTCAGGACAGTCCCTCTCAAGTAGTGCGTCATGATTACTCTGGGATACTACGAAACGTCCAGAGGAGATAACCAACCACTCCAGGATACTACAGGACGTTTGGAGGGCAACCACTCATGAGGATGGTATATGGAAAGCATTTCATAAATCATCTCAAATCGTTCAAAGGGACCTATGCCCGGGATTTCCATAAAACCATCGTAAATCCACAACTCCAATTGCTCAAATTCAAATTCCATTTTAGGGTCTCCGAAACTGAAATCACATTTATAAACCACTATGAGACTCATGCCCGATATCATAAACCAATTGGGCCTCAAACCCGATCATGTAAGTCAAATGGGCCTCCAACCCAATATCTCATTAAATTAAATGGACTTCCAAGTCCGATAGTTTCCAAATCAAATGGGTCTCATGCTTGGTTTCACATTTCCAAATCCAAAACCATTCCATTAAACCATCATAGAAATACCAGCACGTATAAGCACAACATAAAACCATAAATATCGAAATACGTGCAAATACGCAAATCATCAATCCCACAATCATGTTCGTCATAAATCACATATTTAAAACATATAAAACAGTTATGCATGTATCAATTTAGAAATCAATGACCACTCACAGGTCGTCATAGATGCCGTCTTGATACACGTGTCATAAGCCTCTAGGCCAAATCATCATCTCCGGAACATCCAGACCTGTCCAAACCACACTCGAAGGTCACTATTACATCCAATAACCTAACATTAAATCCCCCAATTTTTCGGGATTTTTAAACGTATTTAAAATAAACCCTAACCCTTCAGACACCCAAAATTACCCTAAAACGGTGTCCGATCGACTCGAACCTTGTGCCAAAATGTTCGTTACATCAAAAGGATGAAAACACGTGTTGACCATGTCTCAAAATTCGACTTCACGCTCCGTCCAAAGGTGATGTGTGTGGGAGCCACGCGCCGTGAACAGTGTCACCTTCAATCTCCCGTCGACCCGGTTCTTTGGTTTTTCGGGTCGCCCGACCAGGCGACATGACCCGATCCAAAAACCACCATTTCTCAATCAAATTCAATCTCGTTGATCCCCACAGCTTCGTCTAACTTCCCTTACTCGATCTATGACCTTAAAACCACGAAATCGAACCCAGAAATTACCTCCTGGTCCTGGGTTGAACAATAACCGTGAACCTGCAACCTTGTCGTACCATCGATTCCGACCACCGCAATCCTCCCTTTTGATCTCTGTGAGATCGTATGGTCCTTAGAATAAGATTGGATAATTTGAAACGTCCAAAACTCCCTAAAACTCAACTTTGAAATTTCGAATTTAAACTCTTACCGTTTCGGGTTTCCGGCCACCGTCCACTACGGTCCTCGTTGCCGACACCGTTCAGTTCATCTCCTCTCACTCTCTCACTTTCCTTCATACCCCAATCATAGAGGATGAGGTTTGGGGAAAGTGGGTGTGCTATGGTGTTTGGGTTTCGGGTTAGGGAGAATGAAACAGAGAATGAGAGGTTGAGTGCACATATGTATGTTTGTGAGCAATGGATGAGTGACACTTGTCACTCATTCATTATGCTTGTTCAAAATATTGGGGCCCACTTAAGACAAAAGTTTGTCGACCTCGTAAAAAGTGCAATAGTGCCTCGAAATTTCCATGACACGTAACTTTCCCGTCGAACATCCGATTTCTACTTGTCGCCTGTTTACGAACTCTATCGACTCGATCTATGCAACGGTCATCAGTCTTCGTGCATTTGACTATCCGGGTCAAAAGTCAACATTTTGCCCAATTTCAAGGGCAAAACGGTCATTTTACACCGTCTGTCTGAATTCTCTCGACTAATCAGGGATTAATCACGATAATCCTAATTTAATTAATAAATTAATTCCGAAATTCGGGACGAGTCGTTACAGACTTACAGTAAATATGTTAAATTGGTCATATATTAATCGGATTTCGAACGTGACCTACTTATTCAAATGGTTACACTCGTTACTTGGTTCATTAACAAGCCGAGTTCGGATTGAACATTTTTTACACAATTTTTAAATAGGCCAAATTCGAATTAGACATATTCAAATAAAATAGAATTCATTATATGATACGAAGCCAATATGATACGATCCATTACAATTAATGAACTTATATCCTTGTTGCGTAACACCCTTGTCACACAGTTTTAATTCCACAATACATGTGGTTGCAAATCCGGAGTTTTCAAAGAAAATCAGGAATTTTGAAAGAAATAAAAACATTTAACCACTAATCTCTAAATCTACAAATGGCCCCAACTTAATCTCAAAACTAATTTCAGAAGAATTATCTAAGCATGTATTTTTCTCATTCATTGCATTTGTGTTTTCAATTAAGAGATATCATTAGCCGTTACATCAAAGTAATCAAATCGTAGATTATAAGTTCACATCGAGTTGACAAGTCTGTCTATATTGAGAGACTAAAATAAATGTCTTCTAGAGAGAGCTTGGCAATTATTTAACATGAAAAAACTACAAATATTTGCTTCATTTCAACCTCACACCCCCCATGGGCCAAACCAAAATTTTGGAATCTAGTTCTTCTTTACAATGGGCTTGCCTTGCTTTTCTAAGTATTACTATTATTGATTAGAGTCATGATTAAACAATTGTCCAAAGTCAGTCATGATTAAAATAAGACAGGTAGCAGAACCCTGCAAACTGTATGGTTTTACATTCAGTTTTCTGTGTGTCTCAAACAGGCTTCGACACACGGAAAACTGCTGCAGCTTACCTACCATGCTCCCGACAATCACAGGGGCCGGCATTGGCCAATCAGAGGTAGCATTAGTGTCTGCACAAATAGTGACAACACAAATCTTGAAAAACATAGGCCGTGACATATTCTGGGACATTCTTCTCTAGATTAATTCATGCAATTATGCATGCTTCAAACTGGATTACTATCAAGATCCTTCAAAGACGTACCCACCACTGTGTTTAACATATCACATACTTGGAACTGGATATACACATATTATGTCCATGTCATCTTTAAGTTTGAATTTGTGTCCGCATATTATAGCTCCGATTATAATTAAGTTTGAAATACGTGACGGTCTTAATCTTTTTTTAAAGGTGTTCAATCTTTACTTCATTTCCTAACCATTTAAGTTTTTATAATTTATTAGTCATTCAATTTGTTAGAAAACGACCAAATATTTTGTTGGAAGGACTAATATTTTATAAGAGTCCTTTTTTTTTTCAATAAATAAATCAATCAAATAAATAATCACTTATTTTATTGTTACAATCTAAAAAGACGAACACACTATGTTAACTACAAATATTCAGTTTTCTTCATTTAGATTCCATTTCGAATATATTCTCAGTCAAACATATTATATTATAAATCTAATTTTTTTAATAAATTTAATTTTTCTCAAGCATTCAAAAAGCTGAAGTGTATTCCATTCCCTCGGTGATCTCCGCAAAGCCCCAACTTTTATTTGATAGGGGAGGCTGCATGCTTGGTTTGAGAAAAAAATTACTAATTAATGTATGTTTGGATGAGAAATTTAAAAGTTTTATGGAATATTTAGGCCGTGTTATAAAGAAATGCATTTAAAAGTGAAAAATATTGGCATTGTAAGTAGGTAATAACACAAGTAATAAAGAAGCACATGGATCATATGAACATAATAATCCACGTACTAAACAAAGTATTTCCAAAGTGACACATTTATATGTGGAGCTTACAAATCCCAAACATACGTTTTCATCTAACCATTTGCAGTTTTTTTTGGAAATTTTAAAGTTCTTCATTTTTAACTAATTTTACTTAAATTTCATGAAATTTTAAATTTCTAAGGCAAATTAACGTAAAGTATATAGCAAGCTACTCAAGATATTTGATTAAAACATAATAATCATATAGAGATTTCGAAGGAACTTATGTCATATTGAAACTTGTTGAAGCAGAATTCGTCCTTTAAACTCAAAAAACTCAAAGATCCCTGTAAACAAGCAAACAGTAAGTTATCGTTCGTTCAATGATCGAGACCCGCGGGGGGGGGGGGGGGGTGTTCGACCAAGAACGCTCCAATGCTTAAGTCAGCTTCGAAAGAGTAATCTCAAGAGCTTCAGTAGCGTTGAACAGAATTACCTGGAAAGTGAAATGAGCTCCGCTATTTATAGGAAAACCTTGGGAGCCTCGGAGCGTTCTGATTGGTAAGTTGAATTTGTAATTAATAAATAATATATTTATAATAAAATATATTATTTAATAATTATAATAATGGCTCATTATGAAAATAATGATAATTATTGTGATTTAATATCAATATTTAATTGTCCGTTATTAAGAATAATGACAATTAACTCTCGGGGAGAATATTAATATTACGAAGACTTTTAACCCGATTAAATAACGTATTTAACTGGTAAATATATTATTTAATGTGTGGGTGTCCATAAGTCATTTGTTTTATTGCCAAGGGCAATTTGGTCATTTCAGGAATTATGAGCCACGTGGCAGCTCCACAATTTTCGGGTGAATTTGAGTTCCACAAATGCCCCCACATCGCTTAGGAGCTCAGGGAGTCCTAAGGGATGTACCAACTTTGGAATATGCTCAAGAAGTTTCATTGGGCTTGGTGTTCAAAAAAGCTTGGGCTTTGCATTTGGATTTTTGTTTGGTGTCCGAGAATAAATTTCTGAGCTCAAGACTAGGCTGATCTTGCTTAAGCTTGAGGTGGATCACGGGGGGAAATATTGTTCCCCTTGTTTTTTTTCTCTTAACGCAAGCCTATGACATGGGTCATAAAAAAAGAAAACTCCTTTGAGGATTTAAATGTCATAAATGACATTTAATCCCCTTAAAAAGTGATTAATTTCGTTCCACCGTTTTGCTATTTTTTCCCTTACTTAAGGGGTTTGTGTTAGACAGGAGCGTGAAAGAAAAGACTCGCCTAGTCTTTCCGTCAGATTGAGTGAGAGAAAAAGTGCTGGCTACTGGTGGGAGAGAAGTAGCACGCCCTCATCTTCAAAAAATTTGTGAGGTAGATTCTCTCTCTTGTATTCATTTATCATGTGTGTTTTTTAAATATGGTTTTCGGTGACAAGGAGCAGTGGGGAGAGTGAGAAACCAAAAAAGCCCTGGCTGCAGTGCTGGTATGCTCAGAAGGGACACATGTCGACTGGCCGTTGGCGGGTAGCCTAGTGCATGGCGATGTCTCCTGCGTTTTTACTTACAATTGTTGCACTCAACACATATTTATATATTTAATATGTCATTGCTGCTTTACTTTTTCTTTTTGCAGGAGTATTGGTAGCTTGACTTATCATATATATAATATATATATATATTTTCATCAACATCAGATGATTGATGCAATTGGAGAATAATTTTCTATATATATATGTATATATATATATATATTGAAACTGATTAAATTTGTTTTGCAAGTACATGTACATATATTTAATATAAACACATTAATATTCTAAAACGTATTTTTAGTATATTTACATTATTAATGTGTTTAATAATGTTTAATAATAACATACGTATTTTAAATATACGTATATTTAATTTACATTAATTTATTAAAATTTGTATTTAATATATTAATATTATTAATGTGTTTGATAATTGCATTCGTATTTCGAATAATCATATGCGTATATATTCAAGTGCATATATACTTGATATATACTTATTGTGAGGAACTAATAAATTTGTTTCTTTATTGTAGGTGGATGCTTTTGCCCATTTCGAGAGTTCAGGACGTCCGTTGAGTACGATTCAAGCGGCATCCACTTTATTTGTTTGAGGCGATCATTGCAAGATGCGTCAAGGTTCACTTCTGGTGAGATCTAGCAGGCTCGCATTGTGGGAGCAGGGTGGCTCACGTAGTCAGATTCCATTCCGAGGGAAGGAGAAGGACTTTGAAGGACCCGAAGATTTCCAAGCGTGGAAAATCCGTTACAAACATGCATTTCCAGAAGGGGTGCTTGTAGAGCTTTGCGACAGATGTTCCTCCCAGAAAGCTCCAAGAATAGCAGAGGAAGAAATCTGAAGTCTAACAAATGGACCAAATTCCACCCTTTGATAGTCAGCTGGGGATTCAAATTCCCGTTTTCGAAGTTTTTCTCTGGGATTCTTAGTCAGATGGGTTGCTCGGCTGCTCAGCTGGATGTTGACTCTTATAGACACGTAATGTGTTTTGAGAAGCTGAACAAGTTTTTCAAACTGGAGCTTACTGACGAGGAATTCTGGCACTGCTACACCATAGCGCAGGATGGGCTCTCTGGTGGAAGTCTCACACAAGTCGTTCCCAAAGTTGAGTTGTTCGTGAACACTGTATTTACCGACGGGGCATACAGGCAAAGCTGCTTTGAGGTGGGTGGCACATAGGATCGCAACTGCAGTGGAAATGTGAGGATTGCATCTCGCTTCCGTACTCGCAATGAACTATACTCAGATTTCGAGAGCCATCCTGACCTTACGAAGATTGACAGAGCTCTGAAGATTTCTCCTGAGTTTTGCGAGATGAGCTGGCTGCTTTGCCCATCAGAGATGCTGATGACGGAAGACCTCCTGCTAGCATAGTCAAGGAGTGGTTAAGTGTTCCGCTACGTCTAAAGAGGGCTATCATCCAGAAGAAGAACCATAGAGAAGGACTTAACGTACCCCCAAAAAGGAAATCAGGTCCTGAAATGCATTCACAAGATGCCCCAGACTCCACACCTTGCTAAGCTAGTCCAGCAGGATCATCCAGCAAACATAGAGCCTCAGGTGGTCCTTCAGAGCAAGCGGCGGATCCTTCCAAGAAGTTGAAGGTTGTCTCTATTTCCCCTGAAATGATTGAAGCTCTTCGGGTTGATGGTTCAGAACGTCTAGTGGAAAGACCACAACCAACTTCTAGGGCTGTGGATACAGAGGCTGCCCCAGAGATTGCGGAAATGGCGATGGTTGTTGACAGGACCCGCCCCGATCCACTCTGGAACCATATGGGGACGTACCCTGCTCCCGTCTCACACCCAATAATTCATACCAATTTTGACCTCAGAACTTCAAATGCATAAATAATCAAATTAAAGTCATACATCAAATCCGAATTAAACAGATGTCAGACAAGGGATGAAATCCAAAATTACAAGTTGCGAGCACGACTCTAAAGTAAAACCTGCGGGCAAACCACCCAGCAGGGGTTCAGGTACGCAGAAGTAGATCTATGCCTCAGCCTCAGGTTCCTCCTCTACCTCAGTATCACGACCTGGAGGGGTTACCAAAAACAAGGGTGAGTGGACCGAAACTCAAGTTTATAAAATCATTTGATAAGTAAAACATATAATTTACCCCTCCTTTTTCCAAACATGCATGCAGTATCGTTTAAAATCATAAATAATATAATATGAAGCATAAGGCATGTAATAAAACCATAACCATAATTTTAGCCACTGCACTATACACTCCAATCCGACATCCCTGATGTCTGACGTCCCTGACGTCAATAAGGTCACAATCACAAGGCTACGCGTGCCACTCGGGTCTCAATTTCCGAGTTCAATCCTCGAACCCTATTCGGTTACAGCATCCCCGATGCTTAGCGTCGTAGACGCTGGACGTTCTAGACGTCCGTGACCTCTCCGGGGTACCTCATCCAGAGGAGACAATATAATATGGAAGGATCTATACAGTGCAGTACAAAATACATTTTATTGATATCCACATGCAAACATATATGTATACATAGGTAAAATCTGAACCGATCGTTACGTTTCATCAAACGGGTCTCATGCCCAAATACCGTGAAACGTGCCATAACCGAAATCTCAATATCATCAAAACCTTTTATAGATTCCAGCATGTGAACATATAAGTAAATCAGAAAACATTTAATCATGCAAGGGTTTAATGAAAACGGGCCCACTCACAGTACGATTCCGCTGCGAATCTGCGCGTACGGACCTGTACCGAGATTATCGTACAATTCCTGTCAGTTCAATTCACACGTAAGGGTCACTACAAGTCCTTAATATTTATTCAAAAGAAGGTTCGAAACAGAAGCCGGTTCGGGGAAACTGTCAACACGTTTCCCGAGGCAACCGACCCTAACCGGACCCTTCAAACTATCTCAGATCAACATGGTTAATTCACCACAAATGTTCAGAATGATGAGAGGAATAAAAGTCATGTTGATCGTGATCGGAGATAAGCCCCAACGCGCCCTCACGCGCCGCCCAAAGTGGCTGCGCGTGAAAGTCACGCGCCCGACACTGTAGCTACAGTGTCAGCACCTTCACCCGTTTGTCTGTAATTCGGGCCTGCCACCCGCGGCTTGACCCGGTTGATTACCCATCAATTCCTACTCGATTTCAATCCAATTTGATCCTAACATGTTATTTAAACATCTAATTTAAGTTCTGAGCTATTAATTATCCAAAACCAATCCTTAAACGGCCCCTCGACCCGTGATCATCCAAACGGGTCAATCAACAGAACTCACTGGTTTCTATACCGAAATCAAATTAACCTTACATGAAGCATCATAGTATCACAACGAACTGGAAAACACACTCAATTGAGTCAACACTCACCTGGAAGTAGCCGTCCAAACCTCTGAAATTCCTCTGAACACGGCAGTCACCGTCCCAGCTCACCCGTGGCTGGTTGCCTTCGATTTTGATATGGTTGTGTTCCAAATGCTCCCAGAAAGCTTACTCTACGATTAGATTGGCTCAACACACCGTAGAAATCAAAAACCCGATTTCCCTCCAAAAATTCCCGAAATGGTTTCTCTCTGGTTCGACCATTATTTTCAGTCCTTTCAATACCAGAGTGAAGCTCACACACTATATAATCAGTTTTAATTAATTTCAAGCCGTCCCAGAAGCTCGTGGGTGTCCAATTGTCCACTGAAAAATGTCCCCCGAAAAGCTTCGAACTTGAATAATTAATAGGGTCGTGCACGGTGGATGTAACAGATCACGGTCTAAAGCATCAGACACTCCCCACTTTCCAGCACACAATCGCACAACCAATTGCACGTTTGAACCACCGCACATGGTGGTGCCGCCCTTGTCTCCCGCGGCCTGCTACAGTAACCAGGGCAAAAAGACCAAAATGCCCCTGGTTCAAGAATTACCAAAATACCCCTCACTTCCTAGACCCGTAACTCAGCCATACGAAGTCCGATTTTGGCGTGCCGCTTGTCTATGGACTCAGGACGTCGAGACCTACCTATCGGTCCTTGAGTCGCGTGAAAATTATTTGTCAAACGAAAAGTCAACATTTTCGCCCGTGAAGTCCAACTTACGGTAATGCCCCTGAACTTCCGATAGTCATAACTTTTTCCCTAATCGTCCGAAATGGACGTGCCACCTGTCTATGAACTCGTGACGTACTGAACTACGTCACGGTCATAGGTCAAAGTGCATTTAATTCACCAATCAAAAGTCAATAATTTGGCCATACCAATCACAAGGGTAAAAGCGTCAATTCACACCTTAAATTACAATATTAAAATCCTTGAATTTCCGGGGTGTTACAACCTTCCCCCTTAAGAAATTTCGTCCCGAAATTTCAATGAAACAAATGAGGAAATTGATCTCGCATCTGAGCCTCAGGCTCCCATGTGGCTTCTTCCACATTCTGGTTTCTCCAGAGAATCTTCACGAGAGGGATCGTCTTCCGCCGTAGTACCTTGTCCTTTCGATCCAAGATCTGTACTGGTTGTTCCTCAAAGCTCAAATCCCCCTGTAGTTCGACAGGTTGTTCCCCAAGTACATGAGAAGCATCACGTACGTACTTCCGTAGCATCGATATGTGGAAAACATTGTGAACTCTAGATAGTTCTGGAGGTAGCGCCAATCTGTAAGCAACTCTGCCAATTCTCTCCACGATCTCATATGGTCCGATAAAACGCGGACTCAGTTTCCTCCGTCGACCGAATCGGATAATCCCCTTCCACGGTGATAACTTCAGGAAGACGAAATCTCCCACTTCAAATTCCAAGTCTCGAATCCGTCGATCGGCATAACTCTTCTGGCGATCCTGTGCCGCCTTCAATCTCTCCTTGATAACACGAACAGTTTCCAAGGTCAAGTCCATCAATTCCGGCCCTACAGCCGTTCGCTCTCCTATCTCCGTCTAGCAGATAGGTGTCCTGCACTGTCGACCATACAGTGCCTCATAAGGTGCCATCCCAATGCTTGCCTGATAGCTGTTGTTGTAAGCGAATTCCATCAATGGCAAATGAGTATCCCAAGAGTCCTGAAACTGTAGTACACATGACCTCATCATGTCCTCCAGGGTCTGAATGGTTCTTTCAGACTGCCCATCGGTCTGTGGATGGAACGCAGTACTGAAACGTAGGGTTGTTCCCAAAGTACCTTGCAAACTTCGCCAGAACCTGGAAGTGAAACGCGGATCACGATCGGACACGATCGATTCCGGCGTACCATGCAATCGTATGATTTCCTTCACAAACAACTGAGCCAGTCGATTAGGTTTATAGGTCTCCTGAACTGGCAGAAAATGGGCTGATTTGGTTAACCGATCCACGATCACCCATACTCCGTCCACTCCACTCTGAGTTCTCGGTAACTTAAAGACGAAGTCCATGGTGATGTGATCCCACTTCCACTCGGGAATCGGAAGTGGCTGCATAGCCCCATACAGTCTCTGCCGTTCCGCCTTAACCTGCTGACAGGTTAAGCATTTGCTTACGAACTCAGCAATATCCTTCTTCATTCCTGGCCACCAATAATGGTTCCGGAGGGTACGGTACATCTTTGTACCTCCCGGATGCATAGCATAGGCCGAACTATGGGCCTCCTCAAGAATCTCGGCCCGTAACTCTGCCACTGCAGGTACACACAAACGGCCCAATCTCACAAGTGCCCCATCGTCCCGGATGGTGAAATCCTGTCTCCCATCCGCATCGACCTCAATTCTGTAAATACAGAGTATCGGATCCTGAAGTTGTGCTTCGATAATCCGATCAATCAGTATATGTCGTACATGAAAGCTGGCCAACAAAGCTCCACGTTCATCCGTACCCAAGATAACTCCCGCCTTCCGGAGTTCCACTAGCAAAGGAAGATACACCATCCCTAGGTGTGCAACGGATCCTGCTGACTTCCTGCTGAGTGCATCAGCCACCACGTTGGCCTTACCCGGATGGTACTCGATCGTACAGTCATAGTCCTTCAGCAGCTCCAACCATCTCCGTTGTCTCATGTTAAGCTCCTTCTGAGTGAATAAGTATTTAAGACTCTGGTGGTCGGTGTATATCCGACACGTTGCGCCGAACAGATAATGCCTCCAGATTTTCAGGGCATGAACCACCGCTGCCAACTCCAAATCATGGGTAGGGTAGTTCAACTCATGAGTCTTCAGCTGCCGGGATGCGTAGGCGATAACCTTGCCAGTCTGCATCAACACGCAGCCCAAACCTTGCAGTGAAGCGTCACTAAAGACCACGAATTCTCCACTGTCATCCGGCAATGCAAGGACAGGTGCAGTGGTCAATCGATCCTTCAACTCTTGAAAACTCCGATCGCACTGCTCGTCCCAGATAAACTTCACTCCTTTCCGAGTCAAACGAGTCAATGGTGCAGCAATTTTGGAGAAACCCTCCACGAATCTCCGGTAGTAACCTGCTAATCCGACGAAACTCCGCACCTCGGTCACCGTTGTCGGTCTAGCCCAGTTGGTCACCGCTTCTGTTTTCTGGGGATCCACGCAAATCCCATCCGTCGATATCACGTGTCCTAGAAAACCAATACTGCTCAGCCAAAACTGACACTTGCTCAGCTTGGCATACAATTGTTCTTGTCTCAGCCTCTCCAAGACCAACCGTAGATGTTCCTCATGTGCACGGGAACTCCTCGAGTATACCAAAATATCATCGATGAACACAATCACGAACTTATCCAGGTAGGGTCGGAAGACCCGGTTCATCAGATCCATGAATGCTGCTGGAGCATTCGTCAAACCAAATGGCATAACAAGGAACTCGTAGTGTCCGTAACGGGTTCGAAAAGCAGTTTTCGGAATATCCTCCTCCGAAATCCTCAGTTGGTGATACCCAGACCGCAAATCAATTTTCGAGAAGCACTGAGCTCCCCGCAACTGGTCAAAAAGGTCATCGATCCTAGGTAGAGGATACTGGTTCCTTAGCGTCACCTTGTTGAGTTGTCGATAATCAATACACAAACGGAGACTTCCCTCCTTCTTCTTTACGAACAACACCGGTGCTCCCCACGGTGAAGTACTCGGTCGGACATATCCCAAATCCACCAACTCCTGCAATTGAGTCTTGAGTTCTCGCAACTCGGCCGGCGCCATCCGGTATGGTGCCTGGGATATAGGTCGGGTACCCGGGAGTAGTTCAATTGTAAACTAGATCTCCCGCGATGGTGGCAATCCAGGTAAGTCTTCCGGGAACACATCCGGAAACTCACGCACCACCGGTATCTCGTCGATACCCGGAGTATCAACCCGATCCGACACGACATGCGCCAGGAAACCCTGGCATCCCTTCCGAAGAAGTTTGGTAGCAGTAAGTGACGAAATCACTTCAGGAGGCGAACCGTCTCGTTCCCCCTGAAAGATAACCTCCGGTAAACCCGGGCTCCGCAGAATCACTTGCTTGCTACAGCAGTCGATGAGCGATCCGTGCTCCGACAGCCAATCCATCCCTAGGATTATATCGAAGTCGTGGATATCCAGAATAATTAAGTCTGCTGGTATATCCACACCCTCAATTCTTACCGGGCACCTCCGAATCACCTGATTCACAAGGTACACGATGCCCATCGGGGTGCCAACACCCATTTAGCAATCCAAAGCTGATACCACACAATCAAGCATACCAGCACAACTCTTCGAAATAAAAGAATGTGTAGCCCCCGCATCCATCAATACACGTACAAGAAGGTTTAAGATACGTAGTGTACCTGTGACCAAGCCTGGGGCAGTCCTCGCCTGCTGCTGGGTCATTGCAAACACTTGGGCCCTCGGCCCTCCATTCCGTCCGCGCCCGCGCGCGCCACGCCCAGCACCACAGTCACCTCCCTGACCGCGACCTCCATTAGTGTGGGAAGCCGTGCTCTGCACCACACTAGAGCCCCCAGCGTCGTTGTTCTTGGACAACTGCGGGCAATCACTGGCATAGTGGCCCTCCTCTCCGCAAGCAAAACAAGTTACTGGCCTCGGCCTGTCCGAATGCCCGCGAGAAGCACCGCTCCAAGATGAGCGCTGCCCATAGTTGTATCCAGATCCTCGTCAGTTCGTGTATGAGGAATTCTCCTAGGAGGCATAACTAACTGTCAAGAGGCATAGATCAGAAAACAATATTCTTAAAAGTAGAAAAGTAACTAGTACTAATCGCTAGTCTAGCATGCTGACCATACCCTAGTACTGACCACAACCTAGTGCTCTGATACCAAGCTGACAGGACCCGCCCCGATCCACTCTGGAACCATATGGGGACGTGCCCTGCTCCCGTCTGACACCCAATAATTCATACCAATTTTGACCTCAGAACTTCAAATGCATAAATAATCAAATTAAAGTCATACATCAAATCCGAATTAAACAGATGTCAGACAAGGGATGAAATCCAAAATTACAAGTTGCGAGCACGACTCTAAAGTAAAACCTGCGGGCAAACCACCCAGCAGGGGTTCAGGTACGCAGAAGTAGATCTATGCCTCAGCCTCAGGTTCCTCCTCTACCTCAGTATCACGACCTGGAGGGGTTACCAAAAACATTAAGGGTGAGTGGACCGAAACTCATGTTTATAAAATCATTTGATAAGTAAAACACATAATTTATCCCTCCTTTTTCCAAACATGCATGCAGTATCGTTTAAAATCATAAATAATATAATATGAAGCATAAGGCATGTAATAAAACCATAACCATAATTTTAGCCACTGCACTATACACTCCAATCCGACATCCCTGATGTCTGACGTCCCTGACGTCAATAAGGTCACAATCACAAGGCTACGCGTGCCACTCAGGTCTCAATTTCCGAGTTCAATCCCCGAACCCTGTTCGGTTACAGCATCCCCGATGCTTAGCGTCGTAGACGCTGGACGTTCTAGACGTCCGTGACCTCTCCGGGGTACCTCATCCGGAGGAGACAATATAATATGGAAGGATCTATGCAGTGCAGTACCAAATACATTTTATTGATATCCACATGCAAACATATATGTATACATAGGTAAAATCTGAACCGATCGTTACGTTTCATCAAACGGGTCTCATGCCCAAATACCGTGAAACGTGCCATAACCGAAATCTCAATATCATCAAAACTTTTATAGATTCCAGCATGTGAACATATAAGTAAATCAGAAAACATTTAAGCATGCAAGGGTTTAATGAAAACGGGCCCACTCACAGTACGATTCCGCTGCGAATCTGCGCGTACGGACCTGTACCGAGATTATCGTACAATTCCTATCAGTTCAATTCACACGTAAGGGTCACTACAAGTCCTTAATATTTATTCAAAAGAAGGTTCGAAACAGAAGCCGGTTCGGGGAAACCGTCAACATGTTTCCCGAGGCAACCGACCCTAACCGGACCCTTCAAACTATCTCAGATCAACATGGTTAATTCACCACAAATGTTCAGAATGATGAGAGGAATAAAAGTCATGTTGATCGTGATCGGAGATAAGCCCCAACGCGCCCTCACGCGCCGCCCAAAGTGGCTGCGCGTGAAAGTCACGCGCCCGACACTGTAGCTACAGTGTCAGCACCTTCACCCGTTTGTCTGTAATTCGGGCCTGCCACCCGCGGCTTGACCCGGTTGATTACCCATCAATTCCTACTCGATTTCAATCCAATTTGATCCTAACATGTTATTTAAACATCTAATTTAAGTTCTGAGCTATTAATTATCCAAAACCAATCCTTAAACGGCCCCTCGACCCGTGATCATCCAAACGGGTCAATCAACAGAACTCACTGGTTTCTATACCGAAATCAAATTAACCTTACATGAAGCATCATAGTATCACAACGAACTGGAAAACACACTCAATTGAGTCAACACTCACCTGGAAGTAGCCGTCCAAACCTCTGAAATTCCTCTGAACACGGCAGTCACCGTCCCAGCTCACCCGTGGCTGGTTACCTTCGATTTTGATATGGTTGTGTTCCAAATGCTCCCAGAAAGCTTACTCTACGATTAGATTGGCTCAACACACCGTAGAAATCAAAAACCCGATTTCCCTCCAAAAATTCCCGAAATGGTTTCTCTCTGGTTCCACCATTATTTTCAGTCCTTTCAATACCAGAGTGAAGCTCACACACTATATAATCAGTTTTAATTAATTTCAAGCCGTCCCAGAAGCTCGTGGGTGTCCAATTGTCCACTGAAAAATGTCCCCCGAAAAGCTTCGAACTTGAATAATTAATAGGGTCGTGCACGGTGGATGTAACAGATCACGGTCTAAAGCATCAGACACTCCCCACTTTCCAGCACACAATCGCACAACCAATTGCACGTTTGAACCACCGCACATGGTGGTGCCGCCCTTGTCTCCCGCGGCCTGCTACAGTAACCAGGGCAAAAAGACCAAAATGCCCCTGGTTCAAGAATTACCAAAATACCCCTCACTTCCTAGACCCGTAACTCAGCCATACGAAGTCCGATTTTGGTGTGCCGCCTGTCTATGGACTCAGGACGTCGAGACCTACCTATCGGTCCTTGAGTCGCGTGAAAATTATTTGTCAAACGAAAAGTCAACATTTTCGCCCGTGAAGTCCAACTTACGGTAATGCCCCTGAACTTCCGATAGTCATAACTTTTTCCCTGATCGTCCGAAATGGACGTGCCACCTGTCTATGAACTCGTGACGTCCCGAACTACGTCACGGTCATAGGTCAAAGTGCATTTAATTCACCAATCAAAAGTCAATAATTTGGCCATACCAATTACAAGGGTAAAAGCGTCAATTCACACCTTAAATTACAATATTAAAATCCTTGAACTTCCAGGGTGTTACAGTTGTGCCACGGGCTGCGTATGATAAAGTTGCTAGAGACCTCAGGATTGCAAATGCGGGGGCCCGCAAGCTGGTTGACATACTTCGTGGACAAGCGGGCCTGGAAGAGGAGAACAAACGAATGAAATTAGAGTGCATCCGCCTTCGAGAGGGTCGCGACCATTCCAAACGAAAAAACAATGCCTTGGTGGCGAAAATTCGTTCATTAGAGAACAAAATGTTCGAGACAAGCCACGCAGAAAAGTTGTTGGTAGAGATTGAACGCGACACTGCCCTTAACGAGTCTGTTTTACTGCGTGGGCGTTTTCATGAGTCGGAAGAGAAAGTCAAACTCTTGGAAGCTGAAATAGAAAATCTGAAAGTTGATTGCTCATTACCACCACATGCCCCGGTAACTTTGTACTTCAAGGAAAGTGAAGAGCAAAAGTTGGGTACGGAGAGCCGGAGCAGGATCACTACCAAAGAGCAAGAGCTTGAACTAGAAGTGGAGCCCGAGGCTGAACCTGAGCTTGAGGATGAGGCTAAGAAAGTAGATGTTCCTGAAACCGACGAGTCACTTTTTGATGACATTTCCCTACTTTCCGCAGAAGAGTGGGCAGAGTTTGGAAGAACCATGTGCTGTGAAGACTTGCATCCATAGTTTCTTTACATGTGTATGTTGACTATTGCATGTTCATTTTTGTATTGAATAACTGGTTTGAGCAATCCAGATGTGATTAGCCAACCATTCTTCAAATGAATAAATGAAAACAATATTTATGAAGAATTTTGTTCTCCCAGCTCTTTGTCAAATTCTTCCAACTATTTGATGTATCCCAAACTTATTTGTTCATCAAATGCCTCTCATTATAGCCATGGGCGTTCAACGTTGGGGTTTAACTAACTTTGTTAGCATTTGCATTGGTGTTGCCTTCAAGGAAGGGCTTGTGCTTCTTAAGAGAAGGCTTGAAGTGCTTCCATGAGGAAGACTTGGGGTGCTTCCAAGAGGAAGGCTTAGTGTGCTTCCAAGAGGAAGGCTTTGTGTGCTTCCTGGTGGAAGGCTTTGAGTGCTTCCAAGAGGAAGACTTGGGGTGCTTCCAAGAGGAAGGCTTAGTGTGCTTCCAAGAGGAAGGCTTTGTGTGCTTCCAAGAGGAAGGCTTTGTGTGCTTCCTGGTGGAAGGCTTTGAGTGCTTCCGAGAGGAAGGCTTTGTGTGCTTCCAAGAGGAAGGCTTGAGTGTTTCGAGGAAGAAGGCTTTGGATGCTTCCCGGAAGAAGGCTTGAGTGCTTCTCGGAAGAAGGCTTTGAATGCTTCCCAGAGGAAGACTTTGAGAACCTTGCCGAAAGTACAATAACACATAGGTGAACTGTAACGACCCGAGCCGAGTATCGGGATTTGATATTATTTAATTATGATTTAGAATGACTAATCTGGGATTAGTTGAGTGAAATCGGACGAATTGTGCAAAATGACCGTTTTGCACCTAGGCGTGGGCAAAATGTTGACTTTTGATTCGGACGGTCAAATGGACTTTAACCAATGATGGTGACGTAGTTTGGGAAGTCACGAGTTCATAGACAGGTGGCACGTTCGATTCCGACGTTCGTGGTGAAAGTTATGACGTTCTGAAGTTCAAGGACATTTTCGTAATTTGGACGAAATAGGGGAAGTGTTGAATTTTTGATCGGGAGGTCCGATGGCCGAGGGCCAAGGACCGTTAGGATGGTCTCGATGCCCTGAGTCCGTAGACAGGCGGCACACGTCGATCTGAGTCCGAATGACCGAGTTACGGGTCTGGATGCGTGAGGGGCATTTTGGTAATTTTCTGCACAAGGGCAGAATTGTAATTTCACAGGGGCACTGTTTGTTCTGAAACAGCCGTGAAATTGGATGGCTTGTGCGATCTGTTCCATGGATTGTTTAACATTTAGAACTGAATTTGGGGCAGCTTTGAGGTGTGGTTGCACATGTGTGTGAGCTAGCAACTGTTTGCAGAACATGGACACCGTTTTTAATTGGTTTCGGGTCAGTGCAGGGAGCTTTACACAGAGGATTGAGGAATGCTTTGGGGTACTTTAATGGCTGAATTGGATTAAAAGGAATGTGAGTGAGTCGAGAGGATTCATTTTGCTCCAGTGTGAGAGCGAAAAGCTAGAGTGAAAACCGTGAGAAACCATTTCGGATTCTTGGAGGGAAATTCAGAGTTTGATTTCTGAGCATTGTTGGACCAAACCAATGACGGGTTTAGCTTTCTGGGAGTGACTGGAACTCAGCCATATCAATTTCGAGGGGAACCAGTCACGGCTGAGCTGGGACTGTGGCCACTATTTTCAGGGAAAACGCAGTGTTGAGGACGACGACTTCCAGGTGAGCTCTTGTTCAATTGGTTGTGCTTTTGGGTTCGTTTGGGTCCTAGTACACTTCCTGTGAAGTTAATTTGAAAATGGGCCTGAGTTGGGTGAGTTGCTAACGTTGACCCGTTTGGCTGTTCGAGCTTGGATTGGTCGATTTAATCCATGTCGAGGTTGATCAAAGACACAGAACTGAAATTATTTGGTTAATGAATGTTTTAGGATAAAAAACGGAAGGATTCGAGCATGAATTGAAGGGTAATTGATCGGGTTGAACTCACGGGTTGCAGACCCGTATTGCAGAGAAACGGGTGAAAACGATGACTGTAGCAGTCACTGTAGCAGGCACGTGGCTTTCACGCGCAGCCACTCACGGCGGCGCGTGACGGCGCGTGGACACGAATCTCGAGGTGAGGTCAACATGACTTTTTTCCTATCTAATGTAACAAACATTTTAGAATTGGTTTCGTGTCGATCGGACCCCGTTTCGATATTGTTCGGGATGTCCGAAGGTTTTAAATCCAGTTTAAAAATACTTAAAAATTCGGGAAAATTACGGAACTTGAATAGGATGTTAATGAAGAGGTTAGTAACCCTCTAATGTGATTTGGACATGATTGGGAGTCCCGGTGATAGTGGTGTGTCTCGGGAAGGCCTATGGCACGCGTATCGAGGCACACGGTTAAACGGTCTGTGAGTGGACTTTGGTTTTATAAATTCTATGCATGCCTAAATGTTTTATATGGATTATGGTTATGATTTTATGATATTGATTTGGATGATTGTGAATTATACGGTTTCACGCATTTCGAGGCGATTTACGTGGTTTCACGTAAATCAAGGTTTTCTGATTTTACACTGATTTTTCATACTTATAACTTTGGATATGATTTCATGAAATGGTTTTGAAATTGGAAAGAGAAACTCGGGCATGAGGCCCAATTGTTTTGGAAACCTCGGACTTGGAGTCCAATTGAGTTACGTAATCGGGCCAGGGGCCCAATTGCTTTATGAAATCGGGCCGGGGGCTCAGTTATTTCTGAAATCGGGCTGAGACCCATTTGAGTTATATTATCGGGCCAGGGGCCCAATTGGTTTATGGATTGGGCTGTGGGCCCAGTGGTTTACAGAATCAGGCATGAGGCCCAGTTGGTTTCATAAACGTGATTTCGGGTCGGGGACCCTAAATGGAATTGTAATGTTGTGAAATGATTTGATAAAACTGGTTCCATATACCATCTTGATATGAGGATATGTAAAGGTCTCCTCCAGGTGTCGGGAACACTGGAGAAGTCACGGTGCATTGCTTGCGAGGGGTCATTGTACGGAGCCACCGGACCGTATAGTGACTCAGGAGCAGGATTGCTATGATTAGACGTCAGGGACGTCAGACATCGGGGATTTCAGAGATATTGACCCGGAGAGACCCCGGGCAGCACGCGTTGCTTATGGTTATACCGTGAAATATGACGTCTGGAACGTCAAGCGTCGGGGACGCTAGGCATCATGGATGCTGGAGATGGTAACGTGGTAAATATGGATTAACGAATCTATGAAATGGTTTTTCGGTTGGATTTATGGTTTACGGTTTTGGGCTAAGGCCCTAATGCCTTGTTGAGCAAATGTTTTGGACTACTGGTTTTCGTGGCATGCATACGTTTTTATGGAGGGCATAAATGTCTTATAACTGTGTTTAATGAACTTATTTATTTTCGTCCACTCACAGCTTTTGTTTTTAATGCCCTTCAGGTTGATTTCCGGATGCAACTGCAGCAGAGTCTGGGACATTGCACACCTCCTCCATCGATCCTTGCGCACTCTGGAAGCCCGTTTGGGCAGTGGCAACAGGTTATCCCTTGTCTGACACCTCTTGTCAGACGGGAGCATGACACATTCCATGGTAATCCCAGGCGGATTGAGATCGTCGTGTCATGAACTAGGAATGACTTGATAGCTTTATTGATAAGTTTAAATATATCATTCTTGAAAATAAAGTCTATATTTGGCACAAAACAAAGACTAGCTTAGCTTTGAGCTCTAGTTTGAATTATACATAATATTTTTGAAGATGATGAGCGTTCATGGAACCACTCACTAACTTTCCGTCCATTGTCTCTAAGGTGTAGCTTCCCTTTCCGCCTACTTGGTAGACTCGGTAGGGTCCTTCCCATGGGGACTTGGTTTTTTGAGACCCTGGACAATTGGGTGTTGCAAACTTTTTCTTGAGAACAAGGTCACCTGGGAGAAAGTGTCGGAGTCGGGCCTTCTTATTATAGGAACTTTTCACTTGCTGCTGGTAGCTGGAGATGCGCTTCACAACTTGCTCTCTTAATTCCTCGCTGAGATCAAGTGAAGTTCTTAGAGCGATGAAGTTGACTACTGGATCATCGAGCTCGGTAAAGGGCGCTGGAACAACAACATGTGAAGGAATGACTGCGTTAGTGCCGTATGCAAGGGTGAATGGAGACTCTCCTGTTGCACGGCACGGAGTGGTGCGATAAGCCCAGAGCGTGCCATCCAACTCCTCCTCCCACAAGCCTTTCTTATCATCTAGTCGCTTCTTGATACAGTCGAGGATCGTCTTGTTTGAAGCTTCTGCCTGGCCATTATCCTGGGGGTAATATGCAGTTAAAGTGAAATGCTTGATCTTCCAAGACTCAAAGAACTCGTTGATTATGGTGCCAGTGAACTGAGTTCCATTTTCTGTTAGAATGACTTTGGGAAGTCCAAATCGGCAGATGATCTGGCTCCAGATGAATTTTTGAACATCAGCTTGAGTTATGGTGGGCAAGGCCTTTGCCTCCATCTATTTGGTGAAGTAGTCAGTGGCAACAATCAAATACTTCTTGCTTGGAACTGGAGTGCTTGGGAGCGGTCCAACGATGTCAATTCCCCATTGCATGAATGGACAATGGCTCGTCTGTGCATGCAGCTCTTCCAGTGACGCCAATTGGTTAGGCTTGAACCTTTGACATTTGTCGCATTTCTTGTAACGACCCGTCCCTGGAATCGGGATTAGTAAAGTGATTAATAGCGGACTAGTGAGGGTAATCAGTGTTGGTTACGTTTGGCCTTTGGTGCAGAATGCCGCTTTTGCCCGTGGTTTGGGCAAAAAGTTGACTTTTAGTTCGGGCGGTCAATTGGGCATTGACCGATGCCTGTGACGTAAGTTGTGACGTCACGAGTCCGTAGACAGGTGGCACGCCCGATTCCGACATCCGGGGAGGAAGTTATGATGTTCAGAAGGTTGAGGGCATTACCGTAATTTTGTTAAACGAAGGGGAAAAGTTGACTTTTCACACGATAAGGTTTTGACACGAAGACCGAGGACCGTTAGGTAGGTCTCGTTGTCCTGAGTCCAACGACAGGCGGCATACGTTCATCGGACGTAGGACGAGTGAGATACGGGTCTAGAACGGTGAAGGGCATAATGGTAATTTTGAAAGGCAAGGGCATTTTGGTCATTGTGAGTCCTTGGGATCTGTGCCCAGTCAGTGGTTGACAAGTGGCTGTTCTGGGGAGTTCTAACCATAGAGAAATGGACATTTGTCCTTATCTGGATGGTGGTAGAACTTGCACCAATCAATTTAAACGGGCATGGTGTGTGAGTATGCACATATTGAACCAAAAAATGGGAAACAGAGAACAGGGAAGATTGTGGAACCGTGCCCCTCCTCAAAGTTGAGCAAATGAAGAAGGAATGTGAAGGCAAGGTGCAGGAAGGGCTGCTCTGAGATGGATAGTGGTCACGGCCCCGTTTGACACCGGAGGATGGTGGCGAAAGGAAGAGAACCCTGTACGTCCTCTGTTTTGAGCTTCAATCATGGACGATGAAGAGAAGGGTTTAGGAGCCTGATTGAGGACTTAAGTATGACTCTGTGGTGTCTGGGACTTGAATGAACACGACTGGGTGGCTCGCCGTGGATGGTGGTCGGCGAACCCGACACGGTAAGTTTTGGTTTCAGAAATCGATATTGGATTTGTAGCCTCTGTTGATCACTATTAATGATTCAAACATGATGTGGGAAGGAAAACAAGTCGTTTGGGACAAAATTGGAGGCTGGAGGAAGCCGGGAAACCATGGACGGCGAGGTTGCAGAGTGCGGGTTGAACGTTTGAACAGGAAGGTAATCTCTTGTGGGTTTTGTTACAAATTGATCATGAAAATAGTTTAGGAGGAGAAGGACGAAACTAACGGACTAATTAGGTTGTAAAAAGGTTGAAAAATTTGACAAAACTGTGAACGCCAGTTCACGGCTGGACCGACTGGACCGAACCGGTTCAGACCGGGTTTACAGAGGAAGAAGACGATGAACAGTAGCCACGCGGGAGGCCCACGTGCAGCCACTTCAGGCGGCGCGTGTGGGCGTATGGTATATCTTTTGAGCAAGGTTTCAACACGACTTTAAATTATTCGATGTAACGAAGATTTTGGCGCTGGTTTCGAGTCAATCGGACATCGGCTCGATATGTTTCGGGTTGTCCGAAGGTTTTAGGGCTCGGTTAAAAATAGTTAAAAATACGGGAAAATTATGGGACCTGAGTAGAACTTTTGTAAAGTAGTTAGTGACCTCGTTATGGGACTTGGACAGGTTCAGGAAAGCCGAGGATAGCGAACTGGCCAAGAACGGCATAGGTGCGCGCGTATCGAGGCGACGTCGGAATGGTCTATGAGTGGACTTTGCTTTCTAACTCTTGATGCATGCATATATGTTTTTATATGTTTTCTATACTTGATTCTATGATTTGATTTATGATCTTGTTGATTTACGATTTTGCACGATTTTCGAGGTATTTTACGGAATTTCACGTTTTACGAGGTTTCAATTTCTCTTATGATTTGACGATGGTTTTAATGATTTGATTTCGGGATTTGAAATGTGATTTGATTTCAATGATTTGGAAAGGATTTCGGAAAATTGATTTTGGGCTTGGAACCCTGTTCATGTGATTGAGATTTCGGATTTGGTTTTCGAGATTTGGAAAGGAAGTCTGGAATTGGGTTCGGGACGATGGTTCCGGATGCCGGCTTACGGGATCATCGTTGCGAATTCGACTGTGGATTTTCTGTGATTTTCACTGATTGAATGGAAAATGGTTTTGGGTTTAAAGACCCGGAAAAAAAAAGAAAACCCACTAGATCTGGTTTTGAGTTTAAAGACTCGGATTGATTGACACGGGGGGGGGGGGGGGGGGCTAGATTGATGTTTTGAGTTTAAAGACTCGATATGGTTTTGAGTTTAAAGACTCGATATGGTTTTGAGTTTAAAGACTCGGAAATGATACCCCCCCCCCCCCCCCCTCCCGAGGCCTGTGATTGTGTTTTGAGTTTAAAGACTCGGATATCCCGGGAAGGCCTGGCTAATTGCGCATTGTGTTTTGAGTTTAAAGACTCGGGCGCACTTGAGATCAAGTAAACGTGTATGATTGATATTTTTCACTGGTTTTTCACTGATTTTTGAAAGGTTTTGGACAGTGGCCCGGATGAAATGGATTTGATGAGTTTTGGGATTGAGTTCCTGGATTTGATATTGAATTGTGATTTGAGGCTGAGGCTTGGATGATACGGGTTTTCAAATGGTTTCGTGGATGGTTTTTGATTTGAGTCGTTTCACGACTTGAATTGATATGCATGCATTGGTTTTTGCGTGGATGGTATAAATGTAATTGTTTTTATTGAACTGTTTTCTAAATTATACTTTATTTTTGTCCACTCACAGTCTTTTCGTGTTTTCGATACCCTCCAGGTTGTTACGAAATGGGCTGTCGGTCGAGAGAGACGGGGACATCACACGTATGATCCACAGTAGATTCTGCGCACTCTGGGAAGTTTGGAAATTTTTGGACGGTCGGATCGAAAATCCCTTGTCCGACTTACGTGTCACATGCAGGTTGGACGACAGTTTAACCTTCGTGTCATGCGTAAGTCAGACGGGAGCAGGGTTTAGTCCCTAATCCTGGGGGATTAGGGGTGGGCCCTGACATTTCTGGGCATACTGCAGAGCTTCCTGGCGTAGAGTAGGCTAGTAAAATCCTGCACTAAGCGTCTTTTGAGCAAGCG
This sequence comes from Prinsepia uniflora, assembly GCA_032719365.1. NCBI lineage: Eukaryota > Viridiplantae > Streptophyta > Magnoliopsida > Rosales > Rosaceae > Prinsepia > Prinsepia uniflora. The sequence continues at coordinate 5,627,464 of CM064869.1, read as the reverse complement.
ATCTTCCACCGGAATAATTCCCACAATGTCCTTCATGAATCTCAACCAAGACTTTCAATGTTTCAGGATGCTTCAAGCATAACAAGTTTGGTCCCGTTAAGCTCTTACGAAAAAGTCGACCTTTGTCAACATAGTACCGCGCAGCGACTTTACGGGCTTCTAACCGCTCATCAAGTAATGTACCATGCTCTAGGTAGTTGATAAAAGGATCTTGCCAACTTGGAGATGAATCAATTTGTCTTACTTTAATCTCCTTTACATCAATGCTTCGTTGCTCGAGATACTCAATCGGGATTGAGCGCTTGAAACGAAAGTCAAATGATGATGCTAGATTTGCCAACGCATCTGCTTGTGTATTTTCGGCTTGTGGAAGTTGATGAAAAGTGAAAACCAAGAAAAAAGCAAGCATTTCCTGGACCTTGTTGTTATATCTGAGCATCCTTGCATCACGCGCAGCATATTCTCCGATCGATTGGTTACTGATCAACTGCGAATTCGAATGAATGACAAGTTTTTTGACTCCCAATTCCTTGGCAAGTGTGAGCCCACAAATCAAAGCTTCATACTCCGCTTCATTGTTAGAGGCTTTGAATCCAAACTGTACTGCCTGCTCCATTATTGAGCCATCAGGAGTGATAAGGATAATCCCCGCTCCTGCCCCCTTCTGTTCGAGGAACCATCAACAAAGAGCTTCCATAGATGATTGAAAGTTAAGGTTTACAGAGAAGAGGAACTGTCGCCATGATCTCGTGACAAAGAAGTGTCGGCTGCCCTGGGGGCATTGCCAAGCTTATTGCCATTGCTTCCTTCTAGTGACGCTGGTGTGAACTCCATAACAAAATCCGCTAAGGCTTGGCCTTTGACAGCTATTTGTGGACGATAGAGTAAATCATGCTGACTCAACTCTATGGCCCATTTCATTACTCGTGTCGATGCATCGTGTAAAACATAGGCAGTTGAATCTCATTCTCTTCCCGGATAAGTGCAGAGCTTACAGCAACATCAGAGACCCCCAGATATAGGAACATGTCCTCGTTATCTTTGGGTTTTGATAGTAGCGGTGGAGACGTCAAGTAGGCCTTGAGATCTTGAAATGATTTCTCACAAGCTTCATCCCACTTATCCTTGGATGCCTTCTTTACCGCTTGGAAGAAAGGTCGGCACCAGTTAGTTGACTTGGACATGAACCTGTTCAATGCTACTGCTCGTCCAGTGAGACTTTGAATCTCTTTCAGACTTGATGGGGACTTCATCTCGAGAATTGCCTTAATGTTCTTTGGATTTGCTTCAATCCCACGTTCAGCCACGAGGTAACCCAAGAACTTCCCCGCTGATACCCCGAAGGTACATTTCAGAGGGTTGAGCTTCATTTTGTACTTCTTCAGCAAGTTGAAGGTCTCTCGCAGGTTGGTGATATGATCCCCTCGTTTTTCTCCTTTGACCATGATGTCATCCACATAGACCTCCATGGTTTTGCCAATGAGATCTTTGAATATCCGATTGACGAGTCTCTGGTACGTCGTACCCGCATTCTTGAGGCCAAACGACATGAACTTGTAGCAGTACACACCTCGGTCGAAAACGAAGGCAATTTTGTCCTTGTCTTTTTCATGCATGAAAATCTGATTATAGCCCGAGTATGCGTTTAGGAAGCTTAGGAGCTCATTTTCTGCAGTAGAGTCTACTAAAAGATCGATTCTGGGCAGGGGATAATTATCCTTTGGGCACACAAGATTGAGATCGGTGTAATCAACACAAACTCTCCATCGTCCTGCTTCCTTCATCTTGCCAAGTACGACGTTTACTAGCCATTCAGAGTGCGAAACTTCTTCAATTGATCCAGCAACGAGTAACTTGTCAATCTCTTCTTGGATGATAGCAATTTTCTTGGGGGAAAATTGCGTCTTTTTTGCTTCACCGGCTTGTGGTTGCGATTGACGTGCAGCTTGTGGTAAGCGATGGTAGGATCAATCCCCGACATGTCAGACGGAGACCAAGCAAAAACTTCTTTCTCCTCACGCAAGAAAGCTATGAGTTCTTCTTTTTTTGTGTCACTCAACCGAGCACCAATGCGGGCTTGTCACTCAGGATATTAAGGGTCAAGTTGAATGAGGGTGACATCATCCTCCGATTGCCATGAACGTCATGATCTTGACCCGTGATTAGTTGCTATTTGGGAGATGAAGAAGAAAGCTTGCCCCCAGTAGATGATCCTACCTGGGGAACAAACTCAGCCTCCTTGGCCTCCCTCAACCCTTCTGTGAGGCATGGCCGAGCCATCACCTGGTCGCCTTTAATCTCCCTGACTCCACCTCCAGGGATAGGGAATTAAATCTTCTGGTAAAGGCTTGACGTGGTTGCAAGGATTTTGTGAAGCCATGGCCTTCCCAAAATTCCATTGTATGGAGAGTACTCGTCCATGATGTAAAAATCCTGGGAAGTGACAACGGGTTCCGAATGTACATCCAGTTGGAGAGTGCCTACGGTCATGTTGGTTGACCCATTGAAACCTCAGAGCGAAACAACCCTTTTTGTTGTAAGGCTTTCTAACCTCATCTTGCGCACTGCATCCAGGCTGAGGATATTTGCTGCGCTTCCTTCATCAACGTGAATCCGATCAACCTGAGCATGAGCAATCTGGATTGACACGGCTAATGCATCATCATGTGACCAATCAAGTTCTACCTTGTCCTTCAAAGAGAAATCAATGACAAGGTCGTTGGCCACCCCAGGGGTGGTAACATGGGAGACCTGAGAGACGGCCATCGCATCTCGTATCTTTCTTTTCTTCTGCTTGGAAGTAGTTCCTTGCAACTCTGATTCTGCTATGATGGTGTTGATACGAATCATCTTTGCTGCAGGTTCCTTGGGTCCTTTGTCAGTGGGTCGATCCACAGCCTTTCCTTTGACGTACTCAGTGCAATGTCCCTCTTTGATGAGATTCAGGAGATATGTCTCGAACGATATGTATTTTCCAATGTTATACCCATAGCACTCGTGGAAGGCACACCACTTCATTTTATCACCCTTCTCTTGATCACCTTTGACTGGCTCCGGCTTCTTAAACCATGGTTTGTCCTTAATTTCATTGTGGATCTGGTGGACTGGCAAAGATAGCTGCAAGTTAGGCTTCCCCATAGTCGGTGTTTGGGAGGGTTGTCCCGCCTTGCACTTGTTGGACTTTCTAGTCACAAACTTTCCATGGGACTCATCTTTATTAGAGGCTTTTTCACTAGCCCCAGCATGGTCCTGAGTATGGGTGGCATTCTTCTCGTCCTCCCAGCTTGCATGTCACTCCGCTAGCGAAAGCATCTTGGTGAGACTTCGCGCATTGCTCATGACGATGTCCCCGTAAAGCTGGTTGTCCCGAGGGAGTCCTTGTTTAAATGCCATTGCCGCAACAAGGTCGCTACACCCGACAATTTGAGACTTCTCCTCGAAAAATCTTCATATGTATTGTCGCAGAATTTCTTTTGCACTTTTTTGGACAGAGAAAAAGATGGTCATCCTTCACCTCGATTGTCTGAAGTTGTGCGTACTCCTTCACGAATTCCAGAGCCAACTCTTCAAAGGATGCAATCGACCTCCGGGGGAGATGATTGAACCAAGTCATGGCTTGGTCTCGAAGAGAAGCTTGGAAAACTTTTCACATGAGCGCATCGTTATGCCTGTGGGGGATCATGACTCCCCAGTAATAATCTATGTTTTACCGGGTCGGAGGCTTCTTTGAATGGAGTGAAGTTTGGCGTTGCAAACCTTTGAGGGAATGACTCCTCATCAATATCCCCTTACAAAAGGCGTGGATAGCTGTATCTGGCGACATAGATCATCATCTAGATCGCCATCTCGTTGAGCACGAAGGTGCCTGTCCAATATTCTCTGAACATCATTAGCCCGTAACGCACCTTGCTGAGGCGGTGAGTCATTTCGTTCTAATCGCCGAAAACCTCCTTGAGCTTCTCCCCTTGATCTCTAGGATTGCGCAGGGGAGTAAGATTCATCCTCCCTCTCACTGCCATGGACAGATCGTCTTAAGTCTTTGTGTAGAGCCTGAGGTTGTGTAATGACCCGTCCCGAATATCGGGATTGAATATTAATTAATTAAGAATTAGAATGACTAATCGGGGATTAGTTGAGTGAATTCGGACGAAACGTGCAAAATGACCGTTTTGCCCCTAGCGTGGGCAAAATGTTGACTTTTAGTTCGGGCAGTCAAATGGACTTTGACCGATGACTGTGACGTAGTTCGGGACGTCACGAGTTCATAGACAGGTGGCACGTTCGATTCCGACATTCGTAGAGAAAGTTATGATGTTCGGAAGTTGAGGGGCATTTTGGTAATTTGGCGTATTAGGGGCCAAATGTTGACTTTTTGATTGGGAGGTCCGATGGACAAGGGCCAAGGATCGTTACGTAGGTCTCGTCGATACGAATCCAACGACAGGCGGCATGCCGAAATTGGAGATTCGACGACGAAGTTATGGTCACGGAATCGGGCTCGATTAACCGAACGAACCGGGAATAAAATAATATTTTAAAATGAACAGTACCCGGTGACTGTGCACATCCGGATGAGTGACAAGTGTCACCCATCCCTTGATTCCAGCTCCATGTTTCCCTCCCAACACCATCATTACAACATCATCATTTATCCTTCATCATTTCCTCCATTTTCTCCTTAATTTTCTCCTTCTTTGTTCTTCTTACCCAGTGAGCATTGAGAAGCAGAATTGGAGAGTGTTAGCTGCCATTTCTAACTGGTTTTGAGGGCAAAATCGAGTGCTTGTTGAGACTAACTCAACTGGGTAAACACGGGAGGTTGAGAGTGGCTGAAAACTGGGAATTCGAAAATTGGGTTTTTGGGAGGAAAAATCAAATTGGATGAATTGAGCCTTGTTGATCGAAATTGGGTTCAGTTTCTGTCTTCTGGGATTACTACGATCAATTTTGTAGAAGGAACTAAGTGGAATTGAGGTCGAATCCGCGCGAACATCCCTTGTCTGGCAAGCACTGAAGGGGAGTTTCGGACCTTTAGTTGACTTGTCAGACGGGAGCAGGACCGGGCACGGTTTTTGACGTCGAGTTGGGACGGGTCCTGTCAAATTGGTATCAGAGCATTTGGTTCTTGATTTCTGTTGATACGTCATGCCTCCGAGTCATGCGTCCCGTACACGGTCTGAAGATGGGAGGGGCGAGAGTAGTGTTAGTAAAGGCCCAGATATTGAGCGAGCTCGACGGTTAGGAGCCACTGTGTTTCGTGGTGATTCGGGACCGGATGGTGCCGAAGATTGGCTTACTCGATTGGAAAGGATTTTTGAGGTTATGATATGTCCCCTGGAGGACATGGTACCCTTAGCCACTTTTCTTTTGGATGGCTATGCTTACAGGTAGTGGCATAGTTTACAGTTGACTGGCTGGGATGCCCGTACCTTGGCATGGGATGCATTCCGAGAGCGATTTTTGGATCAGTTTTATCCTCGCTCATTTCGGAACGCTAAGGAGGTTGAGTTTCTCCAATTGCAGCAAGGGAATCGGTCAGTGGTCGATTATGAACAGCAATTTTTGCACTTATCTAGTTTTGCTCCTCTGTATGTGGCTACTGAGGAGGATAAGTGTCGAAGGTTTGAGCAGGGATTGAGGAATGAGTTACGAGGTGCTGTAACTGTTGGCTCGTATTCTACCCTAAGGTAATTATCGGATGCTGCTATCCGAGTGGAGGCTACTATTTTACCTGTGCCAGAACAATCTTTGGGCTCTGGACGACGCCGAGAGCGTCAGGATACTGAACAGATGAGTCAGGAAACAACGAAGCGAGTTAGCCTTCATACTCTTGTGTCGCAATCCTCGGTAGGCGTTCATTCGGGTGGAACTTCAACCCAGTCGACAAGTAAGCGACGTGGTGGGGCAAGTCGCCTCAGCACTGCCACTTGTCACTTTTGTAGGAAACTTGGACATTTGCGAAGGAACTGCCCCGATCGACTTGACCGTAGGTCAAAATAATTGTATTGATACCTTGTAAATGGTTTGTATTGTCCATTTGTGTTGTAATATTGTATCATGTGTTTTGGGTGAGTCGGACTAGTGTGGGTCCGGATGGTTGTTTTTGTTAACAGCTTGGTTTGTAGATGGGCGTGTTGGGCCCAGAATAAACTTGACCCGGGGATGAATATTGGTGTTATCGTTTCGGATCATCCTTGGTTTTCCCTAGGTGGATCGGGTTTGTGATGTCGTGGACATTGGGCATTGTGACGATCTAGGATCGTGATGTTCATGGTCAGCTGACGTCGTGATGGATCTGGACCGTAATCCTGATGATCTAGTTGGGTAGAGAGTTTGTCACTCTTACTCCGGTATGTGAGTCGTAAATGACGGGACTGAACTTCTTTTCGAAGTGGAGCCCTTTGTGGTATGTTACTCAAGTGAGTAGGTTTCCGAAGTGATCGGATTTTGTCAACCTTAACCGTGTGGTTGTTGGATTGGCTTCCTTATGAAGCCAACCGAGTATAATGAATGGGTAACCGATAGGTTCGATTTTGGTGTGTCCTAGTGGACGTGAACGAGATTTCGGGTTTTGGAATCGAAATTCTGGGTGACGATCCAGGATTCAATTTTAGAACTTGAAAGTGGAATACTGGATTTGGGTGCGGAATGATTATTCCAAATGCTAGCTTACGGAATAATGATTTCGGATTCGGATTTGGACATGAATTAAAAATGTGATGTATGGGTTTGGATTCGGGATTTCTTACGAAATTGCGGATTCGGATATAGAATTGGAACTAGTTGATTGGTGGAGTTTCGATTTGTCTCTTGTTGGTTTGGGCAAATGGACTCCATTATTGGAACATGTTTGGCTATGACCTAGGTAGGTTGTGATCTTGTCAAAGGATAGATGTATGTACCTTGTTTATGGTTTGGGGTACGATACTTTGCAGACTTGTGGTGTCGGGTGACGGTATACGGGTTATACCAGTAGTACGTTGGTGAACGTGTTAGTTGTCGGCTTAATCCTGATACCATTGGATGGGTTGTGAACGTGAACTGGACATTGAACACGATGCACTGGGCAGAGTGATTCTGATGATTTCAGTGATTGTTTGAGCAGGTGCTCTTAGCTATGGTTGGCTAGTATAACTCTAGTATTGAGTTGTGTGATCACTGCTAGGCTTGTGTTCAACGTGTTCCAGTTACACCGTCTGTTTGAGTGTGTTGACGGTATGCATATACTCAGGATGAGTGAGTTGGTGGTTTGTGTGACCGCAAGTTGCTTTGCGGCGAGATGTTACCTTGTCGTGACCTTACCAGCATCTAGGATCGCTGAGGGGGTGACAGTTGTGGATACGGCTGTTGGTATTTGTCGCAGGATTGAGTTTGCCCTGCGAGGGGAGATCATGTTGTTGATCTTGTGCTACATTGACGGACGTGGTGGTATGATATGTTGTCACTGATTTGTTACTGATTGGCGCTTTACTAGGGTGGTAAAGCTTGGTGGTGACAGTTTGGCTTGTGGTGTCAGCATGGACTGACAGGTGAGTTTTGGTGACTCTCTATGAGAGCGGATGTCAGGGCACATTAGTGATTACGTGGGGCCGTCAAGCTGAAAGAGTCAGCTTAATGATGACATTGCCAATTTCTGGTGATTAATTTTCACTCGGGGTGGTCGAGTGTAGTCAGTACGACGTGCATCTGTGATGTGACTTCTGAGTGCAGACGAGTTCTGCATTGGCTAGTGGGTGTACAGGTCTACACGTGTTGTGAGGCCCATTTGTTTTCCACGAGGTAGTTGTGGAATACGGATAGTTGAAATTTCGGGGACGAAATTCTTTAAGGAGGGAAGGTTGTAATGACCCGTCCCGAATATCGGGATTGAATATTAATTAATTAAGAATTAGAATGACTAATCGGGGATTAGTTGAGTGAATTCGGACGAAACGTGCAAAATGACCGTTTTGCCCCTAGCGTGGGCAAAATGTTGACTTTTAGTTCGGGCGGTCAAATGGACTTTAACCGATGACTGTGACGTAGTTCGGGACGTCACGAGTTCATAGACAGGTGGCACGTTCGATTCCGACATTCGTAGAGAAAGTTATGATGTTCGGAAGTTGAGGGGCATTTTGGTAATTTGGCGTATTAGGGGCCAAATGTTGACTTTTTGATTGGGAGGTCCGATGGACGAGGGCCAAGGACCGTTACGTAGGTCTCGTCGATACGAATCCAACGACAGGCGGCATGCCGAAATCGGAGATTCGACGACGAAGTTATGGTCACGGAATCGGGCTCGATTAACCGAACGAACCGGGAATAAAATAATATTTTAAAATGAACAGTACCCGGTGACTATGCACATCCGGATGAGTGACAAGTGTCACCCATCCCTTGATTCCAGCTCCATGTTTCCCTCCCAACACCATCATTACAACATCATCATTTATCCTTCATCATTTCCTCCATTTTCTCCTTAATTTTCTCCTTCTTTGTTCTTCTTACCCGTGAGCATTGAGCAGCAGAATTGGAGAGTGTTAGCTGCCATTTCTAACTGGTTTTGAGGGCAAAATCGAGTGCTTGTTGAGACTAACTCAACTGGGTAAACACGGGAGGTTGAGAGTGGCTGAAAACTGGGAATTCGAAAATTGGGTTTTTGGGAGGAAAAATCAAATTGGATGAATTGAGCCTTGTTGATCGAAATTGGGTTCAGTTTCTGTCTTCTGGGATTACTACGATCAATTTTGTAGAAGGAACTAAGTGGAATTGAGGTAGAACTGAGGAAGGAAACTTTCAGAATTTTCGAGATTGAGTCGAGGAATTGGAGGCTTTGATTGTTGAAATTGAGCTGGGGATTATGTTCCTGAGGATCCCACGATGCTTCTGGATCCATCAATTGGAAGAAACTGGTTGAGATTGATTGAACTCCATGGTTGCACAGTGACGAAGAATCGAGTTTGAGTCGTGGCGTTTGAGCCATGAATTGATGCAATTGAGTTGGGGAAAATACTTACCTGAGTCCATTGAAGCTTACTGGTGAATCAATTGAACAAAATCAAGAAGGTTTGATGGTTTTCGAAGGATGAACAGTGGCCGGATGTCCTTCGATTGATCATCTGTGATCGTGAGGATTGAGGTAATGTTTCATGGAATTATTGTTACAGAACTCTAATTGGACTTAAGTAGAAGCTAATTGATTGATCAATTGATGAATTCAGTGTGGAATTGACAGAAAACCAAACGGGTCTGATCGCGGGTTAAACGACCCGTTTACCAGACAAACGGGTGATGGAGACAGCACTGTAGCTGGCGCGTGGGTTTCACGCGTAGCCACTCACGGCGGCGCGTGGAGGCGCGTCCGGCCTAGTCTCAAGGTGAGATCAACATGACTTTTGATCCTCTCAGTGTAACGAACATTTTGACGTTGATTTCGGGGAAATCGGATATTGTTTCGATAATGTTCCGCGTATCCGAAGTTTTGTATTACGTTAAAAATACGTATTTAAATCCCGGAAAAATTGGGGAAAATTATATGATGTATTTTGAGATGTTAGTAACCCTCTATAATGATTTTGGACAGGAGTTGTGATTTCCAGATTTTACGGAAAAACGTGCAACTCGGAAACGGACCGTTTTGGACGGTGTGTGTGAGTGGACTTTGTTTTCTAACCGTGATGCATGCATATGTGATTTCTAATGCCTTATTATATGATTTTATATGCTTGGGCATGATTTGTGTTTCAATCCGGTAATTTCTCGGTTTTATGATTATTATATTATTATTTTGGGCGATTTTCGAGAGATTACGAAATTTGGTAAAAATGATGCTTGGACTTGGTCTATGAGTCCGGGATTGAAATTGATTGAAAATAATGGTTGGACTCGGATTATTGAGTCATGGATTGAAAAATGATGTGATGACTCGGGAATGAGTCAAGGGTCAATTTTGTGGATTTACGTGAAAATGGCAACGGAGGTTGCAACGCATGGATTTGCGTGATAATGTTATTTTGGGCATGAGAACCCAAGTGAATAGTGATTTTGACTCGAATTTGGAGTCATTTGTGAAATTGTGAAATTAATGATTTATTGGGATTTTATGATTATTTTAATCAGTCTTTCGGACACGTTTTACGAGGTACGTGCAAATGATGTTTTGGGCTAGGCCCGGAGTCTAAAATGATATTTTGACTTGGTTAGTGAGTCAATGATGATTTTCGGATTATTATATTAATTTAAATGTGATTTTAACGGTTTATGTGTAAAAGGTATTTTGGGCTTGAGACCCAGTTGAGAATGATCTTGACTTGGTATGAAGTCGAGATTTGATTGAAATATTTTGGGATGTAATTCCCGGGATGGTTTTCATTGTGATTGTGATATTCCCAGACGGTCGGTGCTTGGGGGGATTACCCAGACGACCGGAGCTTGGGGGATGTGATTGTAGGATCGGGAGTTGATCCTATGGTAGTCAGCTTCTCGGATGAGACTGAGCCTGGATGTACCACTCGGAGGTGTCTGATCCTGGGGATGTGTTCGCCCAGAGGTGACTGAGCCCGAGGGGGTTGAGCCCAGAGGTGTCTGTTCCCGAGAGATTGACTGGATATTGGCCTACGCGTAGTGCAGCACTTGTGAGTAGTGCAGTTGATTGATTGTGCACTTGTGAGTAGTGCAGATGTGATTTGTGATATTTTATGCACTTGTGAGTAGTGCGGATTGATTGGATTGATATATTTATTGTGCACTAGTGAGTAGTGCTGATTGGTATTGATTGTGATGATGTACTGGTATTGAGTACGGATTTTTGGTCTTTGTGGCCAGGTGATTATGTTTTCACATGTGTTGGCCTGAGTACCGGGATTTGATGTTTTATAACATGAACTGATTTGGTAAACATGAGTTTTATGGACCATGGGAAAATATGTTTTGATTTTATCGGTCACTTGTAACGACCCGTCCCAAATTTTATGATTAGATTAGTGACTAATCACGATTAGTGAGGCTAATCCGTGATTAGTAGAGCGAGATCGGACGAACGATGCGAAATGACCGTTTTGCCCCTAGTGGTGGCAAAATGTTGACTTTTCAATCGGGCGGTCAAATGGACTTTGACCGATGACCGTGACGTAGTTCGTGACGTCACGAGTTCATAGACAGGTGGCACGTTCAATTCCGATGTTCGAGGAGGAAGTTATGACATTCGGAAGTTTAGGGGCATTTTGGTAATTTTGGTTAAATGGAGTCAAATGTTGACTTTTTGACCAAGAGGTTCGATGGCCGAGGGCCGAAGACCGTTACGTAGATAAGGACGATACGAATCCATAGACAGGCGGCACATCGAATTTGGACGTTCGACGGTGAAGTTACGGTTCACGGAAGTTCAAGTGCACTATTGCACGAATTATGAAACGAGTTAACTTTTGGACTTAGTGGGGGCCCAGATATTTAATCCCTGCCCTATGGATGAGTGACAAGTGTCACATATGGTTTGTTTTGGATAAATGGTTTTCGAATGCATGCATGCTTTTTAGTGGAGGGTACAAATGTCTTCTTATTAAATGTTTTTATAAACTCTTGTTTTGTCCACTCACAGTTTTTAATGTTTTGACTGCCCTTCAGGTTGACATCGGATGTAGACTGTAGTAGAGATCGAGATATCACATGCCTCCTCCGGATCTTGGCGTACTCTGATAGTCCGGGAGGGCAAAGGTTGGAAATATCCCTTGTCTGACACTTCGTGTCAGACGGGAGCAGGGTCATCCCGTACTAATCCCGGGGGGGATTGGGATGGGTCCTGTCAACGTGGTATCAGAGCGGGGTTGTCTCTATTCGAGCAACCGTGCAGCTTTTGGAGTATGTACGCAAGTCGAGGATGTGATATCTCAAGGGGCTGCAGTCCGTGGTTAACCTGATAGTTAGGGTGCCAGTACGATAGTTAGTAGGTTGGAATCGTGATATGTCTTGGTTCGGCACTAGATGTCGGGGTTGCCATAGTTCTGTCAGGGTTGACAGTGTGTGACCCTACGGAAGGGATGACGTAACTGTACGTTAACGTTTTGATCGTGAGACGGATAGTTGGGGTCGTTTTTCACGATGCCATAGGATCGGTTTCGACGACTGATTTGGTGTTGTGACCATCCGATGGTCGGATTGGTTGAGTTAGATGGGTTTACTGCTGTTGGCGGTTAGTAGTCGAGTTCGGGGAACTCTGGTTGAACTTATGGTAGTTGGCAGCCAGATTCGAGGAATTCTGGTTGGACTTACGGTAGGATTGGATTGTCGTTTTTACAATGTCGGGACCGCGGGGTCGGTCAGATCGTGGATTTTACTGCTTTTCGCAGTTGGGTTCAGAGTGACCCTAGGTGTGATTGTGGAACCCTACCTTGGTGGGTATGGTTCGGAAATGGGAGTTGGCGAGTGGTGTGACTTTGACGACTATTCAGATTTGGATTCGTTAGTCGGTCTAGTCATGTCAGCTTGTGTTGGGACTGCACTTCGCAGTCAGGGTTGTACGTATCAGTTGGACCGAGTTGGTTGTCGTGCTACTAGTTGTGGTTTGGTGCAACTAAGGTCGTGGATGACCTGGTAGGCGACAATGGTTTAGTCGAGTTACGACAGGATAGAGATTGTTGGACAAGTTACCAGGGTTGGTACTTGTCGATGGAATCCCGGAGCGGGGATACAGAGTATTTGGTACGGGCGAGTGATTCCGTTGGATGCGGGGTCTCGATAGCGGTGCCTGGTAGTTAGGTCTGCACGAGTGTGTAGCAGGCACTACTACCGAGAGTGGTTGTAGTTACGATTGTTGGGAATCGGGGACGTTCGGGGAACGTTTTCCTTTTCTCGCATGAGCTGTCAGGGTAATTGTACCCTGAGTTGTCGGGTACGAGGGAGGCAGAGTTTCTCCTATACGAGCAGAGGTACGCGATCGTCGCTTGGTATGAGCGGAGATCCAGGATTGTCAGTTTGCACACGGTGTGCTGATACTGATACTGGTGTTAGTGTGCTGCTACTAGTGTGGATGCCTGTGTGTTGATACTAGTGCAGGTGATAATGCGTTGGTGCAGGTACTGGTGCTGGTGCTGGTGCCAGTGATTATGATGACGGTAAGTCACGAGTCGGGATGTGACTCCATAGAGTTACTCATACGTTCGGTATCTGTGGTCCCAGAGTGGATCTCAGATAGAGCTAAATTGGTTAGGGGACACGTGGTTGATGTCCAGGTATGTTGTTTCCAATCTTGTTGGAACTTCAAAATCGCGAGAGGGTGCGATTGCGGTGACGAATGGAATGTGGGTTTTCCGCATTGGTATTGGGTATTTCGAAGTCATTAGGGTGACTTCTCGGATTCTGCTAAGGCAGATGATGGTTGTATCACTAGTACACTGATCGTGTATTGGTTGGTGGATCCGGGATTTGTTTTGGGTCATTAAGTGGAGTTGAGTATATCGAAGTTAGGTGACTGAGATTTCTCATTTTCTACTTGGTGGCAGACGATGTTGGATTACGTGGCGTGGTGAGTGCAGCAAGTTTTGGTTGCATTCACGTAGGATGAGTTTTGATGTCATCGTGTTGGATCATCTTTGGTTTTCCTAGGTGGAATGACAAGGATCGATACGAGGTAATCAGTGAGAACCCACAGTCTCGGCGTGACTTGTCGTTGACTAATCTATTTAGATGTGGGAAAGGGTTGAGGACTTTGGACGTCGTGACGATCGGGGATCGTGACGTCTATGGTCGGTTGAGGATGATGGGACTGAACTTCTTTTCGAGGTAAATCCCATATGGTATATTACGCCTGAGTAGGTGTCCGACGAGGTCAGTTTTGGCCAGCCTTAGATGTGGTGATGTTGGGATTGGCTTCCCTATGAAGTCAATCGATGGTAATGTGGTAATCGGTTGAGCAGGTAACCGAGAGGTTCGGTTTTGGTACTTCTCAGTAGACGTGAACGATACTTCGAGTTTTGGAATCAGATTTCTGGATGACGATTCAGGATTTGATTTTGGAACTTGAAACAGGATTTCTAGATTTGGGCTTTGGAATCGGATTCTGGGTGACGATTCAGGATTTGATTCTAGAGCTTGACTGTAGATTTTCTTTTATGGATTTGGGTTCGGAATGGTCATTCCTAATACTAGTTTACGGAATGATGATTTCGGATTCGAATTTGGACATGATTATGGATATGATTTCTGGGTTTGGATTCGGGATTTCTTACGAAATTGCGGATTCGGATTTGGAAATAGATAATGGGTTGGAGTTTCGATTTGTCTAGATCGGACAGATGGACTCCATAATTGAAACATGATTGACTACAACCTAGGTGGTTGTAGGCTGATTGATGGGTAGATGTGCGTGCCTTGTTCGTTGTTCGAGGTACGACACCGGGCAGACTTGGGATGTCTGGTGACGGTATATAGGTTATACCAGTGGTACGTTGGAGAACGTGTTGGTAGTCGGCATGGTTCCGATACCATTGGATTAGTCGGGGTCGTGGACTGGACGTTGGATACTGTGCATTGGGTCATGGTATATCTGATGGGTCTAGTTACACACAGATTGAGTGAAATGCTTTGTGGGTAAGTGTTTACTCCTGGTTGGGTCCGTTGGTGGTTAGTGTAACCACGAGGGAGTATAGTGTTAGTTTTCGACTGACGACTGTCAAGTGGTGACGGTCTGTCGGAGGTGTCAGCGTGGATCGTTGAGTGAGGTCTGATGACTCCCAGTGGGAGCAGACGTCAGGATATATTAGTGATTGAGTAAGGAACCGTAGAGTTGTTTATGTCAGCGAAAGGGTAGATTTGACAAGTGGGTCGATCATAGGATACTTGGGCTACTCTGATACTGACAGGTGGTGTCAGTTCGGAGCGTACGACTTCCGCTATTCGACGTGGTCGAATGTAGACGAGGCGACATGAGCGTTAGTGGTACGTCTGGTTACAGACGAGTAAGTATTGTGCTAGTTGGTTGGTGTACAAGTGTACACGTATTTCGAGGTCGATTCTACATTCCACGGGGTGGATGTGGAATCAGAATAGTTGGCGTTTCGAGAACGAAACTAATTAAGGAGGGAAGAACGGTTAGATTAGGTCGGTTGGAATTTCGAGGACGAAATTAATTAAGGAGGGAAGGTTGTAACGACCCGTCCCAAATTTTATGATTAGATTAGTGACTAATCACGATTAGTGAGGCTAATCCGTGATTAGTAGAGCGAGATCGGACGAACGATGCGAAATGACCGTTTTGCCCCTAGTGGTAGCAAAATGTTGACTTTTCAATCGGGCGGTCAAATGGACTTTGATCGATGACCGTGACGTAGTTCGTGACGTCACGAGTTCATAGACAGGTGGCACGTTCAATTCCGACGTTCGAGGAGGAAGTTATGACGTTCGGAAGTTTAGGGGCATTTTGGTAATTTTG
This sequence comes from Prinsepia uniflora, assembly GCA_032719365.1. NCBI lineage: Eukaryota > Viridiplantae > Streptophyta > Magnoliopsida > Rosales > Rosaceae > Prinsepia > Prinsepia uniflora. The sequence goes on along the minus strand of CM064869.1, from coordinate 5,612,061 downwards.
GTTAAATGGAGTCAAATGTTGACTTTTTGACCAAGAGGTCCGATGGCCGAGGGCCGAAGACCGTTACGTAGATAAGGACGATACGAATCCATAGACAGGCGGCACATCGAATTTGGACGTTCGACGGTGAAGTTACGGTTCACGGAAGTTCAAGTGCACTATTGCACGAATTATGAAACGAGTTAACTTTTGGACTTAGTGGGGGCCCAGATATTTAATCCCTGCCCTATGGATGAGTGACAAGTGTCACCCATCCAATGAACACCATATTCCTTCATGCACCGTGCAAACCATTTCCTTTTCTTCATTCAAGCACACCAACCCGATCTCATCCATTTTCCACCCAAACCGTTCACCCAAAACCCATCCCACCTTAACCCATGACCAGCCATGAGGACCAGGGAGACTAGGGGAGCTGAGGTGACCGGCCTGGAGGCCTGAACCGCCGCCCACGGCGGCGAGAGAAGGAGGAACCCGTGAGGTTCACGGTAAGCCCATTTTCGATCCAATTTCCATTTTTATTGCTATGGGTCATTTTGGTTGCTTCCAATGAATTAAATGGGTTATTAGGATTGTGTTAGGAAGGTTTTAGGAAGCTTGGGAGGGCTGTGAAGCCATGGGTGCAGTTTTGAAACTTTGAACCGTTTGGTTCAAAATCGAACCATAGGATTTAGGTGTTTTTAGGTAGTTTTAGGGATTGAAATGGATGGAAAACATCAAAATAGGAAGAAAGGAATCGAAAAGGAAGAACTAGGATGACAAATGGGGTGTCTAGGGCTGTGAACCGGTCACGCCGGTCCAGTTGGACCGGCCAAACCAGGTGAACCGGCCATGAACAGTAAAACCGGTCTGCTGGAGGTTGGAGCCGATGAACAGTATTTTCGACCTTCTTGGAGTACGTGAGGGCGCGTGAACAGTAATTTGGGAAAGTGTCCAACACGGGAAATCTTCTATTCGATGTAACGAAGATTTTGGGACTGGACTCGCGTTAATCGGACATCGTTTCGATAGTTTTCGGGGTATTGGAAGGTTTAGGGTCGGCTTAAAAATAGTTAAAAGTTCGGGAAAATTACGGGGCTTTGATGGGAGGTTAATTAAGTAGTTATTAACCTTCTATTAAAATTTGGATAGGTTTGGGAGCCCCGGTAATGGTGATCGGCTCGGGGAGCCGAATGGCACGCAAATCGAGGCGGCAGCTCGGACGGTCTGTGAGTGGACCTTGTTTTCTAAATTGGTGCATGCATAAATGTTTATTATATGTTTTATTACTTGTTTGATGATGCCATGGGTGCATTTGTATGTGGTTACGTATAAGCACGTATTTCGAGGTTTCAGCCTTATACGGTGCTTATACGGGTCTGTATTTCTTTATTGATTTAAATGAACTGGATTTGGATTTCAAAAGGATAAATTCGGGTATGAGACCCATTTGGTTTTGTCTCGGGCATATGACCTCAGATTCCGGGTACGGTGCCCAACTGATGTCCTATGTTCGGGCACGAGACCCAGACACTTTACGGTTTTGATTTCAGGTCAGGAAACCTTAAATGGATTCCCAGGTTCATGACGGTTTATGGGGACCGGCATGAACCCTTGTTGGTTATTACGGTACATGACGGTTTATGGGAACCGGCATGTTACCTGGTTATGTTATCACGGTACATGACGGTTTATGGGAACTGGCATGTTACCTGATTATGGATATTATGGATCATGACGGTTCGGGGGAATCGGTCATGAATGTTTATGTTATGTATATATATGTTCATCTACCTTCCTTTAGTTCCATTATCTCCTCCGGGGAGGGTCGTTGGCCTGGGTGGACCCCGGAGTAGTCACGGAGCACCGACTGAGTGGAGTCACCCCCCAGTTGGGTTCCTTACTCTCAGGAAGGCTATGGTTACTATTACCTCGGGTAGGGTCAGTGGTCTGCGGACATTGACCTTGACTTTGAGATGACTCGGATTGAGACCCGGGTAGCACGCGCGTAGCTTTGGATACCGTGACAGGATTGGTTGTGTGACTTATATATATGTATGTGATGGATATATGATATATGATATGTGGTGTGTACAGGTGTGCACAGGATTTGGGCAGTGGCCCGTATGGTCGTTTTTATTGTGGTCCTTTCGACCTTAGTTTATATCTACTTTGGGCTTAGTCCCACATATGGTTTGTTTTGGATAAATGGTTTTCGAATGCATGCATGCTTTTTAGTGGAGGGTACAAATGTCTTCCTTATTAAATGTTTTTATAAACTCTTTGTTTTGTCCACTCACAGTTTTTAATGTTTTGACTGCCCTTCAGGTTGACATCGGATGTGGACTGTAGCAGAGACCGAGATATCACATACCTCCTCCGGATCCTGGCGTACTCTGATAGCCCGGGAGGGCAAAGGTCGGAAATATCCCTTGTCTGACACTTCGTGTCAGACGGGAGCAGGGTCATCCCGCACTAATCCCGGGGGGGATTGGGATGGGTCCTGTCATCACTCATGTTTTACGATATGCATGCAAGTTTGTGAAAACTGGAGGGTAAGATTGTATTTCGGTAAATGTTTTTATAAGAGGTCATTTTTGTCCACTCACACCTTTTCTGTTTTGTGACCCTCCAGGCCGTGGTACGACGCTCGGGACTGATCGTGAGGCAGTGACAGCAGCAGAAATCCGCGCGAACATCCCTTGTCTGGCAAGCATTGAAGGGGAGTTTCGGACCTTTAGTTGACTTGTCAGACGGGAGCAGGACCGGGCACGGTTTTTGACGTCCAGTTGGCACGGGTCCTGTCAGGTTGCCCCCTACTCCCATGTGAGTGTTGTGAGCGCTCCACCCATGAAGTTGCCCCGATCCTACTTCCAAGCCACTCATGTGCCGATGGTCTTGGCGTTGTGGGCTCTTTGCCCGGCGTGTGTGACTTTCTTCACTAGAGTCACTTAGTGAAGTGTCCTGTGACATTGTTTGGCATCGTACTTTTTCCTTCCCCAGACGTCTTGGAACACTCTGACAGGACCCGTCCCAAATCCCTCGGGATTAGCGTGGGACGTGCCTTCTCCCGTCTGACAAGAAGTGTCATACCAGGGATATTTTCGTCCTTTATCCAACCTGGGCTATCAGAGTGCGCCAGGATCCGAAGGAGGAATGTGAATGTCTCGTCTCTGCTACAACCGCATCCGCGATCAATCTGAAGGGCATTCAAAACACAAAAACTGTGAGTGGACAAAACAATTATTTTATAAAAACATTTCATAAAAGACCTTTATGCCCTTCGTTAAAAATATATGCATGCATTCGAAAACCATTTCTAGGGTTCATGCCCGGTTCCCATAAACCGTCATGAACCATAAAACCATTTGGACCTTGGCCCGAAATCCGTCTGTCAATACATGGGACCTCCGCCCAAACCAAAACACTTGGGAACTCGTCCCAAAACCATCTCATATGGGTCTCAGCCCAAAACCAATACGTGTGGGTCTCAGCCCAATGCCATCTCTGTAAGACCCGGTCTTGGAAGCAAGAACGGTGAGCAAGACCCGTAAACTTGAGAAGCAAGAACGGTGAGCAAGATCCGTGAGCTTGGAAAGGTAAGATCGGTGAACGATCCCACATCGCTCGGGGAGGGAAAGGTGAAGTACCTTATATGTGTGGGCACGTATCTATCTAACACAAGGCCTTTTGGGAGCTCAGTGGCTTTGAGGGGAATTGGAACCCCAAAGTTAAGCGAGTTGAGGCTGGTGCAATCCCATGATGGGTGACCTACTGGGAAGTTGCACCGTGAGCTCCCGAAAACAAAACCGTGAGGGCTGGGCCCAAAGCGGAAAATATTGTGTTAGATGGGCCGGGTCGTGACAGAATGGTATCAGAGCCGGACCCTGACCGGAAATGTGCCAGCGAGGACGCTGGGCCCCAAGGGGGGTGGATTGTAAGACCCGGTCTTGGAACCAAGAACAGTGAGCAAGACCCGTAAACTTGAGAAGCAAGAACGGTGAGCAAGACCCGTGAGCTTGGAAAGGTAAGATCGGTGAACGATCCCACATCGCTCGGGGAGGGAAAGGTGAAGTACCTTATATGTGTGGGCACGTATCTATCTAACACAAGGCCTTTTGGGAGCTCAGTGGCTTTGAGGGGGATTGGAACCCCAAAGTTAAGCGAGTTGAGGCTAGTGCAATCCCATGATGGGTGACCTACTGGGAAGTTGCACCGTGAGCTCCCGAAAACAAAACCGTGAGGGCTGGGCCCAAAGCAGACAATATTGTGTTAGATGGGCCGGGTCGTGACAATCTCAGTAAAAAATTATACACATATACATATATACATATATAACCCATCCTAGGCACTTCCGGAGAAGATGCCAACTCAGGGCACACAACCCCTAGGGAACACATCCCCAATATAGTCACGATGTCTCTATATATATAAGTATGCATACTACTCGGGGTCTCACTCCGATTCTTCTCCCAGGAATTCTCCATCTGGGAGGCTCATCTTCAGACCCAGTCTGATCATCTCTCCGGAATCTGGTCCAGGACCACAACGTAACGCCCACTCCTGGAACGGGATCCCTATGGGGATACCCACTCTGGTCTGTGAATCGTGACTCTCCAGGTCGACGACTGGAGGAGACCAATCAATAATCTCGTAAGGAAGGTATATACATACCAGTATACAAAACCATAAAAACAGGACTCACGCCCAATAACACAAAGCAAATGGGCCTCCAGCTCGAACATAGGACTCAACATGGCCTCTAGCCTGATTTCGCAATAACTGGGCATCGAGCCCGAACTCGTAAATCAACAGGGAATCGAGCCCGATATCTCAGGGTCAGTCACGATCCCGATCATAGTGATGCGTGCAACCATCAATCCAGAACCGCTCTCAATCCTGGTATGTCGTCGTGAACACATCACTGTTGCGACCATCTCGAGACCATGGTGCACACGTCACCGATCGATCCTCTAAACCGTCAGCACTCCGAAGTCGAGCCTCCATTGGCTGCTCAATAACGGGGCGTGCATCGTGACCTCTTCGGAACGAACGCATCCCAATCCGGAGGTGAGCATCATGTCGTCCGTCACCGGGCACACAGCACCCGTCACGACCACGACTCAGACCTATGGGTCGTCAATAGGGTCTTATGATAGGACCCATCCCAATCCCCCTGGGATTAACGTGGGATGACCCTGCTCCCGTCTGACACGAAGTGTCAAACAAGGGATATTTTCGAAATTTGCCCTCCCGGGCTATCAGAGTACGCCAGGATCCGAATGAGGTATGTGATATCTCGGTCTCTGCTACAGTCCACATCCGCTGTCAACCTGAAGGGCAGTCAAAACATTAAAAGCTGTGCGTGGACAAAACAAGAGTTTATAAAAATATTTCCATAAAGGCATTTGTACCCTTCACTAAAAAGCCTACATGCATTCGAAAACCGTTTAACCAAATGAAACCATACGTGGGACTAAGCCTAAAACCATAATGAAATAGACCATACGGGCCACTGCCCAAATCCATAAGAAACCAATAAGGGATTCAGCCCAAAACCATAACCATATTGAAACTAAATACACGAGCCACTGCTCAAATCCTGTGCACACCACATATCACATATCATAATCCATATATATACATATAATTCACACAACCAATCTTGTCACGGTTTCCAATGCTACGCGCGTACTACCCGGGTATCAATCCTAGTCTTCTCAAAGTCAAGGTCAATGTCCGCAGACCACTGACCCTACCCGAGGTTATAGTAACCATTACCTTCCTGAGAATAAGGAACCCAACTGGGGCGACTCCACTCAGTCAGTGCTCCGTGACTACTCCGCGGTCCACCCAGGCCAACGACCCTCCCCGGAGGAGATAATAGAAGTAAAGGAAGGTATATGAACATATATATACATAACATAAACATTCATGCCCGGTTCCCCTGAACCTTTATGATACATAACATCCATTCCATGCCCGGTTCCCATAAACCGTCATGTACCACAATAACATAACAAGGGTTCATGCTGGTTCCCATAAACCGTCATGAACCTAGAAATCCATGTAGGGTCCCGGGCCCGAAATCATAACCGTAAAGTAACTGGGTCTCGTGCCCGAACATATGACATCAGTTGGGCATCCTGCCCGATATCTAAGTGTCAGTTACGACTCCGATCGTAGTGATGCGTGCAACCACCCATCTAGGACCGCCCTCAATCCTGGTATGTCGCCGTGAACGAATCAACCGACGTGACCACCACAAGATCATGATGCACTCATCACCGATCGCTATCCTGAACCGTCAGCACTCCGAAGTCGAGCCTCCATCGGCTACCCGACCACAGATCGTGCATCGTGACCTCTCCGGAAGGAACACATTCTAATCCGGAGGCGAGCGTCATATCGTCCGTCGCCGTGCACCTAGCACTCGCCGCAACCACGATTTAGACCCGAAGGTCATCCATAGCGTCATATGCCCGAGACCAAACCAAATGGGTCTCATACCCGAGTTTATCCTTTTCAAATTCAATTCCAAATCATTTAGACCATTAAAGAAATACAAACCCGTATAAGTCCGAACCCTCGAAATATGTGCTTATACGTAACCACATACAAATGCACCCATGGCATTACCAAATATATATTAAAATATATAATAAACATTTATGCATGCACCAATTTAGAAAACCAAGGTCCACTCACAGACCGTCCGAGCTGCCGCCTTGATATGCGAGCCATACGGCTCTCCCGAGCTAATCACTATCGCTGGGACTCCCGAACCTGTCCAAATCGTAATAGATGGTTACTAACAACCTTATTAACCTCCTACCAAAGCCCCGTAATTTTTTGATATTTTTAACTATTTTTAATCCCGATCTGAAACCTTCCGATGCCTCGAACATTATCGAAACGGTGTCCGATCGACACGAAACCAGCCCCAAAATGTTCGTTACATCGAATAAAGTGTTTCACATGTTGACAACATTACCAAAAGACGAGGCACGCGCCCCTACGCGCCCTAGATAGTCCCTGCGCGTGAAGCCCACGCGCCAGATACTATTCATCATCTTCTTCCTTGGTCGAACCGGTTCGACTGGTTCGAACCGGACCAGACCGACTCGACCGGTTCATCCCTCAAACCCGTCCATTTTTGGTCCATTTCGTTCATTTTTAATTCTGATATAATCCTAACATCAAACCCTAACTTCCTAACTAATTAAAACCGAAAACAACCAACAAAATCGTGCCTTTCAAATCGGCCATGGCGGAGGTGTTTTCCTCCGCCGTTCACGGCCCTTCCAGGCCATCCTACCCTTCAAAACCAATCCTAAACTTCTCCTAAGGTCCCCAGAAACCTAACCTAGGTATTAGTTTCGATTAAACCCCAATAAAACCCAATTTTGAGATTTTGAATATTTTACCTCACGGTCGACTTCCCCTCGCCGTGAACCGCCGCTTCTTCAGCCGTCCTCAGTCTCACAATCCTTCCTCTCATTCCCTCACGTTCACACACAAGCATAGAGGAGGATGAGCTAGGGTGATTGTAATGACCCGTCTCAGAAATTAGGGACAAGACCGTGATTAAGATGAGATTAGTGAGCTTAATAGGGGGTGAGTTGGTCCTGATAAGGTCGTTAAGGTAGATTGACGATTTTGCCCCTGGTTCGGGTAAAAAGTTGATTTTTAGTTCAGGCGGTCAAATGGACTTTGACCGATGACCAGGACGTAGTTTAGGACGTCACGAATCCGTAGACAGGTGGCACGCCCGATTCCGACATCCGAGGAGGAAGTTATGATGTTCGGAAGGTTGAGGGCATAACCGTAATTTGGCTAAGTAGGGGGAAAAGTTGACTTTTCGTACGAATGGGTTTTGGTACGTTGACCTGTGACCGTTAGGTAGATCTTGTACAACAGAGAGGGACAAATGGAGGGCTGAGATTGAGACATTTGTGAGGGAGAGGAGAGGATGGTGACACGTGTATTGGAACTAGAGGGTTCCAGCATTTTGTGCACGGGTCCAATAATTTGGGGGTTAACCGTGTAGTGCGTGTGTGTTCTTCGACCCAGAGAGAAACAGAGACTGGGAATTTGGGGAGGAATCGATCAAGCACGGTGAGAGTGGGAGTTTTGTGAGGGTGTGAGAGTGATCAGAGCTTGAGAGGGAGACAGTGAGAAGGTTAGGAGGTGAGGACTTAGTGTGTGTGCTAAGTGTGAGCTCACGGGAAAATCAGAGAAAACAGAGAGCAGTGAGGAGTTTTGGGGGGTGGTGCTGCTGTGGTCGATCAATCGACGCTGCTGGTGGTGTTTAGAGACAAGAGTGGAGCCTTAGGAACCCAGTGGACACGGCGGAGCTCACAGTGGAGAGCAGGACGCAGGTAATTTCTTTACTTTACTCTCTGTGCTCTGTTTTACCGTTTAGGTTCAGACGTCTAGTTGTAGCTTTTGGGGTTGAATCGAGGAGTCCAGTGAGGTCTGGGGGACTCAGTAGGGTCCTTGTTAGCTACAGGTTTTGCAGCCGTGACGGGGAAGTGCACGGTGGAGGCTAGAATGACGGAGAGTACCGGTGTGCTCTGTTTTTCCATTTTACTTCAAACGTTGAGTTGTGGCTTTTGGACGTGAGTCGATGGTTTTGGTGAGTTGGGTAAGACTCAGAGAGGTTCTAGGAAGAGTTTAAGACAGTCACCATGACGGGGGGTGACCAGGTTGAAGGGATCGTGAAACAGGGGACTGGTTCGAGTTTTGTTCGAGCTTGAGTCGACGAGTTGTAGGCTGAGTCGAGGTGTTAGAGTGAGGGGGATAATGTAACAACCCGTCCCGAGAATTGTGATTACTAGAGTGCTTAAGGTGTGATTAGTAAGGTTAATCAAGGGTTAGGTGGTTCCGAGGGGTCCGGGAACTTAGAATGACGATTTTGCCCCTGGGTCGGGCAGAAATGTTGACTTTTATTTCGGGTGGTCAAATGGGAGTTGACCAGTGACCAGGACGTAGTTGAGGACGTTACGAATCCTTAGGCAGGTGGCACGCCCGATTCCGACATCCGAGGAGGAAGTTGTGATGTTCGGAAGATTGAGGGCATAACCGTAATTTGGCGAAATTAGGGGGGAAACGTTGACTTTTTATACGAACGGGTTTTGGTAAGTTGACCTAAGACCGTTAGATAGATCTCGTCGTCCCGAGTTCGATGACAGGCGGCACGTATTCATCGGACGTACGATGTGGGAGTTCCAGGTCTAGAAAGGTAGTGGCAAAGTTGTAATTTTGGGTAAAACAGAAGGGCATTTTGGTCTTTTGTGCTCTGGGACGTGTGCAACAGATAAGGACAGATGAAGGGTTGAGATTGAGCCACATGTGAGATGAAGGGTAGGATTGGTGACACGTGGAGGAGGTCTGGTTGGTTCTAGGGAGTGCACAGTCCAATTATTTGGGGTGCACCCGTGTATGTGTGTTGTGTGTGTGTTCGAAGAACTGGAAATAGAGAGTGAAGAATTGAGAGTGAGTGATCAATTTTGTGTGCGGGTGAGACTCTGGTGAGTTGTGAGAGTGAAAGGAAGAAGAGAGGAGGTTGGTGATCGAGTTTGGGACTGAGATCGTGCACGGAGACACGGCGGAGGAAGGCGGTGAGTTCTGAGAAAACAGAGGAGCCGTGGGACTGTGGCGTTGGTTGTGCCGTGTGGTGGCTCAATCCAAGCCAACAGCAAGCGCAGACGACTGCAGGGGACTCAACGATCACCGTGGCACACGGCGGTGCAGACGGCGGAGCGAGTATCGAAGGTATACCCTGATTCCCCTGTTTTTCCCGTTTTTCTTGTTTTCAAAAGTCGTGGACCTAGGGCGAGAGTCGAGGGATTTGGAGGTTAGAGTGAGACTGCTGGAGGTCCCAAGAGTCGACTGAGTGTGTTGTCGTGACGGAGGAGTACACGGTGGAGGCTATACGAAAGAGAGTACCTGTGTGCTCTGTTTTGCCGTGATGTTCAAACGGGAAGTCGTGACGTGTGGGGTTGAGTCGACGGTTATGGTGAGTGGTACGAGGCTCAGGGAGGTCCTAGGCGTCGTCTAGGGTGGTTATTGTGACGGGAGAAGACCTGGGTGGCCGGAATAGGAAACAGGGGATAGTTTGGGTTTTGATTTTGAGCTCGAGTCGACGGGTTAGGGACAGTGTCGAGGTGTTTGAGTGAGGGAACTGGATTGCTTAGGATTGGACGAAGAGGATGGTGAAGAGAGGGAGGAAAATGGTGCAGGCACGGCGGTGAACCGCTCTCGCCGGTTCAAACAGCAGGCACTGTATCGAGCCCGGTCTACGCGAGGTAGACGGTGACACTGTAGCAGGCGCGTGAGGGCCACGCGCAGCCACTTTGGGCGGCGCGTGGAGGCGCGTGCGGCGGTTCTGGGAGAAACGGTCAACATGGTTCTTGGTCTAGGAGTTGTTGTGAGTTCAATGGAGTTGGTTTCGGGTTAATCGGAAGTCGTTTGAGTGTAGTTCCGCGAGGGAGGAAGTTTAGGGTCCCGGGTTCTTACGTTTAAGATTCGGGGATGTTTGAGGGAATTTAGGAGAGTGTTCGTAGATGTATTAGTGACGTATTTTGACGGTGTTTGACAGGATCGGGATTTCCCGAGGAAGCCGAGGAACGGGCTGGACGTTCGGGACGCGAGTAGGGCTCAGTACTGTGAGTGGACCTCTTCTCTAAACTTAAGCATGCATAACTGTTTTCTATAATTGTCTTATGGTTTTTCAATCATGATTTTGTGTTTATTGAATATGAAGTGATGATTTTATGTGTTTGCACGTTTTTCGAGAAAAAGACGGTTTTAGCACGTTTTACGGGAAAAAGGTGGTTTTGGAAAATAAAGATACGGTTTTCGGGCCTTCAAAGGATAAATGATTTCAATGATTACAAAGGGATTTTGGAGCATGATTTCGATGATCAAGTTTTCGATTTTAGAATCGGATTTCACTAATCGGAATTTGGTTTTAAGATTGGAAAGTGGACTCCGGATTTGGGTTCGGAATGACGGTTCTGGATGCCGGAAGGGCTTCGGACCAGTGATTTCGGATTCGGGTTTGGATGTGGATTTGGTAAATGGTTTTCAAATGGTTTTGGGATTGGATTTGCTGGATCTGGATATTGGGTTTAAAGACCCGGATATATGTGACGGGGGACCGGCCGGATTGGGTTTAAAGACCCGGATTGAGTTTAAAGACTCGGGAGTTTAAAGACTCGGATATATATTGATTTTTCCCCCGTAGGCCTTGAGTTTAAAGACTCGGGAGTTTAAAGACTCGGATAGATCCAGCAGGTTTGATCGGGAAAATGATAATTTGGTGATTATGGTTTTGATATGGTTTCTGATACTCATGTTATGGTTTCTTATGGTATTTTATAGTGTCTCTGTTTCTTATGATGTTTAAGAATGATTCTTTTATTAATGTGTTTATAACTGTTGGTTATGCATGTGGTTTCAAAACGGAGGGTTTAACTCGGTTTTCTTATAAAATGGTTTTTGAACTCTTGTACTTTCTGGTCCACTCACATTTTCTGTTTTAAATTGCCCTCCAGGTTGTGGAGCTAGCGCGGGGTCTTGACGTCGAGGCAGAGTCTGAGGCATAGAAGCGACGTGAGGGATCCTAGAAGAGTTTAAAGGCTTCTGTGTGCGTGTACTTTCTCGGTTTTTATTCTTCTTGTAATGTAGTGCTATGCTCTGTAAACGATAAGTATTTTGGGATATGTTGTAATTACTCCTGCGTTTGACTGGGTTCGAGTGAGTGTTCCTTAGGTGTTGTGTCGGGGAGTCAGACGGGAGCGGGATTTACCTCGGGTTTCGGGGTGAAACCGGGGTGGGTCCTGACAATTGGTATCAGAGCATAGGTTTGTCGAGTTTGTTGGGTCTGTCGGTTTGTGAGGTTGTGTTTCAGTTGTTTGACTACTTCTATGCCTCTTTCAGCGTGCGGTTGACGATGCCTCCGAGACGTAGACCCTCTCCACAACCTGAAGAAGTAGCCAGAGAGACGGAGAGTGCCACGATTGAGCGAGCCCAGCGGCTCGGGGCTACTACTTTTAGTGGTGGGGCTGATCCTGAGGAAGCCCAGAGGTGGATTACTAGACTGGAGCGGATTTTTGCGGTGATGCATTGTCCGCCGGAGGAGCGAGTATTGTTGGCTGCATTTTTACTAGAAGGTGCGGCGTACGAGTGGTGGTATACCCTCGAGTTGTCCGGTTGGGATGTTCACAGTGTGACCTGGGAGACGTTTAGGGAACGGTTTCTGGAGCAGTATTATCCTCGTTCTTTCCGGGATGCCAAGGAGGCGGAGTTTCTGCAGCTCCAGCAGGGGAATATGACCGTGGCAGAGTATGAACGGAAGTTCCAGATGTTGTCTCGGTTTGCTCCAGCTTTTGTGGCCACTGAAGCCGAGAAGTGCCGTAGGTTTGAGTTGGGTTTGCGAGGTGAGATTCGAGCCGTAGTGACGGCTGGATCTTTTGCTACCCTCCGAGACTTGTCGGATGCTGCGGTGCGAGTTGAGGCTAGTCTGCCGGTGCGACGCCGGGAACCTTATATTCCTGGAGCTTCGAGCCAGCGGACACCGAAAAGAGGTAACTTCGGTGGATCGTCCTCGTCGGGCGATGATCGTTTTGGTAGGCCTGGTAGTGCCCAGAGTTCAGGATTTTGGGGTTATCGAGTACCGCCGACTCCGCAAGCGAGTGCGACGTCGGTAGCGTCCACAGGGAGACCGAGCAGTGGACCAGGCTGGAATGTGTGTTTTTACTGTGGGGAGCGAGGTCATTTTCGACGTGAGTGTCCACTGTTGCCACAGGAAGGTGGTGTAGGTAGAGGAGTAGCGGAGTCTGGACAGAGTACAGCATCAGGGACAGCGGGCACTAGAGGAGGTGGTGGCACAGCCACGAGTAGTTCGAGGGGACGTGGTAGAGCGTCAGGATCTCAGGCCCGGGTGTTCTCGATGATTCAGCAGGAGGATCAGTCGACACCAGATACGGAGACAGGTACTTGTTTTACTTTTGGTTGTCCTGTTGGTTTGGTGTTTGGATTTCGGGGTAGAGTCTAGGAGTTAAGTTCCGTAGGAGGGTGACGGAAGGTATAGGAAAGGAGTGACTATAACTGATCGATTGGAGACTGTGGAAGGAGAGAACCCACAAGCTAGAGTTTGCCTTTAGGACTTTGTGGAGTTCGTCCGACCGTGGCCGGAATGGTAGCCGAGGGAGATGGGTGGTTGTATACGAGGATGTACTCTATGACTTCTGTCGGGTACTGTGACATGAGGTATTTTATAATATCTTTGTTTTCTGTTCATAGAGTTTCCCTTGCGTACACCATGTAGTTGTTACATAGCTAGGGTTGGCTGTGGTAACAGTAGCTGGGGATGGAGTGAAATACCCAAGGTGGAGATGATAGACAGGAAACCTAGGAGAGGTTGTTCTTTACCGGGTAGGAGACCCTAGGTGTTGGGAACTAGCTGTGGAATTTCGGGGACGAAATTCTTTTTAGGTGGGTAGATTGTAACAACCCGTCCCGAGAATTGGGATTACTAGAGTGCTTAAGATGTGATTAGTAAGGTTAATCAAGGGTTAGGTGGTTCCGAGGGGTCCGGGAACTTAGAATGACGATTTTGCCCCTGGGTTGGGCAGAAATGTTGACTTTTATTTCGGGTGGTCAAATGGGAGTTGACCAGTGACCAGGACGTAGTTGAGGACGTTACGAATCCTTAGGCAGGTGGCACGCCCGATTCCGATATCCGAGGAGGAAGTTGTGATGTTCGGAAGATTGAGGGCATAACCGTAATTTGGCGAAATTAGGGGGGAAACGTTGACTTTTTATACGAACGGGTTTTGGTAAGTTGACCTAAGACCGTTAGATAGATCTCGTCGTCCCGAGTTCGATGACAGGCGGCACGTATTCATCGGACGTACGATGTGGGAGTTCCAGGTCTAGAAAGGTAGTGGCAAAGTTGTAATTTTGGGTAAAACAGAAGGGCATTTTGGTCTTTTGTGCTCTAGGACGTGTGCAACAGATAAGGACAGATGAAGGGTTGAGATTGAGCCACATGTGAGATGAAGGGTAGGATTGGTGACACGTGGAGGAGGTCTGGTTGGTTCTAGGGAGTGCACGGTCCAATTATTTGGGGTGCACCCGTGTATGTGTGTTGTGTGTGTGTTCGAAGAACTGGAAATAGAGAGTGAAGAATTGAGAGTGAGTGATCAATTTTGTGTGCGGGTGAGACTCTGGTGAGTTGTGAGAGTGAAAGGAAGAAGAGAGGAGGTTGGTGATCGAGTTTGGGACTGAGATCGTGCACGGAGACACGGCGGAGGAAGGCGGTGAGTTCTGAGAAAACAGAGGAGCCGTGGGACTGTGGCGTTGGTTGTGCCGTGTGGTGGCTCAATCCAAGCCAACAGCAAGCGCAGACGACTGCAGGGGACTCAACGATCACCGTGGCACACGGCGGTGCAGACGGCGGAGCGAGTATCGAAGGTATACCCTGATTCCCCTGTTTTTCCCGTTTTTCTTGTTTTCAAAAGTCGTGGACCTAGGGCGAGAGTCGAGGGATTTGGAGGTTAGAGTGAGACTGCTGGAGGTCCCAAGAGTCGACTGAGTGTGTTGTCGTGACGGAGGAGTACACGGTGGAGGCTATACGAAAGAGAGTACCTGTGTGCTCTGTTTTGCCGTGATGTTCAAACGGGAAGTCGTGACGTGTGGGGTTGAGTCGACGGTTATGGTGAGTGGTACGAGGCTCAGGGAGGTCCTAGGCGTCGTCTAGGGTGGTTATTGTGACGGGAGAAGACCTGGGTGGCCGGAATAGGAAACAGGGGATAGTTTGGGTTTTGATTTTGAGCTCGAGTCGACGGGTTAGGGACAGTGTCGAGGTGTTTGAGTGAGGGAACTGGATTGCTTAGGATTGGACGAAGAGGATGGTGAAGAGAGGGAGGAAAATGGTGCAGGCACGGCGGTGAACCGCTCTCGCCGGTTCAAACAGCAGGCACTGTATCGAGCCCGGTCTACGCGAGGTAGACGGTGACACTGTAGCAGGCGCGTGAGGGCCACGCGCAGCCACTTTGGGCGGCGCGTGGAGGCGCGTGCGGCGGTTCTGGGAGAAACGGTCAACATGGTTCTTGGTCTAGGAGTTGTTGTGAGTTCAATGGAGTTGGTTTCGGGTTAATCGGAAGTCGTTTGAGTGTAGTTCCGCGAGGGAGGAAGTTTAGGGTCCCGGGTTCTTACGTTTAAGATTCGGGGATGTTTGAGGGAATTTAGGAGAGTGTTCGTAGATGTATTAGTGACGTATTTTGACGGTGTTTGACAGGATCGGGATTTCCCGAGGAAGCCGAGGAACGGGCTGGACGTTCGGGACGCGAGTAGGGCTCAGTACTGTGAGTGGACCTCTTCTCTAAACTTAAGCATGCATAACTGTTTTCTATAATTGTCTTATGGTTTTTCAATCATGATTTTGTGTTTATTGAATATGAAGTGATGATTTTATGTGTTTGCACGTTTTTCGAGAAAAAGACGGTTTTAGCACGTTTTACGGGAAAAAGGTGGTTTTGGAAAATAAAGATACGGTTTTCGGGCCTTCAAAGGATAAATGATTTCAATGATTACAAAGGGATTTTGGAGCATGATTTCGATGATCAAGTTTTCGATTTTAGAATCGGATTTCACTAATCGGAATTTGGTTTTAAGATTGGAAAGTGGACTCCGGATTTGGGTTCGGAATGACGGTTCTGGATGCCGGAAGGGCTTCGGACCAGTGATTTCGGATTCGGGTTTGGATGTGGATTTGGTAAATGGTTTTCAAATGGTTTTGGGATTGGATTTGCTGGATCTGGATATTGGGTTTAAAGACCCGGATATATGTGACGGGGGACCGGCCGGATTGGGTTTAAAGACCCGGATTGAGTTTAAAGACTCGGGAGTTTAAAGACTCGGATATATATTGATTTTTCCCCCGTAGGCCTTGAGTTTAAAGACTCGGGAGTTTAAAGACTCGGATAGATCCAGCAGGTTTGATCGGGAAAATGATAATTTGGTGATTATGGTTTTGATATGGTTTCTGATACTCATGTTATGGTTTCTTATGGTATTTTATAGTGTCTCTGTTTCTTATGATGTTTAAGAATGATTCTTTTATTAATGTGTTTATAACTGTTGGTTATGCATGTGGTTTCAAAACGGAGGGTTTAACTCGGTTTTCTTATAAAATGGTTTTTGAACTCTTGTACTTTCTGGTCCACTCACATTTTCTGTTTTAAATTGCCCTCCAGGTTGTGGAGCTAGCGCGGGGTCTTGACGTCGAGGCAGAGTCTGAGGCATAGAAGCGACGTGAGGGATCCTAGAAGAGTTTAAAGGCTTCTGTGTGCGTGTACTTTCTCGGTTTTTATTCTTCTTGTAATGTAGTGCTATGCTCTGTAAACGATAAGGATTTTGGGATATGTTGTAATTACTCCTGCGTTTGACTGGGTTCGAGTGAGTGTTCCTTAGGTGTTGTGTCGGGGAGTCAGACGGGAGCGGGATTTACCTCGGGTTTCGGGGTGAAACCGGGGTGGGTCCTGACAATTGGTATCAGAGCATAGGTTTGTCGAGTTTGTTGGGTCTGTCGGTTTGTGAGGTTGTGTTTCAGTTGTTTGACTACTTCTATGCCTCTTTCAGCGTGCGGTTGACGATGCCTCCGAGACATAGACCCTCTCCACAACCTGAAGAAGTAGCCAGAGAGACGGAGAGTGCCACGATTGAGCGAGCCCAGCGGCTCGGGGCTACTACTTTTAGTGGTGGGGCTGATCCTGAGGAAGCCCAGAGGTGGATTACTAGACTGGAGCGGATTTTTGCGGTGATGCATTGTCCGCCGGAGGAGCGAGTATTGTTGGCTGCATTTTTACTAGAAGGTGCGGCGTACGAGTGGTGGTATACCCTCGAGTTGTCCGGTTGGGATGTTCACAGTGTGACCTGGGAGACGTTTAGGGAACGGTTTCTGGAGCAGTATTATCCTCGTTCTTTCCGGGATGCCAAGGAGGTGGAGTTTCTGCAGCTCCAGCAGGGGAATATGACCGTGGCAGAGTATGAACGGAAGTTCCAGATGTTGTCTCGGTTTGCTCCAGCTTTTGTGGCCACTGAAGCCGAGAAGTGCCGTAGGTTTGAGTTGGGTTTGCGAGGTGAGATTCGAGCCGTAGTGACGGCTGGATCTTTTGCTACCCTCCGAGACTTGTCGGATGCTGCGGTGCGAGTTGAGGCTAGTCTGCCGGTGCGACGCCGGGAACCTTCTATTCCTGGAGCTTCGAGCCAGCGGACACCGAAAAGAGGTAACTTCGGTGGATCGTCCTCGTCGGGCGATGATCGTTTTGGTAGGCCTGGTAGTGCCCAGAGTTCAGGATTTTGGGGTTATCGAGTACCGCCGACTCCGCAAGCGAGTGCGACGTCGGTAGCGTCCACAGGGAGACCGAGCAGTGGACCAGGCTGGAATGTGTGTTTTTACTGTGGGGAGCGAGGTCATTTTCGACGTGAGTGTCCACTGTTGCCACAGGAAGGTGGTGTAGGTAGAGGAGTAGCGGAGTCTGGACAGAGTACAGCATCAGGGACAGCGGGCACTAGAGGAGGTGGTGGCACAGCCACGAGTAGTTCGAGGGGACGTGGTAGAGCGTCAGGATCTCAGGCCCGGGTGTTCTCGATGATTCAGCAGGAGGATCAGTCGACACCAGATACGGAGACAGGTACTTGTTTTACTTTTGGTTGTCCTGTTGGTTTGGTGTTTGGATTTCGGGGTAGAGTCTAGGAGTTAAGTTCCGTAGGAGGGTGACGGAAGGTATAGGAAAGGAGTGACTATAACTGATCGATTGGAGACTGTGGAAGGAGAGAACCCACAAGCTAGAGTTTGCCTTTAGGACTTTGTGGAGTTCGTCCGACCGTGGCCGGAATGGTAGCCGAGGGAGATGGGTGGTTGTATACGAGGATGTACTCTATGACTTCTGTCGGGTACTGTGACATGAGGTATTTTATAATATCTTTGTTTTCTGTTCATAGAGTTTCCCTTGCGTACACCATGTAGTTGTTACATAGCTAGGGTTGGCTGTGGTAACAGTAGCTGGGGATGGAGTGAAATACCCAAGGTGGAGATGATAGACAGGAAACCTAGGAGAGGTTGTTCTTTACCGGGTAGGAGACCCTAGGTGTTGGGAACTAGCTGTGGAATTTCGGGGACGAAATTCTTTTTAGGTGGGTAGATTGTAACAACCCGTCCCGAGAATTGGGATTACTAGAGTGCTTAAGATGTGATTAGTAAGGTTAATCAAGGGTTAGGTGGTTCCGAGGGGTCCGGGAACTTAGAATGACGATTTTGCCCCTGGGTTGGGCAGAAATGTTGACTTTTATTTCGGGTGGTCAAATGGGAGTTGACCAGTGACCAGGACGTAGTTGAGGACGTTACGAATCCTTAGGCAGGTGGCACGCCCGATTCCGATATCCGAGGAGGAAGTTGTGATGTTCGGAAGATTGAGGGCATAACCGTAATTTGGCGAAATTAGGGGGGAAACGTTGACTTTTTATACGAACGGGTTTTGGTAAGTTGACCTAAGACCGTTAGATAGATCTCGTCGTCCCGAGTTCGATGACAGGCGGCACGTATTCATCGGACGTACGATGTGGGAGTTCCAGGTCTAGAAAGGTAGTGGCAAAGTTGTAATTTTGGGTAAAACAGAAGGGCATTTTGGTCTTTTGTGCTCTGGGACGTGTGCAACAGATAAGGACAGATGAAGGGTTGAGATTGAGCCACATGTGAGATGAAGGGTAGGATTGGTGACACGTGGAGGAGGTCTGGTTGGTTCTAGGGAGTGCACGGTCCAATTATTTGGGGTGCACCCGTGTATGTGTGTTGTGTGTGTGTTCGAAGAACTGGAAATAGAGAGTGAAGAATTGAGAGTGAGTGATCAATTTTGTGTGCGGGTGAGACTCTGGTGAGTTGTGAGAGTGAAAGGAAGAAGAGAGGAGGTTGGTGATCGAGTTTGGGACTGAGATCGTGCACGGAGACACGGCGGAGGAAGGCGGTGAGTTCTGAGAAAATAGAGGAGCCGTGGGACTGTGGCGTTGGTTGTGCCGTGTGGTGGCTCAATCCAAGCCAACAGCAAGCGCAGACGACTGCAGGGGACTCAACGATCACCGTGGCACACGGCGGTGCAGACGGCGGAGCGAGTATCGAAGGTATACCCTGATTCCCCTGTTTTTCCCGTTTTTCTTGTTTTCAAAAGTCGTGGACCTAGGGCGAGAGTCGAGGGATTTGGAGGTTAGAGTGAGACTGCTGGAGGTCCCAAGAGTCGACTGAGTGTGTTGCCGTGACGGAGGAGTACACGGTGGAGGCTATACGAAAGAGAGTACCTGTGTGCTCTGTTTTGCCGTGATGTTCAAACGGGAAGTCGTGACGTGTGGGGTTGAGTCGACGGTTATGGTGAGTGGTACGAGGCTCAGGGAGGTCCTAGGCGTCGTCTAGGGTGGTTATTGTGACGGGAGAAGACCTGGGTGGCCGGAATAGGAAACAGGGGATAGTTTGGGTTTTGATTTTGAGCTCGAGTCGACGGGTTAGGGACAGTGTCGAGGTGTTTGAGTGAGGGAACTGGATTGCTTAGGATTGGACGAAGAGGATGGTGAAGAGAGGGAGGAAAATGGTGCAGGCACGGCGGTGAACCGCTCTCGCCGGTTCAAACAGCAGGCACTGTATCGAGCCCGGTCTACGCGAGGTAGACGGTGACACTGTAGCAGGCGCGTGAGGGCCACGCGCAGCCACTTTGGGCGGCGCGTGGAGGCGCGTGCGGCGGTTCTGGGAGAAACGGTCAACATGGTTCTTGGTCTAGGAGTTGTTGTGAGTTCAATGGAGTTGGTTTCGGGTTAATCGGAAGTCGTTTGAGTGTAGTTCCGCGAGGGAGGAAGTTTAGGGTCCCGGGTTCTTACGTTTAAGATTCGGGGATGTTTGAGGGAATTTAGGAGAGTGTTCGTAGATGTATTAGTGACGTATTTTGACGGTGTTTGACAGGATCGGGATTTCCCGAGGAAGCCGAGGAACGGGCTGGACGTTCGGGACGCGAGTAGGGCTCAGTACTGTGAGTGGACCTCTTCTCTAAACTTAAGCATGCATAACTGTTTTCTATAATTGTCTTATGGTTTTTCAATCATGATTTTGTGTTTATTGAATATGAAGTGATGATTTTATGTGTTTGCACGTTTTTCGAGAAAAAGACGGTTTTAGCACGTTTTACGGGAAAAAGGTGGTTTTGGAAAATAAAGATACGGTTTTCGGGCCTTCAAAGGATAAATGATTTCAATGATTACAAAGGGATTTTGGAGCATGATTTCGATGATCAAGTTTTCGATTTTAGAATCGGATTTCACTAATCGGAATTTGGTTTTAAGATTGGAAAGTGGACTCCGGATTTGGGTTCGGAATGACGGTTCTGGATGCCGGAAGGGCTTCGGACCAGTGATTTCGGATTCGGGTTTGGATGTGGATTTGGTAAATGGTTTTCAAATGGTTTTGGGATTGGATTTGCTGGATCTGGATATTGGGTTTAAAGACCCGGATATATGTGACGGGGGACCGGCCGGATTGGGTTTAAAGACCCGGATTGAGTTTAAAGACTCGGGAGTTTAAAGACTCGGATATATATTGATTTTTCCCCCGTAGGCCTTGAGTTTAAAGACTCGGGAGTTTAAAGACTCGGATAGATCCAGCAGGTTTGATCGGGAAAATGATAATTTGGTGATTATGGTTTTGATATGGTTTCTGATACTCATGTTATGGTTTCTTATGGTATTTTATAGTGTCTCTGTTTCTTATGATGTTTAAGAATGATTCTTTTATTAATGTGTTTATAACTGTTGGTTATGCATGTGGTTTCAAAACGGAGGGTTTAACTCGGTTTTCTTATAAAATGGTTTTTGAACTCTTGTACTTTCTGGTCCACTCACATTTTCTGTTTTAAATTGCCCTCCAGGTTGTGGAGCTAGCGCGGGGTCTTGACGTCGAGGCAGAGTCTGAGGCATAGAAGCGACGTGAGGGATCCTAGAAGAGTTTAAAGGCTTCTGTGTGCGTGTACTTTCTCGGTTTTTATTCTTCTTGTAATGTAGTGCTATGCTCTGTAAACGATAAGGATTTTGGGATATGTTGTAATTACTCCTGCGTTTGACTGGGTTCGAGTGAGTGTTCCTTAGGTGTTGTGTCGGGGAGTCAGACGGGAGCGGGATTTACCTCGGGTTTCGGGGTGAAACCGGGGTGGGTCCTGACAATTGGTATCAGAGCATAGGTTTGTCGAGTTTGTTGGGTCTGTCGGTTTGTGAGGTTGTGTTTCAGTTGTTTGACTACTTCTATGCCTCTTTCAGCGTGCGGTTGACGATGCCTCCGAGACATAGACCCTCTCCACAACCTGAAGAAGTAGCCAGAGAGACGGAGAGTGCCACGATTGAGCGAGCCCAGCGGCTCGGGGCTACTACTTTTAGTGGTGGGGCTGATCCTGAGGAAGCCCAGAGGTGGATTACTAGACTGGAGCGGATTTTTGCGGTGATGCATTGTCCGCCGGAGGAGCGAGTATTGTTGGCTGCATTTTTACTAGAAGGTGCGGCGTACGAGTGGTGGTATACCCTCGAGTTGTCCGGTTGGGATGTTCACAGTGTGACCTGGGAGACGTTTAGGGAACGGTTTCTGGAGCAGTATTATCCTCGTTCTTTCCGGGATGCCAAGGAGGCGGAGTTTCTGCAGCTCCAGCAGGGGAATATGACCGTGGCAGAGTATGAACGGAAGTTCCAGATGTTGTCTCGGTTTGCTCCAGCTTTTGTGGCCACTGAAGCCGAGAAGTGCCGTAGGTTTGAGTTGGGTTTGCGAGGTGAGATTCGAGCCGTAGTGACGGCTGGATCTTTTGCTACCCTCCGAGACTTGTCGGATGCTGCGGTGCGAGTTGAGGCTAGTCTGCCGGTGCGACGCCGGGAACCTTCTATTCCTGGAGCTTCGAGCCAGCGGACACCGAAAAGAGGTAACTTCGGTGGATCGTCCTCGTCGGGCGATGATCGTTTTGGTAGGCCTGGTAGTGCCCAGAGTTCAGGATTTTGGGGTTATCGAGTACCGCCGACTCCGCAAGCGAGTGCGACGTCGGTAGCGTCCACAGGGAGACCGAGCAGTGGACCAGGCTGGAATGTGTGTTTTTACTGTGGGGAGCGAGGTCATTTTCGACGTGAGTGTCCACTGTTGCCACAGGAAGGTGGTGTAGGTAGAGGAGTAGCGGAGTCTGGACAGAGTACAGCATCAGGGACAGCGGGCACTAGAGGAGGTGGTGGCACAGCCACGAGTAGTTCGAGGGGACGTGGTAGAGCGTCAGGATCTCAGGCCCGGGTGTTCTCGATGATTCAGCAGGAGGATCAGTCGACACCAGATACGGAGACAGGTACTTGTTTTACTTTTGGTTGTCCTGTTGGTTTGGTGTTTGGATTTCGGGGTAGAGTCTAGGAGTTAAGTTCCGTAGGAGGGTGACGGAAGGTATAGGAAAGGAGTGACTATAACTGATCGATTGGAGACTGTGGAAGGAGAGAACCCACAAGCTAGAGTTTGCCTTTAGGACTTTGTGGAGTTCGTCCGACCGTGGCCGGAATGGTAGCCGAGGGAGATGGGTGGTTGTATACGAGGATGTACTCTATGACTTCTGTCGGGTACTGTGACATGAGGTATTTTATAATATCTTTGTTTTCTGTTCATAGAGTTTCCCTTGCGTACACCATGTAGTTGTTACATAGCTAGGGTTGGCTGTGGTAACAGTAGCTGGGGATGGAGTGAAATACCCAAGGTGGAGATGATAGACAGGAAACCTAGGAGAGGTTGTTCTTTACCGGGTAGGAGACCCTAGGTGTTGGGAACTAGCTGTGGAATTTCGGGGACGAAATTCTTTTTAGGTGGGTAGATTGTAACAACCCGTCCCGAGAATTGGGATTACTAGAGTGCTTAAGATGTGATTAGTAAGGTTAATCAAGGGTTAGGTGGTTCCGAGGGGTCCGGGAACTTAGAATGACGATTTTGCCCCTGGGTTGGGCAGAAATGTTGACTTTTATTTCGGGTGGTCAAATGGGAGTTGACCAGTGACCAGGACGTAGTTGAGGACGTTACGAATCCTTAGGCAGGTGGCACGCCCGATTCCGATATCCGAGGAGGAAGTTGTGATGTTCGGAAGATTGAGGGCATAACCGTAATTTGGCGAAATTAGGGGGGAAACGTTGACTTTTTATACGAACGGGTTTTGGTAAGTTGACCTAAGACCGTTAGATAGATCTCGTCGTCCCGAGTTCGATGACAGGCGGCACGTATTCATCGGACGTACGATGTGGGAGTTCCAGGTCTAGAAAGGTAGTGGCAAAGTTGTAATTTTGGGTAAAACAGAAGGGCATTTTGGTCTTTTGTGCTCTGGGACGTGTGCAACAGATAAGGACAGATGAAGGGTTGAGATTGAGCCACATGTGAGATGAAGGGTAGGATTGGTGACACGTGGAGGAGGTCTGGTTGGTTCTAGGGAGTGCACGGTCCAATTATTTGGGGTGCACCCGTGTATGTGTGTTGTGTGTGTGTTCGAAGAACTGGAAATAGAGAGTGAAGAATTGAGAGTGAGTGATCAATTTTGTGTGCGGGTGAGACTCTGGTGAGTTGTGAGAGTGAAAGGAAGAAGAGAGGAGGTTGGTGATCGAGTTTGGGACTGAGATCGTGCACGGAGACACGGCGGAGGAAGGCGGTGAGTTCTGAGAAAATAGAGGAGCCGTGGGACTGTGGCGTTGGTTGTGCCGTGTGGTGGCTCAATCCAAGCCAACAGCAAGCGCAGACGACTGCAGGGGACTCAACGATCACCGTGGCACACGGCGGTGCAGACGGCGGAGCGAGTATCGAAGGTATACCCTGATTCCCCTGTTTTTCCCGTTTTTCTTGTTTTCAAAAGTCGTGGACCTAGGGCGAGAGTCGAGGGATTTGGAGGTTAGAGTGAGACTGCTGGAGGTCCCAAGAGTCGACTGAGTGTGTTGCCGTGACGGAGGAGTACACGGTGGAGGCTATACGAAAGAGAGTACCTGTGTGCTCTGTTTTGCCGTGATGTTCAAACGGGAAGTCGTGACGTGTGGGGTTGAGTCGACGGTTATGGTGAGTGGTACGAGGCTCAGGGAGGTCCTAGGCGTCGTCTAGGGTGGTTATTGTGACGGGAGAAGACCTGGGTGGCCGGAATAGGAAACAGGGGATAGTTTGGGTTTTGATTTTGAGCTCGAGTCGACGGGTTAGGGACAGTGTCGAGGTGTTTGAGTGAGGGAACTGGATTGCTTAGGATTGGACGAAGAGGATGGTGAAGAGAGGGAGGAAAATGGTGCAGGCACGGCGGTGAACCGCTCTCGCCGGTTCAAACAGCAGGCACTGTATCGAGCCCGGTCTACGCGAGGTAGACGGTGACACTGTAGCAGGCGCGTGAGGGCCACGCGCAGCCACTTTGGGCGGCGCGTGGAGGCGCGTGCGGCGGTTCTGGGAGAAACGGTCAACATGGTTCTTGGTCTAGGAGTTGTTGTGAGTTCAATGGAGTTGGTTTCGGGTTAATCGGAAGTCGTTTGAGTGTAGTTCCGCGAGGGAGGAAGTTTAGGGTCCCGGGTTCTTACGTTTAAGATTCGGGGATGTTTGAGGGAATTTAGGAGAGTGTTCGTAGATGTATTAGTGACGTATTTTGACGGTGTTTGACAGGATCGGGATTTCCCGAGGAAGCCGAGGAACGGGCTGGACGTTCGGGACGCGAGTAGGGCTCAGTACTGTGAGTGGACCTCTTCTCTAAACTTAAGCATGCATAACTGTTTTCTATAATTGTCTTATGGTTTTTCAATCATGATTTTGTGTTTATTGAATATGAAGTGATGATTTTATGTGTTTGCACGTTTTTCGAGAAAAAGACGGTTTTAGCACGTTTTACGGGAAAAAGGTGGTTTTGGAAAATAAAGATACGGTTTTCGGGCCTTCAAAGGATAAATGATTTCAATGATTACAAAGGGATTTTGGAGCATGATTTCGATGATCAAGTTTTCGATTTTAGAATCGGATTTCACTAATCGAAATTTGGTTTTAAGATTGGAAAGTGGACTCCGGATTTGGGTTCGGAATGACGGTTCTGGATGCCGGAAGGGCTTCGGACCAGTGATTTCGGATTCGGGTTTGGATGTGGATTTGGTAAATGGTTTTCAAATGGTTTTGGGATTGGATTTGCTGGATCTGGATATTGGGTTTAAAGACCCGGATATATGTGACGGGGGACCGGCCGGATTGGGTTTAAAGACCCGGATTGAGTTTAAAGACTCGGGAGTTTAAAGACTCGGATATATATTGATTTTTCCCCCGTAGGCCTTGAGTTTAAAGACTCGGGAGTTTAAAGACTCGGATATGATTAAGGCCTGGATTAAAACGGTTAAAACCGATTACCTCGATTGGTTTCTTCCTCCCCCGTCCACGGCGGCACTCTCTGGGCCGGCCACCACCTTCCTCAGCTCCTCAGTTCATCCTCTGGCATCTCATAAATGGTTATAGGGTCAAGGGTTTGGATTGGATTGGAAATGGTGATCGGGTTTGGTTGGGGGAAATGGAAAAATGATCTATGAAAGGGAAGGGATATGCATGAGTTTGGTTTGGATGGACAATGGATGGGTGACACTTGTCACTCATCCATTGGACATGTGCAATAATATTTGGGCCCCACTTACTGCCAAAAGTTCCCATCTCGTAAAACGTGCAATAGTACGTTCGAATTTCCGTGAACCATAACTTCTCCGTCGAACGTTCGAATTCGACGTGCCGCCTGTCTACGGATTCGTATCGTTCTGATCTACGTAACGATCTTTGGCCCTCGGCCATCTGACCTCCCGGGTCAAAAGTCAACTATTGGCCCCTATTCACCCAAATTACCAAAATGCCCCCGATCTTCCGATCGTCACAACTTCTTCCATGGATGTTGGAATCGAACGTGCCACGTGTCTATGAACTCGTGATATCCCAAACTACGTCATAGTCATCGGCCAACATCCATTTGACCGTCCGAACAAAAAGTCAACGTTTTGTCCATTCTATGGGCAAAATCGTCATTTTGCCCTGAACGTCCGCTAATCCTCGTCTAATCTCAGATTAGTCTCTGATTAGCGAGGCTAATCCGTCATTAATCCTTAATTAATCCTGCTAATTCAGAACGGGTCGTTACACATTCTCTTGCCCTCCACGCGAAGTGGGATGTCTCTCTAGTTCTCGGGCTGGTCTTTCTGCCAGGAGTCGCTGTAAAAGCTCTGACTGGAGTTGAACTTGGCTGCTCAACCTTTCAACTTGCTGCGCCAAGTTGTCCTGGGGAGGTTGGTGGTGACTCCATCCTGAGATGTCGTGGCGCCCATCTAAGTAGTCCCGCAAATCCATGCTTGTTGCGGGCTGACCTGGCCTTGATGTTCCTCCCATCAACCGTCTGCCTACTTGCTGCAAGATTGAAGTTCCTTCCCCTAGCGCGGGTACTTGGGTTGTTGGAGAAGGAAACGCTCCGAAGCTGAAGGTCTGCATCATTCCTTGCGTCTCCATGGGCGCTTCTATGGACACTCGACGGCGTCGAGTTGGGTGTTCCTCTGGAGTCTCAATGCGTGCTTCATTCGTCATCTTGGCAGTTGAAGCAGAAACACCTTCTCCAGCTGAACGAACGGATCGTCGAACCCTAGCCATGCTTGATCAGCGGATCTTGAATGGAAATTTGTCGAACGATGAACACGTTCAAGATCTTCGAATCAACGTTAAGAACGATGAACGAAGTAGGATGAACGATGAACAATCGTGAGAGCTTCTTCTTGAATATCTTCAAGCTCTCAATGAAAGCACTAATTGTTGAAGCAGAATTCGTCTTTTAAACTCAAAAGACTCAAGGATCCCTATAAACAAGCAAACAGTAAGCTATCGTTCGTTCAATGATCGTGACCCGGGGGGTGTTCGACCAAGAACGCTCCAATGCTTAAGTCAGCTTCGAAAGAGTAATCTCAAGAGCTTAAGTAGCGTTGAACAGAATTACCTAGAAAGTGAAATGAGCTCCGCTATTTATAGGAAAACCTTGGGAGTCTCAGAGCGTTCTGATTGGTCGGTTGAATTTGTAATTAATAAATAATATATTTATAATAAAATATATTATTTAATAATTATAATAATGGTTCATTATGAAAATAATGATAATTATTGTGATTTAATATCAATATTTAATTGTCCGTTATTAAGAATAATGACAATTAACTCTCGGGGAGAATATTAATATTACGGAGACTTTTAACCCGATTAAATAACGTATTTAGCTGGTAAATAGATTATTTAATGTGTGGGTGTCCATAAGTCATTTGTTTTATTGCCAGGGGCAATTTGGTCATTTCAAGAATTATGGGCCACGTGGTAGCTTCACAATGTTCGGGTGATTTTGGGTTCCACAAAACTAGAAAAATTAAGGACTTTCAAGGACGAAGGAGGAGCTGAGAATTTCGTATGTGCTCCTTGACTTCTTTCACCCCTCCGATCAATGATCATCTCGCGATACAGTACCATGCAAACCAATGCCATCACTTTGTTGGTCAATTAGTCTATATAGAAGGCCAAAAGGGTCAAGATTGTACGGTTAAGATTCGTCTTGCAGTTGGTGGATGTATTGAAGGGTGGATCCAATGAATTGCATGAGCACGCTTCGATGCACTCTTCAGCTTGACGTTAGAAGAAGATAACAAGATGGCTGCCGGTTAACGATTGTGGGAAAATCAGGGCCAATGTGAGGCCCAAAAATTTTGAGAGGACAAGAATAAGCCATGGCCATGGGGTGGGCGATTGCGTGGGTGGTGAATATGGAGAAAGAAGGTGCATCAATGAGGAAGAAGATGAATTTATGAGGAAAGAGATGTTTTGGTCAACACATGGAGGAAGAAGATACATCTATGACCAAAATACTCTGCTATATAATTATCTTAAATGACGTCAAACAACATATCAGTTAAATAAAACGTTACACTTATTTTTGATGCAAAATGAAATGAATTTTAGTTTTTGATGCATTTAGCCTAAGAGGCGTATAATTATTGTGGAGTTCTTTCAATTTGGCAGTTTGGCACAAAAATTATTAATCAAAACCAGAATAGCGACAAGTGATGAAACAGTTTTGAGATGGGATTGAATTATTGTATTAATATTAAAATAAGACAAGCACAAACCTGCAAACTGTATGGTTTTACATTCAGCTTAACATAATCTGCTTTGAACTTGTCTTGTGTGATGTGTCTCAAACAGGCTTCGACACACAGAAAATTGCTGCAGCTTAGCTACCATGCTCCCGACAATACACAATTTCTGCTAGTTGAAGATTTTGTGTTTTGAATTAAGTAAATATTATATGCTGTTAATTCCTTTCTGTGAAGATAAAGATTGATTTTTAAAACGAATTAATTATCTAGATTGGCCATATTCATCACAGGGGCCGGCATTGGGCAAGCAGAGGTAGCATCACAAAAACAGTAGTGTCTGCACCAAATAGTGACACCACAAATATTGAAAAACATAGGTTGTGATAAATGTGGCCAAATAATTTAAGTTTTTATAGTTTAGTAGTCATTCAGTTTGTTAGAAAACGACCAAATATTTTGTCGGAAGGACTAATATTTTATAAGGGTCATTTTTTTAATAAATTAATCAAATAAATAAGGGCAATTAATTTATAGGTCTCTATTAACATATAAATTTATTCAAAAACTTGCATATAGAAAAAATAAACTCATAGGTCATTTGATTAGTAAAAAAACTATACAATTTAAAATAGATCATAGTTTTTATATAAATTACAACTAATCTCATCTAATTGTAAATTAGTCCAGCAACAATCTAAAAACCACTTACCAAAATCTATCATGATTTCAACATTACTTTTTTTTTAGTTATAAAATTATATTGAGGATTATGAAAACATTACTCTTATTATAATTTTATTTCACTTGCTCATTTTAAAAGTAATATGAGTATCTAATATAACTTAAAGTAAGATAATTAAAAACAAATTCTTCAAAATTACTTTTTAATTTAAAATTTAAAAATTATTTATCTTCCGATATTAAATAATTTGGTTAATTTTGTATAGTTTAGGGTTTAATTCTTGAATTTTGTGCCAAAATTCAAGAATTAAACTATACGTCGTACGATTTTCCACCACCATCTCACACCCCACCCTCCCCCCAAAAAAAAAATTATATACCCTACCATTGAACCTCATACAATACGGACTTTATTTTGTATTTTATAGAAAAAATTCAATTGTAACTATATACAATATATATATAATACACATATATAATATTTATTATATGCATAATATAATAAAGGGCCCAAGAGGCCAAAGAAATCAATAGAAGAATTCCTAATAACTCACTCATCCTCTTGATTGAGATATAAAATGATAGTGTGAAATTTCTTGCTTACAAATTCTGTTTAGAGATTTTTGAATAAAGAAAATTGAGATAAGGTCTTATTTTGTTTCATATACAAGCATTAAACGTTTTAAATAAAAATAAAAGTTGTTAAGGGTGTAACAATGATTTACTCAATAAATAACCGCTTACTTGTTTTGTTGTTATAATCTAAAAAAAGAACAAATTTTATAAGGATCATGTTTAAAAAAAAATCAAATAAATAGTCACTTACTCATTTTATTGTTACAATGTAAAAAGACGAACACACTATTTCTGATGTTAACTACAAAGTATTTAGTTTCTTGCTTCATTTAAATTCCATTTTCGAATATATTCATTGTCAAAACAAATGTAATTATAAATTTAATCTTTCTCGAGAATTCAAAAGGCTGAAGTGTATTCCATTTCCACGGTGATCTCCGCAAGGCCCCAACTTTTATTTGATTCATAGGGGAGGCTGCATGCTTGGTTTGAGAAAAATTATTAATTATGATATGTTTGGATGAATAACTTGGAAACTTTATGGAATTTAGGTTATAAAATAATAAATGCACTTAAAAACAAAAAATATAGGCATGGTAAGTAGGTAATTAAGCTAGTAAAAAAGTACACGAACTACAAGCATGAGATTTCTAAAGTAACACTTTCATAAGTGAAATTTACAAATCTCAACTATGAATTTCTCGATATATATTTTATGATAAATATAAAGTATGCTCAAGATATTTGATTAAAAAATAATGATCATATTGAGACGGATTTTGAAGAAACTCATGTCATGTCATGTTGAAACAAAAAGTTAGGAACTTTCAATCCAATCAAAGACCAAGAGTAATATAAAATTTGATTAATTTAGTATGGTACGTATGCGTACTTTATTTTATACTCATCTTATACTCAAGTAGGTGGTAGAAAAAACGAAAGGTGATTAATTTAGTATGGTACGTATGCGTACTTTATTTTATACTCATCTTATACTCAAGTAGGTGGTAGAAAAAACGAAAGGGTGTTGACGTCGTTGGCATCTTGCAATTTGGTCAATTAGTAAAGCCTATTATACTAGATTTCAAATCAGAGATGAATTTTCTAGAAGGCAGATATGGAAAAAACCTAGGCCAAATATTATATAATAAAAAAAATCTGCTCAAGATTAACAAACGATTAGGGTTAGAAAGGGACGGCCCACTATTGCCTCTTATTCGGCCGCATTTATTTGGATTTATTCGCACGACCCGGCCCAGTATGCCAAAAACTCCACGCACTAAGCTTCTGGCAAAGCGGGGGTCCCGCTTACAATGGAGGATTCAAATCGCTTAGCATGATGAGGTGGGACCCGTTTGATTTGAATAAGGAGCAGCCGTTGCATACGATAAGGTACACGGACCGTACGGCATCTGACAACAGCAGCTTCGTGCTATGTGCATTGGTTGCATCGTACTTTGGACTTCTAAACGCAGTATTTCGCTGGACATCGGAACGGTGCGTACCAAGGTTGTCGTTATAATTATATTTCTATAGTGAGTTACTGTCTCCAATTAAATGTAAAGATCTTTAATTTGTTTATCATTTATTCCTATTGTGACTTTGATTTATAGCCTTTAAAAAACATTTTCCTTTAAAAAACGCTTTTCATATACACGTTTTCCAATTTTTATCATTGTTTAAAAAAATCATTTATGTTGCATATAGTTTTACAAACAAACGACGACTTACTAAATTTTACTTAAACTTGGCACTCCTATTATTTTTTCAATTAAGTTAAATAAAACAACACATACTAAAAAAAGCAAATAAATAAATTATCACAAAAATAATGCGATTTTATTAAAATCTTATTGGGACTTACAACCCAATCGAGCTCTAGAAATATGGGATAATTTCTTCATTTTACTTGTTGATGGCTAGTGATATATAGAATTTTAATATGTTTTATAAATAATTTATCTCCCACCTTTTTAATTTGGATTAAAAAACAAATCGTCTCTTCGGGTAAAAGAAGAGGTAATGTTGGTGTTCAACGAAAAGCCAAGGTGTTCAACGAAAAGCCATTTGTTTTCATACACGTACCGATTAAGTAGATATTGGACCAAAGGTACGGTGCGTAGCCATTTGTTGGTGTTCAACGGTGCGTAGCCATTTGTTGGTGTTAGTGCAGGCTGTACCTTAAGGTACGGTGAGACTGGCAACGTCTTTGTCTTTTGTGAAGGCGAGATACGTGTGCAGATCAACAGTTTCTGGGAACCAACGTGTTGAATTGCCAATTGGGACTTGGGATTTTTTGGTCCATTGTTCTAATCTAGCATTTAAACACTACATTGAATAATGATGTTAAGTTGACTCGTATTCCTAAAATGCTCTCTAATTGTCCAATAAGAACGCTACGCTTAACAAGCTTAATGGTCAAGTCTTCTACTCACGCGTAGCTGATCATTGCAACCTTCGATGGAGTTTGTCCTACACTATCGCACGTTATTTATTTGTAAAAAATATTGTAATCATTCAATAAATATTAATTGGACTCATAAAATAAATTTTTTAAAATAAAATATCAAAAACTTTAAAATAGTTACTTCCATAAAATATTGTTCTTTAAATAACATTCTATCTAATTTTAATTTAGATAAAAATAAGCGATTCTTTTGAACGAAAATTGTTATTTACGTATCTTGATTTTACTGAATCATTAGTTATCAACATAAGAAATAAATTATCACAACATTTACTTAAAGAGATCGTATTTTTAGGCCACCTTTGTGGCCGGATAAAGGTTGATCTAAAAAATTAAGTAGCTAGTATAGTACTACGGATTTGAAAAGATTTACCATATTATAAGCAATTCATTTGAAAAAAAAAAATTAGAAGAAATATAGAATTATAAATAAAGTATAAATTTTATTATCTATGACCGTTAATTCGAATATTACTTCCGCAATAAATTTATCCCCATAATTTAAATGATGCATTTCAACACAATAATTTTATAAGATGAAGCATAATAATGTTGATGAACTTTTGGATATTAGTCAACTTACAAACCAAATGATTATTACAATGCATCATATGACTCAATAGTATTTTTGGTTGATTGTACCTCAAATATCTCTCCTCTTTTTTTCATGAATTAGAAAATGATTATTAACTAAATAAGATTCTAGAGAGTAATTTTGAAAAAAAAAAAAACAAGGGAGAGACAGACACTAATGATCAAATCCTGTCGTGATAGAAATGCTCGGGTGAAACCGTTCTCTAGTACAACACTCTAAGCTCGCTGACTTATCAACACCGATTTAAATCTGATTAACCCCCGTGCAACTTTTTGCCGCAGCCAATTCTCATCCGACCCTTCATTTAGATGACTTTTGACTTCCAACTCCATCTATTAACCCTTAATTTTCTCCTTCCCATATTCTCGTGTCGACCGTTTCCAACTTTTCCAACTTTCCGAGCCCTTCCCCAACTTGCATTTGCGCTCTCCCTTCGTACAATTTTGACTTTAAATATTAGTTATCAATTTCCCTTTATATAAAGCCCTCCCTTCATCTCTCAAATACTCTCATCCTCATTCACCTCAACACCTCTTTCTCACTGACTACCAACCACCGCCGTCACTGCCGCGGCGACAACCACCAATAAATTAAAGTTCAAATTTTTAACGCCACCAACAAAAAGTCAAAGTTTATAGCTTCTGGGTATTTCATATATTCGATGAAATACCCTAATTGCTGTTCTTGGACTACAAATCTAGACCATGTCCAACATACCCACCTCTCTTTCTGAAAATTGCTTAACCCTTTCTCGCCTGACCATGTCCGAAGCAGACCCGTGGCCTTTTTCTTGATCCAAATTTCTCCGAGACAAACCCTTTTGAGATCTCAACCAATCTTCAAAACCCATAAACCCAACTTTCTTTTCTTCCAGAAATATGACAAAGATCAGAGGATTCAAGCTCGGAAAGCGCATTTGTCGGGTCACCCGATGGTTTTTCCGGAACACCCGAACCCGAACTGGTTACGCCAGGCTCATTCCGAATTCGGATTCTCCCTCCCGTTGCGGCTACAAGCCCATGTCAAAGATACTCACGTGGGGTCGGAAATTGACTGCGGGCGCGAAGTCCTTGTGCTGCAGAAAACCCGGGTGGTCGGGTTACAAACAGTTGGGTCAGAACCCGATTGAGAACAGAGAGCCTGTGACGGTTCCAAAAGGACACCTGGCTGTGTATGTGGGCCAAAAAGACGGCGATTTTCATAGAGTTTTGGTGCCTGTCATTTACTTTAATCATCCCCTCTTCTCTCAGCTCCTGAAAGAGGCCGAAAAAGAGTACGGTTATGAGCACGAGGGCGGAATCACAATCCCGTGCCCAATCTCCGACTTTGAGAGCGTCAAGACCCGGATCGCGGCCGGGTCGGGTCAAAGGAGGCTGACGTGGAAGCGCAGTGCCACGTTCTAGGTGGGATTAGTGAATGATGAATGATGATGATGACGATAAATATTCCAGATGATAGTGATCTCGTTAGAAATTTTTGTTAGTGGTCTATATTTTTTGAACTTTTTACTTTGGAATTTCTTTCTGTACTTTTTTGGTACGTGGTGTTATAGCTAGTTAGATGTATATATTTATGGAAGAAAAAAAAAATATCTACGATTTTTCTTCTAATAATTTTTGTTAGTGGATGGTTGATAATGATCTTGATATGATTATGATAGTGATTATTTTGCTTTTTTGTTGGGAATGCAACGAATGGTAGAAAAAAGTGATGAAGATGCCAAGACGGAGACATTTTCAATACTATTTTGGTTTTTTCTTCGTTGCTAATGGGAGGCGTAACGAAATTGGGAGATAAGGATAGTGATTGATTAAAGTTACTTTGATAATCAACGATAATGATTCAATGGGTAAAGACAAATGGCAAATGTCTTAAATTTTGAGTTCGATTCTTTTTGTGTTATTTCATTTGTAGTTAGTTTATCACAACATAAATAAGTTCGTTCGAACGGAGAATTTGAGACATATAGTGTTAGGACCTGTTGATACCATATCGACCGACCACCCTAGCACAGGGCCCACCAGGACAGGAAGGTCGCCGACCGATCGCCTGATCGACACCCTCACGGCCTACGGCCCGCCGATCGACACTAAACTGCAGACCCGCCACTCGGCATCTGACAATGAACAGACGACAGCTGGCTGCGACAGTCACCTAACCAACTCTGCCATACCAACTCCCTGACGGAGGCAGGTTGGGACTCCAGCTGGCGCCTCCTCCGGATGTCCAGGGCTTGTCAGACGACTCTCAGCCACAAAGCACCACCTGCTCCCGTAACAGTAGCCCACCTACCGCAGTTATGGCTACTATAAATACCCCAAAACCCTTCACAAAGGTAAGGGATTCAGAACTGATCCAGAGCACTGTATTTACTTGCCCCTCGGCACGCAGATATTAACTTAGGCATCGGAGCCCTTTTGGCCGGCACCACACCGGTGTCTAGTCTTTGCAGGATCCCTGCCGAACAACAACGCCCCCAGCGGGCCCGAGACACCAGGCGGCTGGTCCTAGAACCCCCAGCGGGTCTCATCGAGTTGGTCATTTCAGGATCAAACAGGACCCGTCCCAATCTCCCCGGGATTAACGAGGGACGCTCCTGATCCCGTTTGACAGGGAAAATTTGAGTTTGGTTTTTTTTTTTTGTATTTCATGTGTAGTTAGTTTATCAGAGCATAAATGAGTTCGTTCGAGCAAAGAATTTGAGACATATAGCTATAAACATAAATATGGTCTGTTGTTCAATCTTTTGATTATTTTGCGAGTTTCTGATTTAACCCATTTTTATTTGTTTGGTAAGATCGAAACTCGTTATTATTTAGTAAGTTCAAGTAACGATGCAAAGTTTTTAAATTTGAGGTGTATTTAATAAAATGTATTGGAAGAAAAAAGCATGTTTTTTTAGTTAACAAATAAATAGTTAAATTTGATGATGAAGTTGGAAACAAAAGATTTTCGTTTGGGAATGATTTTTATGTGCTCGCTTTTTTGTATTGGCATGCAAATACTTCATTAAATAAATACATACAATTTAGAATATCGTTTTTGAAAAACAAATAAGAACGATGGCACACAATGTTGGACACTTAACCTAACACATGATCATACTTTTTATACTTAATGCTCTTCAACTAATCTAAGATAAATAAATTTTTGCTATATTTTCTAGGAATGAGAAAAATTACTATAAAAATTGGACTTGTAAAAATTTCTTGGAGGATAGGATAGGTTAGAATTAGAGAATCCAATTTTTTCACACAATTAAAAAAGGTATTTTGGTCGGCTGCACTTGTAAATAAATGTTTTTAATTAGTTGGCATAATAAGTGTCCTAATCACTGCTCATCCATGAGAGAATTGCATAGTGGAGAATCTAAGCCGAAAATCAAATTGATGGAGGCAGCTTCCCACCTCCAAAGCTCCACCGCCGTACATACATTTCTTTTTATTCCTCAGCAATATGATCAATACATCTATCCTTTATACAACCTTTTGCTTCAATTTTTAAATTAAGAATTTATGTGCACTTCACTTGAATGCATCTTCTGAATTTGTGGAGGAATGAGATTGTGCAAAGGGAAAAAAGAGAGAATATATATGTGGACTCAATCGATCTGATAAAGATTTTAAATTAAGAATAAAATTATTGAATTTTGGATCATCCTTTGCACAAAAAAACTGTTACCATTGATGGATCTTATTTGTGCTTATTTTTAACCCAGTCAGCATATTTGTGACTATTATTACCTACGAATTAATATACGAGTGTCTATTTTCAATAATGGATATTCCTGAACTATATATTTTCATGAGAAAGTATTAAGAAAGATCTTTCATGAAATTGAGATTTGGCCAAACTGTATTTGAGAAACATGGGAATTGCAAAGATCTTTAGGAATTTTTTGGTCCATTTTTAGACCAATATCTCAAAGGTCTTTAAGAGAAAGGTTGATGAATGATAAATATTGTTATAAAATGATTATTATCATAATCATTAATTGTTCTCCTCCTCTCATGCACAATTTTGGTGCATGATGTTTTCTTATATGAAGAAGATAAACAAAGCATATAACTATACTTGTCATCTCATGTTTTAATGTCTCAAAATTAACATTCATATATATATATATATATAATTAAATTTTACATTCGACAATTAATTAACACTCTAATTTGTAGGGATGGAAGATTCCACCTTAATTAGAAAGAAACAGGTATAAATATATATTATCAGATCCGCCTATTGTCGTATTGAACTTACTTAATCCACAACTAATAGTTAAAGCCGAGAATTTTGTTAATAATTTGTCCAAGGAACATTCTAAAAAAAAAGTGTACCTAACTACCTATATGGGAGGGGAGGATAAGAAAAACTTAGGTAATTATATCTAATTAAGATGATTTAGTTTAAATTGTTTCTATAGTCTTTTGACCACTTGGAAAACCACCATCTGTTAACCAACCCTAAATTTGTATATGGGAAGGATGCAACTAATTAAGCTGCAGCATAATTGACAAAGAAAATGACCGCAAATTAAACTGTCAAAATAACCTAAACAACTAAAGACCGTTATGTTAGTTAAAAGCAAAAGCTTTTTGTCCTACCATTCAAGAGCGCGAGGAAACCAAACACACAGAGAAATCGAGACATATCACAAAATTATTGATGAACAATGACTACATTGCGAAGATCATCCATGTCATTTAGGAGGCAAGGCTCGTCGGGCCGGATTTGGGAGGATCGGCTACCGGAATTCGATAAGAAGTATTCGTTCTCCGGTCCCATTGGCACCTCTTCGTTTTCCGGCCCCATTGACTCCTCCTTCCCCGATAGGAAAAGTGACTTCAATAAGCAGCACGTCCCGCAGTTTGGTGAAAAATTTCAGGAACGAGCGTTTGTTAATTCGAATAATTACGCGCCGGGCTCACCTTCACCTTCACCTACACCTTCACCTTCTAAGCAAGAAGAAGAAGAGAAAGTTGTTCAAAGGTGTCCCCTTTCTTCTTTCTTTGGGAAATGCATTGGTTCTCCAACTGCAGCTTAGCTTGTTATTATCATTGATCAATTCCATAACTCTGTGTTTAGATGAGTTTTTCTTTCTATTGTTGCATATGCATCGTGCAATTTTCGAATCCATTTATATGTTGTACGAGACGCATCTACGTTGCATGTTTAATGGTGTATAATTGAATAAAACATTGCTGTGATTTTTTGAAATTTAGCGCGGTATAGAACTTAGTTCAATTTTAAAGACTAATAAAAATTGTCATGTTTGGAAATCGAATTTAATTTAAATCAATATCCCAATTAGGTTATATAATGAAATAAAATTCAAAACATGAAATAAAACTACAAAACATGACACAATCTTATATCATGTTGGAGCAGAATAAACAATGGTGGATCAAATTGCAATGGATTCAATTGTAAAATTCATATATTGATAAACATAAGTGGCAAATTGAATGATTT
This sequence comes from Prinsepia uniflora, assembly GCA_032719365.1. Lineage (NCBI taxonomy): Eukaryota > Viridiplantae > Streptophyta > Magnoliopsida > Rosales > Rosaceae > Prinsepia > Prinsepia uniflora. Next base: position 5,574,094 of record CM064869.1, on the reverse strand, counting down.
CTCAATGGAAATGGTTAAAGCATGAATGCTAAGTTATCATCTCAGTCACATGAGTTAAAATGTAAAACAGGTCCCAATTCTGAATTTCAATTTAGTTGAACTCAAAGGTAAAAGTTACAAGTTCATGAATGAAATCATTTAGGGGCTTTATTAACTATCTCCAAATCCTACACAAAAACACATGATTAATTGTGATACATAAACTGCAGTACAAACTCAAAATTCGCTGATTTATGCAAACCAGAAGGAAAATAAAATCGAAAAAATAAAAATATTGTAGTGCTTATATTCTACGGGTACATATAGGTCTATCAAGCCATGGCAATATCAAATTATCAATGCCTCATTTGGGTTTGGCAGCCTCCACTTCTTCCTTCACCTTATGAAAAGTTGAAAGCATCAAAGATCGCATGTTGGCAATCTCTACAAGTGCGTCGAGAGCAGATTCAAATGAGAGCTGTGCGGCCCGTAGCTTTGGGGAAACCAAGCCGCCAAACATCAACAGTGACCTGGACCGCTCCTTCTGAAGTTGATGCTGGTGATCAGATTGAGTTGTAGGTGGAGATGGAGCCCCATCTGTGTCCTTTCGTTGTCGTAACTGAGGACTCATATCCTTATGTGGAGCTTCATTGTCATCGTCATTGTCATTTTCAGAGGATGCCCATTTGCGTAATGTAAAATGATGGATTTGACCTACTCCAGGATTGGGAAGCTGGGTTACTTGCAAAAATGTGCTTGCAGAGTGGGATTTCAGGTCCAACACAGCACCGCTCACGCGTGACTCACCCATTGAATGTCGAGCACTTGCTAATTGCAGCCACCCCTGTTTTAGTATTATCCCTATTCACTGTTAGTGTAACAATATAACACAAAAATCTAAAGTTGAACTAGTAAATATTAAAACATATTTACCTGCCGGAGTGTCGAAGACAGTGAATCCAGTAGGGTTAAATACCCGTCTATTGAATCTAGGAACTGCAACGAATGTTCATTGAATCCAGGGACTGCATTTCCATCTCTTCCCTCTTCTTCTAAGCTCGATGATTCAGGGTCTCCTTCTTTAAAGTTCAGTGATTTACTGCCTTCTTCTTGCAAGCTCAGTGATTTAGGTTCTTCCAAGCTGTGTGATTTAAGGTCTTCCTTCATGCTCTGTGGTTCAGGATCTTCTTTCAAGATCTGTGATTGAGAGTCATCTTTCAAGATCTGCGCTTGAGGGCCTTCTTCTTCCATGATTGAATTCAAAATTTAACAGCACAATTCCACTTATTTACTCATAAGCCACCACTGTTGTTGGCCTTTCTGCACATTTGGTTCAATTTTTTGGTCAGCCACATTAATAAATTCAACTCATCACCGTGATTTTTTCCACTCATTTGTTAGCCAAAGATACAGTGCATTGAATATTTAAATGAGAAAGCAAACTGATCAGGCTTACAACTAGTTCAGATTTCAGAAAACAAACACCACTGACCTAGAATGCGAATTAGTAAATCAACAGAAAATAAGGCAAAAAGTAACAAGAACTAAATTCTTCCACATACAAGGACATATACACCAGATCCTGTCTCCTTGCTACAACAATCAGCAAGTACCAGCGCACATTCTTAGGGGAAAACACAATCTTTAAAAGCAATGTCATTTACAACGTAAGCTTGATCAACAAGCAAAACATGACGCTTAAAATCATCATCTTTACCCCAGAATTCAAAAATCCGAAGTTGACACCAAACCAATAAAATAAACTACCTCAAAGATCAACCAAGAAGAATCATTGAACACAAAATAAAAGCCACACAGTAACTGGAGCAAAATATTAGCTTTCCAACTTCTAAGGGCACGTTGATAGAGCTAGAAATACATGGTGAAAGGATGTGGAAAAAACGTTTGACCAAAAGTATAAAAAATGAGAACTAAAAACTACTCTAGGTTGCTTCCATTTTCAAGTCTTCTGTTTTGTTTCGTACATTCCCCCAAGCTTCTTGCTCCTCCATCCCACTACCCCCTCCTCATTCCTCCTTTGTCCCATATGAAAACAGAATTTTTTCCGTGAATTCCCTTTGTGCTCTGATTGAACTTACGTTACCTGATTTCCCAACCTAAGATGAAGAATCCTAAGCTTGCATTCTTAAAATTGGAGCAGGATTAGTGTCAGTTCCTATGATTGTGGGCACTAACAGTGTCACCAATTTTCATCAATGTATGATTTTAGACCCCCACGACTCATACACAAGCAAATAAACAAATGCATCCACGAAATACCCAATAAACACATTCAAGTCATCAATTTTTTTGAAATAAGAAAGAACTGCCACTACCCAGTATTAATCTTAATTCACCAAAAACATACCAATATAATCTACATAGAAATTGAGGCAAAAAAAATGGAAATTTGTAAATGTTCTAAGAAAGAGAAACACAAATCCATCCCCAATTTTAGGTGGGGACGAGACGATAGCAAAAACAATCCTAAATCTGATCCAAATTATATAATCCAAATAGTAAAACGAAGGAAAATATTTGTTTCAGAAGCTCAAATAATAGATTCAGGTACTGACCAGAGGAGAGGTGGAGCCACAGGAAAGATGGGGAGGGAGCTTTTTCGTGTTAGGGAGAAAAGATCCAGTCTTTCAGAGACACAGAGGAGTGCGAAAGAGGACAGGATATATTTGTAAAATGAGTGGCAGTTCAAGGGTAGTTTTGACATTCAACTTACTCAAACGGTGTAAAGGGTATCAAACGGTGTGCTCTCTATTTCTCTACGTCTCTTTCGAATAAATAATGTGAAAACTTCATTTTAAACCCAAAAATTAAGAGTAGTTTTGCAAAATGGACCATCATATTTTGATTTTCTCAATTTACTCTCTAATTTCAAAATGCTTTAATTTACATTTCGATTATTTGACTACTATTTTTTAGTTAAATTGGTCACATGATATGTGCATTACCAACTTTTATATTGATTTATAAATAAAAAGTAATAAATTTTTTTTTTTGATTATTTAGAGAAAACGTTAATCTAATTTGAGCTTCATGCATTTTTAGAATAATTCGGAGATTAGAAATATCACATGGCTATGTATTTGGGAATCCAACATCATTGGATTCATGTTCATTAGCTACATCTACGTAGACCGATAAAATGCAATCACTTTAGATTAGGTATTAAGAAAGGAGATCTCTATTTAAATAGAAATAAGAAAATAGCTTATGAAATATGCTTAAAGAAACTCATGTCTTTTTTGGTTGGACCAACCAAATTTCCAACTAATATGTTAGAGCAAAAAGCGAAACTATAAGGACTAAATTAAAAATATTGTTTCTTACGATTACGTCCAACATCCCACTTGAGCAATTTGCCATCTTCCATGGATTCCTATGAATATAGGGAACTTGTATTCCTCATTCACAAATCTTTCTTTGTTTATGCTACTAACTTTCAGTTTCTTCCTTACACTTTTGATTCATTTTATTACTAAAAACGGGGAGGGAAACTTAGTACCAAATGCTTGGCATTAGAGCTTATTTGTGATTTCATTTTGAGAAAACGTTAATTTAATTTGAGCTTCATGCATTTTTAGAATAATTCGGAGATTAAAAATATCACATGACTATGTATTTGGGAATCCAATTAGTGCATCGTTGGATTCATGTTCATTAGCTACATCTACGTAGACCGATAAAATGCAATCACTTTAGATTAGGTATTAAGAAGGGAGATCTCTATTTAAATAGAAATAAAAAATAGCTTATGAAATATGCTTAAAGAAACTCATGTCTTCTTTGGTTGGACCAACCAATTTTTCAACTAGTATGTTAGAGCAAAAAGCGAAACTATAAGGACTAAATTAAAAATATTGTTTCTTACGATTACGCCCAACAGCCCACTTGAGCAATTTGCCATCTTCCATGGATTCCTATGAATATAGGAACTTGTATTCCTCATTCACAAATCTTTCTTTGTTTATGCTACTAACTTTCAGTTTGTTCGTTACACTTCTGATTCATTTTATTACTAAAAATGGGGAGGAAAACTTAGTACCAAATGCTTGGCATTAGAGCTTATTTGTGATTTCATTTTGAGAAAACGTTAATCTAATTTGAGCTTCATGCATTTTTAGAATAATTCGGAGATTAAAAATATCACATGACTATGTATTTGGGAATCCAATTAGTGCATCGTTGGATTCATGTTCATTAGCTACATCTACGTAGACCGATAAAATGCAATCACTTTAGATTAGGTATTAAGAAGGGAGATCTCTATTTAAATAGAAATAAAAAATAGCTTATGAAATATGCTTAAAGAAACTCATGTCTTTTTTGGTTGGACCAACCAAATTTTTAACTAGTACGTTAGAGCAAAAAGCGAAACTATAAGGACTAAATTAAAAATATTGTTTCTTACGATTACGCCCAACAGCCCACTTGAGCAATTTGCCATCTTCCATGGATTCCTATGAATATAGGAACTTGTATTCCTCATTCACAAATCTTTCTTTGTTTATGCTACTAACTTTCAGTTTGTTCGTTACACTTCTGATTCATTTTATTACTAAAAATGGGGAGGGAAACTTAGTACCAAATGCTTGGCATTAGAGCTTATTTGTGATTTCATTTTGAGAAAACGTTAATCTAATTTGAGCTTCATGCATTTTTAGAATAATTCGGAGATTAAAAATATCACATGACTATGTATTTGGGAATCCAATTAGTGCATCGTTGGATTCATGTTCATTAGCTACATCTACGTAGACCGATAAAATGCAATCACTTTAGATTAGGTATTAAGAAGGGAGATCTCTATTTAAATAGAAATAAAAAATAGCTTATGAAATATGCTTAAAGAAACTCATGTCTTTTTTGGTTGGACCAACCAAATTTTTAACTAGTATGTTAGAGCAAAAAGCGAAACTATAAGGACTAAATTAAAAATATTGTTTCTTACGATTACGCCCAACAGCCCACTTGAGCAATTTGCCATCTTCCATGGATTCCTATGAATATAGGAACTTGTATTCCTCATTCACAAATCTTTCTTTGTTTATGCTACTAACTTTCAGTTTGTTCGTTACACTTCTGATTCATTTTATTACTAAAAATGGGGAGGGAAACTTAGTACCAAATGCTTGGCATTAGAGCTTATTTGTGATTTCATTTTGAGAAAACGTTAATCTAATTTGAGCTTCATGCATTTTTAGAATAATTCGGAGATTAAAAATATCACATGACTATGAATTTGGGAATCCAATTAGCGCATCGTTGGATTCATGTTCATTAGCTACATCTACGTAGACCGATAAAATGCAATCACTTTAGATTAGGTATTAAGAAGGGAGATCTCTATTTAAATAGAAATAAAAAAAAAATAGCTTATGAAATATGCTTAAAGAATCTCATGCTTTTTTTGGTTAGACCAACTAAATTTTCAATTAGTCTTTCTGTTAGAGCAAGAAGCGAAACTATAAGGATTAAATTAAAAATATTGTTTCTTACAATTACGCCCAACAACCCACTCAAGGATTGAAATATCGATATCGACGGATATATCGCTAATCAAATTTACGGATATCTCGCCCCAAATATCGATATCGATATTATTTATGGTCAACAAAAATGACGGAAATTCGATCTAAAAGTTGGAAATTTGGAATGAAACTTTAGAAAAATCGTAAGTACCCAATGATGGTTATATAGGACTAATAAAAACTATAAAATGACTTTGATATAATAAATATATGATGAATATTATGATACAATAGAGTTTTGTCGATGACTAGTAATATAAAAATATAAATATAAATATAAATTGGAGTGAATTACTATAATTGAATGTTAATATAATTAATAACATAACAATAAGTATAAAAAAATTTGAATGGAAGAAAAATTATAAAATGAATAAATATATTTAAAATTGAAAAAAAAGATTAAAAAATAGAGTTAATCTTTGTTCAAAAATTGGAAATGATTGATATATTTAAAATTGAAAAAAAAGAAAGATAAATATAGTTGAAAATAAAAATAAAAACATTAGTAGGGAAAGAAAAAACATTAGCGCTCGCGCCTGCCTAGGGTCGAACCCATGTGGGTTTGAATTAAAAATAAGCCACAACCAACTCCACTAGCAAGTCCAATTGAAAAATAAGTAACCAAATAATATATAAAATATAAATATTAACTTAAAACCAGTAATCCACTACCTCGGGCGGGTCTGCGATTCGGTTTTTTTTTACCCGGCAGCATGACCCGACTGGTTTAAGCTCATTTTACGTCCGTTTTCACCCAATTTAAGCCGATCTCGATCGTTTTAAGTAAATAATGAGATCTATCTCCTTAAAATAAGAAAAAAGATCGAAATTTCTTGAAATATCTTCTCCCCACCCCCCTCCTCTTATATGTCACCAACCAATTTTAATGAAATATCGGCGATATTTCGCCAATATCCACCGATATTTTCATCACTAGTGCCCAATTGAGCAATTTTCCGTCTTCCTTGGATTCCTATGAATATAGGGAACTTGTATTCCTCATTCACAAATCTTTCTTTGTTTATGCTACTAACTTTCAGTTTGTTCCTTACACTTCTGATTCATTTTATTACTAAAAATGGGGAGGGAAACTTTGTAACGACCCAGAAATTCGAAAAAGGAAAATTTAGAAAATTTGAAGGTAATGGCGATTTTGCCCCTAGAATTGGGCGAACGGTTGACTTTTGGTTCGAGCGGTCAAACGGACTTTGACCGATGACTGTGACGTAGTTCGGGACGTCACAAGTTCATAGACGGGTGGCACAACCGATTCCGACATTCGAGGAGAAAGTTATGATGTTTGGAAGTTCAAGGGTAATTTGGTAATTTGATTAAAAAGGGGCCATTTGTTGACTTTTTGATCGAGACCGTGTTGGACTTTCCGTAAGTACCGTTAGGTAGGTCTTGAGACGCTGAATCCGTAGATAGGTGGCATGCGTCAATCGGGGTTCGGCTGGAAAAGTTATGAAGCTCGGAATGTTAAGGGCATTTTGGTAATTAGCCATGAAAGGGCATTTTGGTCAATTGTGTTTTAAGGGGGAAAATTTGTCCTTTTTCTAATGTGATGAATTAGCAAATTGGGTGACTCACTCATTTTATTGAGTGACACATGTCACTGGGAAAGGGAAATTAGTGGCTTGACCGTGCATAATTGGGCGGTGTCGACTTTTAAAAAAAATTGAGATTTAAACCAAGTCGTGTCTGTGTGTGTTTTGGGGAGAAAACAGTGCAAAAGCCATAATTGATCTCAGGTGACAGTTGAACTCTTGGGTTGGGTTTGTGAGGAATTAAATGGAATTCAGAGAGAAAAACGAAAGGATATTGAAGGAGGAATGATGGGCTTTGAACCTAGTTGTACCCAAACTCAAACCCAAAAACCCTTGATAAACTTTCAGATTGAAATTGAATTTGTGGCCATTCATGAGTGAAATTGACATTGAATAAAGCCTCCTGAGATCATTTCGAGTCGAACCCAATCAAAAACGAAAGAAAAGGACGTCGTTTTGACTGAGAACAGACATGGTAAGAATTGGAAAATTCAAAGATTGGGTCGTTTAATTAGAGGAGTTGGACGTTGAAATTGAGCTTGGAAGTATGTTTATATGGATCCTGCGAATCTTATGAGTGAATCAATTGCAAGAATTCAATTGGAATTGATGAAGTTTGAAGATGAACAGTGCTTACATGTTCTTCGATATTTTGAGTTCGAATTGACGGATTGAGGTAAGATCTTGTGTAAATTAGGTTATAGAACCCTAATTAGACTCCTAACGATGCTATTCGATGATTCAATTGAAGGAATCGATGACTAATTGACAGGATTCCAGTCGGGTCAAGCCGCGGGCCAACTGGACCCGTTTTACAGACAAACGGATGGAGACGGCGACTGTAGCAAACACTGTACACGACGCGTGGGCACGAATCCCAAGGTGAGTTCAACATGAAACTTGCTCCTTTTAATGTAACGAACATTTTGGCACTAGTTTCGCTAAAATCGGATATCGTTTCGATAGTGTTTAGTGTATCCGAAGTTTTCGTATACATTTAAAATATGTATTCAAATCCCGGAAAAATTGGGAAAAATTATATGAGGTATATTAGAGTGTTAGTGACCCTCGATATTGATTTTGGACAGGAATTATGATTTTCGGAATTTACGGAAAAACGTGCAGCTCAAAAGCGGGCCATTTGGATGGTGTGTAAGTGGACTTTGCTTTTTAAAATTCAATGCACGCATAATTGTTTTCTATGATTTCTATGATTATGATTATGGTTTATGGTAATTACGATTTTCGTATTTATATGTATTTCGATATGCAATACGTAATTGCACGTATTTTGAGACTATGGTTTCTCCTATGCTTTGATGATGGTTTAATGAATGATTTTATATGATTTTTTCGTATCATGTTTTGATGATGTTTGGATTATGATTGTGAGTATGATTTATAGTTTTGGCACTTATTTCGAGATTATTACGGATTTGCACGTTTTATGAGATTTCGAGTATGTTGTTATTTAACCATGGTTTTTATGATTTGAATTTGGGATTTGAAATACGATTTGATTTCAAAGATTTAAAACGGATTTTGGAAAAGGTGATTTCGGGCTTGATGCCCAGTTCATAAAAGTGGTTTTGATGAACGAGATTTCGGATTTCGAAAACTTGAAGTGGGTTTCCGGATTTTGAGTTCAGAATGATTATTTTGGATGCTAGCTTACGGAATGATGGTTCCGAATTCAGATTTGGAACTGGATGATGGATATGATTTGGGATTTGAAAGTGAATTCGGGCACGAGACCCATTTCGATAAAATGTGATGTCGGATTTGGTGTTGGAAATTGGATTAAGATGGATTCTGGATTTGTTGTGAATTACACATGATTTTGGGTTTAAAGACCCGGTACTATTGCTGGATCTGATTTTTGGTTTAAAGACCCGGTTGATTGATGACGGGGGAATGCCCTTGATTGATATGTTTTGAGTTTAAAGATTCGATTATTGTGATATCCTTCGAGGCCTATTGATTGTGTTTTGAGTTTAAAGACTCGTTGATATCCCGGGAAGGCCTGATATGTGTGAGTTTAAAGACTCGGTGATTGAGATCCAACAGATTGATTGACTTGTGATTTACTGTTGATTTCCGATATTTTCGGATATGTTGGGCAGTGGCCCGATTTATACGGCTTTATGGATTTTGGGCTATGTTCTTGTACTTGGATTTTGATTCATGATTTTGGGCTATGGCCCCGTATTTATGGTTCCGGGCTAAGGCCCGAGGTTTGAGAAAAGGAAAATGATTTTGGTTTTCACACACGGTTTTCTGGTACTGGAAATGAAATGGATTATGAAATGATTTTCGAATGCATGCATTGGTTTTACGTGGAGGGTAGCAATGTCTTTCTGTAACATGTTTTATAAACTTATTATTTTTGTCCACTCACACCTTTTGTGTTTTTATTGAACCTCTAGGTCCTGGCGCGATGATCAAGGCTGATCGAGAGGTGGAGGCATGAGTGGGCACATATTCGGTTATTCCTTGTTTGGCAAGTGCTGAGGGTAATTTGGTAACTTCAGTTGACTTGTCAGACGGGAGCAGGACCGGGCACGATTGTCAATGTTCCTCATGGGACGGTCTTATTAACTTGTTATCAGAGCACTAGGCTGCTGATTCTGTTGCCACGTCATGCCTCTGAAACGTAAGCCTCGTGCGCAACCTGGTAGTGAGACGGGTAGACGAGGGTGTATGAGATCTCGTGATAGATCTCGGACGAGATTGACCCTGGATTGAGGGTCAGATGTTATTTAGTGTACACTGTGAACTACTGTCTGTTAGACATAGTATTGTGTGGGTCCCTGGAACGAATGAGCCCAATGGCTAGAAAGGTTGTACATTTGGGCAAGTTACATTCGAGATGAGTTATAGTAATGTATTTGGGCTCGGGAAGAGCCGGAAGAGTTGAATATAATTATGGTTGCTGATATGGCAGACCCTTGACCAAGGAATATTTGGCACCTGGGATGCCCATGATTGGATAATGTCAGATACTGATGAGTTATGAATTTATGGATTGGTCTTGTTTAACCTTGTTTACTGGACTTTTGGATTTGAATGGGTCGTGCCAATTTCACTTAGTGACTGAAAATCCGGGCAGAGACCCGGAGTATACAGAGATTGGGACTTAGGAGATGGTCCAGTGCAGTGGGACGCCAGTTGGGTCCACTAGGTGATAAAATGTTAAGGCTAATTGTTGCTTATAATTGTAAGTCGTCTGGTCACATCATAAAGAAATGGTTATATCGATTGATAAAGTGATATGGCACTGTTGGGGTGCAATAGAGCAGGGATTGGCTCCTGCAGTGATGGTTGATGTGACAGGCAGGGGAAAAGTTGGTAGGCCTGTGATGGACCACATGTCCGAGGATTGCAGTCACATGGCAGGAGGCATGAGTAGCCTCTGAAATGGTGATATGGATATAAGTTTGACCAGGATGTATGTGTTTGGTAGGTCCCGAGCTATCCACTCTTCCATGTCCTGAGATTGTACATTGGACGGATATGGACATGTTCGTGATTGGTTAAGGTATGGCAGTCGGTGAATCGACTGGAGCTACGGATGTGATACCTTTGTTGATATTTATGTGGTACTAAGAGGGGTAGACCTATCGATGTGAAGCTACCCAGGATGACGGGTGTTATTCGCCTAGTGGTTGACTTGGGGTTTTCTTGGACTTGGATGATTTGGATGTAATCCCAGGGATGGATTGATTGATGGCTCAGGATACCTCTATCGAGTATGTCGATTAGAGAGTGATATGTGGAGTCCAGGATGGCCAGACTCGAGGATGTTACCCTCTAGAATGATATTGAACCTCACAATTGATGGACTGTTAGTATGAGGTAATCAAAGTTCACTAGTCAGATGTGTGGCATATGTGATTAGTGTATGAGATGCCTAATCATGGCGGATGATGTGCAGATTTTGGAATATGTTTCCTGAGATTTTTCCAGGATGAGAGATTGAGTTTATGATGGAGATCATGTCGAGTATACGAATTATTTCTCAGACGCCCTGGTATGTGGCACCCATGGAGTCATAAGGACTGAAGATGCAAGTACAGGACTTGGTAGATACAGGTTCATTTGGCTCAGTGTTGCCATGGGGAACCCAGTATTTCTTATGTGGTAAGAGGAAAAAGAGATGATGGTCTGAGCTTATATGTTGATTATGGACCACTTAACAAGACAATGGTATGGGATAAGTATCCCTTATCATGAGCTAATGATTTGTGGTTCTGTTGAAAATATGTGATTATTGGGCCTATTGAGAGTGGCCAACATGGTGATAATTAACAGTCATGAGTAAAAGAGAAAAATATGATGTCCGGATTTGATGTGGCTAAGGTTAGTCCATGGTAAGCCAATGGTGATGCCTTTGGATGGGCAAATGAACCGGTTATGTTTGTGAGTTGATGAGTCAGGTATTCTGACCACATTTGAATGATGTATGGTACCATGATTGATGATTGGTTGGTGTACTCACATGTACAGATGGGCGTGTGATACACTGGACAGATGTATTGAATGCCCTCAGAGAGAAAAATATATGGTTGAATAAGTGTTAGGTCTGGTCGACCAGGGTAGGTTTGTGGAATATATACTAAGAATAGTCAGAATTAGTGTGAATCCCAGGAGAAATAGATGTATTGGCCAACAGAAACTATCACGGGGAAATATGAGTTGTTTTGAGATTGGATGGATATCACAGAGGATTGTAGAGGGGTTCTCTAAAACGTGTTTCCAGTTATAGTAATTGACTCAGAAGGAGGTCAAAGTTATTGGAAATGAGAACTGAAATAGAATGATTACAAGGTGGAGAAACAGTGACTTTTGTTCGATGTAACCCTTTTTGTGTGCATAGTGATATGTCACTATGAGATTTGGGATGTGGTGAGGTGTGCTTCGATATCATAGGGTTGGGATGGCCGATGCTAACTGAACCCTCAGAACTTTTACTTTCTTTGCATGATTTGGGATTAACTATAGTGACCCATGGATCGAGTATGCAAAGGTCATAGCTCTGGACAGGAATGTACGAGTACTGTATCGACCATCAGGATAAGAAATGATTGATAAACAGAAAGGCTTAATGTGTGATGAGGCGATGGTCAGGATACATCGAGATCATGACCGCATTGTTGGGTCAGGTATCATTCGTGGGGAGGCTAATAAGATAGCAGGTCTAGAATTAACAGGTTTGATAACGCAAGGATATGTGCAATCCTGTTATTGATGGAACTCTATAAGATTGGAGTAGTACATGAGTTTTAATCATTTGGACTACTGGAGTCCAACTGCAGGATCATACTTGGTGTATGATGTTGGATGAAGTCGAGGTTAAGGAATCGATACGATTCGTGAGATCGTATGAATGATTGTACTGAATGCCAATGATTGGCAGAATGTAGGCATCAGTGAGGCATATGAGGATAAACACAACAGAAGGAAAAATTGAATTCATTATGCTTAGTGACCCTGGAAAAGGGGTATGTAGTGATTGACTAAGGGGAGTGAGTTCCCGCTTTATTGGACCTTATGAGGTTATTAGACTAATGACCTATGCCTGGTAAGTTAAGCCATTGTACGATGTCATGTGATAGGACCCGCCCCAAATCCCTCGGAATTAGCGTGGGACGTGCCTGCTCTCGTCTGACACGAAGTGTCAGACCAGGGATATTTCCGTCTTTTGCCCAACCGGGCTATCAGAGTACGCCAGGATCCGAAGGAGGAATGCGATGTCTCGTCTCTGCTACAGCCACATCCGCGATCAACCTGAAGGGCATTCAAAACATAAAAGTTGTGAGTGGACGAAACGAATAATTTTATAAAAACATTTCATAAAAGACCTTTATGCCCTTCATTAAAAACATATGCATGCATTTACAAACCATTTCTAGGGTTCATGCTCGGTTCCCATAAACCGTCATGAACCATCAAACCATTTGGGCCTTAGCCCGAAATCAGTAAATGAACACATGGGACCTCAGCCCAAACCAAAACACGTGGGAGCTCGTGCCAAAATCATCTCATGTGGGTCTCAGCCCAAAACCAATACGCCATCTTAATGAAAACCTGTCCACATATGCATATATACATATATAACCCATCCTAGGCACTTCCGGAGAAGATGCCATCTCGGGGCACACAGCCCCTAGGGATCACATCCCCGATATAGTCACGATGTCATCATATCTATTTAGTGTGCACACTATTCGGGGTCTCACTCCGAGTCTTCTCCTAGGAATCTCCATCTAGGAGGCTCAATCTCTGGATCTAGTCCGAGCTCTCTCTCTAGATCTAGTCCACATATCCCTCCGGAATCTGGTCCGGGACCACAACATAATAAGTAACCTCCATTCCTGAAACGGGATCTCTATGAGGATACCCATTTTGGTCTGTGGATCGTGACTTTCCAGGTCGACGCTGGAGGAGACCAATCAATCATCTTGTAAGGAGGGTATATACATACCAGTATACCAAAACCCATAAAAGCGAGACTCACGCCCGATAACACAAAGCAAATGGGCCTCCAGCCCGAACATAGAACTCAACAGGGCCTCTCGCCCGATTTCACAATAATTGGGCCTCGAGCCCGAACTCAAATCAACTGGGCATCGAGGCCGATATCTCAGGGTCAGTCACTATCCCGATCGTAGCGATGCATGCAACCATCAATCCAGGACCGCTCTCAATCCTGGTATGTCGCCGTGAACACATCACTGCCGCGACCATCTCGGGACCATGGTGCACACGTCACCGATCGATCCTCTAAACCGTCAGCACTCCGAAGTCGAGCCTCCAGTGGCTGCTCGACAACGGGATGTGCATCATGACCTCTCCGGAAGGAACGCATCCCAATTCAGAGGCGAGCCTCACATCGTCCGTCGCCGTGCACACAGCACCCGTCGCGACCACGACTCCGACCCGTAGGTCTTCAATAGGGTCTCATGCCCGAGTCAAACCAAATCCAAATGGGTCTCATGCCTTAATAATCAAGACCAAATGGGTCGTTTTACTTTTCAAAACCATTTCATGAAAACTGAAAACTTAAGCGCGTATAAGCACGTATAAAATCCGAAACCTCGAAGTACGTGCCCATACATAAACACACACAAAAATGCACTCAAGGCATCCCAAAACACATATTAAAACATATATAAAACATTTATGCATGCATCGATTTCAGAAATAAAGTCCACTCACAGACCTTCCGCGCTGCTGCCTCGATATATGCGCCGTAAGCCTTTCCGGGTCAACCGTCATCTCCGGGATTCCCAAACCTGTCCAAATCACTTTAGAGGGTTACTAACTAGTTAATTAACCCCTCACTAAAGCCCCCTAAATTTCCGGGATTTTTTTACTATTTTTAAACGCGCACCGAAACCTTCGGACAGCCCGAACTATATCGAGACGATGTCCGATCGACTCGAAACCAGTCCCAAAATGTTCTTTACATCGAATAGATGATTTGACATGTTGGAACCATCCTCAAATTCCTCCACACGTGCCCGCACGCGCCGCCTGAAGTGGCTGCGCGTGGGCCTCACGCGCCAGCGAACAGTGTCACCCCTAACCTCCAACCGACCGGTCCGACCGGTCCGGTTCTGTTTTTCCTGCAACTTGGACCAGCGTGACCGGTCCAGGTTTTCACCGATTTCCATCCTAATCGATCCAATTCTTCCTATAATTGTCCTAGGAACCTAACCCAATTGATTAGAACCCCTAAAACCTATGAAACCCTCACGGTTCAATTGAACCATCACGGTTCAAATTTTCCAAAAACCTCCAAGGGCTTTCTCGACGTCCAAAACCTCCCAAAACCTTCCTAACAACGTCCTAGCAACCTAATTAATTCAAAACAAACATCCAAATCGACCCATAACACACGAAATCGAAAATGGATTAAACTGATACCTTGCTCGGGTTTTTCTTCTCCGCCGTGCACGGCGGCTCTGCTTGGCCAGCCACCACGTCCAGCCTGTCCTCTTCATCTCTCTGGCCTCTCCTCAATGTTCAGGGGTCAATGGTTTGGGTGTGGGATGGAAAATGGGATCGGGTTTGGTTTGGAAAAATGGAAGCAAAATGGATGCACGGGGAAGGGTTTGGTGCATGAAGGAAAAGGATGAGGAATGGATGAATGACATCTGTCATTCATCCATTGGGTCTGAGAAAAAGCTGGGGCCCACTAAATGCCAAATAATCGTCCGTCTTGAAAAACGTGTAATAGTACGTTCGAATTTCCGTGAACCGTAACTTCGCCGTCGAACGTCCGAATTCGACGTGCCACCTGTCTACGGATTCGTATCGTCGTGATCTACGTAACTGTGCTCGGCCCTCGGTCATCGGACCTCCAAGGTCAAAAGTCAACCGTTAGCCCCTTTTCGCCAAAATTACCAAAATGCCCCTGATCTTCCGATCATCATAACTTCTTCCACGGATGTCAAAATCGAACGTGTCACCTGTCTATGAACTCGTGACGTCCCGAACTACGTCACGGTCATCAATCAAAGTCCATTTGACCGTCCGAACGAAAAGTCAACGTTTTGCCCATTCTAGGGGCAAAATCGTCATTTTTCCTTGAACTTCTGATAATCCTCGTCTAATCCCCGATTAGTCTTGCTAATTCGTCATTAATTCTTAATTAATCCTACTAATTCGGGACGGGTCGTTACATTATGAGTGGATGACATGTGATTGGGTTGATGGTACTAGTACTTGTGACTTCTGGATGGTGTATACTCGGACGTTGAGTGAGGCTCCGTATCCCAAGTAAGTTTGGATATGATTGCCCGTGGGGCAGGGGTTACAGAGAAATATATGTCTCGATGTTGACCCAGTGACGGGGACTGAATTGTCGGGTTTCCATAAGTTTGGTTATGACTTATATCGGGTTGAACTCGAAAGGTATGAGGTTGATGATGTTTCTAGTACAGATGAGACATATGTCCTTAGGGAAAAGATCATGTCACTTACTGATTGGAATTTCAAGGACGAAATTCTTTAAGGCGGATAGGTTTAAACGACCCAAAAATTTGAAAAAGGAAAATTTGAAGGTAATGACGATTTTACCCCTGGAATTGGGCGAACGGTTGACTTTTGGTTCGAGCGGTCAAACGGACTTTAACCAATGACTATGATGTAGTTCGGGACGTCATAAGTGCCCGATGTTCGGAATTTCAAGGGTAATTTGGTAATTTGATTAAAAAGGGGTCATTTGTTGACTTTTTGAGCGGGACCGTGTTTGGACTTTCCGTTAGTACCGTTGGGTAGGTCTCGAGACGCTGAATCCGTAGATAGGCGACATGCGTCAATCAAGGTTCGGCTGGAAAAGTTACGAACCTCGGAATGCTAAGGGCATTTTGGTAATTAGCCATGAAAGGGCATTTTGGTCAATTATGTTTTAAGGGGGCAAATTTGTCCTTTGCTAATGTGATGAATTAGAAAATTGGGTGACTCACTCATTTTATTAAGTGACACATGTTACTGGGAACATGAGATTAGTGGCTTGACAGTGCATAATTGGGCAGTGTGGACTTTTAAAAAAAACTGAGATTTAAACCAAGTTGTGTCTGTGTGTGTTTTGGGGAGAAAACAGAGCAAAAGCCATAATTGATCTCAGGTGACAGTTGAACTCTTGGGCTGGGTTTGTGAGGAATTAAATGGAATTCAGAGAGAAAAACGAAAGGATATTGAAGGAGGAATGATGGGCTTTGAACCCAGTTGTACCCAGACTCAAACCCGAAAACCCTTGATAAACTTTCAGATTGAAATTGAATTTGTGGCCATTCATGAGTGAAATTGACATTGAATTAAGCCTCCTGAGATCATTTCGAGTTGAACCCAATCAAAAACGAAAGAAAAGGACGTCATTTTGACTGAGAACATACATGGTAAGAATTGGAAAATTCAAAGATTGGGTCGTGTAATTAGAGGATTTGGACGTTGAAATTGAGCTTGGAAGTATGTTTATATGGATCCTGTGAAGCTTATGAGTGAATCAATTGCAAGAATTCAATTGAAATTGATGAAGTTCGAAGATGAACAGTGCTTACATGTTCTTCGATATTTTGAGTTCGAATTGACGGATTGAGGTAAGATCTTGTGTAAATTAGGTTACAGAACCCTAATTAGACTCCTAACGATGCTATTCGATGAATCAATTGAAGGAATCGATGACTAATTGACAGGATTCCAGTCAGGTCAAGCCGCGGGCCAACCTGACCCTTTTTACAGACAAACGGGTGGAGACGACGACTGTAGCAAACACTGTGCACGGCGCGTGGGCTTCACGCGCAGACGCTTGCGGCGGCGCATGGCAGCATGTGGGCACGAATCCCAAGGTGAGTTCAACATGAAACTTGCTCCTTTTAATGTAACGAACATTTTGGCACTAATTTCGAGGAAATCGGATATCGTTTCGATAGTGTTTAGTGTATCCAAAGTTTTCATATACGTTTAAAATACGTGTTCAAATCCCGAAAAAATTGGGAAAAATTATATGAGGTATATTAGAGTGTTAGTGACCCTCGATATTGATTTTGGACAGGAATTATGATTTTCGGAATTTACGGAAAAACGTGCAGCTCGGAAGCGGGCCATTTGGACGGTGTGTAAGTTGACTTTGCTTTCTAAAATTCAATGCACACATAATTGTTTTCTATGCTTTCTATTGATGATTTCTATGATTATGATTATGGTTTATGGTAATTACGATTTTCGTATTTATATGTATTTCGATATGCAATACGTAATTGCACGTATTTCGAGACTATGGTTTCTCATATGCTTTGATGATGGTTTAATGAATGATTTTATATGATTTTTTCGTATCATGTTTGGATTCTGATTGTGAGTATGATTTACGGTTTTGGTACGTATTTTGAGATTATTACGGATTTGCACGTTTTATGAGATTTCGAGTATGTTGTGATTTGACCATGGTTTTGATGATTTAAATTTGGGATTTGAAATACGATTTGATTTCAAAGATTTAAAACGGATTTTGGAAAAGGTGATTTTGGACTTGATGCCCAGTTCATAAAAGTGGTTTTGATGAACGAGATTTCGGATTTCGGAAACTTGAAGTGGATTTCCGGATTTGGGTTCAGAATGATTATTCTAGATGCTAACTTACGGAATAATGGTTTCAAATTCGGATTTGGAACTGGATGATGGATATGATTTGGGATTTGAAAGTGAATTCGGGCACGAGACCCATTTCGATAAAATGTGATGTCGGATTTGGTGTTGGAAATTGGATTAAGATGGATTTTGGATTTGTTGTGAATTACCCATGATTTTGGGTTTAAAGACCCGGTACTATTGCTGGATCTGGTTTTTGGTTTAAAGACCTGGTTGATTAATGACGGGGGAGGGCCCTTGATTGATATGTTTTGAGTTTAAAAATTCGGTTATTGTGATATCCCCCGAAGCCTATTGATTGTGTTTTGAGTTTAAAGACTCGTTGATATCCCGGGAAGGCCTGATATGTGTGAGTTTAAAGACTTGGTGATTGAGATCCAACAGATTGATTGACTTGTGATTTACTGTTGATTTCCGATGTTTTCGGATATGTTGGGCAGTGGCCTGGTTTATACGGCTTAATGGATTTTGGGCTATGTTCTTGTACTTGGATTTTGATTCATGATTTTGGGCTAAGGCCCCGTATTTATGGTTCCGGGCTAAGGCCCGAGGTTTGAAAAAAGGAAAATGATTTTGGTTTTCACACACGGTTTTCTGGTACTGAAAATGAAATGGATTATGAAATGATTTTCGAATGCATGCATTGGTTTTACGTGGAGGGTAGAAATGTCTTTCTGTAACATGTTTTATAAACTGATTATTTTTGTCCACTCACACCTTTTGTGTTTTTATTGACCCTTCAGGTCGTGGCGCGATGATCGAGGCTGATCGAGAGGTGGAGACATGAGTGGGCACATATTCGGTTATCCCTTGTTTGACAAGTGCTTAGGGTAATTTGGGAACTTCAGTTGGCTTGTCAAACGGGAGCAAGACCGGGCACAATTGTCAATGTTCCTCAGGGGACGGTCCTGTTAAACTTAGTACCAAATGCTTGGCATTAGAGCTTATTTGTGATTTCATTTTGAACTTGTTAAACAACCAAATAGGTGATATTTCCATAAATGTTAAATAATGAATTTTCTCTCGCATCTCAATCTATTATCGTTATTTATTTTCTTCTATAAATGCATCCACTTTGGTACTCAACTCGTAAAATAGGCTACTACATCCCCGTTGGAGGTACAAAATCAAATATATATATATATATATATATTATACTTGATATTATAGAAAAGAAATAAACAGTCTGCATGTTCATTTATTCTCAGTCAAAGTAGAGTTTTCGAGCAGATGCTTCATGCTTGAACTAAGAACACATAAATACTATGTAGGACCCATGAACAGAAAATATAGGGTCCCTTTTCTTCTTTCTTAATAAGAAAGACCAAAAAGCAACCAATCTCTCACTCTCTCAAGTCCCAAGCCATCACCACCAAACCACAAAACAAAAACGCCACAAACAAAATAGGAAGAATAAACAAAAGAAAAATGTTCTTGAGTAAAAGCAGCAAGCTTCACTCACACTACTCTTGTTATATTATTTTCTTTCTGTTCTCTTCAATAATAAGCATCCATGGCGACCCAATGAATAAACCCCACATCTTCATTTACGCAGGCTGCTCCCAAGAAAAATACCAACCAAAGTCACCCTTCGAAGCCAACCTCAACTCCTTCCTAACCTCAGTCGTCAGCTCATCGTCTCAACTCTCTTACAACAATTTTGCCGTCGGAAACGGAAGCTCCACGTCATCAGACGGCGCCGTGTACGGCCTGTACCAGTGCAGAGGTGACCTGAAGATTTTCGACTGCGCGAAATGCGTAGAGAGTGCAGCGAATCAGATCACCTTGGTTTGCCCATATTCTCTTGGGGCTTCTTTGCAGCTTGAAGGGTGTCTAATCAGATTTGAACACGTGGATTTCTTGGGGAAGCTGGATACGAGTTTGAGGTATAGGAAATGTAGTAAGGGGAGTCTGGGTGATGACGTGGAGTTTTTTAGGAGGAGAGATGATGTTCTTGGTGAGTTGCAAGGGACAAATGGTTTTAGGGTTAGTAGTTCTGGGTCGGTTGAGGGCTTTGGGCAGTGTTTGGGGGATTTGACTCCAAACGATTGTTCTTCTTGTATTTCTGAGGCTGTCGGGAAGTTGAAGAGTTTGTGTGGATCAGCAGCAGCTGTTGATGTGTTCTTGGCTCAGTGCTATGCTCGATACTGGGCTTCTGGCTACTATGATATCACAGGTAATTAACCCCAAAAAAATAAAACTCAGAGTTAAATTATTATCATTATTTATTTATTCTGTCATAATTATTAAATTATACCGATTCGTTATGCCATAGCTTAGCTAGCAAGCATGAAATGATCTAATAAGAATATATAACAAGGATAATACTTACATCTCACCTCGATCGGTGGTAGCTCCTCATACCACAATTTCAATTTATCGAATTATCTTTGTATATATATCATAATTAAAACCGTTCGTTCTCTAAATCATCATATAAAAATTATCCCGGTAAAAAATCAATACGATTGGAAGTCGTTTAGTTATTTATATATATATATATATATCAACTAAATGGACGGTTCACCATGATGATCGTAATTAATTCTTGTTGATATGAATGGCTAAAAGACTTGATCCAATCTTGTTGATATTAATTCTTGTTTTTTTTTTTGCACATATGAATGGTTGAATGACCTGAACCAATCTTGTTAATTTTTTAATAAAAATGATCTTACTATAATGATTTAGAGAATGCACATATTCTAATTATAATATATATGTACAAAAGAATTCGATAAATCAAAAAAGTGATATAAAATAAAATTTAACCTATATAATATATATTGACCACTTTAACTATTGAAAGGGGAGGTATTTAGTAAAATTCATAAAGGGTGAAGTCAGCAAAGTAAAGGCCAAAGCATTGAGGGGTGGGAGTACTTTAGCTTGTCACTTTTGGGAACCTTCGTTTTTTAGAAATTCTACATACTTTCATCTTTAAATTGTTGAAAAATTATTGGTAATATTCCTTTTTTAAGCCTAATTATTACTTAATAATATTTTAGCTTTGATGGATTGATCATGAAAAGGTGTTCTTCTATTCTTTTGTAATTAATCAAGTAGGACAAGGAAGTACACATATAAATATATTCCTCACTCAACTTATAGTAGAATAATTAGGTGCTTAAAGCTCCATTAATTTTGTAACAAGGAAGTAGATCATGAGAAAGTTAATATGATGAAGAGATATACATTCAACTTAGTTAGGCAAACACATATTATACCTAATTGCTTTCGTGCCCTTTAATTTAAACAAGGAAAAAGAGATGAGATGGAATTCAGAAAAGTTGTAAGCGCTCTTACATTATGTGTGGTGGTGGTAGGCTTGCTTGGTCGGTCTCCAATCAAATGCTTGTGTATTATGCATATCGAGATACATAGTTATACAAATTCCCCTCAAGTATCGATCACTTTTGCTTTTTCTGTGTTTGTATAGATTCCCCTAATGAAGACCAAGCGGGAAAAACAGTGGCCATTATTGTTGGCACAGTTGCTGCTCTAGCTATTCTCATTGTTCTTCTCTCAGTCTGCCGGAAAACCATGGGTACTAAACATACTATAATCTCTCCACTTACTACTTACATTATTTTTTGAAACATTTTGTCGGAAATCACCCTTTAGATACTTGCAAATCACAACAAATTAACTCGGAAGAAACACAGAAATAATGTGTACGTACTAGTCAAATTGCGATTTTTCAATGAAAAAAGGGAATATCATTCCTGCCGAAGAAGTAATTGATTAAATATTTCTTCTATATTTTTAATCTACATAAATTGGCAACTAACTATATTGATATGATCACAGGTTAATGGGAAGGAGAGATCTTTGTAGTGCTTTCTTTAAAGATATGGAGGGATACATAATGTCATGATGAAAGGCCATAGTCCACAGATTGATGTTGGGTAGGCTTCAATTAATACTCTTGTGAAAGCTCCATGGCTTCCACTTTTTGTCTATTTTATAGTATGAATTTTTGGGAAAAGAAGAAGGTGGTGTTATATTATAGCATAAAGTTGCACTCTAATTTCCATCAACTTCAAAAGGGCTGCTGATTCCCTTACCTTCATGGCTTCATGCTGTCCAACAGAAACCCATATATCTCTCTTTTTCAATTACATTTTAGACTGAGAAAACTTTTGGTGGGTCCTTTTTTTTTTCTTTTCAATTTCAATTAGCCAATTTGAATTTGAACTTCAATCACCTGAATTCTCAACAGCAGATTTTTTTTTTTTTTTAACTTCTTTTTATTCTTCTTAAATGAGAAAATTGGTGTTGTTTAGTTTCTTAAAGATATCATCAAATGAAAATGGGTAAGTAGGAAATAGGAAAAGACCGTGAGAGGCCACTAGATTCGTCGACCACATTCGGTAGGCTAGAAACTACAGCCGGATTACTATCCACTTCGGTACTTGTGCACTGAATATGATATACCAATTTAGTGCCTTATTCCTGCTTATGGTAGGCTCGCTCGGTGCCCGACTGCCAAATAATGTAGACAACGTCCGTGACTGCTCATTAAGGATGAGCAAATAGTTAAATGGTTATTAAATGCAATTTTTTTAGCCATAATCATTTAGATTTATAATCACAGTTATTTATAACCATTACTTGTTTATAACTATTAGCTATTTAGTTAAATGGTTATGATGGTTAACCACGTTACCACGGTGCATTGCAGAAATAATTTTAATTTTAATTTTTTATTATTTTATGTTTTAGAAAAACTAAAAAACTTAAATTAATATTTAACAAAAAAAATAAAAGCGAGATTTTAACAAGACCCAACATTTCCCTGGCTCTATGGAATAGCTTTTCACTTAATGAATTACTCTTTCTAATTAAAATAATAAATAAAATTAGATAAAATTGCAAGGGTGTATAGAGCTCGACCAGTATAACAACTTTAATAATTAGATTGATGGCCAAAAATGATCAAAGATGATCGGAAAATGTGGAAAATATTCTGAAACTACGAAACTTTTCAAGTTAATTAGATTCACAAAAATGTACTAAGTTATGAGAAATCTAAGGACATAGCTTGTTAAAATCAAAGAAAAAAACAAATTCTTACTAAGATCGCCAACTACAATGGCCAGAAAAGGCGTGCCGCCCACGGGTCTGTGTATGTAACTTCTTTTTTTTATCAATTTTTTTAGTGACTTTAATTAAAAAACTACCATAAAATGGTTAAATAAATATGATAAAAAAAAAGAGTTATATTGTTATATAATATCTAATAAATGATTAAATAATTTGTCCATTAGTTAGATAGCTAATAACTATAAATAGTTAAACCACAACCACCCATTTTTGTGCCCATCCTAAATCCTGGAGTTCTATTACCAAGAAGCAACTCATATTTATACTATACACAAAATTACCAAAGAAAACACATGTTTGAAACTATTGATGCACAAAATGTGTCAACTTAAGTAGCGAATGCTGCTCTGCCATGTGCCTTGGAATAGACCTGAAAAGGGAGAAAACTGGTTGATCGGTCAGAGTATAGACACCGGTGTGGTACCAGCCCAAAAGTACTCTGATGCCCAAGTCAGTGGTCGGTCTGTGTGGAAAGGAGTGGTAATAAGTGCATTGCCAAAGTAGTTGTCAATAGTAAATGCTTAGTTACCTTTATACGCCAAATGAACCCCTTTTGTATGGGTGTGGTGAGTATAATAAATACATTCTCCCGATATAGGATAAATGTCAGTTGTTGTGGGGCCGACACGTGTATGAGTCGTCCACGTGTCGGTGCTGACTAGGCCCTATTAGGATTTGCTTTGTCTGAATGGGTCTGGGCCCCTTGGGCTTGTGTTGGGCGGAGGTGTTGGGCCTTCAGGTTGGTCTGGGCCTGACATACTGACCGACGAAGGGTGGTCCCCCGGAGTCTATCCGTGGCATGGTGCTAACAGAGTGCTGGACCTATCGGTCGGTCTGGGCCGTCGTGCCTACCGATGGAGAGCCGGGCCTCTGGAGTTAGTCTGGGCTTGATGTACTTGGTAATGGACTGGGCCATCTGTTGGGTCTGGGCCCCTTGGTCGGTCTGGGTCGATATGGTATGAACAGAAACAAACCTCAAAAAAAAAATAGTTTAGATAAATCCTTAAAATCAGAATTGTTCCCTAATAACCAAGATAAATAGGGACACGTTAGAGGAAAAAGATATTTATGATGTAACGACCTAGATTTATTATTAAAGTAAATTTGTAAAATTAATTAAAAAAGAATGATCTTACCCTCAGGTTTAGGAGGAGTTCGAAAGTTACTTTTTGTTTGAGAACACTTTTGAAGTTTATCTTGGACCATTGCGTGTGTTTCAAACTCCCTAAATCATAGACAAGCGACACCAAAAATTGGAGTTTGTTTGAGAGAGTTGTGGGTTTATAACTTTTAGGGGTAACATGGTAATCGTTCGTTTGATAGGTAGATGACGGTTAACTAAGTGCATGGGGAGGATCTGTCGGATTTTCAGTAAATATTTGGTACAGTGTCTATATTGTAGTAAGGGTAGTTCTGATATTAAATTGGAACATCATAAGCTATCAAACGGAAGTAGAGTCTTTCATAGTTATCAAAGTGAAATTCGGGAAGGGTCCTGTCAACTTGAGGTTGTCAGACGTGAGTAGAGCTTTTAATAGGTTTCGAAGCGAAATTAGAAAAGGGTCATATCAACCGCAACACATTCTCCTTCGTGTGTCAAGACTTGTGCCATACATAACGGCAATCACGATGCTATTTTGGTAATTAGGTTAAATTATGATCATCATTTGTAGTGTACTATATTCTGTATTTTTACTGTTGCAATAATTTGGGGTTACTAATTACTTTTCATTCGATTTCTTAAAATGCACCTTTTTTACTCTCATTCTGAAACAACCAATCATTTAGGTGTAGGCCAATATTCCTCAATTACTGTGTCCTTGTATGTAACGACCCGTCCCAAATTCCTAAATTAGATTAGTGACTAATCACGATTAGTGAGGCTAATCTGTAATTAGTTGAGCGAAATCGGACGAACGATGCGAAATGACCGTTTTGCCCTTGGGTGTGGGCAAAACGTTGACTTTTCAATTGGGCGGTCAAATGGACTTTGACCGATGACCGTGACGTAGTTCGTGACGTCACGAGTTCATAGACAGGTGGCACGTTCAATTCCGACATTCGAGGAGGAAGTTAAGACATTCGGAAGTTTAGGGGCATTTTGGTAATTTTGGTTAAAAAGGTCAAAATGTTGACTTTTTGACCAAGAGGTTCGATGGCCGAGGGCCGAAGACTGTTACGTAGATGGGGACGATACGAATCCATAGACAGGTGGTACGTCGAATTCGGACGTTCGACGGCGAAGTTACGGTTCACGGAAGTTCCCGATTACTATTCACAATGGCACGTTTTACGAGACAAAAAGTGCAGTTTTGTCTCTAGTGGGCCCAGCTTTTTAGATAGCCAATGGATGAGTGACAAGTGTCACCCATCCACTGGCCAATCTCACACATACATGCATACCATCCCTTCATCGATCATTCTTCATTTCAAACCCATTTTCCTGATCTCATTTCTCTCATCCGTGCAACCCAAACATCCAACCCTCACCCTATGATCATGACAGAGAGACCAGAGGGGGAGAGGAGGACCGGTGAAGCGTGGTGGCCGGCCAGGACGAAGCCACCGTGCACGGTGGAGACCCAAACCCGAACGGGTACCCGGTTAGACCCAAATCTCCCATTTTGTCGATTTTTACATTATGGATAGTTTTGGTTGATTAGTGAATGTTTGTTAGATTGTTTAGGGTGTATAGAGATGGTTTTGAACGGGGGTTGACGGCTGTGAAGCCTGGGGAAGGAATCGGAAAACAGGGGTCGTGGGGGGTTAATTTTTAAGGATCGATTTAGGGGGTTTTAGGTTGTTTTGTTAATTGGATTAGATAGGAAACATGAAAATAGGAATTTAGAAATTGGAATGGAAGCAATCGGACCGAAAATGAGGGAGTAGGGACGCTGAACCGGTTACGCCGGTTCAGCACAGTAACCGGACCGGTTCGCACCAGTCGCGGAGGTTGAAGACAGGTACTGTAGCGGCGCGTGAGGCCCACGCGTAGCCACTTCAGGTGGCGCGTGCGGGCTCATGGGGGAGAATTTGGGGATTTGTTCAACATGTGAAATCTTCTATTCGATGTAACGAACATTTTGGGACTGGTTTCGTGTCGATCGGACACCGTCTCGATATGTTTCGGGGCATCGGAAGGTTTAGGTTAGGGATTAAAAATAGTTAAAAATACGGGAAAATTACGGGGCTTTGGTAGGAGGTTAATTAAGTAGTTAGTAACCTTCTATTACGATTTGGACAAGTTTGGGAGTCCCGGTGACGGTGATCGGCTCGGGGAGCCGTATGGCACGCAAATCGAGGCGGCAGCTCGGACGGTCTGTGAGTGGACTTTGTTTTCTAAATTGGTGCATGCATAAATGTTTAATATATGTTTTATTACATGTTTGATGATGCCATGGGTGCATTTGTATGTGGTTACATATAAGCACGTATTTCGAGGTTTCGGCCTTATACGATGCTTATACGGGTCTGTATTTCTTTATTGACTTAAATGATTTGGTTTTGGATTTCTAAAAGGATAAACTCGGGTATGAGACCCATTTGGTTTTGTCTCGGGCATATGACGCTATTTACGACCTTCGGGTCTAAATCGTGGTCGCGACGGGTGCTATGTGCACGACGATCGACGATACAACGCTCTCCCCCGGATTGGGATGTGTTCCTTCCGGAGAGGTCACGATGCACGATTCGTGGTCGAGCAGCCTGGGGAGGCTCGACTTCGGAGTGCTGATGGTTAAGGATAGCGATCGGTGATGAGTGCACCATGATCTTGTGGTGGTCGCGTCGGTTGATTCGTTCACGGCGACATACCAGGATTGTGAGCGGTCCTGGATGGATGGTTGCACGCATCACTATGATCGGAGTCGTGACTGACCCTTAGATATCGGGCACGGTGCCCAGTTGAGTCATATGTTCGCGCACGAGACCCAGTTACTTTATGGTTTATGATTTCGGGTCAGGGACCCTACGTGGATTTCCAAGTTCATGACGGTTTATGGGAACCGGCATGAACTCTGGAAAGGTCATTGTGGTTCATGACGGTTTATGGGAACCGACATGAACCTTTGTCAGGTCATTCTGGTTCTTGACGGTTTATGGGAACCGGCATGTTACCTCGGTTATGTTATTACGGTACATGACGGTTTATGGGAACCGGCATGTTACCTGATTATGGATATTATGGATCATGACGGTTCAGGGGGGAACCGGACATGAATGTTTATGTTATGTATATATATGTTCATCATCCTTCCTTTACATGTTCTATTATCTCCTCCGGGGAGGGTCGTTGGCCTGGGTGGACCCCGGAGTAGTCACGGAGCACCGACTGAGTGGAGTCACCCCCCAGTTGGGTTCCTTACTCTCAGGAAGGCTATGGTTACTATTACCTCGGGTAGGTTCAGTGGTCTG
The DNA here is from genome assembly GCA_032719365.1 of Prinsepia uniflora. Classification (NCBI taxonomy): domain Eukaryota; kingdom Viridiplantae; phylum Streptophyta; class Magnoliopsida; order Rosales; family Rosaceae; genus Prinsepia; species Prinsepia uniflora. The sequence continues at coordinate 5,546,343 of CM064869.1, read as the reverse complement.
CGGACATTGACCTTGACTTTGAGAAGACTCGGATTGAGACCCGGGTAGCACGCGCGTAGCTTTGGATACCGTGACAGGATTGGTTGTGTGACTTATGTATGTATGTGATATAAATACGAGATATATGATATTATATGTGGTGTGTGGTATGCACAGGTGTGCACAGGAGTCGAGCAGTGGCTCGAGTACTTGGTTTCAACATGGTTATGGTTTTGGGCTTAGTCCCACATATGGTTTGTTTTGGCTAAATGGTTTTCAAATGCATGCATGCTTTTTAGTGAAGGGTACAAATGTCTTCGTTAAAATGTTTTTATAAATTTTTGTTTTGTCCACTCACAGTTTTTAATGTTTTGACTGCCCTTCAGGTTGACATCGGATGTGGACTGTAGCAGAGACCGAGATATCACATACCTCCTCCGGATCCTGGCGTACTCTGATGGCCCGGGAGGGCAAAGGTCGGAAATATCCCTTGTCTGACACTTCGTGTCAGACGGGAGCAGGGTCATTCCGCACTAATCCCCGGGGGATTGGGATGGGTCCTGTCATTGTAGATTTTCTAGATCAATGTGTGTTATAACATCTGGATGCCAACAACTATCTAGCCCGAGTTTTTGAAAATTGCAAATATGCTATAAAATGAAATTTGAAATGGAAACTTTTTGTTTGAAAGTGACAAGACCCGTTCTAAATCCCCCCAAGATTAACGTGGGATGTGCCTGCTCCCGTTTGACACGAAGTGTCAGACAAGGGATAATTCCAACATCAGCCCCAACGGGGCTTCCAGAGTGCGCCAGGATCGGAGGAAGAGTGTGATGTCTCGGTCTCTATTACAGCCCGCATCCACGATCAACCTAAAGGGCATTAAAACCATTGAAAGCTGTGAATGTACAAAATAAATAATTTAATTTATAAAAACACATTTCACGAAAAGACATTTATGCCCTTCACAAAAAAGCATGCATGCATTCGAAAACCAATTATCAACCCATTAGAGCCTTAGCCCAAAACTGTAAACCAAAGTATGTGGGAACTTAGCCCAAAACCAATCACGTGAGACTCAGCCCAAATTCAAATCCGTAGGGACTCCGCCTAAATCAAAACATGTGGATCTCAGCCCAAATTCGATACATGTGGGTCTCAACCCAAAACCAATCCTCATCATCCCTGATGCCTGACATCCCAGATGTCACAATCCACACCACTGTCACGGTTCCAAGCTACGCTTACTACCCGGGGTCTCAAATCCCAAGTCTCCCTAGGGTCCACCCAGGTCAACAACTCGTAGGTCAATGACCCTCCCTGGGGGGAGGTTATAACCTCTGGCAATCCTGCTTTTGAGTCACTATACGGACCGGTCGCTCCGTGCAATGACCCATTGCAGGCAATACCCCGTGACTACTCCAGGATACTACGAGACATCTGGAGGAGACAACCCGCCACTCCAGGATACTACGGGACGTCTGGAGGGCAACCGTTCGTGAGGATAGTATACGGAAAACCATTTTACAATTCATCTCAAAACCGTTCAAAGGGTCATGCCCGGGTTTTCCATAAAACCATCGTAAATCCAATTTCCTTTGGGGTCCCTGACCCGAAATCCCATTTATAAACCAGAACTGGGCTTCATGCTCGAATTCATAAACCAACGGGGTCCCCGACCCGATCATATAACTCAAATGGGCTTACAGCCCGATTTCTCATTAAATCAAATGGACTCCAAGTCCGATGGTTTCCAATCAAATGGGTCATATGCCCAAAAGATATTTCCAAAACCCCTTTCAAATTGTCTTTCAATTGAGACTCATGCCCGAATCTCGATTTCACGCACTACCGTGAAATCTTCCAAAATCATAAATCAGTTCCTCAATTTCACGTCTCTCTGTGAAACCTTCGGAATCACATATAAATCACGTAAAACATATACATGTAGTACACTCGACCGAACCCCAAATAGCATATAAAACATAAATCTCGAATTACTTGCACTAACGCATTTTCCTCCGAAAATGCCCAACAAATCATATTTAAATCATATGCACTCATGTAATCTCAAAACATGTTCATAAACACATATAAAATATTTATGCATGCATCAATTTAGAAAACAAGATCCACACACAGACCGTCCATGCTGCGCCTCGATAAGCATGCCATAAGCCTCCCTGGGCCAACTCACCGTCACCACGACTCCTGAACCTGTTCAAATTATACTAGAGGGTTACTAACTACCTTAATAACCTCTCATTAAAGCCCCTAATTTTCTGGGATTTTTAGCATATTTTAAACTCGATCCTAAACCTTTGGACATCCCGAATTATATCGAAACGATGTCTGATCGACTCGAAACTTGTCCCAAAATGTTAGTCACATCGAAAGGATGATTTCACATGTTGGACACTTCCCCCAAAAGTGACCCACACGCCGCCAAAGGCATTGAGCGTGCTTTGGCGGCGCGTGGGCTTCACGCGCTTGGCACTGTCATCTTCAACCTTCGCAGACCGGTCGGTTCAGACCGGTTTCTGCAACTCCGGTCCACTCGAATTGGCCGACCGGTTTAGGCAATTTCCTCCCTCATTTCAATCCGTTTTCATCCCTTTTCGATTCTAATCCCTTTGTCTCATCCTTAGCAACTTATCTATATTATTAGAATCAAGAAAAACCACCTAGAACTATCAGTTCGATTTTCCCCCTCACGATCCAATTTTCCAACCTCTGGCCTGGGCTGCTCAGCCACCATCCACCGCCCAAAACCACTTCTAAACAATCCTACTAACCCCCTGAACACACCCCAATCAACAGAAAGCACCTCTAACGTCCAAAACACGAAATTGAGATTTTGAACATAACTGGTTTCGGGTTTACCTGCTTCCCGCGACTCCTCCGCCATCCACGGCGTCGCAGCCCCACCTCTCATTGCGTCCTAGCTCCTCAGCCACTCTCTGTATCTTTCTCAGATCAAAACCAGGTGAGGGAAGGGATTGGGGTGGTGGTTGGATGGGGATTCGGGCTGGTATGATCGAATGAACAAATGAGGGTGAAAGGGTGGGTGCATGTATCTGTGTAATGGGAGCAATGGATGAGTGACACTTGTCACTCATCCATATTCATTAGGCCTGTTTCAAAATATCTGGGCCCACTGAGGACAAAAGTCCACCCATCTCGTAATTCGTGCAGTTGTATCTCAGACCTTCCGTGACCCGTAACTTTCACGTTGAACGTCCGATTTCGACGTGCTGCCTGTCTACGGACTCGTATCGACCCGATCTATGTAACGGTCCTCAGTCCTCATGCATTGGATCTCCCGGGTCAAAAGTCAATTTTTTGTCATTGTCCATGGGCAAAATCGTAATTTCTCCCTGAACGTCCGATAATCCTCGGCTAATCCCCGATTAGCCTCACTAATCCATAATTAGTCTTAATTAATCCTTAAAATCAGGGACGGGTCGTTAGAGAAAGCACTAGTAATCTTATTTTTGAAACACTTAAAAATAATTTCTAACACAAGCTTTATAATTATTAAAATATAAATATTATATCTTTTTTAAATATAGGTCTTCCCAAATATTTCTTAGATTTTATCAGATTATGATGATTCTATAAATTGCACGAATTCACCATTGTATGTGAATAAACCTGAAAATATGCATGACTCTTGTGTTCTACTACAAAGGAAAGGTGTTGAAGGTGTTGACGCTTTGAACGAAAGTGGTGTCGACGCTTTGAACGAAAGTGGTGTCGGTTTTGGTTTAGCTTTCAGGTAAATCTTTATTTTCTTGCCATTTAGAACATGCGCAGTAGGTGGTGTTGTAAATATCCTAATGTGCGTAAGATAAAATGTCAGACAGTTTCTGAGTCTTTGATGAAGCAGTTTACATGTGGGAAGATATTGATACCTTTGTACAGATAGCTGCATATTCTTTCCACCACTTATAAATAGCTGCTTGATTTAGGTAATTCTATAAGTCATGAATACTTAAATTATGAATGTATATTGAAAGTAAGAGCTAACCTGAATTTTACAATGACAGATGCATTACGACTTTAATTATACTGTTGATCGACCTCGATTGTAATGTATTTTGCATTACATTTGTACTGGGATAATTCATCTACTGAATTTTGTTAATAGTCTATACTGTGAAATATAGAATACTGTTAAGATACTCAATTATAAATTAGCATGGGACTCAATTGAATTATGTTTATCAGTTACTAATTATAAATTATAATTAGCGTAATGTACAGTATTGCTTTGTGTTACATATGCATAATTATACGGTCGTACGGATCAAGCATGGATCAAGTTTGTATTACGTATGAAGCATTGATGCTTGAAAATACAATGTTCAAGCATTACATACATAATATGCCATAAGTATATTATGTTCAAGATTAATGTTTAAAAATACAATGTTGAAGCATTATAATTATATGAGACTCATTCTAATGATTTTGTTTTGTTTTGTTTTGTTTTGCTATTAATTGTTTTCCAACAGTTGAGGTCGACAATTCTTCGTTTTGGATAAGTCTTCATTTAATTCTTCGTTTATGGTTTACCCTCATTTGAATTCTTGCAATTGGGTTCTGTTACTTTAATATAGAATTTTGGTTTGATTGATTTGCAACATTTAAACTTTTGGGCTGTTTCTCGGTGCCTTGCAGGGCACAGGATTGCATCTGTGATTTGGGCGATTTGGCCCTTAAGGCCATAGGCGTGCTTCCAGATTACCACGGTAGGTAAGGATTCTCTCTGTCTATGGATACAATGCGATTCTTTCTGTTCTTAGGGCGGGTTTCCTTACCTATTACTTAAATGTCTATCTTAGTACTCTTTATGTTTGTTTTGTTGTTTTGGGTTTGGTTAGAACTTTGCACCAAGTTCCACATTGCCATTGTATTTTCTGTATTTTCCAATTTTCCATAGATGAAATTATGATTTCTCTTAATTTGGAGAATTGATAATAGATAAATTGATGTGAAAGCTGGTTTTACTAATTCATGGATTACAGAATTGATGCTTTTGGTGAACTTGATCAAATTGATGATTGATAAGTTAATGCTTTTACTGGACTTAGTGGTGTGATACTTAGTAACATCATGATTAGGGGGTTTTGACCATTATATATGATATCATAAGCGATGTTTGAATCAAACTCATGTTTTAATTGAATTGAGATACTGATTCAAGTTCTTTTCTTCTGAGTTATACAGATTGAAATTGATATATGACGTAATAAATTGCTTACAGATTGAATTACCTTGGATCAAATTTCATATATAATTTGATAAGATTCATATTACAATAGATTATATATGTTTGCTTTGCTTTAGTTTAGGTTGGCCTTAGTCTTCTTGGGTATGTGAGGAAGCCATCCAGTTTTAATTCACCGGAAGCATGGAAAGGTAAATTCTTCAACTTCTATCTAATATGCTTGACTATTTTTGTTCAATTTTAGTGATGTCTAGGAGGTAGTTTGTTGGTAAAATTTAAGGATTGAAATATCGATATCGATGGATATATCGTTAGTCAAATTTACGGATATTTCGCTCTAAATATCGATATCGATATCGTTTACAGTCAACAAAAATGACGGAAATTTAATCTAAAAGTTGGAAATTTTACTGAAATTTTGGGAAAAACTTAAATACCTAATAATGGTTATATATGACTAATAAAATTATAAAATAACTTTGGTATAATAAATATATGATGAATAATATGATGCAATCTGATTCTGACGATGACTAATAATAAAGGATTGAAATATCGATATCGATGGATATATCGCTAGTCAAATTTACGGATATCTCGCCCCAAATATCGATATCGTTTATGGTCAACAAAAATGACGAAAATTCGGTCTAGAAGTTGAAAATTTAGAATAAAACTTTGAAAAAAATTTAAGTACTCAATAATGGTCATATATGACTAATAAAAATTATAAAATGACTTTAATATAATAAATATATGATGAATAATATGATACAATAGGGTTCTGCCGATAACTAATAATATTAAATTTTAAACATAAACATAAATTTAAGTGAATTACTATAATTGAATGTTAATATAATTAAAAACATAAAAATAAGCATAATAATGGAGTTTACATTTACATAATAATTTAAAAAATCGGGGAGTTTGTATTTATATAATAATTTAGAAAATTGGACATTAATTAGTGAAAATTGGATTTAAAACGAATTATTACCAAAGTCGTTAACGATTAATAAAAATGACAGAAATTTAATTTAAAAGTTGGAAATTTTTAATGAAATTTTGGGAAAAACTTAAGTACCCAATAATGGTTATATAAGATTAATAAAAATTATGAAATGACTTTGATATAATAAACATATGATGAATAATATAATACAATATGATTTTAACGATGACTAATAATATACAATTTTAAAAATAAATATAAATTGAAGTGAATTATTATAATTGAATGTTAATATAATTAAATATATAATAATAAATTGAATGTGTATTAAGTTTTAATCGAACATACATTCTTTTATGGTTAAATTATAGAATACTTTTTAAATGACATAACCACTATTTACTTTTAAATTTGGTTTAACCAGTATTTTTTATTATTAAAATAATATGATGAATCTTCAAAATTAATAATAATATATTAATTTTGTGTGTTTGCAGTGAATATATACCATTATGATAATCCTATTCAACCCACACATTTTGTTTTGATCAAAATACTCTATGAAATATGCACCATTAGATTTGAAATCCAATGGTTGGGAAAGCAAGTGGATAGCTTTTAATTTTTTTTTCTTCTGAAGTTAGAGACTCATTCAAGTCTTCAACCTCTATCACTCTCTCATCAACATCGTCTTCTTCGCTGGGAACAATTCCACCCACCATCAGCCATGCGCCATCCCGACCACACCCACCTTCATAACCACTACACAAATCCTTTTCCAGTCAAGACGATCTCATCCTTAGCCTCATTGATTGTCGAGAAGCATCGAAGAAGGAGGAATTGGAGCCAAGAACCCAGAAATCTTCAACAACATCGTTTGATTTTCTGGTGGATTCTGGCCGTGAGACCACAACCATTCTACTAGACTCGACAAGATGCAGAGGATGAGGAAATTGAGCAATTGGGTAATTTTTTTTTGACTTATAATATCAATATCGATAGATATCGACAATTATCGGTCGATTTCGACGATAACGGTCGATATCTGTTGAAATTATGGATATTGGGGGAAGAAATTTCTTACCCCCTGTTAAGATGTCGAACCTCCAATTTAGCGATATATCGGACGAAATATCAGCGATAGTGACGATATTTTCATCTGCGCTAATAATCAAGGATTGAAATATCCACATCGACGGATATATCGTTAGTCAAATTTACGGATATCTCGCCTCAAATATCGGTATCGATATCAATATCGATATCGTTTACGGTCAACAAAAATGACGGAAATTCGGTATAAAAGTTAGAAATTTGGAATGAAATTTTGGGAAAAACTTAAGTACCCAATAATGGTTATATATGACTAATAAAAACTATAAAATGATTTTGATATAATAAATATATGATGAATAATATGATGTAATATGATTCTGACGATAACCAATAATAAAAAATCTTAAATATAAACATAAATTGAAGTGAGTTACTATAATTGAATGTTAAAATGATAACAATAAACATACAAAAATTCAATGTAAGAAAAATGATAAAATAAGTTTAAATATATTTAAAATTGGAAGAAAAAAGGATGAAAAAATAAGGCCAAACTTTGTTAAAAAATTGAATGTAATGTATACATTTAAAATTGGACAAAAAATGAAGAAAAAAAAAAAGCCAACTTCTGTTGAAAAATTGGAAAAAATGAATAAAAAAGGAAAACGAAATAAGAAAAAAATAGCTACTATCATCAAGTGGGGTCAAACCCAAGACCCCCCAAATGAGAACCAAAACCTAAGCAAACTCTACTAGCCAGCGTTTTGTTAGTTCAAATAACGTCCAATATATAAGTATACATATTCCTCTACTAGCCAACAGTCATCTCCCGGGTCTGCAACTCGGGTTTTTTCGATTTACGTCCAATTTTCACGAATTAATAGTGCATCTTTATCATTTTGATCCCAGGAAAGGATCTGTGGGCTCAAAATAAGACAATTGTTCAATATTTCGGTAAATTTCTTTCCCCCCTTCTTATATGCCGCATTCCCAAAATATTGAAATTTCGGCAAAATTTACCGATATTTACATCCATGCTAATAATATAAAATTTTAAATATAAACATAAATTGAATTGAATTACTATAATTCAATGTAAATATAGTTAAAAACATAATCATAAACATAAAAAAATTTCAATGGAAGAAAAATGATAAAATAAGTCCAAATATATTTGAAATTGGAAAAAAAATGAAAAAATATGGTCAAACTTCGTTCAAAATTTGGAATGAATGGATGTATTTAAAATTGGGAAAAAATGGAAAATAAAAATAAAGCCAAAACTTGTTGAATTTTTTTAAAAAAAGGATTAAAAAACCTTAATATGCAATTGTCACTAGGGGGTCGAACTCGACACACCCCAGACCCCTCAGAAGTCCCAGAGCCAACTCAGCTAGCAAGATTAGTTGACAAATTAAATCAACGTATAATATATAACTTAACTATAAAAGCTAACAGTCGTCTTCTTCCTCCAGCGGGTCTGCAACTCGGGTTTTTTCAACCCGACAGCATGACCCGATTCAAACAACCTTATTTTACGTCCAATTTTCACAAATTAATAGTCAATTTTTGTTGTTTTGATCCCATAAAAGGATATGTGTGCTCAAAAAAAGGCAACTCTTCGATATTTCGATCAATTTCCTTCACCCCCTCCTTTTGTGTTACCGATCGGATTTTCTGAAATTTCTAATATTTTCATCCATGGTAACATTACCTTCCAACTAAATTTTTCTTCGGAAGTTTTTATTGATCTAATATTATTGACAAATCGTTTAGATATAAGTCCATTTGTAAGTATGCTCTTTCAGATTTGATTTTCTATGCTTTGACTTAATCTGATGATCTTCTTACATATTTTCTTTCTATTGGAATATGCTCATTATATGTCATTCAGTAACAATTTAGTGATCTCCTACTAATAGAGTTTATCGTCTGATCTACATTGCAGGTCTGATTTTTTTTACATATTTAGTTATGTATTATAATATAGTTTATTGTCATTTAGTAACTATGATTTCTCATTTATTAAATTGCTTTCGATTATACATGAACTTTTGGGTCAGCTTCGTTTTGCATTATCTACATTCTTGCTATTGGGTTTTCCTATTTCTATGTTAAGTTTTTGTCCCATTGACTTCCAAGATTTCAACATGTTGGGTTGGTTTTCTGTGCTTACAGGCCGAAGCATTTACGTGGGTGATTTGGGTAACTTGGTTCCATCAAGCACATCTAATTGCCTAAAGATTATTATGTCGGTTAGAACTCTCTTTCTTTATACAACAATCTGTTTGTCTTCGTTGTCAATTGCTTTTAGTCTCTATAAACTGTTGACTGTTAACTCTTAGATCTTTCCAATTGATCTCCATTTTTTTTCCATAATGAAAACAAATTCATATTGCAGCATCTATACTAGATATGATTTAGTTTGCTAACTCGTGGCATCACGCAGACTTCTTTCTAGTTACTTTCTATTTTCTTATCTAAAAGTCTAAATCCACCAATCCAATCTTTCCACTTATCACTGCCACCAACCATTTTCGTGCCTATCTCCGACCACGATCAGCCTCATCACCGCAGCGAATTATCTTTCCTCATTGAAGCGACCTCCTCCCTGCCACTATCACCGTCGAGGTTCTTCATAGAGGATTAATTGGAGCCTCGAACCCAGAAAACCTCGACAACGTGGCTCGAGGTTCCGCTGGACCCAGCTCATGAGGCTGCCACCGATTGACTCGTCTGGACAAAGTGAAGATAACCTTTTATTTTTCCATCATCGTCGGTGCCTGAATCGCGTGAATCATGGGTCATCGTCCAGCAAGTTTCTCAACCACTTTTCATTCGATCCAGGTAAGTTCTCGAGAATCCAAGCCGATATTCGAGTTCCTGGGGTTTCGTAGATACGTTTAGGTAGCTGGATTCTTGAAATTGGTGAAATTTTGGCAAGGCTTGGTTCTCTAGAGAGCACTTTTAGTGACCCACCACCACTCACGGTGGCAGATGTATAGCACCATCTTGGCCAGTTGGTTGTGATGTTGGCTAACCATATCTCTGATCCAAGTTTGACAGTTGGAAAATATTTTTATTATTATTTTCATTTTGGCCTATCATTTACTCCAATATCTTTTAAAAAAAAGAAATCACCAATGGTTGGTGATGAAGTGGAAATGACCTTAATTTCCTTAAATAAGGTCTCGAATTCGAGCATTGTGAATTAGCCCTCGGTATTTGTAACGACCCGTTCCGAATTCCAGGATTAGATTAGTCATTAATCTTGATTAGTGAGGTTGAACGGTGGTTAGTAGGGCGGAATCGGACAAAATGTGCAAAATGACCGTTTTGCCCCTGGTCGTGGGCAAAATGTTGACTTTTTGATCGGGCTGTCAAACGGACTTTGGCCGATGACCGTGACGTAGTTCGGGACGTCACGAGTTCATAGACAGGTGGCACGTTCGATTCCGACATTCGTAGAGAAAGTTATGATGTTCGGAAGTTGAGGGGTATTTTGGTAATTTCGAGTAATAAGGGTCAAATGTTGACTTTTTGACCGGGAGGTCAGATGGACGAGGGCCAAGGATCGTTACGTAGGTATCGTCGATACGAATCCAACGACGGGCGGCATGCCGAAATCGGAGATTCGACGACGAAGTTATGGTCAGGGAAACGAATTTACGAACCGAGGCTCGGATTAAAATAATAATATAATAATGAATAGTAATCGATGACTGTGCACACCTGGATGAGTGACAAGTGTCACCCATCCCCTGAATTCTGATCCATGTTTCCCTCCCAACACTATCATTACTACATCATCATTCCTACTCCATTTTTTCCCTATTTTCTTCTTCTTTGTTTCTTACCCGTGAACCTTCAAAAATCAGTGTGGGAGAACTGGGAGAATTGGCTCCCTTCCTCTGCCGTTCCTGAGAGAAAAATGAGAGACTAAAATGATTGAATTAACGGGGAAACACGAGGGGTTGTGAGTGTACTGAATTTTGGATTTTGGATTTTGGGAAAATTGGGGGGGAAATTCGAAATGGAAGAATTAGGCCGTGAGGATCGAATTGGAGATTACCTTCAGCTTTCTGGGAGTTCCACGATCATAATTGTCGAAGAAACGAGAAGAATTGGTGCCGTTTTGGCTCTGAACGAGCTGGGTGACAGAGGAAGAAAATCGAGGTTGAGTCGTGATCGTGGAGTGTTTAGACGACGGAATTGAGGTGGGGAAACTACTTCTCATGATCCCACGATGCTTCTGGGTTCATCAATTGAAAGAAAACGGTTGTTGTAACACCCCGGAAATTCGAGGATTTCCATATTGTAATTTTTTGTGTGAATTGACGATTTTACCCCTGTGAATGGTATGGTCAAATTGTTGACTTTTTGATTGAGGAACTAAATGGACTTTGACCTATGACCGTGACGTAGTTCGGGACGTCACGAGTTCATAGACAGGTGGCACGTCCATTTCGGACGATCAGGGAAAAAGTTATGGCTATCGGAAGTTCAGGGGCATTACCGTAATTTGGACTCTCGGGGGAAAATGTTGACTTTTCTTTTGACAACTAATTTTCAGTTGACTCAAGGACCGTTGGGTAGGCCTCGACGTCCTGAGTCCGTAGACAGGCGGCACGCCGAAATCGGACTTCGTACGAGGAAGTTATGGTCAGAAACGTGAATTCGGGAAGTTCGTGTCTCGGTTTTCGTGTCGAATATTATATTCAGAAATTCTGATTGAAGGACACCTGGGGAGTGACAAGTGTCACTCACCCATTGGCTAGATTGGATCAGATCCACTATTGGATTAATTAAACATTTGAACCAGCTTTAAATGTCAGCCTTTGGATTGAAAACCCCAGATCAGATCTCAGCCCTTGATCTAATCTGGAGATTCAACCTGAGCCGTCCATTTCCTTCCCTCCAATTCTTTATATTTCCCACCCGCAGGGCACATTCTGCCATTTCGATCCAACCTTTCCAGCAAACCATCCACTCTCTGTGTCTGTGTATTGGAGACTTGCCGGCGAGGCTGAACGGTGGCAGTGAGCACGGCGGAGGACGGCGGCGTGGGGGGAAAACCGGAAAACCCGAAACGGTTTCTAAAACTCAGATTTTGGTAACTCGAATTCCCACGTTTAGTTTTGTTTCCTATTAATCCTAATAGACTCTAGGGACTTATAGGAACCTTCTGGGCTTGAGTTCACGACCGGAGGTAGCCTGAACGGAGTGCAAACGGCGACGGGAACCCGGGTCTGTTCATCGAGGTAAGTCTTTGTTTCAGCCCTTGTTTATTGATTTTAATTAGCTAGAACTATTCCTGGGTATAAGACGAACATCTAGGAACAAACCAGAGTGAAAATGGTTGGGTGTAGAAGAAATGGTGACCGGGTCGTGATCGCGGGTCTGTTCGACCCAAGTTGCAGAGATACGGGTCAACCCGTCTGAGGACAGAGGTGATGACGTGGCACCCTGTCAGACTGTCAGGTGACGTGGACCAACCGTGAGCCGACACGTGTCACATGTCAGTGCACAGTCAGCACTGACATGTCAGTGACGTGGACCAGTCAGGGACTGCCACGTGTCACTGACATGTCAGTGACGTGGACCAGTGCCGTGCTGACACGTGGCACATGTCAGATCTGACACGTGGTCTGACAGATCAGTGAGGTGGACCAATTGGATGTTGACACGTGGCACCTGTCAGAGTCTGACACGTCAGATCTGACAGCTGTCAGATGACGTCAGCATGACGTCATGCTGACGTCAGCAGTGACGTCAGCGATGACGTCAGCAGGAACTGTTCCTGCGTTGACCGCCACGTTGACCGCGCGCGTGGGGGCGCGTGTGAACAGTGTTTCTGGTGGGACCACCACCATTCTTTAGGTTTCGACGATCCGGATCCAATGGCGGTGGTTTCGGGTCGATCGGAGATCATTAAGTTGGTCAAAATAAGGTTTATTGCCTTGGGAAGCGCGTTCGGGCGGCTTTTCCGGGTCGGTTTCGACCTAGGCTTTCATGGTTGAATGTTGGGGGTTTAATTTGACCGTTACGAATACTTGGATTTGACAGGGATTGTACATTTGTACCAGGACGAGGGTATACGTTCGGTTTCTAGCAGGATTGTACTGTGAGTGGGCCATTTTCTTAAACCCTTGTGTGCATAAATGTTTTCTGGTTTTATTATACTTATTCACATGCTAAAACAATGATGGTTTTGATGATATGGAAAATATGGTTATGGCACGTTTCACGGTATTTGGGCTTGAGACCCGTCCGATGAAACTGAATGATTGGTTCGGATTCTATCTATGTATATATATGTTTGCATGTGGATATCAATAAAATGTATTTGTTACTGCACTGTATAGATCCTTCCATATTATATTGTCTCCTCCGGATGAGGTACCCCGGAGAGGTCACGGACGTCTAGTACGTCCAGCGTCTATGACGCTAAGCATCGGGGATGCTGTACCCGAACGGGGTTCGGGGATTGAACTCGGAAATTGAGACCCGAGTGGCACGCGTAGCCTTGTGATTGTGACCTATTGGACGTCAGGGACGTCAGACATCAGGGATGTCGGGATTGGAGTGTATAGTGCAGCAACTAAAATTATGGTTATGGTTTTGCTATATGCCTTATGGTTCATATTCTATGGTTTATGATTTTGGAATTATGGTGCACGCATATTTGGAAAACGGAGGGGTAAATTATATGTTTTACTTATCAAACGATTTCATAAACTTGTGTTTCGGTCCACTCACCCTTACTGTTTGATAACCCCTCCAGGTCGGGAAACTGAGGTAGAGGAGGAGCCAGAGGCTGAGGCATAGATCTACTTCTGCGTACCTGAACCCCTGCTGGGCGGTGTACCCGCAGGATTACTTTAGAGTCGTGCTCGCAAATTTGTAATTTTGGATTATATCCCTTGTCTGACATTCGTTTAATTCGGATTTTATGTATGACTTTAATTTGGTTATTTATGCTTTTAAATGTTTTGAGGTTAAAATTGGTATGAATTATTGGGTGTCAGACGGGAGCAGGGCACGTCCCCTTGTGGTCCCTGTGGGATCGGGGCGGGTCCTGTCAGCTTGGTATCAGAGCACTAGGTTGTGGTCAGTACTAGGGTATTGGTCTGCATGCTAGACTAGCGATTAGTACTAGTTACTTTTCGACTTTTAAGAATATTGTTTTCTGATCTATGCCTCTTGACAGTTGGTTATGCCTCCTAGGAGAATTCCGCATACTCGAACGGACGAGGATCTAGAAAGAGAGATGGAATGCGCGAGCATCGAAAGGGCTCAACGTTTGGGAGCCACTCCTTTCTGCGGGGGATCAAACCTCGAGGATGCTCACGACTGGATCACCAAGTGGGAGAGGATCTTCTCGGTGATGCACTGCCCTCCGGGCGAACGAGTGACTCTGGCGGCCTTCTTACTGGAGGGAGGAGCCTACCAGTGGTGGCATGGACTCGAAATGTCCGGGTGGTCTGTCCATACCACTACCTGGGAAGCTTTTCGTTCCAGGTTTCTGGACCAGTACTACCCGCGATCCTTTCGCGCGGCGCGGGAGGCGGAATTCCTGCGGCTGGAGCAGGGTGACATGTCTGTTTCAGACTACGAGCAAACATTCGGGAGACTTTCCCGGTTCGCTGCCTCATTCGTAAGCACGGAGGAGGACAAATGCCAGCGGTTTGAGCTTGGACTCCGAGGGGAGATCCGGGCTAGTGTGACTGCTACCACTCATGCTTCTCTGAGGGATATGGTCGACGCAGCGGTGCGTGTCGAGGCCAGTCTGGCGGCACACCAATCACGACAACCTTCGGGGGAGGGGCGACGTCAGGATCGCCCACACCATGGGCCATCGGGCCGGAAGAACAACAGGGGAGGGAGCTACAGAGGAGCACCCTCATCCTTCAAGGGTCGTGGCTGGTCGGGTCGACGTGGAGGCTCTCAGGGCAGAGGATCTGGACAAAATTCTGGGCAGCACTCATCTTGGAGTGGTGCATCTGGTGGGCATTCGGGCAGGCCAAGGCCAGTAACTTGTTTTGCTTGCGGAGAGGAAGGCCACTATGCCTGCGATTGTCCGCAGTTGTCCAAAAACAACGACGTTGGGGGCTCGAGTGTGGTGCAGAGCACGGCGTCCCACACTAACGGAGGTCGCGGTCAGGGAGGTGACCGTGGTGCTGGACGTGGCGCGCGCGGGCGCGGACGGAACGGAGGGCCGAGGGCCCAAGTGTTTGCAATGACCCAGCAGCAGGCGAGGACTGCTCCAGGCGTGGTCACAGGTACACTACATATCCTTAATTTTCTTGTACGTGTATTAATGGATGCGGGGGCTACACATTCTTTTATTTCGAGGAGTTGTGCTGGTTTTCTTGATTGTGTGGTATCAGCCTTAGATTGCGAAATGGGTGTTGGCACCCCGATGGGTACCGTGTACCTTGTGAATCAGGTGATTCGGAGGTGCCCGGTAAGAATTGAGGATGTGGATTTACCAGCAGACTTAATTATTCTGGATATCCACGACTTCGATATAATCCTAGGGATGGATTGGCTGTCGGAGCACGGATCGCTCATCGACTGCTGTAGCAAGCAAGTAATTTTGCGGAGCCCGGGTTTGCCGGAAGTTATCTTTCAGGGGGAACGTGATGGTTCGCCTCCTGAAGTGATTTCGTCACTTACTGCTACCAAACTTCTACGGAAGGGATGCCAGGGTTATCTGGCGCATGTCGTGTCGGAACGGGTCGATACTCCGGTTATCGACGAAATACCGGTGGTCTGTGAGTTTCCGGACGTATTCCCGGAAGACTTACCCGGATTGCCACCATCGCGGGAGATTGAGTTTACTATTGAACTACTCCCGGGTACCCGACCTATATCCCAGGCACCATACCGGATGGCGCCGGCCGAGTTACGGGAACTCAAGACTCAATTGCAGGAGTTGGTAGATTTGGGGTATGTCCGACCGAGCACTTCACCGTGGGGAGCACCGGTGTTGTTCGTGAAGAAGAAGGAAGGAAGTCTCCGTTTATGTATTGATTATCGACAACTCAACAAGGTGACATTGAGGAACCAGTATCCTCTACCCAGGATTGATGACCTTTTCGACCAGTTGCGGGGAGCTCAGTGCTTCTCGAAAATTGATTTGCGATCTGGGTATCACCAACTGAGGATTTCGGAGGAGGATATTCCGAAAACTGCTTTCCGAACCCGCTACGGGCACTACGAGTTCCTTGTTATGCCATTTGGTTTGACGAATGCTCCAGCAGCATTCATGGATCTGATGAACCGGGTCTTCCGACCCTACCTGGATAAGTTCGTGATTGTGTTCATCGATGATATTTTGGTATACTCGAGGAGTGCCCGTGCACATGAAGAACATCTACGGTTGGTTTTGGAGAGACTGAGACAAGAACAATTGTATGCCAAGCTGAGCAAGTGTCAGTTTTGGCTGAGCAGTATTGGTTTTCTGGGACACGTGATATCGACGGATGGGATTTGCGTGGATCCCCAGAAAACAGAAGCGGTGACCAACTGGGCTAGACCAACAACGGTGACCGAGGTGCGGAGTTTCGTCGGATTAGCAGGTTACTACCGGAGATTCGTGGAGGGTTTCTCCAAAATTGCTGCACCATTGACTCGTTTGACTCGAAAGGGAGTAAAGTTTATCTGGGACGAGCAGTGCGATCGGAGCTTTCAAGAGTTGAAAGATCGATTGACCACTGCACCTGTCCTTGCATTGCCGGATGACAGTGGAGAGTTTGTAGTTTTCAGTGATGCTTCACTGCAAGGTCTGGGCTGCGTGTTGATGCAAACTGGCAAGGTTATCGCCTATGCATCCCGGCAGCTGAAGACTCATGAGCTGAACTACCCTACCCATGATTTGGAGTTGGCGGCGGTGGTTCATGCTCTCAAAATCTGGAGACATTATCTATTCGGCGCAACGTGTCGGATTTACACCGACCACCAGAGTCTTAAGTACTTATTCACTCAGAAGGAGCTCAACATGAGACAACGGAGATGGTTGGAGCTACTGAAGGACTATGACTGTACGATCGAGTACCATCCGGGTAAGGCCAATGTGGTGGCGGATGCACTCAGCAGGAAATCAGCAGGAACTATTGCACACCTTGGGATGGTGTATCTTCCCTTGCTGGTGGAACTCCGGAAGGCGGGAGTTATTTTGGGTACTGACGAGCATGGAGCTTTGTTGGCCAGCTTCCATGTGCGACCAGTACTGATTGATCGGATCATTGAAGCACAACTGCAGGATCCGATACTCTGTATTTACAGAATTGAGGTCGATGCGGATGGGAGACAGGATTTTACCATCCGGGACGATGGAGCACTGGTGAAATTGGGCCGTTTGTGCGTACCTGCAGTGGCAGAGTTACGGGCCGAGATACTTGAAGAGGCCCACAGTTCGGCCTATGCTATGCATCCGGGAGGTACAAAGATGTACCGTACCCTCCGGAACCATTATTGGTGGCCAGGAATGAAGAAGGATATTGCTGAGTTCGTGAGCAAATGCTTAACCTGTCAGCAGGTTAAGGCGGAACGGCAGAGACCGTATGGGGCTATGCAGCCACTTCCGATTCCTGAGTGGAAGTGGGATCACATCACCATGGACTTCGTCTTTAAATTACCGAGGACTCAGAGTGGAGTGGACGGAGTATGGGTGATCGTGGATCGGTTAACCAAATCAGCCCATTTTCTGCCAGTTCAGGAAACCTATAAACCTAACCGACTGGCTCAGTTGTTTGTGAAGGAAATCATACGATTGCATGGTACGCCGGAATCGATCGTGTCCGATCGTGATCCGCGTTTCACTTCCAGGTTCTGGCGGAGTTTGCAAGCTACTTTGGGAACAAACCTACGTTTCAGTACTGCTTTCCATCCACAGACCGATGGACAGTCTGAGAGAACCATTCAAACCCTGGAGGACATGATGAGGTCATGTGTACTACAGTTTCAAGACTCTTGGGATACTCATTTGCCATTGATGGAATTCGCTTACAACAACAGCTATCAGGCAAGCATCGGGATGGCACCTTATGAGGCACTGTATGGCCGACAGTGCAGGACGCCTATCTGCTGGACGGAGGTAGGGGAGCGAGCGGCTGTAGGGCCGGAGATAATGGACTTAACCATGGAAACTGTTCGCGTGATCAAGGAAAGATTGAAGGTGGCACAGGATCGCCAGAAGAGTTATGCCGACCGACGGATTCGAGACTTGGAGTTTGAAGTGGGAGATTTTGTCTTCCTGAAGTTGTCTCCGTGGAAAGGGATTATCCGTTTTGGCCGACGGGGGAAACTGAGTCCGCGTTTTATCGGACCTTATGAGATTGTGGAGAGAATTGGCAGAGTTGCATACAGATTGGCACTACCCCCAGAACTATCAAGAGTTCACGATGTTTTCCACGTATCGATGTTGCGGATGTACGTACGAGATGCTTCTCATGTACTTGGGGAACAACCTGTCGAACTACGGGAGGATTTGAGCTTTGAAGAACAACCAGTACAGATCTTGGATCGGAAGGACAAGGTACTACGTCGAAAGACGATCCCTCTCGTGAAAATTCTCTGGAGAAACCAGGATGTGGAAGAAGCCACATGGGAGCCTGAGGCTCAGATGCGAGAACAATTTCCTCATTTGTTTCTTTGAAATTTCGGGACGAAATTTCTTAAGGGGGGAAGGTTGTAACACCCCGGAAATTCGAGGATTTCCATATTGTAATTTTTTGTGTGAATTGACGATTTTACCCCTGTGAATGGTATGGTCAAATTGTTGACTTTTTGATTGAGGAACTAAATGGACTTTGACCTATGACCGTGACGTAGTTCGGGACGTCACGAGTTCATAGACAGGTGGCACGTCCATTTCGGACGATCAGGGAAAAAGTTATGGCTATCGGAAGTTCAGGGGCATTACCGTAATTTGGACTCTCGGGGGAAAATGTTGACTTTTCTTTTGACAACTAATTTTCAGTTGACTCAAGGACCGTTGGGTAGGCCTCGACGTCCTGAGTCCGTAGACAGGCGGCACGCCGAAATCGGACTTCGTACGAGGAAGTTATGGTCAGAAACGTGAATTCGGGAAGTTCGTGTCTCGGTTTTCGTGTCGAATATTATATTCAGAAATTCTGATTGAAGGACACCTGGGGAGTGACAAGTGTCACTCACCCATTGGCTAGATTGGATCAGATCCACTATTGGATTAATTAAACATTTGAACCAGCTTTAAATGTCAGCCTTTGGATTGAAAACCCCAGATCAGATCTCAGCCCTTGATCTAATCTGGAGATTCAATCTGAGCCGTCCATTTCCTTCCCTCCAATTCTTTATATTTCCCACCCGCAGGGCACATTCTGCCATTTCGATCCAACCTTTCCAGCAAACCATCCACTCTCTGTGTCTGTGTATTGGAGACTTGCCGGCGAGGCTGAACGGTGGCAGTGAGCACGGCGGAGGACGGCGGCGTGGGGGGAAAACCGGAAAACCCGAAACGGTTTCTAAAACTCAGATTTTGGTAACTCGAATTCCCACGTTTAGTTTTGTTTCCTATTAATCCTAATCGACTCTAGGGACTTATAGGAACCTTCTGGGCTTGAGTTCACGACCGGAGGTAGCCTGAACGGAGTGCAAACGGCGACGGGAACCCGGGTCTGTTCATCGAGGTAAGTCTTTGTTTCAGCCCTTGTTTATTGATTTTAATTAGCTAGAACTATTCCTGGGTATAAGACGAACATCTAGGAACAAACCAGAGTGAAAATGGTTGGGTGTAGAAGAAATGGTGACCGGGTCGTGATCGCGGGTCTGTTCGACCCAAGTTGCAGAGATACGGGTCAACCCGTCTGAGGACAGAGGTGATGACGTGGCACCCTGTCAGACTGTCAGGTGACGTGGACCAACCGTGAGCCGACACGTGTCACATGTCAGTGCACAGTCAGCACTGACATGTCAGTGACGTGGACCAGTCAGGGACTGCCACGTGTCACTGACATGTCAGTGACGTGGACCAGTGCCGTGCTGACACGTGGCACATGTCAGATCTGACACGTGGTCTGACAGATCAGTGAGGTGGACCAATTGGATGTTGACACGTGGCACCTGTCAGAGTCTGACACGTCAGATCTGACAGCTGTCAGATGACGTCAGCATGACGTCATGCTGACGTCAGCAGTGACGTCAGCGATGACGTCAGCAGGAACTGTTCCTGCGTTGACCGCCACGTTGACCGCGCGCGTGGGGGCGCGTGTGAACAGTGTTTCTGGTGGGACCACCACCATTCTTTAGGTTTCGACGATCCGGATCCAATGGCGGTGGTTTCGGGTCGATCGGAGATCATTAAGTTGGTCAAAATAAGGTTTATTGCCTTGGGAAGCGCGTTCGGGCGGCTTTTCCGGGTCGGTTTCGACCTAGGCTTTCATGGTTGAATGTTGGGGGTTTAATTTGACCGTTACGAATACTTGGATTTGACAGGGATTGTACATTTGTACCAGGACGAGGGTATACGTTCGGTTTCTAGCAGGATTGTACTATGAGTGGGCCATTTTCTTAAACCCTTGTGTGCATAAATGTTTTCTGGTTTTATTATACTTATTCACATGCTAAAACAATGATGGTTTTGATGATATGGAAAATATGGTTATGGCACGTTTCACGGTATTTGGGCTTGAGACCCGTCCGATGAAACTGAATGATTGGTTCGGATTCTATCTATGTATATATATGTTTGCATGTGGATATCAATAAAATGTATTTGTTACTGCACTGTATAGATCCTTCCATATTATATTGTCTCCTCCGGATGAGGTACCCCGGAGAGGTCACGGACGTCTAGTACGTCCAGCGTCTATGACGCTAAGCATCGGGGATGCTGTACCCGAACGGGGTTCGGGGATTGAACTCGGAAATTGAGACCCGAGTGGCACGCGTAGCCTTGTGATTGTGACCTATTGGACGTCAGGGACGTCAGACATCAGGGATGTCGGGATTGGAGTGTATAGTGCAGCAACTAAAATTATGGTTATGGTTTTGCTATATGCCTTATGGTTCATATTCTATGGTTTATGATTTTGGAATTATGGTGCACGCATATTTGGAAAACGGAGGGGTAAATTATATGTTTTACTTATCAAACGATTTCATAAACTTGTGTTTCGGTCCACTCACCCTTACTGTTTGATAACCCCTCCAGGTCGGGAAACTGAGGTAGAGGAGGAGCCAGAGGCTGAGGCATAGATCTACTTCTGCGTACCTGAACCCCTGCTGGGCGGTGTACCCGCAGGATTACTTTAGAGTCGTGCTCGCAAATTTGTAATTTTGGATTATATCCCTTGTCTGACATTCGTTTAATTCGGATTTTATGTATGACTTTAATTTGGTTATTTATGCTTTTAAATGTTTTGAGGTTAAAATTGGTATGAATTATTGGGTGTCAGACGGGAGCAGGGCACGTCCCCTTGTGGTCCCTGTGGGATCGGGGCGGGTCCTGTCAGTTGTGGTTGACGAAACTCCATGGTTGCACAGTGGACGGTGTTCGAGCTTAAGTCGTGATCATTTAGTGATCAAACGACAAAATTGATGTGGGGGAATTGTTCCTCATGGTCCATTGATGCTTCTGGATGCATCAATTGGAAGAAACCTGCAGCCATTGAAGGAATCCCATGATTGAACAGTGACCGGAGTGTTCTTCGTGTTCATCGTGGAATCGATGGAATCTGGGCAAGTGTTTGTGTAATTGAGTTTACAGAACTTAAATTAGACTTAAAACGAAACTAACTGAATGCTCAATTGAAGGAATTAAGGCTGAATTGATGGACATTGAACCGGGTCGTCTCGCGGGTAAATTGGACCCGTTTACCAGACATACGGGTTAGGACGATGCACTGTAGCAGGCGCGTGGGTTTCACGCGCAGCCACTCACGGTGGCGCGTGACGGCGCGTGGACACGAATCTCGAGGTGAGGTCAACATGACTTCTGTCCTATTTAATGTAACAGACATTTTGGAATTGGTTTTGTGTCGATCGGACACCGTCTCGATATTGTTCGGGATGTCCGAAGGTTTTAAATTAAGGTTAAAAATAATTAAAAATTCGGGAAAATTACGGGACTTTGATAGGATGTTAATGATGAGGTTAGTGACCCTCTAATGTGATTTGGACAGGATTGGGAGTCTCGGTGATAGTGGTGTGGCCCGGGAGGGCCGGTGGCACGCGTATCGAGGCATACCGTGAAAACGGTCTGTGAGTGGACTTTGGTTATATAAATTCTATGCATGCTTAAATGTTTTATATGGATTATGGTTGTGATTGTATGATGTTGATTTGGTTGTTGGTAAATTGTACTGTTTCACGTATTTCGAGGCGATTTACGTGCTTGCACGTAAATCGAGGTTTTCTAGTTTTACATGAATTTTCCATATTTATGACTTGGATATAATATGATGAAATGGTTTTGAAATTGGAAATATGAACTCGGGCTTGAGGCCCACTTGTTTTGGAAATTTCGGACTTGGAGTCCATTTGAGAATCGGGCCGGGGGCCTAGTTGGTTAATGAAATCGGGTCAGGGGCCCAGTTGATATGAAATCGGGCTGAGACCCATTTGAGTTATGTTATCGGGCCAGGGGCCCATTTTATTTGTGAATTCGGGCCGTGGGCCCAGTGGGTTTATAAGTCGGGCTGCGGGCCCAGTTGGTTTACAAATCGGGCCGTGGGCCCAGCGGTTCATAAAATCGGGCATGAGGCCCAATTAGATTATAATGGTGATTTCGGGTTAGGGACCCTATGTTTAATAATTGTGGTTTTGGGTCAGGGACCCTAAATGGAATTACATGGTTTTATGGAAATTTCGGCCAGGGTCCATTGTAATGATGTGATAAAAGGATTTAATAAAACTGTTTTCCATATACCATCTGGATACAAGGATATATGATGGTCTCCTCCAGATGTCTGGGATACTGGGGAAGTCACGGTGCATTGCCTGCGAGGAGTCATTATACGGAGCAGCCGGACCGTATGATGACTCAGGAGCAGGATTGCTATGATTGACGTCAGGGACGTCAGACATCAGGGATGTCAGATATATGGACCCGGAGAGACCCCGGGCAGCACGCGTAGCTTATGAAACCGTGAGATATGACGTCAGGGACGTCAAGCGTCTGGGACGCTAAGCATCAGGGATGCTGGTGATGGTAATGGTAAAATATGGATTAATGAATAAAATGGCTTATTGGTTGGATATGTGTTATATGGTAAAAATGGATTATTGGTTATGAAATGGTATGTCGGGTCGGGGACCCTAAATGGTTTTGGATTTATGGATTTATATTTATGGCTTGGGGCGGTGGCACACATGGTTTTAATATGTCTGGTGGTGGTATTCCACAGTTTTGGGCTGAGTTCCCACACTTGGTTTTTGGTTAACGGTTTTTGGGCTAAGGCCCTAATGGCTCGGTTGAGCAAACGTTTTGGTTACTGGTTTTCGTAGCATGCATACGTTTTTATTGGAGGGCATAAATGTCTTATAAATGTATTTGATGAACTTATTGGTTTTTGTTCACTCACAGCTTTTGGTTTTAATGCCCTTCAGGTTGATTACGGATGCGATTGCAGCAGAGACTGAGACATTGCACACCTCCTCCATCGGTCCTTGCGCACTCTGGATGCCCCGTTTGGGCAGTGGCTCTTGGTTATCCCTTGTCTGACACCCCTTGTTGGACGGGAGTAGGGCACATTCCACGGTAATCCCAGGGGGATTGGGATGGGTCCTGTCAGTATTGGGCCGGACCGGGCTTATTAAATAATTTTTAAATTTGCGGGTCGGACCGGGTGGGCTTAATGACATAAAAAAGAGCCCACGGGTTTTTATCGGGCCGGGTTTATATCGGGTTTTTCGAGTTGGGCCTATTAAGCCCACTTGGATCGGGCTTACATGGGTTTTTGTAATAAAATATGTCTCAAATTTTAAAATTACAAAAAAAATATATGCATGAAAAAAAAAATATTAATAATGAAAAAAAATACTCAAATGTCAAGACCCACCCCGGTTTCACCCCGAAAACCGAGGTAAATCCTGCTCTCGTCTGACACCCCGACACAAACAGTCAGACGTAGGAGAAATTATATCAATATCCCGAAGACAAATTTTTATAGAGCATAGTACAAAATGCACGGAAAAGAAAAATCGATAACCTAAATACACGCACGCGGAAAAATTTGAAACACTCCGGGATCCCTCTCGTGACTTCTATGCCTCAGACACTGCCTCGACGCCGGAACCCCGCGCTAGCTCCACAACCTGGAGGGCAGTTAAAAACAGAAGGTGTGAGTGGACCATAAATAAAAGAAAAGTTTCCGAAACCATTTATAAGAAAACGGGGTTAGCCCTCCGTTTTGAAACCACATACATAACCCAGTTCATAAAACAGTTATAAACCAAATCACCATAAAACCACATCATAAGAAACAGAAACACTATAAAACAGTTATAGAAATCATATCACAAGCATCATAAAACTATAGTGTAAAACATCATTTTCCGATCAAACCTGCTGGACCTATCTGAGTCTTTAAACTCTCGAGTCTTTAAACTCAATCCAGGCCTCAATAATATCCGAGTCTTTAAACTCCCGAGTCTTTAAACTCAATCCGGGTCTTTAAACCCAATCCGGGCCCGTCCCCCGTCAATCACAATATCCGGGTCTTTAAACCCAATATCCAGATCCAGCAAATCCAATCCAAATTCAATGTAAAACCAATTCTAAATCCATAGCCAAACTCGAATTCGAAATCCCCGGTTCGAAGCCCTTCCGGCGTTCAGAACTGTCATTCCGAACCCAAATCCGGAAATCCACCTTTCAACTTTAAAACCCAATTCCGCTTTACGAAATCCGATTCTAAAACCGAAAACCATTGCTCATCGAAATCGTGTTCCAGAAGCCCTTTATAATCATTGAAAATCATTTAACATTTGAAACCCCAAAACCATAGCTTTTTATGCAGAATTCATACTTTCTCGTAAAACGTGCCAAATAATTATTTCTCGAAAACCATGCAATCATATAAAACCACATCATAAATCCAAAAATCATGAAATCACGTATATAAAACAAGTATAGAAAACAGTTATGCATGTTCGAGTTTAAGGAAAGGGTCCACTCACAGTACCGAGCCCTCAATCGCGTCCCGAACGTCCTGCACGTTCCCCAGCTTCCTCGGGAAGTCCCGATCCTGTCAACAACCGCCAAAGTACGTTACTAACACATTCACGAGGATCCACCTACATTCCCTCACAAATCCCCGGGTCCTAAACGTAACGAACCGGAACCCTAAACCTTCACCCTCGCGGAACTACTTCGATTCGACGTCCGATTAACCCGAAACCAATTCCAATGGACTCAACACAACTCCTAGACCAAAAACCATGTTGACATCTTCCCCAAAGACCGCCGCACGCACCCCCACGCGCCGCCCAAAGTGGCTGCACGTGGCCCTCACGCGCCAGCTACAGTACCATCGTCAACCTTGAGTCGACTGTGCTGAACCGGCCGCTGCGACTCGAACCGGCGAGGACTGTTCTCCGCCGTCCGGCCACCAATTCACCTCCTTTCTTCACCTAGAGCTTCGTCCAGACCTAGGCTATCCTTTCCCCAACTCCAAAAACCTTGACTCATCTCGTAGCTCATCGACTCAAGCTCGAAAGAACTCGAACCAGTCCCCTGTTTCCTTCTCCGGCCACCCAGGTCCTCCCCCGTCACGGTGGCAACACCAAACGCTTCCTAGGACCTTCCTAAACCTCACCCAACTCACCTTAACCGTCGACTCACCCCCCAATTCCACGACTTCCTGTCTGAAACTCACGGCCAAAACAGGGTACACAGAGCACCTCCGTCGTCTTGTCTCCACAGTGCACTCCCCCGTCACGGCAACCACCGTAGACGGATCCTAAGACCCTTCTAAACTTAACCCAAGTCATCAAAACTCTCGACTCAACCTCAGCCAACACGATTTCCAATTTGAACATCAATGGGAAAACAGAGCAAAGATATAGGGATGAGGGATTACCTGCCTCCCGTCGCCGTGGTGAGCTCCGCTGGGACTGGTCGACTCCTCGTACCCCTCACGACACCACCACGATCTCAGTTGCACCGTACACGGCCGCCACCGCCACGATTTCTCACAAACTCTCTGATTTCTTCCCTGTTTCCCCCTGGTTTTCCCGCAGCTCTCCACTCCCTCACACACAGCCACCACACCGTCTAACCCTCTCAGCACCACCCCAACATCTCTCTCACTCTTTCTGATCACTCCTCACTCACCAGAAGCCTTCAATATCCACGATCACCCCTCATTTTTTCCTCACAATCTCCCTCTGTTTCACTCTTCTCTGCGAACAACACAACACACACAGCACAGTTACACCCAAATTATTGGACCGTGCACACACTGGAACCAACCAGAATCCACTCCACCTTTAGCACGTGTCACCATCCCAAAGCCCCTCTCACAATTGTCTCAATCTCAGCCTTCCATCTGTCTTCTCTCTGCTGCACACTTTCCAGAGTACAAAGACCAAACTATCCTTCCTTTTAACCCAAATTTACAATTTTACCACTATCTTTCTAGACCCGTAACTCTCACATCGTAAGTCCGATGAATACGTGCCGCCTGTCATCGAACTCAGGACAACGAGATCTATCTAACCGTCCTCGGTTAACGTACCAAAACCCGATCGTCCAAAAAGTCAACTTTTTCCCCCTTATTTTAACCAAATTACGATTATGCCCTCAACCTTCCGAACATCATAACTTCCTACTCGGATGTCGAAATCAGGCGTGCCACCTGCCTACGGATTCGTGACGTCCTAAACTACGTCCTGGTCACCGGTCAAAGTCCATTGGACCACCCGAACTAAAAGTCCACTTTTTTG
The DNA here is from genome assembly GCA_032719365.1 of Prinsepia uniflora. Classification (NCBI taxonomy): domain Eukaryota; kingdom Viridiplantae; phylum Streptophyta; class Magnoliopsida; order Rosales; family Rosaceae; genus Prinsepia; species Prinsepia uniflora. The sequence goes on along the minus strand of CM064869.1, from coordinate 5,519,188 downwards.
CCCAAACCAGGGGTAAAAACGTCATTCTACCCTAACGACCCCAACGAGACCAACTAACCACTGATTAAGCTCACTAATCTCATCTTAATCACTATATAAACTTTAATTTCTGGGACGGGTCGTTACATCAAGGATGCAAAAACGTGGTCTCGTTAAAATAAAATACTCAAGGGTGCACAAACGTTGGGCCCATTAAGTAGGTGGAGGAGTGGTTAGGGTTTGTTTTGGATATTGAGTATTGGATATTGAGCTTTTTAAAATAAATTAGGTGAGTTTGGGGCTGAGATTTGAGTTTGGGTTGAAATATTAGTATTAAGAATGGGTTGAGTATTAATTTTTAAATAATAAGTATTTTATATTTTCGGGTTTATGGGCCAGGTTTATTACGGCGGGTCGGGCTGGGCTTACCAGGCTTTATCGGGCTTGGACATATCGGGTTTGAACACCATAAGTCCAAGCTCAACCCGCTAACTCTCGGACCGGGCCGGCCCATGATTCATAGCGAGTCGGGCCGGACTTTTGTCCATCGGGTTTATCGGGCCCTCATAAGCCCATGAGCTTTTGGGCTAAATGGTTGAATGATATAGTTAACATTAGAGAGAACTCCCCCTGTATTGGGACCTTACGTGGTTCGAGAATTAGTTATGCGAGGGATACCTTAATTTTCAATAATATTGGTCAGGTCAACATATATCCAAAAAAAAAGTGAATATATATATATATATATATATATATAATCTCCTAATAATATTGAATAAAGAAAGTAATAGGAGATGTTGAGATCGAATGCTGTAGTAGGTCGGTAGGTCCTTACATCAGGGGCCTTGAGCTAGCTAAGGAACTGGATAGGGGTTGGGGCTTTCTTGGCCCATGAGGCTAGCCTCCTTTCCTTACTAGCTTTGCAGCCCACTAAACAATACAAACCTGCCATTCTCAGCAGCTTGGTCATCCGAAGTTCTGAGCTGCCATTTCTACTGGAACCGGTTCTTTGCGCTCCCTTTCTTCACACTTTACGTTATGCTAAAATTAAGCACATATGCTGCCAAGAATCTGATTTTTTCTAATAGCAGAATCTTTGTATTTTTCCCATTTCGTTGATGACGAATTCTTCACTTCAGTTGGTTTCGTGGCAAATGCCCTCAATGCGTTTGATGAAATGCCGCAATTGATAAAATACTTAATTCTAACTCCTCTATCTAATTTTCGCTTTTTCTTTGTGATTTCCAGGATCGACTGGCTTTCAGAACATAAGGGTGCATTAGGTTTTGGATGTAGAAGGTTAAGAACAAGAGAGCAACCATGGATGGTATGTGCAAAATTTGCTGTCTTGCTTTGGGATTTATGCGTGTTTGTTCTGACAATTTTTAGTTTTCTTATCTGTTTTTCTGATGTTTTTAAACCCTTAAATTTAGCGATATGTTGATACCTTCACTTTATATGGGTCGTATGATGCTTACAGATTGTGGTTCTTGTGGCTTGGGAATAAGTTTTGAAGACAAAAGATAGGAACTTTTATATTCATCTAAAAGGGCTTGTCCAGTAATCAAAATTTTAATTTTTGAAATTAATTTACTAATGCATGATTTATAGGGGCTGTTCCACAATGTTGAAGTTTTGAACTAATGAAGAGTTTTGGAATTGCTTGCTTAGAATCAGCTGCTTGAGTGTTGACGTATTTACCACTATCTGATTAGCGATTATCCAATTATTGTCTACACTAAAGTAACATGCTTTTGCTGTGAAATTTACACCTCAATCTAAAGTAACAAAGTTTTTTTTCTTCCCTATGTTTGTTGGCGAGAATGACTAAAATATTGAACCCAAAGTCATATCATACATGGTAACTGACTTATAATCAAGACTTTGTTGTTACCTTTTTTTGTTTTTAGTCGATTCACAGCCAACTATGGAGGAAACTATTTTGGTTGGAGATGATTTAATGACGGGTCTACCATCACCAGTTATTCCACCAGAAATTGCTTCTCATGTGCTTGAAGGTGTTGATTTGTGTGATGGGATATTGAGGAATCTATTTTTGTGTAAGTTCTGTGCTTTACTTCAGGGATAGATTTTTGAGGAATCTATTTTTTCAAAATTCTGAAACAAAAATTCACATGCATAGTGTATATTGTATAGTCTATAACTCTGTTCAGTCATTAAAATAACTGGAATTGGAATTGGGGTAGTTGTAATCCTTTTCAATAATCCCAAAATTCTATACATGTAAAATTCATAAATCAACTGTTTATCTCCAATCTATGTTAAATGTGAATTTATACATTCTTGAACTAGTGGTTCATTCCCATGTGATATCCCTGCGAAATAAAACGAAATGTTAGCTCAACCAGTTTCATGACTGTTAGAAAAATTGTCACTGATACTTCTTTGATGATTAGTATTTTCTAGTAAACAACTCCAGCATAACTTATAGACGTTATCTTGTTGGGCTTGGACCATAAATTTTTGTTTGCAGGCAGTTTATTATAGGGATTATGCTTTATACTGCAGGTCTGCAAATCAATGATATTGAGCCCTTCTGCCAAGATGAGCTTGTTATGTATAAACAGTGTGCTGAAAAAAGGGTGAGATGTTCACTATAATTTTCTCTTCTGTATCTCTTCAATGTTTATTTCTTGTATGATATGACCGAGTATTTGATTTTTTCTGTTGCGGTTTTGGTTACACTGAATTGCAGGACAGGGAACTAAGGAGACGACTTGAGGACAGTGAGCGGAAACTAGGGTCATCAATGCCTTTCAATGATGCAAAGGAAAGAGCTTCGCAGCTTGAAAAAGAGGTCACATCATTAGATAGGTGTGTTCTGAAATGATTCATCTGTAGAAGTAGCTATTAAGCACTGAAAGCTCCTTGCTTGATTGTTGTACTCATAATTGAAAATATATTGAGTAGTCTTTTGGTTACCGAGTGCTATTGGTTACTGGTATTGTTGTCTTTTGCTTTTAGAACCATTATTGTTTTGGCATCTTGCTTTCTCCAATACTTATATGATTTTTAATCATTAATTATCTTTGAAAATCATTCTGCTTCTACAGGCGCTTGATTCTTGCTAGTGGGCTTGAAGGCATAGAAGGTTTTCGCCAACGATGGAGTTTGCATGGTCGCCTAGCAGATACCAAGTATGTTATCTAGCAAATAATTGCATTTTCATGATAAAACTTTTGGCTCCCAAGATTTGATTGCTCCCCTCTAGAATAATCCAGAAAATTAGAGTCGCAAACTACTTATTTGGTTTGTTTAAATAAATTGCCTCCTATATGTATCACTACTACTTATTCTGAGTTTATAAGTACATTCGAAAACTGGATAGCTATGAGATCATGTAAATGAATGAATGATGTAGTCTCTACTTTTTCTTTTTGTAGATTTTCTTAAATTTCAGAAAAAAGGAAAACTGTAATCTGTTACCCATCCACTTTCTAAATTTTTTTTTCCTATCAATTCATTATTGGCAAGCCATCATCTGTTTATCCCTATCCTCCCCCATCTGTTACTCATATTTGCAATTGTTGCTAGTGATCTCTGACCTGCATCACTTTCTGTGCAGGAAAAGGTTGGAGTCGCTGAAGCAGGGAATGGAGACCAGGAAAAAGGACTAGCTCGCCGGGCACTTGACTATTGTGTTATGCTTCTTTTGGTCAAGTTTCATTCTGCATTTTGCTGGAATAGATCTGTCCACATGCCTGGTGTGGTTTTGAGTCATAGTTTAATTATGTACTACTTAGAATCGAATCCATTTCCTGCAATTTTTGAAGGATGTAAGCATAATTTTGAGAAACTCTATGCTCTTAGATGATATGGTTCATGGTAAGAATGTACCTTAAAACAACCACTGTAAAAATGTGAACTGCCAAACTAGATTTGCGAACATGCTGAATGTAATTGAAAAAGTTACTTCTATCAATATATTTTCTTTACAAAACCTAGATATATTTTTCTATCAATATATTATTTCTAGACCAACACTGTTTATGTTCCACATTCAATTGAATTACATTCGCCCAGGGCCGGGCAAGGGTCGGTTTGGGTTGGAAAAATTGTGTCCCTTTGATTAAGAAGAAGTCACATATGAAGAAAGTCGTCGACCTCATGACTGTAGTGGGTTTATCAGTTTCTGGACTCTTAGAAAAATTGTCACCGATACCATAACTGTTTTGGTCACCAATACTTCTATGAGTCTTAATTATGAATTATCTTTGAAAATCGTTCTTGCTTCTATAGGCGCTTGATTCTTACTAGTGGACTTGAAGGCGTAGAAGATTCTCGCCAAAGATGGAGTTTGCATGGTCGTGTAACATATGCCAAGTATGTTATCTAGCGTATAATTTCATTTTCGTAAGAAAACTTGAAAGGATTTTTTTACTCCCAAGACTTCGTAATGGAAAGTTGTCAGGGGCAGTTTAGTCTTTACATGTTTAAAATTTTAGTATTTTAATGTTTAAACGTTTTATTATTAGAGGGGAGGCTTAACGCTTGGTTAGCCTAATTTTAAAGGGGCTAGGATTAGTTTTCCTATTTTTCTAAGTATTAGATTTATTTTCTTGTTTTATCTTTAGCATAATTCTTATTGTACTAGGTATAGAATTTTATATAAATTAACGTTGTAAACCCTAGAATTTTATATAAACTAATGAATTTCATATAACCCTAGGTGCGATGCCTAGAACTAGGAGTGATTCCTAGAAATCTACTCGTGTGATATCAGTAGATTATGTTATTTTATGTGAAAGGATTTCTTTGTTGTGAAACCAAGTTTTTGTGTGAAGCCAGTTTCGGGTGTGAAACCCTTGGAATGATTCCATACTCTATTTTTTTTTTAAGTTTTATGTCTGTATTTTTTAGAGTTTGCTTCCGCTAAATTATTGTTTTTTGCTATTCTGTTTTGCCCTACATTAAATTTGGCCTGAGAGCAAATTTCGTTTTTTTTTTCTGATTATCATTGTATGTCCACAATTCGCAGTGAGGGGGTATCATATATGGACACAAAACAATTAGTACAACTCATTGAGAATTTGTTAAAAGATGTTGTTGGAATTAAAGTTACACTACAAGAGCATTCTACCAAACTTGCAGCCCTTCGTCGTGGAAAGAGCCTGATAAAAACCATGATGGTGATCGAAGGCATGACAAAGATAGAGGTGGCGATAAGAGGAATGGCAGAGACAAAGAAAAAGCTTTTTTGAACTAGATCCTGATGAAAAGGTTCAGACCTGATGAGAAGGTTCAGAGGCCAAGAACAATTGATGCATTATTAGTTAGTGTGAAAGAGTTCTTAGTTGATGTGAGACTAGAAAAGGAAAAAAACATTCAAGATAGCAATACCATGGAAAACCAAGTAGCACGACCAATAGATCAAGAATCATTGCTAGCCCTAGTTCATCCAAGTATATGGGAAATGTCTGATCAATTGGACAAGCACGAGCCAATTTTACTAGAGATCGAGCAAGCTCCTATTTGTGCACCAATCCCGCCAATGATTGGTGTTCCTTCTATGTAGGAACCTACCAATATTATTCTTCAGATTGCTCATATGACCTATCAATTTAAATTCAGGAAAAAGGACATGCAACTTTTAGGAATGGAGGCCTTCATACGAAGAACAAATTATTTACAGAGGGCTGAGCAAAGAGCATGTGAAAAAATTGAAAGACTTAGGTTGTACGAACAGGAACAAATTGCAAAAAAACCAGAGGAGAGACTGACTCTGTGGGCTCATACTAATGCCAAGAATTATCCTTTTGATGTTGGCTATCCAATGTTGTCCAAACTCTTCACTTAACTCGCCGGAGTCAAGTTCTTCAACCAGGGGAGAATAATGAAGAATTGTTAAGGGCGGTTTAGTCTTTAGGCATTTAAAATTTTATATGTTTAAACGTTTTTTTTACTAGAGGAAGAGGCTTAAAGCTTAGTTGGCCTAATTCTAAAAGGATTAGGGGTTAGTTTTTCTGTTTTTAAAGTATTAGATTTATTTTCCTATTTTATCTGTAGCAAGATTCTTTCCTATTTTATTAAGTATTAGGTTCAATTTTTCCTGACGAATATTTGTTGTCGAGCTTGCTACTTTTCCCTATGACGAAGATGACTTATTCTCCGGGAAAAGTGCCCAATTTTATGCCCCAACAACTTTTTCTTCGCGCACAATCTTGCCCCACGATTCACCCAAGCCAGACGAATAATATCATCAGGCAAAGTTAACAAAATTACACAGTATCCATTTGTTCCACACCAAAACTTTGCCCCCACACACGTGGCTTGCCCCTACGAATTGCTTCATCGGGTAAGAATGGACAGCTTTTTGCCCGACGAAGTGTTTTGTTCACCGGAAAAAGCATCTTTAAGTGGCGAAAATGGCGTAGTCGTGCAAAATTTGGTCAAGCAACGACTGATTTCTAGTAGTGTTATATTCACAAAAAAATGAACTAAGAAATGAAAAATCTAAGGATAAATGCTCGTTAGAATCAAAGAGAGGAACAAATCGTTACCAAGATCGTCACTTGAGGTGGTCGTAAATAGCCAAAAAAGGTAGATCGACTGTCAGATTCAATCATTGGTTAAGTGATTGATAACACTAAGAAAATGGTTATATAAATATGACCAAAAAAAGTTATGTAGTTATATAATAAATAGTTAAATAGTTATCCAATTAAGTTAAATGATTTGTCCATTGGTTAACTAATTAATAACTATAACCGTGCCATTTAATTATGGACTTAAATAGTTATAACCATAATTATATCATTTAAATAAATAGTTATCTCATAAATATCCCATTTATTATATATGATAATTATAACGACCCGTCCCGGAAACCGGGATTAGATTAGTGGTTAATGACATATTAGTGGAATTAAGCGGTGATTAGTTGAGTGATTTCGGATGGACGGTGTGAAATGACGGTTTTGCCCCTAGAATGGGCAAAATGGTTGACTTTTGGTTCGGGCGGTCAAATGAACTTTGACCGATGATTATGACGTATTTCGGGACGTCACAGGTTCGTAGACAGGCGGCACGTCCGATTCTGACATTCGAGATGAAAGTTATGACGTTCGGAAGGATATGGCCAAAATGGTAATTTGTCTAGGCAAGGGCAAAATTGTATTTTTAACTGAGTTTTAAATGGTGATCAATGAGATGGGGACATATGTCCCTGATGGTGGGATATTTATCACCTGGGATCAGTGGGATGTGGACACATGTCCAGCTTCTGGTTGGTTCCAGTCTTCTCTCACAATTGTACACCGTTTTAAATTAAGGTTTTGCACGATTTTGAAACAGAGGAACAGAGTGGTCGTGTGTGTGTGAGTGAACCGTGAGAAACAATCCAATCCTCCTTATCTGTGAGTGATGTGTGAAGGCAACTGAGGGACTAGAGGATGAGGTTGGTGACACTGGGAAGGACCGTCGTGGACGGTGACCCTGACCCGTGAGACAAACCCGTGAGGAAACAGAAATAAATTGCGTTCTACAGGCAATACAACCCTCAAACCTCAACGATTGATGATGATGTGTGAAGGGAAGATGAAATGGGTGATGAAACGACCCTGGTGGTGCCACCGTGAAGGGCAGTCGTGGACGACGGCCGACAATGCCATGAACGGCAAGTTGGATATTCAAATTTGGCATTTAGGTTTTAGAGGTTGTTGAACAGAGGCCAATGGTGGTCGGGAAGGAAGGTCGAAGTTAGCCCGTTTTTCTTCGAATCAAGAAGGTAACGTTTAGCCCTTAATTTCCTATTTTGCAATCATAGAAGGGTAGGAAACTTTGGGACGAATCTAATGGAAGAAAAATGATCAAGAACGGACTAAAACTGAACACGTTAAGGGCCTGAACTGGGAACGTCGGCTCAGCTAGACCGGGCTGAACCAAACCGGTCTGGATCCGGTTCGGCGAGAGGTTGAAGATAACTACTGAGGCGCTTGAGGCCCACGCGCAGCCCCTTTGGGGGGCGCGTGAGGGCGTGTGGAAGCTCTTTTGGGGATGTTGTCAACACGTGTTTTAATTTATTCGACGTAACGAACATTTGAGGACTGGTTTCGAGTTAATCGGGCATCGTTTCGATATGTTTCGGGATGTCCAAAGGTTTAAAGGCTAGGCTAAAAATAGTTAAAAATTTGAGAAAATTACGGGGATTTAGTAGAAGCATAATGAAGTAGTTAGTGACCTTCGTATATGATATGGACAAGTTCAGGAAGTCCAGTGATAGTGGACTAGCCGGGAACGGCGTAGGACATGCGTATGGAGGCAGCATCGCGAATGGTCTGTGAATGGACTTTACTTTCTAACTTATGATGCATGCATAAATGTTTTTATATGTTTTCTATACGTGTTTTCTATGATTATGATTATGATATCTGTGATTTACGATTTTGCACGTATTTCGAGATATTTACGTAATTGCACGTTTTATGAGATATGCATCTATGTCGTGATTGGATGATGGTTTCGATACTATGATTTTGGGATTTGAATTATGATGTGATTTCAAGGATTTTAAATGGATTCGGGAAAAGTAATGTCGGGCATGAGGTCCCATTTCTAATGATTTCGGTTTTTCGGTTTTCATGTGATTTCGGGAATTGAGTCGAGATTTCCAATGATGGTTTCGAATGTGGTTTTGGAATTTGGATTTCGATGGATTTCTAAATTTCCTATGATTTTCACTTGGTTTTGGGTTTAAAGACCCGTTGATATTGGTTTTGGGTTTAAAGACCCATTGTTATTGGTTTTTGGTTTAAAGACCCAGTTGATTGATGACGGGGGAGGGCCCTTGATTGATAATATCCCCCGAGACCTATTGATTGTGTTATGAGTTTAAAGATTCGTTGATATCTCAGGAAGGCCTGATATGTTGTTTTGAGTTTAAAGACTCGTTGGAACTAGTAAGGGTGTTAATCGGTTTATCGGTTCGGTTTTTTTTACCGAAACCGAAACCGGTTGAAAAATCGGTTCGGTTCGGTTCGGTTTTTCCTCCAATACGGTTCGGTTTGATTTTTCCTCTTATTTGGTTTGGTTCGGTTCGATTCCAGTTAAAACTGTTTTTTTTCCTTCAAATTATGGTGAATCGGTTCAGTTGAATCGGTTCAATTTTCTCTAAAAACCAATTTTTTTTTGTACTTTAATACAATAATCAATATTTATTATCTAATTAATGTCCATTACAACCTAATCAATGTTTATTACAACTAATCAAGATCCATTATAACTAATCAATGTTCATTACAAAGTAACCTAAAGCATTTCGGTTCGGGTCGGTTCGGATTTTAGGTCCATTCGGTTCGGTTCGGTGTTGTTATACCGAAAACCAAAACCGAACCAGTCCGATTCGATTCGGTTCGGTTTTCTCCAAACGGTTTTTGATTTTCCTTCGGTTCGATTTTTTTTGGTTCGGTTCGGTTTTTCGGTCGGTTTTTTCGAACCAATTAATAGGGCTAGTTGGAAGGCCTGATATGTGTTTTGGGTTTAAAGACTCGTTGATATCCCGGGGAGGCCTGATGCACATGTGTTTTGAGTTTAAAGACTCGGTGCTTGAGATCCAACAGATTGATTGATTTGATTTTCTATTGATTTTCTTGTAGTTTTCAGATGTTTTGGGCAGTGCCCCAGATGTTTTGGATATGTGGATTTTTTGGGCTGAGTTCCCGTATTGTGATGTTGATTTATGATTTTGGGCTGAGGCCCTGGATTTGAGAAACGGACTTGAGACAATGAAATGAATTCTGGTTTTCATAAACGGTCTTATGACTTTGAAGATGAAATGGTTTTCGAATGCATGCATTGGTTTTACATGGAGAGTATAAATGTATTTTCTTGTAAATGTTTGTTGAACTTATTATTTATTTTTGTCCATTCACAGTCCTTTATGTTTTTCAATACCCTCCAGGCTGATGCGGTGCGGGCTATTGTTAGTGAGACGGTGACATCACACACACGATCCACAGTAATGCTACAAACTCTAGTTAACAGATGTTGATTTTCGGATGACGTTGACCAGGGATCCCTTGTCTGGCTTGCGTGTTCCACGGGGGTTGAACGAGTGTTTAGCCTTCGTGTCGCATGCAGGTTAGACGGGAACATGACTTATCCCTTAATCCCGGGGGATTGGGGGTGGGTCGTGTCAATAATGGTAACCGCGGATATGGCCTACTACTCACCTTATTGATATTTCATTGTCCAACCATCCACCGAAGAAGTGGATTTTTTTTAATGGTAATTTTTTTTAGAACTTACTTATATGTGAAAGTTCCGAAAAAATTCGACAGTATTAACAATATTTTTAAAATCAATTTAAAAAAGAAATAGTCTAATCACTTTTATTTACAAAGAAGGAGGATTTTATTACATAATATCAGAGCCGGTCCAAACATTTAGAAGCCTAGGGAAAAAATAAAAAAAATAGGTCATCAATTCGCATACTTAATTATTGAAAATATAAATTTTATAAATTGATTATATTATATTTATATTAAGAGACATCATTAAAAATTTTGTCAGGGGAAAACTCATTGGTATAAAACCCCAAACAAAGGAAAAAGAGTACCCCATGTTCAAAACATTACATTTATTTTTTTTTTTAAACAAATATTATACTTTTTTGATGAAACCAGTAAGCAATTTGCAACTTTATACAGACTTTCATATTCAATATAAGAATATAATTAAAGATAGTTTAAACTAGGAACCATTGTAGCAATGACCTTATCAGTTTATGTGAGTTCCTTGAAATCTTCCTCGCATGCGAAAAAAAATGTAATTAAGGATTCAAAGGCACAAAAAAAAACTAAAGAGGCACATTTTCTAATTTTTAACGAAGAGAAAGAATTGACATGTCATTTGTAATGTTAGATTTGAGGCTTAGACTCATAACATTGGTCCTTTGATTATATGAAAGGGCTCTCCCGTCGTCAATAATTACAGCATCCATAAGAGAAAGTTGTCAAATAGAAGTGTTCAATCAGGAAAACTGTAATAAGAATTCTATTAAATTAAATTACCTTTTTTTTGAAGTTTGAAGGAGACCCTCCTTCCGTTTTTTGCTCACTGATATCCCCCGTCTAAATTATCATTCATCTTCCAATTTTTTTAAACATAAAAAAATAAAACTTAATTTTGGGCCCTCCAACATCTTTGAGCCCGATACCTATGTCCCTCCTGCCCTCCCTATTGGCCGGTCCTGCATAATATGAACATGAAACCATTAGTCCACAACTCATATTTAATTTTTGTTTTTCAAAATTCTTTTTCTAATTGAAACGTGTGAGAGAGATACATATTGAGGGATCACAACGTATTAAACCAGCCACCAGTTTATTTTATAGGATATTACTGTCTAGTTTGCAGGTGGATCCAAAATTATATACAAAATTTCTTGGCACATTGTAAATGATATCCCAGAGAAGTTTCAATTTGATTTCACATATTTATTCCACAGATTCAAGCATCGAATAATTGCAGCAATGAAAATGTGAACAAGCACACGTATTCTGGTAACCTGAGTTTGCAACTTATTCAAACAGTTTGACAAATCGTTTTATTAGGCTTTTGATAATATGTCCTCTATCGGATTAACTTTCCTAAATTTTATTATAAAATATTTAAACGAGAATGTTAATAGAATTCTTTCAAAATTTTCGATATAAATTTGTTACCACTTCAAAAAATTTAGTTAAATAATGATCAAGATTTAAAATAAAATAAAATTTTCAGTCATAATTATAAGATAATCGATCCCAATAGCATATTTTATATTTATTGAATTAAATAAAAACAAGTGGGTTTTTTAATATTTATTTTGTGGCAATTAATTAATCAAGATTAAGTACGTGTACCATCATACTAGGATGATGATGATAACTAATTAAAAGTATAATGAACAAGATTATCCAAAATTGTACAAACACAATAGTGCTAATTAAGAAGAATCTTATCAATTATTATTCATTAATTATAAACAAATTCACACAAAGAATGACAATTGAGCCATTGACAATTCCATATAAAGAAACAGTATCGTGCCTAACGACTGATTGCAGCCTCAAGTAAGTAATTAATTCCATTTTTTTTCCCTTGGGCAACAAACAATTTTATTGATGTCCCATTGTCCCCTATGGCCTTATACAAGTATAAGTTAATCAAAATCATAGACCAGAGGCGAAAGGCACATTGGTGGCTGGCAACCAAGAACCACCGGCAATGAAGTTGCCAACGGTGAATTTGGAAGCCTCGGAGGCACTAGTAATCACATGGTAACCTCCCCATGTAACCCTATTTGCGGTCGACGAACCCGGTCCAGTGTTCATGTACTCACCATAATACAAAGTCTTCAAGGCAAAATTGCCACTCCATTCCATCCAACCGGCCGGGTTAATCAGGCTATCGAGGTATGTCTTCATAAACACGGTACGGGAATAGGCCCTCCACGGCCTCCCTAGGTATGTTTTAACTGAATTTTGGATCGGCTTTAAATCCGAAGCAGCTGTAACTTTAGAATTGTGAATTGAAATTCCTGTATTTTGATTCGGGTCAGACCGGCCTTGAGCTGTAACAGTGTTGGTTTTGTGGCTATGTACATAAATGTTACAATCTTGGATAACTACTGCAGCATTGCCGAAAATGAAATCGACAGTTCCATAGATGTCACACTCCTTGTAGAATTGCCTTTCAGAATGCACATAGAGGGTGTCTTGGTTCCCCTCAAAGCCACACCTGTAGAACACGGATAGATCGGAACCGGACCGGAGTGCCACGGCTTGACCGCTAGTTGGACCGGCAGTGTTTTGGAATGTGATGTCCTGGGCAATAAACCCATCTCCAACCACAGCTGAAATGAATAAAAACAAATCAAAATCAAATTAATTTATTCAAAGATTAATAGTGCAGTCTGGTCCTATATATAATTTAAGGGATATTCATTAATTAATCTTTGACAATATTAATATTTATTCAAAACTTCTTTAATCATATTTTTTAAACTTTACAATGATCTATAACCATCATAATAATTACTCAAAATCCAGATAAAGTTTTGAATCCATATTTAGTAACTTTTTTTTTTCCTTCTATTTTATTTTTTATGAAAACATTACTCCTACTTATAAAACTTTTTTTTTTTCACTTGTTCATTTTAAGGGGTAATGTAAGGACAATCCAAATTAAAACAAAAAAAATTAAGAGCAAGTAATCTTAAAAAATATCTGATATTAAAAAATTAAATTAATTACTTATAATTTAGAGTTTAGTGCCAAAATTCAAGAATTGAATCATAAACTATAAGTCATAATATAAGCACCACCACCCCTACCTTAAAAAAACCCCCACAACCCTTACCTAGCTAAACAACCCCACCCCCCCTCCTTTTCCACCGAACCAACCCCACATTTTCCACCTAGCTCAAACAACACAGGTTTCATTTTTAGTTTAAAAAATAATTATAATATATAAGTTTAATTGTAAAAGTATATTAAGTTTAATTATAAAATAGCTATGGAGATAAAAAAAAATTGACAATAAACATGCTAGGCTAAAAAAATAGTTGACGGACATAATTAAAATAAAAAATTATCATATTCTAATTTTTAAATAAAATATCACCTTATTAAGAATAACTAATAATTTATTAAATAATTTAATTAATTAATTAAGAATTAAGCTAGTTGATCCTGTCCTTTCATTGTCTAGACGTGGTCCATCATTTTCCATGACCAGTGAAAGTTTGGCTGTTTTGGGTAACCAGAGAAAGTAAAAATTAACAAGTCAATGGTCTCAAATAAATGACCTACAATTGAAGCCTACCTAGTACCATCCTAATATTTTTTAATTCATACGATAAATTCGTAATTAATAATGTTATTTGTATATTATTTATTGATCGAAAACGATCTTAATTAATGGCGTAAGTAAAATGATTGAATTGGGAAACAAATTCTAACTTTACTTAAAAGAGACAAATTTGACGATTTATCTCTTTTTTTTGTACGTTTTCTTTTAGCTACCCATGCATATATATGTAAAATTTATAACGAGGGTCTTACCACAATAAAAAAAAACTAGGGTTTCATTCAGAATAGAGAGCTGGTGGTGGTTATTATTTACTTACCCACGGTAGCTGAATTGAAAGTTGTAGAGCCCCCTCCAACACTTTTGCTTCCGGTGATAATAGTCTTCCCAATACCATCTCCTCTCAACATTATATTCTTCAACTTTATCTGAACATTTTCCTTATATGTTCCTGCCTTCACATATATCACATACCTCCCACTGCCTCCCCTCTTGGAAGCCGCCGTTATCGCCTCCGTCACTGTCTTGTAATTCCCCGACCCGTCTTTGGCCACCACAGCATCTGCCTTCGGAGAAGATGACTGCAAGAGCTTCCGGTCGCCGGGTTTGACCCAACTCGGGAACCCGTGCTTATATTTGTTCTGAGAGTTGTATGGAGCTTTGTTTATGGCCAAAGTGTTGCTAATCAAATTAGAAACATTATTAGACATCAAAGGAGAAAGATAATTGCTGGAGACTCTGAGGTCTAGAAACCCTTCTCGACACGTGTCAAGGTTTGTGAGGGCTGTGCTGAGCCACGTCTGAGTGTCATATTGGGTGCCCTTGGTGGAAGGATCCATGGTTTTGTTGAGCTTATGAACTGTGTGATCATAGAGCTCAAGGCAGTCAGCCCATGCAGCTTTTTCAGGGGCAGTTTGGTATTTTGAGATGAGTGAGTAAATGTTGGTTTGAGCATGGATGGCTCGATCTAGAGCAAGCAGGGTCGATATCTTGAAGAATTGGGATTTTTCTTTGATGGGGTTTTTATTTGGGTTATGGCTTAGAAACTCTTCACAGGGGCTTGGATGAGGAGTTTGGCTACACCATGTTTTCACATCATTGAGAGGGTAGCCAAATATGGACAATGGAGAAAGATAGAGGATGAGAAAAAGGGTTAAGATCATCGATCGATTTCCCATCTTCGATTCGGTGGACGGCTTCTGAGTAGTTTGTTTGAATATGGTGTGCATGGCCTAACTATGCTATATTGGGATGTTTATATAGAAGGAGCTGGTCTGTACGTATATTGGGGGAAAGTCTTGGGGTGATGGTGCGCTCTCCTCACAATTACACAATATATGGATGGACCCCTCTACATTTTGTATCATCCCTATTCTACCCGATCCCATTATTTTGTATAATAAAGGGTGTATACACCTTTTGTACTCAAGACCTTCTCGTATATTAATTGAGAGGATTGTTGATGCAAGCGTACCTGTAAGAAACTGGGTGCACATCTTTTATTATTATTTTATTTTATTATTT
Source organism: Prinsepia uniflora (assembly GCA_032719365.1). Lineage (NCBI taxonomy): Eukaryota > Viridiplantae > Streptophyta > Magnoliopsida > Rosales > Rosaceae > Prinsepia > Prinsepia uniflora. Next base: position 5,503,873 of record CM064869.1, on the reverse strand, counting down.
CAACTATATATTTAATAATTAATTCCTACATATTTCTTAATCATTTGGAATTTTGATGACTAATTTTAATTATGATGTAAATCAAATAATTGGTAGGCAGCAAGGAACTTGATATAATATTTGTAGGGCACTTGGATTAGCTTGGGGATTATATATATAGGTAGCAATATATGATGTTAATTAGGAGCGCACCTAATAACTAACAATATCTACACTTACTAATGGGTATATACTAATATACATGGCTAACGACATGATTAGGAATATAATTCAAAAAAATGTGACATGGATATTGGAAAAGGTATGAACTTCCATGCCATTGCCATATGCTATAAGTTGGGGCTCATTAATTATTTGATTTTACTCGTATTCTTCAGGGGAAAAAAATTGTATTAATTTCATGTTTTGGGAAATTTCTTAGTTCTTTTTTTTGTTTTGGGTGCTTGTCTTATACCTATTTTGATTCCCCCATAAAGAATCGTTCATTAATTTAGTTTATAATATAAGAGTTCACTGTGGTTATATATGTTTGGATGATAAATATATTGTCAAATTATCAAGAATTTAGGTTAAAATAATTTTAAAAAAAATGAAGAATTTTAAAAACGTACACATATCATAAAAGCAATTTTAATAAAAAAATACTTCGAATTTTGAATAAACATTATATTATTTTTATCATAAAAGCAATTTGAATACAACGTTTACATAAGTGCTTTTTACATAAGCACTTTGACACGATCCCTTAATTAGTTGTGGGTTGTTTGAGAAACCATGGGTGGGTTCTTCTTCGTTTTACGAATACAAGAGAAAAGATCATGCATGCAACTACGTAATCATTTTAGCACACAGCTTCTTTGTTTGAGACTTTTTTTTTTTTTTTGGATCGACCGCGCCTGGATCATGGCCGGCATGTCGTTTTTAAGATCGATGACACCGATAGGTCAACGGTCAACGTGATTATTCGCTAGCTAACTCACAAAATTACAATTCTCATTGGAATAATAATTAATTAAGTGTGATCTTTTTTAGATATACTAGATTATTTAATATATATATATATATATATATATATATATATGACCCTCGTATTCTTTTCCGACGGGCCAAACTAATAAATATTCACATATATTGTGGCAAATATATATTTTATAATCGTAATATCCAGGCATTATCAGAAGCTTTTTCTTTAATTTTGATTGCGGTTTCAAAAAAACAAAATCTTTTAATCTTTAAAAAAAAACTCATAAATCATATATGAAATTAACTATATATATATATTATGAAATATGTTGTACGTATAAGAATATAATTAAGGTCCACGTACCTATATAGTCATCAAAGTGATTATTAAAGTGACACATGCATATTATAATTAATTTAAATGTTGTGTGATTATGAGTCGATCACTGTGTCAACTTGAAGCTGATGTAAACAGCCATTATTTAATTATTTCAATATGCAGTCAATCCAATTTGCATATGTAAAAATGATATTGACATTATAAATTTATAATTAAGAATCCGTATCATACATGCAAATTTGATTGATTGAGACCGTATAGCCCCCCCCCCCCTCCCCCCCCCCCCCCCCCCCCCCCCCCCCAACGCCAACAATAATGATTTGCAAGTCAAAATTCGGGAGGGTATATATGGATGTTAATTGAATATCGACTTTGTTTTACAAGTACTCTTAAATTTGAAATTTAATTTTTTTTTATTAGACATACAATTAATGAAAACGAATATTGTACCGTTAATAATAGTGATAATTCGATTTTTTATTTTCACAAGATCGACTATTTTTCTTTGTTTAATTTATTATCTTATACGATTTCTTAAATAAATGAATTTCTAAAGCTAGACTTTGAATATATAAACTAAATATATAGGCCACTCTCATGCCTTTAGATGAAGATATATATGTATTATTTTCTTCTTAAGTAATGAAGTTTCTTCCTTAAGAAAAATTGCTTGACCATTAATTAATTCTAATGTGGATAACTCAATTTCGGTCATATTAGCTGCCTTTATTTTTATAATATTAGACTTTTGGCACCAGCTAATACGAATACTAATTTTTTCTTGTTAAAAAAGTTAAAATTAAAAAAATAAATAAGTTTTTTTAATAAGAATATTAAATACCTGAGCCACGGTCCTTTTTTTTTCCTTCCACTATTTTCATTAATTAATTATTTTTTTAATTGTAAATTTGATGTTTCATTTTACTATTATATTATTAATTATTAAATAATTTAAGGTATATTTGTCACAATATTTTGGTGAAACCTTTTAAATTTCTTAATTTTATAATAATTATTTTTTTAATTGTAAATTTGATGTTTCACTTTACTATTATATTATTAATTATTAAATAATCTAAAAGGTATATTTGTCAAAATATTTTTGTGAAACCTTTGAAATCTCTTAATTTTATAATAATATATAGAGATAATACTTCAACGTACTTATCAATTAATAATATGTGGACAAGGGCACACGCAACTGCAAAAGCCTATCGTTTGAAACACATAGAACAATTTAGGGTAGTGTATGGTCCAAGCACTTACAAGCTTATATTATTGGACAGACGATGATCATTTGTTTGGTTTTCTATATATACACGGATATTGAAGTGGGGGGTTTTGGGTATGGATTTCAACCCCCGGCTCCTACTAATACTTCGGGTTTTAGGACCTTCGTCTTTACTAAAGTCAAGTTTGAGACTTCTTATTGTACATTGAAGATATAAGAATATATACCATGTACTAAATCAGTAATATTAGTAAGCTAGTAGCCACAGCTTTTAATACAACAATATTGAGGAAAGAAAGATTACAATTTATATAGTACAAACTACATAAAAGTAGTCAAGTTATAGAGGCGATTTCAAAAAATATCTGAACTATAAAAATTTCAATTACGTACCCAAATTATATGACCATTAACAAATCAGTACCTCCGTTAGATTTTCAATCCAATTTTCTATTAAATGTATACGTTACAATTATTTAATCCACTAAGCATATGATTTGTCGAAAATTATAAGAGCATTTTCATCATTTCACTATTTTACCTTCATCATCCTCTTATCTTCTTCATCTATCTTCATCAATCATCAATCTAAGAAAAAAAATCAATTATCAATCATCATCTCATCTCTCCTCTCAATTATCAATTATCAATCAATTACCAACATACATCAGCACCGGCCTACTCTCAAGACACCAGCACCAAACCAGAAAATTCATATCCAAACCAGAGTTCCTCAAATACCAATTCCATATGAGTTCTTCAAATACCAATTTTAAAGTAGAAAATTCCTATCCAAACCAATCCTTTCAAATAATTGAAGAAAAGGCAGAAATATTGAGCAGATGAGATTTGAAGGAAGCTGGGTAGATGAAATTCAAGAGGAAAAAAAAAATTAACAAATAAAAATGCCCAGAAATATGGAAGTTTATGTGACTTGAGATATGGAAGTGCAAGAAAAAAAATTAACAAATAAAATGCCCAGAAATGCCCAAAAATTTCTCCACCGACCAGTCCGGAATCACCACCTCCACCATATTCAACACCTTGTCACTTTCAGATCCACTCCGACGCAAAGCCTTCGAAGAAAAGCTGAAATCGTCGATGGGAAAGGGCCAATTTACGCCCAATCAACTCAGATGGTTTCCTTGGAATGTACCAATCTAGGAACCCAACGCCGATCGATATTCAAGCCTTCATCACCTTCCAAAAACACATTAATAGGCTTCTCAAGGTCCAGATAGAATCCGACATGAACCAAAATGGGTTCCACTGGGACAGGTCAAAATGGGTTCTGAATTTTTAAGCGATCTCCCTCTGCTGCGAGCTGCCTAGTCTCTACGGTTTGTACAGTTTATGCTGATCTAGGAGACTTCTATACGTAGTCGAGTGGGCGGCGAATAACAACTTTTGGGTTGTGAGGAAAAAAAAGGTGGAGCTTCGGTGGTACAAAACAACGACGTCGTACGAGGTTGAGTCAGATGGGATACAAAACAACACCGTCATACGAGGAGTGTGAGAAAGATTGTGAAAGGAACTATAGTTGTTGGGGCGCAGTGTGTAACAACGCATCCGAGATTTTACATGATGGATTAACTGATCCAAACTCCGATGGGCGTCCATGGAGGACCTGGGTTTGCAAACTTTCGATACTTCTATGGAGGGATTGAATTTGCAGACTTGGGTTTTTTTTTTCTTTTATCTGAATTGGATTTGGGTTTTAGTTTTATATTCGGGGAAGATGATGAAGATTGATGAATATTGATGATTGATGAAGATAGATGAAGATGATGAATTGGGGAGGATGAAGAAGAGAAGTGGATGATGAAGGTAAAATAGTGAAATGACGAAAATGCCCTTATAGTTTTGGACAAATCATATGCTTTGTGGATTAAATAATTGTCACGTGTACATTTAACAGAAAATTGGATGGAAAATCTAACAGAGGTACCGATTTGTTAATGGTCATATATATAGTTTGGGTACCTAATTGAAACTTTTTATAATTCGGGTATTTTTTGAAATCGCGCCTATAATTTGGGTACTTTTATGTAGTTTGTCCATTTATATATTGGATATCGACCTCACGCCATTTTTAATGGGCGAACTTGAAACTTCTCATATAACGTATGAAGAGGAATGACACTAAGTCGGATACCATGATACTAAATGGCAGCCAGAATCCTGTTTTATTTATGATGATGTCTCAATTTCTGAGTGGCCAAATGCATAATTGTTCACCGTTATAGTAATAAAAAAAGCATATCACTAATATTAAAAATAATTAATAAATAATATCCAATATAATAACATATATACAATGACGGGGCTATGCCCTGGGCTAGATGTACCTTAGCTCATTCAAGTTTCCAATAAAATAATTACTAGTTAAAGTTGTAGTAAAATTCATAATTTTAATATATATATATATATATATATATAGCATATTACATTTAGGAAAATGCCAAAAAAATAATATTTCGCTTTCTATTATTCAAAATACGTGGTTAATATCAGTAATGAAGTTTAGGAGGATTTTACACACCTATTGACTCATAGGACACAACAAAATTAGATAATGATAATATTTTGTATGAGCATTAAATGTTTACTTAGTATTTTGTTATACTCTTTTCAAACTTTTATTTATGTATGGAAATGCAATTAGGGGGTGTTTGGTGGTGGAGTGAATTTTCTCCCACCCAATATATGAAGCAAAGGAGGATTTTTGGTTGGATATTCTTGGTGGATTTTGGCTTGACTATGAATGGGTGTTGGCTGGATTTTTATGATGGTTTGGCTGGAATGAAGAGGAGGCCTTAGCCAAGTTTTGTGAGTCGTTTTGGCTTATAAGTGTTGGCTGGATTTTTTGGCTTACAAGAGTTGGCTAGATTTATTTTATGAAGAGTTGGCTGGACGTTGAAGTAAAGGTGTGGCTGGGTGTTTTGGTTTTGTTTTGAAAAAAAAAAGCTGTTGGGATATGAACAGAGGAGATAAGAAAAGCGGGAGTGTACTTGGCTCACTCTGTGAGAATTGTGAATTCTCAAGCCACCAGCTAATTCCCCTTGCTTTTTTTTTTAAAAAAAATACGTTCACGGTTCAAAGTGGTGAATTGTCCCCAAAGCCAAAGCCACATGAAAGTGGCATTAATGGTTTCTACTTTTACTTACATATATATATATATATATATATATATATATATGATAGGACCCACCCCGATTATCACCCCGATAACCAAGGTGAACCCTGCTCCTGTCTGACAACCCAACACAAAAGACCGAAAACCTCACCAAAAGCACAAATTATGCTGTCAGACGAAGGAAAATTTAAGAACAACCCAGAGTCAAACGTTATACAGAGCATAGTACCAAATAAAGTAAAACAAAGCTACACACAGAGTACACGCACAACGGAAAACTGAAACCACTCCGTGAAAAACTCCGGGAAAACTCTCGAGTACTCTATGCCTTCGACGCTGCCTCAACGTCAACCCCCACGCTAGCTCCACGACCTGGAGGGCAGTTAAAACCCAGAAGATGTGAGTGGACCATAAAGAATAAAAGTTTCAAAAAAAACATTTTATAAACAAACCAGGGTTTAGCCCTCCGTTTTGAAAACATGCATGCATAACCTAATTTCTGAAAACATTTATAAATCACATTATTTTCCTCATGGAAACCACAGTAACATAAACACAGTAGGATAAACGTTATAAAACATAGCAGTAAAACATCATATACCAATATAATCATCCGATCAAACCTGCTGGATCTATCCGAGTCTTTAAACTTAATCCAGGCCACATATAATCTGAGTCTTTAAACTCCCGAGTCTTTAAACTCAACAGGCCTACGAGGGAAAATATCAATATCCGAGTCTTTAAACTCCCGAGTCTTTAAACTCAATCCGGGTCTTTAAACCCAATCCGGACCCGTCCCCCGTCAAACATAATCCGGGTCTTTAAACCCAATAACCAGATCCAGAAAATCCAATCCAAAACCGTTTGAAAACCTTTTCTAAATCCATATCCAAACCTGAATCCGAAACCACTGGTCCGAAGCCCTTCCGGCATCCAGAACCGTCATTCCGAACCCAAATTCGGAAATCCACTTTTCAACTTTAAAACCAAATCTCGCTTTCCGAAATCCGATTCCAAAATCGAAACCCTTGATCATCAAATCATGTCTCAAAGCCATTACAATCATTGAAAACTATTTATCATTTGAAATCCAAAAGCATGGCATTATAATCAGAACTCAAGCCTTTCTCGTAAAACGTGCCAAATACGTTATTTCTCGAAAAACGTGCAATAGTGTAAAACAGTTATAGCATATTCAAATAATCATGAAATCACATATAAAACCATAAATCAAGTAATTAAAAGCAGTTATGCATGCTCAGTTTAAGGAAGAAGTCCACTCACAGTTACATGGCACGTCACTCGCGTCCCGAACGCCCTGTACGTTCCTCGATGTCCTCGGGGATTCCCGATCCTGTCACAAGTCACCAAAACTAGTCACTAACACGTCAACTAAGCTCCTCCTATTTTCCCCCAATTTTCCCGAACTTCGAACATAACCAACTGGGACCCTAAACCTTCAACCTTGTAGTACTAACCCGAAACAACGTCTGATCGTCCCGAAACCTATCCCAAAAGACTCGTTACAACGTTTAGACCAAAAACTATGTTGGAAGGTTCGCCGGAATCCTCCCCATGCGCCCCCACGCGCCGCCCAAAGTGGCTGCGCGTGGGCCTCAAGCGCATGCGCACAGATACTATTCATCGTCTTCCTCAGCCACTCGACCGGTCTGAACCGGCTTTCCCGGTTCTCCGTCCTTCCTCCACCATTGTCTTCGTCCTCAACCCAGTAATCCATTCCCTTCAATCAAACACGTCAACACGGCCTCAATCTCATCCTCCCAACTCGAAACAGAAACCACCTGTAAACCCCTGTTCTCGCTCCCGGCCAACCGTCTACTCCCCCGTCACGGCTTCGAACCCTAGAGCTCCCTAGGACCCTACTGAACCCACTAGATCTCACCAGACACCTCGACTCGTTCTCAAAAGCCACGACTTTCACTTTGAAATCCATCGACAAAACAGAGCAAGCAAAGGGAAACCAGAAATTACCTGCACTCAGGCCGCCACCGTGAGCTCCACCGTGCCTACTCGACTCCCCAAGTCCTCCTCCGTCCTCTGAACACCACCAGCCACCACAATTGATCCAGCACGGCAGCACCACCACCAAACTCCCTCTCTGTTTTACAGAGAACTCACTCTCTCCTCACACACCAACACTCGACTCTCAATCTTCTCAGCACAACCTTGCACTCTCAACCTCCATCTGATCACACTCACACACTCAAAGGCACACTCACTTGCTGCACTTCGATCGATTCTTCCCTCAGTCCCAGTCTCTGTTCTCCCTCTTCGAACACGACTAACACACACACAGCCACCTGTCACAATCCCATGGTCCCTAACTCAAAATATCCAATTGCACCTGTTCACTTGTCCTCATCTTCTTTGCACAATTCCCAAGGCACCAAAAAGACCAAAATGCCCCTCTTGTCCAACTTTACAGTTTTACCCCTCACGTTCTAGACCCGTATCTCGCTCGTCCGACGTCCGATTAAAGCATGCCGCCTATCGTTGAACACAGGACAACGAGATTTATCTAACGGTCTTCGGTCTACGTGAAAACGACAAGTCTAGCAAAAAGTCAACTTTACCCCTTCGTTTACCCAAATTACGGTAATGCCCTCAACCTTCCAAACATCATAACTTCCTCCTCGGATGTCGGAATCGGGCGTGCCACCTATCTGCGGACTCGTGACGTCCCGAAATACATTACGGTCATCGGTCAATGTCCAATTGACAACCCGAACTAAAAGTCAACATTTTGCCCAACCTGGGGCAAAATCATCTTTCTACGCTAACAGTCCAAAAGTAACCCACTAACTACCGATTAACCCAGTTAATCCACCACTAATCACCTCACTAATCCTAACTTCCGGGACGGGTCCTTACAATCTACCCTCCTTAAAATAATTTCGTCCCCGAAATTCCATAGCTCGTTCCCGACACCTGGGGTTTCCTACCCGGTAAGCAGCTCTCGCCAAAACAAATACTCTGGAAAGTTCCTAACCTATCATCTCCACCTTGGGTATTTCACAACACGCCCACTACCAGTTCAACACTGCTGACCCTCTCTCAGTACGACTAGAACTTCATGGTATACGCTAGGGAAAACTCTACGAACGTAAAGAAACAAAGATATTTTAAAATACCTCATTTAAGCGTACCCAATAGAGTCCATAGAGTACTTCCTCTCGTACAACCACCTACACCTTCTGGAAACCAACTCAAAGTTCTCAACCAGACTCCCGGTCTCTTGGTAACTCAACCACTACTTTACTTTCACCCACTGCTGCTCCGACCACCCTGTCGGAATAAATCAACAAAGTCTTAAAGGCACTCCTAGATTGTGGGTTCTCTCAATAACCTCATATCGATCAGTTATAGTCACTCCTTTCCAAGTCCTTCCGTCACTTCAAGTCACCTAGGGAACATCCTAACTCTACCACGGAATCCATAAAAAATGTGTACACAACTAAGGATAGTAAAAGTACCTGTCACTGCACCGGGCGCTGACTGAGCCTCCTGCTGAGTCATCGTAAACACTCGGGCCTGGGGTCCTGAAGATCTACCACGTCCCCTCAAACTACTAGTGGCACCACTACCTCCTCTGGTACCTGCTGTCCCTGACGCTGACGCCATGCTCCGTCCGGGCTCTGCCACACCTCGGCCTACGCCACCCTCATGTGGTAACATCGGACAGTCACGTCGGAAGTGACCTCGCTCCCCACAGTAGTAACAAACATCCCGACTTGGTCCACCATTCGGTCTCCTGGTGGATGCAACAGATGTCGCACTGGTTTGCGGAGTCGGCTGTGCTCGGTGTCCTCGGAACTCTGAATTCTGGAAACTACTAGGTCTGCCAAAACGATCATCGCCCGCAAATGATGCTCCACTGTAATTGCCCCTCTTCGGTACCCTCTGGCTCGAAGCTCCAGAAAAATGTGGCTCCCGGCGTCATACCGGCAAGCTAGCCTCAACCTTCACCACAACATCCGACAACTCTCGGAGGGTCACAAACGATCCAGCTATCACTATGGCTCGAATCTCGCCTCGCAGGCCCAACTCAAACCTACGACACTTCTCGGCTTCAGTGGCCACAAACGCAGGAGAAAAACGAGACAACATCTGAAATTTCTGCTCGTACTCAGCCACACTCATACTCCCCTGTTGGAGTTGCAGAAACTCAGCCTCCTTGGCATCACGGAAAGAACGAGGGTAATACTGATCCAAAAACCGCTCCATGGACGTCTCCAAGGTCACTGTGTGGGCGTACCAGCCAGATAACTCGAGGGTATACCACCACTCGTACGCCGGACCATCCAGTAAAAAGGTAGCCAGTAACACTCGATCCTCCGGTGGGCATCACATCACTGCGAAAATCCGATCAAGTCTCATGATCCACCTCTGGGCTTCTTCAGGGTCGGCCCCACCACTAAACGACGTAGCCCCGAGCCGCTGGGCTCGCTCAATCGTAGCACTCTCCGCATCTCTCGCCGCATTTTCAGGTCGTGGATGGGGTTCACGTCTCGGAGACATAGTCAACCACACGCTGAAAGAGGCATAGAATCAGTTAAACAACCTAAACACAACCTCGCAACAGACACAAACCGAGAAACCTATGCTCTGACACCAATTGACATGACCCACCCCGATTATCACCCCCATAACCGAGGTGATCCCTGCTCCCGTCTGACAACCCAAAACAAAAGACCGAAACCCTCACCAAAACCACAAATTATACTGTCAGACGAAGGAGAATTTAAGAACAACCCAGAGTCAAACGTTATACAGAGCATAGTACCAAATAAAGTAAAACAAAGCTACACACAGAGTACACGCACAACGGAAAACTGAAACCACTCCGGGAAAAACTCCGGGAAAACTCTCGAGTACTCTATGCCTCCGACGCTGCCTCAACGTCAACCCCAGCGCTAGCTCCACGACCTGGAGGGCAGTTAAACACCAGAAGGTGTGAGTGGACCATAAAGAATAAAAGTTTCAAAAAAAACATTTTATAAACAAACCAGGGTTTAGCCTTCCGTTTTGAAAACATGCATCCATAACCCAATGTCTGAAAACAGTTATAAATCACATTATTTTCCCCATGGAAACCACAGTAACATAAACACAGTAGGATAAACGTTATAAAACATAGCAGTAAAACATCATATACCATATAATCATCCGATCAAACCCGCTGGATCTATCCGAGTCTTTAAACTCCCGAGTCTTTAAACTCAATCCAGGCCTCATATAATCCGAGTCTTTAAACTCCAGAGTCTTTAAACTCAATAGGCCTACGGGGGAAAATATCAATATTCGAGTCTTTAAACTCAATCCGGGTCTTTAAACCCAATCTGGGCCCGTCCCCCGTCAAACATAATCCGGGTCTTTAAACCCAATAACCAGATCCAGCAAATCCAATCCAAAATTGTTTGAAAACCTTTTCTAAATCCATATCCAAACCCGAATCCGAAACCACTGGTCCGAAGCCCTTCCGGCATCTAGAACCGTCATTCCGAACCCAAATTCGGAAATCCACTTTTCAACTTTAAAACCAAATCTCGCTTTTCGAAATCCGATTCCAAAATCAAAACCCTTAATCATCAAATCATGTCTCAAAGCCATTACAATCATTGAAAATCATTTATCGTTTGAAATCCAAAAGCATGACATTATAATCAGAACTCAAGCCTTTCTCGTAAAACGTGCCAAATACGTTATTTCTCGAAAACTTGCTGTAACGACCCGTCCTGAATTCCGGGATTAGTTTAGTGACTAATCTTGATTAGCGAGGTTGAACGGTAGTTAGTAGGGCGGAATCGGACAAATTGTGCAAAATGACCGTTTTGCCCCTGGTCGTGGGCAAAATGTTGACTTTTTGTTCGGGCGGTCAAATGGACTTTGACCGATGACCGTGACGTAGTTCGGGACGTCACGAGTTCATAGACAGGCGGCACGTTCGATTCCGACATTCGTAGTGAAAGTTATGGTGTTCGGAAGTTGAGGGGTATTTTGGTAATTTGGCTTATTAGGGGCCAAATGTTGACTTTTTGATCGGGAGGTCCGATGGGCGAGGGCCAAGGACCGTTACGTAGGTATCGTCGATACGAATCCAACGACAGGCGGCATGCCGAAATCGGAGATTCGACGACAACGTTATGGTCAAGGAAACGAACTAACGAACCGAGGCCCCGATTAAAATAATATTATAATAGTGAATAGTGACCGTTGACTGTGCACCTCTGGATGAGTGACAAGTGTCACCCATCCCCTAATCTAAGCCCTAAAACCTGATCCATGTCTCCCTACATCATCATTACAACCTCATTATCACCATTAATCTAAACTAATTAATCCCCATAATTCTCCTTCTGTGTCTTTGAACCCGTGAGCAACTGAGTGTGAGGGATGGGGGAATTGGCTGATTTCTTGCAGCAAAATTGGGAGAATTGAGTGAGTTTGATGACTGTATTAACTGAGTGAATCACGGGAGACAGAGTGTGGGGGGGCTGAAGCAAAAAAACCGAAAATTGAGTTTGGGAGGGAAATTCGAAATCAAATCATAGGGCCGTGGGGATTGAATTGGGGATTACCTTCAGCTTCCTGGGAGTGCCACGATCTTAATTGTCGAAGAAACGAGAAGAATTGGTGCCGTTTTGGCTCTGAACGGGCTTGGTGACAGAGGAGGAATTTCGAGGTTGAGTCGTGATCGTGGAGTGTTTAGACGACGGAATTGAGGTGGGGAACTTGCTTATCATGACCCCACGATGCTTCTGGGTTCGTCAATTGAAAGGAAACGGTCGTGGTTGACGAAACTCCATGCTTGAACAGTGACTGTGTTCGAGCTTGAGTTCATTGGGTTAGAGGTGAGATTGTACGAAATTAATCTTGTAGAAATGATCCTTACACTCTCACGATACTCACTGTGTTAATTAATTTGAAAAACAGGGTCGAAATCTATGAACCCGAATCGGAGACCCGTCGAGGATCGATCGATAGTCGTGAGGCTTTAGACCACCATTCGAGAAATTGAACTTGCAGAACTTAATTATAGTTGGATTGGAAGGGATCAGTTGAAAGAACGGATCGAATTGAGGTTAAATTGAATGAGATTGAATCGGGTCTGTTCGCGGGTTTTTCAACCCGTTTACCAGACAAACGGGCGAAGGGGATGACTGTGCTGGTACTGTAGCTGGCGCGTGGCTTCCACGCGCAGCCGCTTGCGGCGGCGCGTGGTGGCGCGTGATTGGGAATCTTGAGGTGAGGTCAACATGACTTTTAATCCATTCGATGTAACGGACATTTTGGAATTGGTTTCGGGTCGATCGGACACCGTCTCGATATTCTTCGGGATGTCCGAAGGTTTTAAATTAAGTTTAAAAATAAGTAAAAATTCGGGAAAATTACGGGACTTTGATAGGATGTTAATGATGAGGTTAGTGACCCTCTAATGTGATTTGGACAGGATTGGGAGTCCCGGTGATAGTGGTGTGGCCCGGGAGGGCCGGTGGCACGCGTATCGAGGCACACGGTTAAAACGGTCTGTGAGTGGACTTTGGTTTTATAAATTCTATGCATGCTTAAATGTTTTACATGGATTATGATTGTGATTGTATGATGTTGGTTTGGTTGTTGGTAAATTGTACGGTTTCACATATTTCGAGGCGATTTACGTGCTTGCACGTAAATCGAGGTTTTCTGGTTTTACATGGATTTCCCATATTTATGACTTGGATATAATGTGATGAAATGGTTTTGAAATTGGAAATATGAACTCGGGCTTGAGGCCCAATTATGTTGGAAATTTCGGACTTGGAGTCCATTTGAATATCGGGCCGGGGGCCCAGTTGGTTAATGAAATCGGGCCAGGGGCCCAGTTGGTATGAAATCGGGCTGAGACCCATTTGAGTTATATTATCGAGCCAGGGGCCCAGTTGATTTGTGAATTCGGGCCGTGGGCCCAGCGGGTTTATAAGGTCGGGTTGCAGGCCCAATTGGTTTACAAATCGGGCCGTGGGCCCAGTGGTTCATAAAATCGGGCATGAGGCCCAGTTGGATTATAAATGTGATTTTGGGTCAGGGACCCTATATTTAATAATTGTAATTTTGGGTCAGGGACCCTAAATGGAATTATGTGGTTTTATGGAAATTTCGGGCAGGGCCCAATGGTAATAATGTGATAAAAGGATTTAATAAAACTGTTTTCCATATACCATCTGGATACAAGGATATATGATGGTCTCCTCCAGATGTCTGGGACACTGGGGAAGTCACGGTGCATTGCCTGCGAGGGGTCATTATACGGAGCAGCCGGACCGTATGATGACTCAGGAGCAGGATTGCTATGATTGACGTCAGGGACGTCAGACATCAGGGATGTCAGATATATGGACCCGGAGAGACCCCGGGCAGCACGCGTAGCTTATGAAACCGTGAGATATGACGTCAGGGACGTCTAGCGTCTGGGACGCTACGCATCTGGGATGCTGGTGATGGTAATGGAAAAATATGGTTTAATGAATAAAATGGCTTATTGGTTGGATATGTGTTATGTGGTAAAAATGGATTATTGGTTATGAAATGGTATGTCGGGTCAGGGACCCTAAATGGTTTCGGATTTTAAATTGATGTTCAATTATGGTCGTGGGTGGTGGCCCACATGGTTTTAATATGTATGGTGGTGGTATTCCACGGTTTTGGGCTGAGTTCCCACACTTGGTTTTTGGTTAACGGTTTTTGGGCTAAGGCCCTAATGGCTCGGTTGAGCAAACGTTTTGGTTACTGGTTTTTGGTGGCATGCATACGTTTTTATTGGAGGGCATAAATGTCTTATAAATGTATTTGGTAAACTTATTGGTTTTTGTCCACTCACAGCTTTTGGTTTTAATGCCCTTCAGGTTGATCACGGATGCGACTGCAGCAGAGACTGGGACATTGCACACCTCCTCCATCGATCCTTGCGCACTCTGGATGCCCCGTTTGGGCAGTGATTCTTGGTTATCCCTTGTCTAACACCCCTTGTTGGACGGGAGCAGGGCATATTCCATGTTAATCCCGGGTGGATTGGGATGGGTCCTGTCAACTTGGTATCAGAGCATGGTTACTCTATTTGTGCGCGCAGGTCGAGGGTGTGATGTCTCATTGGGCTGCAATTCGTTATCAACCTGATAGATAGTTTTTGGGTTTGGATAGTGGATGGAGTGCAATTGGCCCGATACGCCGTGCGTTAATGTGATTCGACCCAAGTGGGGTTGATTGTGGTGAACTGGTATAGTGGGACCGTCGGTTCGGTCATGTGATATTGGATTATTGTGCTGCTAGGTGCAGCTAGGTTCGGGGAACCTCATGTGAGTAATGGTCTAAAATGTGAACCCTTGTGGTGGTTTCTAGTGTGAGGGATGTTGGTTCATCGGAGTTGGCCGATGACCTAGTGGTGGAACCCACGTTGATGGGATGGTAGGATTGGATCTGACGTCTATTCGATGTCTAGACCGCGGGGTCGGTCAGGTTGTGGATTTTATATTACGGAAAGCTGTTTGGTTCGGTTGAACCATAGGGTGTGATTGTGGAACCCTAATACTAAAAAGGTAAACCTTAATTGTGACTAGTGGATGAGAACTTGTGCTGCGACGAGTGGCTGAGGTCATGGATGACCATGTGGATAACTCTAGTGAGTCTTGTCAGAATTATGAGATCCGATCTACGGATACGGTTCTGAGATAAATTATGGAATCCCGTGTTGGATCGGGTATTGGTGTGATGTGTGGATGCGGATCTCGATAGCAATGACAGTTAGTCGGAAGTCATATGGAGATGACTGGCTATCAAGGGAAATCAGTGTGGTCATAATACTTGGGGACGTTCAGGGAACGTTCATTTTCCTGATGTGGATTGTCAGAATAGTGGTACCCATAGTCGTGAGGTACGGGATCGTCGTTCCGTATGAACGGAGATCCAGGGTTGTCGTATTTGCACACGGTGTGCAGTATGGATGTTTGCGGGGTTGGTACTTTTGTGCTGATGCTAGTATGGATGCATGTGTGCTGATACTAGTGTTGTTGATAGAGTGTTGGTGCTGGTACTAGCGCTGGTGCTAGTGTCGGTAATGGTGTTGACGATGAGCCACAAATTGGGTGTGACTCCGTCATGATGAACATATGTTCGGTCTTTGAGATTCGGTAGTGGTTGAGGGATGGACTGGATGGGATCCAGTTAAGATTGTGCTGTGTTGGGATAAGTTCCAATAGTGGTAAGATAACCAGTAAGGAGTGGATTAAAAAGGGTGTAATTGAGACTTGAGTAATCTTGGGATGACGTCCCCTATGTCATGTTAATTGGTGGATTTGGGGGAGTTGTTGGCAACTCCAAAGTTAGTGTGATTTATGTTTTTAAATATCCCTAAAATGTACATAGAAATGATTAAAACTGGAAAAGACGAGGAAAACCATTAGTGGTATAAAGGTAGGAATTTGTAATTGAGAACTTGGGAAACCGAGTGTTGAACCTGTAAAGGTCGGGATGTGCGAACGGAACAATAACGGATTGATTGTGGACACGGGGTTGTCCAAGTGAATTGAGGAGTTAGGAAGTCTAGTGGTTAGACTTGACGTCTTGTTGGGAGCATGTCTGTTTCCAACATGGTTGGAACCTTAGTGTCGAGGAGCGTTGTGATTGGGGAACGAGAGTGGTGCTCGTTTTTGGTGATTGGTATTCCGAAGTCATTGGGGTTGACTTCTTGCTTTCTGCCCTGGCAGACATTGACTGTAGTTACCAGTACGTTGAGCGTGTATTGGTTGGTGAGCTCTTGTGTGTTGCGAGGTCATTAGGAGGAGCTACGTATTCGAAATTAGGTAAACGAGATTTCTCATTTTCTGCTTGGTGGCAGACGATGTGGTGTTACATGGCGTAGTGAGTGCAGTGAGTCTGGTTGCATCCACGTAGGATGAGTATTGGTGTCATCATGTTGGATCATCCTTGGTTTTTCCTAGGTGGAATGACAAGGATTGATACAGGGTAATCCGTGAGAATCCGCAGTCTCGACGTGTCTCGTCGTTGACTGATCTGTCTAGTTGTCGGAGTCGATTGTCGATCGGTGTGGCGATCTAGGATTTTGACGTTATTGTCAGGGACACAGTGTCTATCTGGGTCGTGATCTTGATGATTCAGATAGGGGGAGAGTATATCACTCTTACCTTGGTACAGGAGTCGTAAATGACGAGGTTGAACTTCTTTTCGAAGTGGGGCCCGTATGGTATTTTACTCGGGTGAGTAGGTTTTCAAGGTAGTTGACTTTGTCAACCTTAGACGTGTGGAGGTTGGATTGGCTTCCCTATGAAGTCAATCAAGTGTATTGAATGGGTAACCGATAGGTTTGGTTTTGGTGTGTCTTGGTAAATGTGAATGAGATTTCGGGATTTGGAATCGAATTTCTGGGTGACGATTCAGGATTCGATTTTGGAACTTGAAAGTATATTTCCGGATTTGGGTACGGAATGGTTATTCCAAATGCTAGCTTACGGAATAATGATTTCGGATTCGGATTTGGATATGAATTAAAAGGTGATGTCTGGGCTTGGATCCGGGATTTCTTACGAAATTGCGGATTCAGATTCGGAATTGGAACTAGATGTTGGGTGGAGTTTCGATTTGTCTCATGCTGGATTGGGCAAACGTACTCCATTATTGGAACGCGTTCGGCTATGACCTAGGTGGTTGTAGTCTAGTTATTAGGTAGATGTGTGTACTTCGTACATGGTTCGAGGTACAATACTTGTAGACTTGTGATGTCTAGTTACGGTATACGGGATATACCCGAGGTGTGTTGGTGAACGTGTTGGTAGTCGGATTGGTTCCGATACCATGGGATTGGTTGTGGATCGGACATTATTATGCAATGGGTCATGGTAATTCCGATGTGTTTAATTACACACAGGTCGTGTGAAATGTCGGTAAGGGTATTGGTGAGTCGAGTACGTTGGTGGCATGTGTAGCCACGAGTGAGTCTAGTGTCAGTTTTCGACTGACAACAACTGTGTGGTGACAGATTGTCAGGATGTGTCAACATAGATTGTTGAGTGGGGTCAGCTGACTCCTAGTGGGAGTGGGAAAGGAACCGTCGAGTTGTTGCGTCAACGAGAGGGTGGATTTGACAAGTGGTGTCAAATTCGAAACAAGTAGTTTCAGTCATTCGACGGGGTCGAATGTAGTCGTTGCGTTTTGAGTATTAGTGGTACGTAGAGTGCAGACAAGTTTTGCCTGGTTAGTTGGTGTACGGGTGTACACGTGTTGCGTGGTCGATTCCACTTTCCACGGGGTGTTTGTGGAATCAGGGTAATCGAGTTTCGAGGACGAAATTTATTAAGGAGGGAAGTACGTTGAGTTTAGAGCGGTTGGAATTTCGAGGACGAAATTTATTAAGGAGGGAAGGTTGTAACGACCCGTCCCGAATTCCGGGATTAGTTTAGTGACTAATCTTGATTAGCGAGGTTGAACGGTGGTTAGTAGGGCGGAATCGGACAAATTGTGCAAAATGACCGTTTTGCCCCTGGTCGTGGGCAAAATGTTGACTTTTTGTTCGGGCGGTCAAATGGACTTTGACCGATGACCGTGACGTAGTTCGGGACGTCACGAGTTCATAGACAGGCGGCACGTTCGATTCCGACATTCGTAGTGAAAGTTATGGTGTTCGGAAGTTGAGGGGTATTTTGGTAATTTGGCTTATTAGGGGCCAAATGTTGACTTTTTGATCGGGAGGTCCGATGGGCGAGGGCCAAGGACCGTTACGTAGGTATCGTCGATACGAATCCAACGACAGGCGGCATGCCGAAATCGGAGATTCGACGACAACGTTATGGTCAAGGAAACGAACTAACGAACCGAGGCCCCGATTAAAATAATATTATAATAGTGAATAGTGACCGTTGACTGTGCACCTCTGGATGAGTGACAAGTGTCACCCATCCCCTAATCTAAGCCCTAAAACCTGATCCATGTCTCCCTACATCATCATTACAACCTCATTATCACCATTAATCTAAACTAATTAATCCCCATAATTCTCCTTCTGTGTCTTTGAACCCGTGAGCAACTGAGTGTGAGGGATGGGGGAATTGGCTGATTTCTTGCAGCAAAATTGGGAGAATTGAGTGAGTTTGATGACTGTATTAACTGAGTGAATCACGGGAGACAGAGTGTGGGGGGGCTGAAGCAAAAAAACCGAAAATTGAGTTTGGGAGGGAAATTCGAAATCAAATCATAGGGCCGTGGGGATTGAATTGGGGATTACCTTCAGCTTCCTGGGAGTGCCACGATCTTAATTGTCGAAGAAACGAGAAGAATTGGTGCCGTTTTGGCTCTGAACGGGCTTGGTGACAGAGGAGGAATTTCGAGGTTGAGTCGTGATCGTGGAGTGTTTAGACGACGGAATTGAGGTGGGGAACTTGCTTATCATGACCCCACGATGCTTCTGGGTTCGTCAATTGAAAGGAAACGGTCGTGGTTGACGAAACTCCATGCTTGAACAGTGACTGTGTTCGAGCTTGAGTTCATTGGGTTAGAGGTGAGATTGTACGAAATTAATCTTGTAGAAATGATCCTTACACTCTCACGATACTCACTGTGTTAATTAATTTGAAAAACAGGGTCGAAATCTATGAACCCGAATCGGAGACCCGTCGAGGATCGATCGATAGTCGTGAGGCTTTAGACCACCATTCGAGAAATTGAACTTGCAGAACTTAATTATAGTTGGATTGGAAGGGATCAGTTGAAAGAACGGATCGAATTGAGGTTAAATTGAATGAGATTGAATCGGGTCTGTTCGCGGGTTTTTCAACCCGTTTACCAGACAAACGGGCGAAGGGGATGACTGTGCTGGTACTGTAGCTGGCGCGTGGCTTCCACGCGCAGCCGCTTGCGGCGGCGCGTGGTGGCGCGTGATTGGGAATCTTGAGGTGAGGTCAACATGACTTTTAATCCATTCGATGTAACGGACATTTTGGAATTGGTTTCGGGTCGATCGGACACCGTCTCGATATTCTTCGGGATGTCCGAAGGTTTTAAATTAAGTTTAAAAATAAGTAAAAATTCGGGAAAATTACGGGACTTTGATAGGATGTTAATGATGAGGTTAGTGACCCTCTAATGTGATTTGGACAGGATTGGGAGTCCCGGTGATAGTAGTGTGGCCCGGGAGGGCCGGTGGCACGCGTATCGAGGCACACGGTTAAAACGGTCTGTGAGTGGACTTTGGTTTTATAAATTCTATGCATGCTTAAATGTTTTACATGGATTATGATTGTGATTGTATGATGTTGGTTTGGTTGTTGGTAAATTGTACGGTTTCACGTATTTCGAGGCGATTTACGTGCTTGCACGTAAATCGAGGTTTTCTGGTTTTACATGGATTTCCCATATTTATGACTTGGATATAATGTGATGAAATGGTTTTGAAATTGGAAATATGAACTCGGGCTTGAGGCCCAATTATGTTGGAAATTTCGGACTTGGAGTCCATTTGAATATCGGGCCGGGGGCCCAGTTGGTTAATGAAATCGGGCCAGGGGCCCAGTTGGTATGAAATCGGGCTGAGACCCATTTGAGTTATATTATCGGGCCAGGGGCCCAGTTGATTTGTGAATTCGGGCCGTGGGCCCAGCGGGTTTATAAGGTCGGGTTGCAGGCCCAATTGGTTTACAAATCGGGCCGTGGGCCCAGTGGTTCATAAAATCGGGCATGAGGCCCAGTTGGATTATAAATGTGATTTTGGGTCAGGGACCCTATATTTAATAATTGTAATTTTGGGTCAGGGACCCTAAATGGAATTATGTGGTTTTATGGAAATTTCGGGCAGGGCCCAATGGTAATAATGTGATAAAAGGATTTAATAAAACTGTTTTCCATATACCATCTGGATACAAGGATATATGATGGTCTCCTCCAGATGTCTGGGACACTGGGGAAGTCACGGTGCATTGCCTGCGAGGGGTCATTATACGGAGCAGCCGGACCGTATGATGACTCAGGAGCAGGATTGCTATGATTGACGTCAGGGACGTCAGACATCAGGGATGTCAGATATATGGACCCGGAGAGACCCCGGGCAGCACGCGTAGCTTATGAAACCGTGAGATATGACGTCAGGGACGTCTAGCGTCTGGGACGCTACGCATCTGGGATGCTGGTGATGGTAATGGAAAAATATGGTTTAATGAATAAAATGGCTTATTGGTTGGATATGTGTTATGTGGTAAAAATGGATTATTGGTTATGAAATGGTATGTCGGGTCAGGGACCCTAAATGGTTTCGGATTTTAAATTGATGTTCAATTATGGTCGTGGGTGGTGGCCCACATGGTTTTAATATGTATGGTGGTGGTATTCCACGGTTTTGGGCTGAGTTCCCACACTTGGTTTTTGGTTAACGGTTTTTGGGCTAAGGCCCTAATGGCTCGGTTGAGCAAACGTTTTGGTTACTGGTTTTTGGTGGCATGCATACGTTTTTATTGGAGGGCATAAATGTCTTATAAATGTATTTGGTAAACTTATTGGTTTTTGTCCACTCACAGCTTTTGGTTTTAATGCCCTTCAGGTTGATCACGGATGCGACTGCAGCAGAGACTGGGACATTGCACACCTCCTCCATCGATCCTTGCGCACTCTGGATGCCCCGTTTGGGCAGTGATTCTTGGTTATCCCTTGTCTAACACCCCTTGTTGGACGGGAGCAGGGCATATTCCATGTTAATCCCGGGTGGATTGGGATGGGTCCTGTCAACTTGGTATCAGAGCATGGTTACTCTATTTGTGCGCGCAGGTCGAGGGTGTGATGTCTCATTGGGCTGCAATTCGTTATCAACCTGATAGATAGTTTTTGGGTTTGGATAGTGGATGGAGTGCAATTGGCCCGATACGCCGTGCGTTAATGTGATTCGACCCAAGTGGGGTTGATTGTGGTGAACTGGTATAGTGGGACCGTCGGTTCGGTCATGTGATATTGGATTATTGTGCTGCTAGGTGCAGCTAGGTTCGGGGAACCTCATGTGAGTAATGGTCTAAAATGTGAACCCTTGTGGTGGTTTCTAGTGTGAGGGATGTTGGTTCATCGGAGTTGGCCGATGACCTAGTGGTGGAACCCACGTTGATGGGATGGTAGGATTGGATCTGACGTCTATTCGATGTCTAGACCGCGGGGTCGGTCAGGTTGTGGATTTTATATTACGGAAAGCTGTTTGGTTCGGTTGAACCATAGGGTGTGATTGTGGAACCCTAATACTAAAAAGGTAAACCTTAATTGTGACTAGTGGATGAGAACTTGTGCTGCGACGAGTGGCTGAGGTCATGGATGACCATGTGGATAACTCTAGTGAGTCTTGTCAGAATTATGAGATCCGATCTACGGATACGGTTCTGAGATAAATTATGGAATCCCGTGTTGGATCGGGTATTGGTGTGATGTGTGGATGCGGATCTCGATAGCAATGACAGTTAGTCGGAAGTCATATGGAGATGACTGGCTATCAAGGGAAATCAGTGTGGTCATAATACTTGGGGACGTTCAGGGAACGTTCATTTTCCTGATGTGGATTGTCAGAATAGTGGTACCCATAGTCGTGAGGTACGGGATCGTCGTTCCGTATGAACGGAGATCCAGGGTTGTCGTATTTGCACACGGTGTGCAGTATGGATGTTTGCGGGGTTGGTACTTTTGTGCTGATGCTAGTATGGATGCATGTGTGCTGATACTAGTGTTGTTGATAGAGTGTTGGTGCTGGTACTAGCGCTGGTGCTAGTGTCGGTAATGGTGTTGACGATGAGCCACAAATTGGGTGTGACTCCGTCATGATGAACATATGTTCGGTCTTTGAGATTCGGTAGTGGTTGAGGGATGGACTGGATGGGATCCAGTTAAGATTGTGCTGTGTTGGGATAAGTTCCAATAGTGGTAAGATAACCAGTAAGGAGTGGATTAAAAAGGGTGTAATTGAGACTTGAGTAATCTTGGGATGACGTCCCCTATGTCATGTTAATTGGTGGATTTGGGGGAGTTGTTGGCAACTCCAAAGTTAGTGTGATTTATGTTTTTAAATATCCCTAAAATGTACATAGAAATGATTAAAACTGGAAAAGACGAGGAAAACCATTAGTGGTATAAAGGTAGGAATTTGTAATTGAGAACTTGGGAAACCGAGTGTTGAACCTGTAAAGGTCGGGATGTGCGAACGGAACAATAACGGATTGATTGTGGACACGGGGTTGTCCAAGTGAATTGAGGAGTTAGGAAGTCTAGTGGTTAGACTTGACGTCTTGTTGGGAGCATGTCTGTTTCCAACATGGTTGGAACCTTAGTGTCGAGGAGCGTTGTGATTGGGGAACGAGAGTGGTGCTCGTTTTTGGTGATTGGTATTCCGAAGTCATTGGGGTTGACTTCTTGCTTTCTGCCCTGGCAGACATTGACTTTAGTTACCAGTACGTTGAGCGTGTATTGGTTGGTGAGCTCTTGTGTGTTGCGAGGTCATTAGGAGGAGCTACGTATTCGAAATTAGGTAAACGAGATTTCTCATTTTCTGCTTGGTGGCAAACGATGTGGTGTTACATGGCGTAGTGAGTGCAGTGAGTCTGGTTGCATCCACGTAGGATGAGTATTGGTGTCATCATGTTGGATCATCCTTGGTTTTTCCTAGGTGGAATGACAAGGATTGATACAGGGTAATCCGTGAGAATCCGCAGTCTCGACGTGTCTCGTCGTTGACTGATCTGTCTAGTTGTCGGAGTCGATTGTCGATCGGTGTGGCGATCTAGGATTTTGACGTTATTGTCAGGGACACAGTGTCTATCTGGGTCGTGATCTTGATGATTCAGATAGGGGGAGAGTATATCACTCTTACCTTGGTACAGGAGTCGTAAATGACGAGGTTGAACTTCTTTTCGAAGTGGGGCCCGTATGGTATTTTACTCGGGTGAGTAGGTTTTCAAGGTAGTTGACTTTGTCAACCTTAGACGTGTGGAGGTTGGATTGGCTTCCCTATGAAGTCAATCAAGTGTATTGAATGGGTAACCGATAGGTTTGGTTTTGGTGTGTCTTGGTAAATGTGAATGAGATTTCGGGATTTGGAATCGAATTTCTGGGTGACGATTCAGGATTCGATTTTGGAACTTGAAAGTATATTTCCGGATTTGGGTACGGAATGGTTATTCCAAATGCTAGCTTACGGAATAATGATTTCGGATTCGGATTTGGATATGAATTAAAAGGTGATGTCTGGGCTTGGATCCGGGATTTCTTACGAAATTGCGGATTCAGATTCGGAATTGGAACTAGATGTTGGGTGGAGTTTCGATTTGTCTCATGCTGGATTGGGCAAACGTACTCCATTATTGGAACGCGTTCGGCTATGACCTAGGTGGTTGTAGTCTAGTTATTAGGTAGATGTGTGTACTTCGTACATGGTTCGAGGTACAATACTTGTAGACTTGTGATGTCTAGTTACGGTATACGGGATATACCCGAGGTGTGTTGGTGAACGTGTTGGTAGTCGGATTGGTTCCGATACCATGGGATTGGTTGTGGATCGGACATTATTATGCAATGGGTCATGGTAATTCCGATGTGTTTAATTACACACAGGTCGTGTGAAATGTCGGTAAGGGTATTGGTGAGTCGAGTACGTTGGTGGCATGTGTAGCCACGAGTGAGTCTAGTGTCAGTTTTCGACTGACAACAACTGTGTGGTGACAGATTGTCAGGATGTGTCAACATAGATTGTTGAGTGGGGTCAGCTGACTCCTAGTGGGAGTGGGAAAGGAACCGTCGAGTTGTTGCGTCAACGAGAGGGTGGATTTGACAAGTGGTGTCAAATTCGAAACAAGTAGTTTCAGTCATTCGACGGGGTCGAATGTAGTCGTTGCGTTTTGAGTATTAGTGGTACGTAGAGTGCAGACAAGTTTTGCCTGGTTAGTTGGTGTAACGGGTGTACACGTGTTGCGTGGTCGATTCCACTTTCCACGGGGTGTTTGTGGAATCAGGGTAATCGAGTTTCGAGGACGAAATTTATTAAGGAGGGAAGTACGTTGAGTTTAGAGCGGTTGGAATTTCGAGGACGAAATTTATTAAGGAGGGAAGGTTGTAACGACCCGTCCCGAATTCCGGGATTAGTTTAGTGACTAATCTTGATTAGCGAGGTTGAACGGTGGTTAGTAGGGCGGAATCGGACAAATTGTGCAAAATGACTGTTTTGCCCCTGGTCGTGGGCAAAATGTTGACTTTTTGTTCGGGCGGTCAAATGGACTTTGACCGATGACCGTGACGTAGTTCGGGACGTCACGAGTTCATAGACAGGCGGCACGTTCGATTCCGACATTCGTAGTGAAAGTTATGGTGTTCGGAAGTTGAGGGGTATTTTGGTAATTTGGGCTTATTAGGGGCCAAATGTTGACTTTTTGATCGGGAGGTCCGATGGGCGAGGGCCAAGGACCGTTACGTAGGTATCGTCGATACGAATCCAACGACAGGCGGCATGCCGAAATCGGAGATTCGACGACAACGTTATGGTCAAGGAAACGAACTAACGAACCGAAGGCCCCCGATTAAAATAATATTATAATAGTGAATAGTGACCGTTGACTCTGCACCTCTGGATGAGTGACAAGTGTCACCCATCCCCTAATCTAAGCCCTAAAACCTGATCCATGTCTCCCTACATCATCATTACAACCTCATTATCACCATTAATCTAAACTAATTAATCCCCATAATTCTCCTTCTGTGTCTTTGAACCCCGTGAGCAACTGAGTGTGAGGGATGGGGGAATTGGCTGATTTCTTGCAGCAAAATTGGGAGAATTGAGTGAGTTTGATGACTGTATTAACTGAGTGAATCACGGGAGACAGAGTGTGGGGGGGGCTGAAGCAAAAAAACCGAAAATTGAGTTTGGGAGGGAAATTCGAAATCAAATCATAGGGCCGTGGGGATTGAATTGGGGATTACCTTCAGCTTCCTGGGAGTGCCACGATCTTAATTGTCGAAGAAACGAGAAGGAATTGGTGCCGTTTTGGCTCTGAACGGGCTTGGTGACAGAGGAGGAATTTCGAGGTTGAGTCGTGATCGTGGAGTGTTTAGACGACGGAATTGAGGTGGGGAACTTGCTTATCATGACCCCACGATGCTTCTGGGTTCGTCAATTGAAAGGAAACGGTCGTGGTTGACGAAACTGCCATGCTTGAACAGTGACTGTGTTCGAGCTTGAGTTCATTGGGTTAGAGGTGAGATTGTACGAAATTAATCTTGTAGAAATGATCCTTACACTCTCACGATACTCACTGTGTTTAATTAATTTGAAAAACAGGGTCGAAATCTATGAACCCCGAATCGGAGACCCGTCGAGGATCGATCGATAGTCGTGAGGCTTTAGACCACCATTCGAGAAATTGAACTTGCAGAACTTAATTATAGTTGGATTGGAAGGGATCAGTTGAAAGAACGGATCGAATTGAGGTTAAATTGAATGAGATTGAATCGGGTCTGTTCGCGGGTTTTTCAACCCGTTTACCAGACAAACGGGCGAAGGGGATGACTGTGCTGGTACTGTAGCTGGCGCGTGGCTTCCACGCGCAGCCGCTTGCGGCGGCGCGTGGTGGCGCGTGATTGGGAATCTTGAGGTGAGGTCAACATGACTTTTAATCCATTCGATGTAACGGACATTTTGGAATTGGTTTCGGGTCGATCGGACACCGTCTCGATATTCTTCGGGATGTCCGAAGGTTTTAAATTAAGTTTAAAAATAAGTAAAAATTCGGGAAAATTACGGGACTTTGATAGGATGTTAATGATGAGGTTAGTGACCCTCTAATGTGATTTGGACAGGATTGGGAGTCCCGGTGATAGTAGTGTGGCCCGGGAGGGCCGGTGGCACGCGTATCGAGGCACACGGTTAAAACGGTCTGTGAGTGGACTTTGGTTTTATAAATTCTATGCATGCTTAAATGTTTTACATGGATTATGATTGTGATTGTATGATGTTGGTTTGGTTGTTGGTAAATTGTACGGTTTCACGTATTTCGAGGCGATTTACGTGCTTGCACGTAAATCGAGGTTTTCTGGTTTTACATGGATTTCCCATATTTATGACTTGGATATAATGTGATGAAATGGTTTTGAAATTGGAAATATGAACTCGGGCTTGAGGCCCAATTATGTTGGAAATTTCGGACTTGGAGTCCATTTGAATATCGGGCCGGGGGCCCAGTTGGTTAATGAAATCGGGCCAGGGGCCCAGTTGGTATGAAATCGGGCTGAGACCCATTTGAGTTATATTATCGGGCCAGGGGCCCAGTTGATTTGTGAATTCGGGCCGTGGGCCCAGCGGGTTTATAAGGTCGGGTTGCAGGCCCAATTGGTTTACAAATCGGGCCGTGGGCCCAGTGGTTCATAAAATCGGGCATGAGGCCCAGTTGGATTATAAATGTGATTTTGGGTCAGGGACCCTATATTTAATAATTGTAATTTTGGGTCAGGGACCCTAAATGGAATTATGTGGTTTTATGGAAATTTCGGGCAGGGCCCAATGGTAATAATGTGATAAAAGGATTTAATAAAACTGTTTTCCATATACCATCTGGATACAAGGATATATGATGGTCTCCTCCAGATGTCTGGGACACTGGGGAAGTCACGGTGCATTGCCTGCGAGGGGTCATTATACGGAGCAGCCGGACCGTATGATGACTCAGGAGCAGGATTGCTATGATTGACGTCAGGGACGTCAGACATCAGGGATGTCAGATATATGGACCCCGGAGAGACCCCGGGCAGCACGCGTAGCTTATGAAACCGTGAGATATGACGTCAGGGACGTCTAGCGTCTGGGACGCTACGCATCTGGGATGCTGGTGATGATAATGGAAAAATATGGTTTAATGAATAAAATGGCTTATTGGTTGGATATGTGTTATGTGGTAAAAATGGATTATTGGTTATGAAATGGTATGTCGGGTCAGGGACCCTAAATGGTTTCGGATTTTAAATTGATGTTCAATTATGGTCGTGGGTGGTGACCCACATGGTTTTAATATGTATGGTGGTGGTATTCCACGGTTTTGGGCTGAGTTCCCACACTTGGTTTTTGGTTAACGGTTTTTGGGCTAAGGCCCTAATGGCTCGGTTGAGCAAACGTTTTGGTTACTGGTTTTTGGTGGCATGCATACGTTTTTATTGGAGGGCATAAATGTCTTATAAATGTATTTGGTAAACTTATTGGTTTTTGTCCACTCACAGCTTTTGGTTTTAATGCCCTTCAGGTTGATCACGGGATGCGACTGCAGCAGAGACTGGGACATTGCACACCTCCTCCATCGATCCTTGCGCACTCTGGATGCCCCGTTTGGGCAGTGATTCTTGGTTATCCCTTGTCTAACACCCCTTGTTGGACGGGAGCAGGGCATTTTCCATGTTAATCCCGGGTGGATTGGGATGGGTCATGTCACTTGCAATAGTGTAAAAACAATTCATGTCACTTGCAATAGTGTAAAACAATTATAGCATATTCAAATAATCATGAAATCACATATAAAACCATAAATCAAGTAATTAAAAGCAGTTATGCATGCTCAGTTTAAGGAAGAAGTCCACTCACAGTTACAGGGCACGTCACTCGCGTCCCGAACGTCCTGTACGTTCCTCGACCTCCTCGGGGATTCCCGATCCTGCACAAGTCACCAAAACTAGTCACTAACACGTCAACTAAGTTCCTCCTATTTTCCCCAATTTTCCCGAACATCGAACATAACCAACCTGGACCCTAAACCTTCAACCTCGTAGTACTAACCCGAAACAACGTCCGATCATCCCGAAATCTATCCCAAAAGACTCGTTACAACGTTTAGACCAAAAACTATGTTGGAAGGTTCGCCGGAATCCTCCCCACGCGCCCCCATGAGCCGCCCAAAGTGGCTGCGCGTGGGCCTCACTCGCCTGCGCACAGACACTGTTCATCGTCTTCCTAAGCCACTCGACCGGTCTGAACCGGCGTTCCCGGTTCTCCGTCCTTCCTCCACCATTTTCCTTCCTTTTTTCCACCATTCTCTTCGTCCTCAACCCAGCAATCCATTCCCTTCAACCAAACACGTCAACACGACCTCAATCTCATCCTCCCAACTCGAAACAGAAACCACCTGTAAACTCCTGTCCTCGCTCCCGGCCAACCGTCTACTCCCCCATCATGGCTTCGAACCCTAGAGCTCCCTAGGACCCTACTGAACCCACTAGATCTCACCAGACACCTCAACTCGTTCTCAAAAGCCACGACTTTCACTTTGAAATCCAACGACAAAACAGAGCAAGCAAAGGGAAACCAGAAATTACCTGCGCTCAGGCCGCCACCGTGAGCTCCACTGTGCCTACTCGACTCCCCAAGTCCCCCTCCGTCCTCTGAACACCACCAGCCACCACAATTGATCCAGCACGACAGCACCACCACCAAACTCCCTCTCTGTTTTACAGAGAACTCACCCTCTCCTCACACACCAACACTCGACTCTCAGTCTTCTCAGCACAACCCTGCACTCTCAACCTCCCTCTGATCACACTCACACACTCAAAGGCACACTCACTCGTTGCACTTCAATCGATTCTTCCCTCAGTCTCAGTCTCTGTTCTCCCTCTTTGAACACGACTAACACACACACGGCTCACCCAAATAAATTCCACCGTGCACAAACTTGTTGAAGCCTCTAGCTCACAGCCACCTGTCACAATCCCATGGTCCCTAACTCAAAATATCCAATTGCACCTGTACACTTGTCCTCATCGTCTTTGCACAATTCCCAAGGCATCTGCCGTCGTAGCCTGTTGATTAGCTCAGGTGAACGACGAGGATCTATCTAATGGTCCTCGGTCTACATGAAAACGAAAAGTAGGTAGCAAAAGGTCAACTTTACCCCTTTGTTTCCCAAATTAACGGTAATGCCCTCAACCTTCCAAACTATCATAACTTCCTCCTCGGATGTCGAAATTGGGGCGTGCCACCTGTCTACGGACTCGTGACCGTCCCGAACTACGTTATGGTCATCGTTCAATGTCCAATTAACAGCCCGAACTAAAATTCCATACATTTTGCCCAACTAGGGGCAAAAATCGTCTTTCTACGCTAACAGTCCAAAAGTAACCCACTAACTACCGATTAACCCAGTTTAATCCACTACTATCACCTCACTAATCCTAACTTCCGGGATGGGTCCTTACATATATATATATATATATTATAGTATATATATATATATATTAATATATTATATATATATATATATATTATATAACAACCCTTTTGAATTGTCAAGTTGTGATGTTGTCTCCAAAGCCAAAGCCACACGCAGTAAATGATTTTTGCTTATATATATTATATATATAAATTTATTTATTAGTATATATTATAGTATTATATATATATAACCTTTTGAGTTGTTGGGAATTGTCCCCAAAGCCACGCCACTTTGGTGGCAATATGGTTTTTTTTTTTATACATGATATAAGTATATAAAAAATGTATAAGAAATTTTCCTTTTCAAATCGAGTCAACAATGGCGAGCTTGGGAATTGATTTCTTAGCGGGGTCGACCTTGATAAAATTTCTTGGCTGGGTCAACTTTAGTAAAAATTCTTTGGGTCGGTGTCAAACCACGTGTGTGTTGATGATTGTTGGCCAAGGTCGTATGACTTAGACCAAGAAGTAAAGTGGTGGCCAAAGTTGGCAAATTATGATCACATTTCAACTAAACTGGGGTTGGGTTTATATTTTTACTAAACCTAATTTTCTTCGACCCAACCCAAGGTTTGAAAAAATATGTGACGTCGGCCGGGTTTTCTCATCAAATCCTCATCCGGCCTCAAATTGCCAATTGGTCGAAATAAGGGAATAAATCAAGCTAGATAATGTCAACCTAGAATCTTCCCGGAAAAGAAAAGGTTTTAAATCAAATCTCAATCAAGTATTTTGATATCAATCCGACTTGGAAAGATGTTGGGTGGCCTGACTTGAAAAGATTTTGGGGTGGCCTGACTTGGAAAGATTTTGGAGGGCCTGACTTGGAAAGATTTTGGGAGGCCTGACTTGAAAAGATCTTGGGTGGTCTCGATTTGGAAGGATTTGAGGGAGGATCAAATTTGGAAGGATTCGAGGTGGCTCAACTTGGAAGGTTTTTAAGTCAGAATAGTGGAGGCCAAGCATGGCCAATTCGTGGGTTTGG
Organism: Prinsepia uniflora; assembly: GCA_032719365.1. Classification (NCBI taxonomy): domain Eukaryota; kingdom Viridiplantae; phylum Streptophyta; class Magnoliopsida; order Rosales; family Rosaceae; genus Prinsepia; species Prinsepia uniflora. The sequence continues at coordinate 5,472,962 of CM064869.1, read as the reverse complement.
CTAAACCCTATAAATAGCTAAGGTGAAGAAGAGAAATGGACATCAACATCAACACACAAACTTACTCTTATCTTGCACATTTTCAATCCATAGACTAGATTTTCATGTTCAAGTTCTAGTTTAGTCAAGTTCTTCATTTTTTTAGAGTAAGTTTATTTTCCAGAATACTTTTAATTACTTTGCTTTAAATTCAAGTTCATATTTAATCTTTATTTTTGATTCAAGTTCAACCATTAACGTTCGTTTAATAGCTTTACTTAATTGCTTCGTTAATTTTTAGTTTATTATTCTTGTCTTTAATTTTAATTATTGCTTTTTTTTTAAGTATCAATTTATTACATTTACGTTTAAGTTTATTTTCTTCAAGCATTTTCTTCAAGCATAGTTAATTTTCTCACTCAATTTAATTATTGCACTTCCACTTCGTTTACATAATCAAAAAATATAAATATCTACAAGCTCAAAGCCTAAACACCCTCGATCCCGAGGGAGTGAAAGAGGAGGTTCCTTGTTCGGACCGCACAATCATAAGGTTAGAAGTCGGCCTTAGGGGCGCACCCAATATTTACAATTCCATTCAAGCCATTTGGTGGCCGGGTGATGGCACGCCTGCGCATTTATTCGAAGAAGGGCCAAAATCCCTTCTAACGGTTTGATAAATCAAATCGAGGGAAACAGGGGGTAAAGCTTATTACATCCTTTGTATTATATGAATTCCGTTTATGTTTAATAACATATTTCATTGATATAGTTTTTTAATTCAAAAATTAGTATATAAGTTTAGCCAATTATTGTGGGTGTATAAACCGTCATTATATATGTATTTGTAGTTATGATATAATTAATTATAATCCAAAAAGAGGAACAAATGTTACAATTTATTGTGTTTCGATAGAGTACTTGCTCGTATTATATATATATATAGATATATTGATAAAGAGTTTTTGAATTATACCCCAATAATATTATATATATATATATATATATGTGTGTGTGAGAGAGATAACAACTATTTAGGTTAATTGGGGGAAGCTTAATTAGTTGAAGAAGAATAGTGCATGTCTAGCTGCATGTGGTGCCATGGCGGATTAAACTAAACCAATCGGCCATTGACAAATTAATATTACCTAATTATTTCCGAGGCATTGAAGTTCCAAGGGATTGACTGCATGGATTGCAAGCTATTATTCTCTGTTATATATCACTTGTATATATTCGTGTCTATCCGGTTAGTGCGAGCATCTCAATACTTCTAAATTATAATTCCGAATTAAAATAAACTTTGCTTGTTTAAAAAGAAAAAAAAAAATCGGGTCAAGTTGAAATTAAATAATAATTTTTTTAATAAATAATTTTTTTTTCATTTTTCTTGAATTTAAAATTGACTCGTATGAGTTATGAATATTTCTACAATGTATAACCATTAGATTGACACACACCAACGATAACATCACTATATAACCGTTTGTTTTATAAGTCTTCATTTAAAATAATCCATTGAAATGTATCCAAATGGAATCATTTATTTAGCCCATTCAATTTTGTCTATAAACATAAATTTATTATCAAAAACACACTATATTCATCTATGCATATATTTGACTAAATTTACAGTTAAATAATTACCAATTAATGTTGATAAACTTTTACACATGCACAAAAAATAGACCATATTAACCGTTTATTTTACGGTTAAATAATTACGAATGTTAATTAAATAATTACCAGAAGTTAAAAATGAGATGAGCTAAATATTAATGTGAATTTTTTAAATTAAATTTTGATAGTATTAGGTGAATTTTATTATTAAAAAAATAAACATTTTAAAATACATACATTATATTAAGAAACAGCCAATACTCATGCAATAAAAAACACTTCAATTACAATAAGCTCATCGATCTGTTGTATGTATAAGATATCAAAAGATCTCCAATCTCCAGATCCAACGGTTTGTCCAATCTCCTTCGTCTTCCTCACATGGTGTAAAGATTGGTGATATGACTCGCATCAAACCTAATCCAAAACAATGAAACCCATCGGACACACAAAACCAAACCTTCGTCTTCCCAGCTCTGCACCTAAACCTCGTACCTATCCTCCGCCTCTCTCTCTCTCTCTCTCTCTCTCTCTCTCTCTCTCTCTCTCTCTCTCTCTCTCTCTCTCTCTCTCTCTCTCTCTCTCTCTCTCTCTCTCTCTCTCTCCGTCTGAGCCTCTCTCTGATCGCATCGCACAGTTCACACCCATTGCCATTGCCACTCTCACTCGATCTCTCTATTTTCATCTTCGTCTCAATCTCTCCATCAATATCTCAGTCTCCGTCTCCTTCAACCCCTCCCTCAATCTCTCAGTCTCCATCTCCATCGCCTCTATCGCTCACAAAGACATGAACCCTCACAGCCAGTCACAAACTCATGGCTGCTTCATGCCTTTCACTCATGCCTCACGATCAAGATTCAAAAAAACCTGTTAAATTGGTCAAGAACCAAACCAGTTTAACTAGTTTTGGTTCAAAATGGGTTTAAGACTGAAAACCGAACTGGATCGAAACCAGTTTCCAATCAGTTCAATTTCGATTTCGGCAAAAAAATGGAATGGAAAAATCAATTAACAGCTTTATAAATTAACAGTATATAACCAGGGAGTCAATTTCGGATTGTTGACTTTTGGCCAATAGAAGAGACGTCATATTATGCCGGGTCACGAGTGCATGCATATATGTAATTAATTAGCATTAGTCAATAACACTTTAATTTATTGAAATTTCTATTTACTTATAAATATGGACTTTTAGATTAAAACTCATGTTAATGACGAGAATATATGTATATGAGAATATTATCCTAGAGATACCATCATTTTGATTTATCGAATTGTTTTTATATATGTATCATAATTATAATTGTCTATTTTTTAAATCATCATATCAAAATTATCGCTACAAAAAATCATTAAGATTGGATGTCATTTAGTTATTCATCTATATCAACTAAATGAATGATTTGTTATGAAGTTCTTAATTCTTATCGAAACTATTGATTTATTTTATACATATGAATAATTAAACGACCTCTCATCTTATTGATTTTTTACTGAGATGATTTTGAAATAATGATTTAAAGAATTGACGGTTCCAATTATGATATATGGAAAAAAAAAAAACAATTCAATAAATTGAAAGGGTTGTATGACAAGGCCATGTGAGATGTAAGTATTTTCCATATGTATATATGTATGTGAAGTTTGATGACTATAGTCACTAACTCAAATCTATCTCCAGATTTCATAATTAAGGATCTACATTGCATCTTCTCAAGGTTTGTAGAATCAATATCGAATAGTTCGGAGTTGAGTAGTTTATGGTATGAGTTAGAACTAAAATTGATTAGACGATAAGTTAATTAGGCCAAGGCTTAGAGATCAGATTGTGTAGCAGCTAGAAAGATATGTGTGTTTACACTCAAAAAAATCTCCTCTGTGCCCAAGACGTGGCTCACGAAAATTAAAGGCCCAAGACGAATTATGGCCCAAGCCCGAGCAGTTTTGAGCGTGGAGAAGAAGAAGGCATGGACGGTGCTGACGGAGCACGAAGAATTAGAGCCAAAAGGTGAGTATCCCAGCGAAAAAAAAATGGGAAGATGGGACCCACGAGAGACCCAATTCAGCAAGTTAAGAACTTTTTTACTGCCTATAAATAGAAAAAGACTCAGTTTCTCAAATGACCGACAATCAACCAATCAAACTCAGCAAATTGATCTCCATCAATTTCTGAACCTATCAATACCTTTAACCAATGTTTCATAGTTTAAAAAAGCTGGCCATTGTGGCAAAAACTGTTTCTTTCAACATAGGAAATCATGATGTTATTTCTCTTCTCACCCATTCGAGGCATTTATGCAATTGTCTAACTGTATTTATGATTGCTCTAGCAGTAATGTCATAATGATTGACTTCATTTTTCTGCAATTACCTTCGTTCTAACTGTTCAGTGTCATAAAAAATTGCCCTTTTCCCGACTGACCAGTTCATTGACTTTCGGCTAATCAGGTTCGCGGAAGATCAACTTTTTTTCTGACCATTGAATGTCATAAGGGTGGGTATTATCAACTACCGGCTCACGGAAAGTCATTCCAACTACTGGTTCACGGACAGTACTCGGCCACCATTTCACGGAAAACAATCTCGACTGCTGATTATACGGAAGGTCATCCCGATTTCCAACACATGGTTGGTCACTGAGGAACTCAAACTTCTTTTTCAACGTCTTGTCGTCGCATTTGAGTGCTCTACCATCTCATGACATGATTTCCGATTGATTTTCATTTCAGTTGGTGATTCCCGGGTTTTATTGCTTGTTGAAACACGAAGGGAATAATTTACTTTCTTGTATTTATAATTTCAGTTATTATTCAATTCCAGTACTTTTACATTTCTATACTCGTATTTCCATTTCCATTTCAATTTCAATATAAACAAGATTTTCTTATGTAAGTAATTAATACTCGGGATACACCATCCGGGCGTGTTTCCTGACTTACCAAGTCGGGATACCATCTTTGTGCATCGGTTCGAACACTTCGATTTCGACTTAAGAGAACCTGAGACCATTTTTCATTTTAACAACCGAAATAACGACGTCGCCAACTTGAATATCATGGCGAAATAAAACTTATGAACTTGGGCAACACTGGAAAAAAATATATTTTACGTCCTTTAAAAAGGCATAGAAAAGAACAGTGCAAGAGATTTCTTGTATGCCCGACTCACGATCGCATTGATCAGAAGGAAGGTTTTTGGGCCGAAAATAGAACTTATCTACACTGTCTAGTAACAGCTTCTACTAATAGCACGCCTGCATCTGAGTTGAGAATGCCTGCTTGCTTTCTAGTATGTCTATTTAGGGATCAACCATAGCTCAAGGCCCATCACACTCAGTCCATCTAGCATCTTGCCACCTCACCATTCACAACAAAAAGAGATCCCCACGAGTGGTCCTCCTCTCTCGCTTCGCATACAAGGTTCCGCGCGGAGATCCATCAAGGGTTACCTCGAAACACTCGACTCGTAAAACGAGAAAAATATTTTGGAAAGGAACAATGTGCATACAAAATGAGAAATTTTTCGGCTTAATATATGTTATTGTCATATGATCTCTATTGTAATTTCATATATATGTTTCATTATTCAAAATTTCTTTCTTCAATTACATCTTTGCACAAAGAAGACTTATTAATGATTCTATGTTGGAATTAAAGTTTTCGTGGGTGGATGCTATTGTTTAATTTCTTTCAAGGTCCACAAACAAAGCCCAAGTCGAATTTGGTTTTGGAAGCTTGCGGACCAAAAAAGTCAGAGAGCTATTCTTGGTTTGTTTTCCTAGTCGGATTAGGATTCTGTTTTAGGTTCGCCTAGTTCCAGTCTTAATAGTCCTACTCTATACTAATCCTAGACAAATTAGGCTTTAATTCTGAAGTCGCAGCCCCCTCTATAAATACGTACACGCATATTTCTTTAATTACAAATAAAAAACGTACCAAATCCAGAAGTTATAATTTCTTGAACTCCTTCTCGATTGTAAGGCCTGTTTCATCAATTTCTGTCCTTGCTCAGTTTCTCTTCGATCATGGCTTCCAACAAAATTACGAAACTCAACCCGCGGATGGATATCATGTTGCCACATGAGATCTTCCACCCCAGAATCCCTGAACCCGAATCCTACGACGAAAGGGGCTGTGATCATTACATGGGGAATAATTGGCATTCATCATCTACTGCCCATGAAAATGATCAACTTGAAGCTGGTAGCACAGAGAGTGACCGGTTTTCTCTACCCATGGATTATTCAAATCCCGACCTTGCTAATGTTCAGGATCCTGATGAAGATTCTTCTATCTCTACGGACACATTGTCACTGTCGTTCTCATTGTCACTGTCCTCCTCCCCGTCACGGCGGTCGACGTCGAATTTTTATTGCAATATGTATCTGAATTTGGCAAGAGAGCCGGTTGTCATTGTGGCCTTGTGGGTACTTATTCTTATATATTTTGCTACAGTTGTCTGGTTAGGGTGATGAAATTGTGCATGCAGCAAGGGTTTATATAGTCTATGAACTTCGATCACGCCCATTATATTACCGTCAACTCGATCGTCAATATGCCGCCAAGACCAACCGCCCGTCGTCTCTCTTGAACATTTATTTCAATTCATTTTCGCTTCCCACTCGCTAATTAATTAATTAGGTTTCGCGTTGCTTGTTTCGTAAGAATTAATTAAATGTTTAACTAATTTCATTAATTAGTTTTATGTATACCACAAATACAATTCAAGTTTTGTAATTCAGATATTTATAATTTACTTCTTTCTAGCTTCCTTAAGTCCTACTTATTATTTAAAATTTCCATTATGATTAATATATAAACATCTCATTAATAATTTTCAACATAAAAAAATTCAAGTGAGATTGCCTTCCCTATTTGCAGTCATTAATATCATTATTAAATTTTGTGTAGTACTCGCATATTGTATTATTTTCTCGTACCACTTTTAAATTTATTTAATTATCGTTATATATATATATATATATGTATCATGATCGAAACCATTTAACTTATAAATTATTATTTCAAAATCATTCCCGTAAAAAATAAATAAGACTGGATCATTTCGTTTAATCATTCATTTGTATCAAATAAATCAATAGTTTTTGTAAGAATTAATATTGTCATATCAAACCTTCGTCTGCTATCTTATTAAAAAATTTGCGCAAATGATCTTGAAATTATAATTTACAAATTGAACGATTTCGATCATGATGCATATATAACAATAATTAGATAAATTTTGATAGTGATACGAGAAGATATCGTGCCAAAGTGAGATGCAAAATATTGTCCTTAAATTTTTGTACAATAATATTGTGCTAAAGGAAATTGAGTTCTAAAATATTAATATCTAATTCACGTGTATATATATATATATATATGTCCGCATTATTATGGAAATTGATGAACATAAAATTAACATAATCACAACCTTACAATCATACTCAAATTAAGAATGGATCTTAAGACAAACATTTTTTTACCAGTAACTTAAGGGACCAATTAGAATTGTATAAATATATATAAATATGGTGGATTAAATTTTAAAATACATATTTGATGCATAGAAATAACATATAATTATGCAATATAAAATATTTAAATTATAACAAGTTCTTTTTTATGTAGATAATTTTATATCATATGATATCAAAATAATTTATTATCTCTTCTATTTCAATTTTTAACATACTACAAACTAATAATGTGAACTATATAAGCTAGCATTGAAAAACAATATGCTTTCGGTCATCAAATTTGACTTGTACTTGTGCGAAATAATTTCGTTATCTATGCGTTTTAACAAATGCACAAAAGTTAATAATGAAACAATTTTTAAGGTATTTACCGATAGTAACTTCCCATGTTGTATGGAAAATATATATATATATATATATATTTCCCAAAATAAAAACTATTTTCTGTATAAATATCCAGTCTATCCTTTTGTTTTTATTTAATAAATTTATTGGACAATGGATTTTTGGTAGATCTTACCACCTCTCCCATCTATAATTTTCATTTTAGGAATAAATTAGTGAGTGACTGATTTTCATAGTCATTGTTTATGAGAGATGTTTTATTTTTTTTTGGCAACAAGGATAGATATGTAGCCTCCCTACTTGTATCATATATTTTATTTATTTTTTTACTATGATCATCCCTAACATTCCAAAATAAATTAATCGGGTGTCATATTTTACTTCGTTTTATCTTTAAATTTTAAAAAAATTATCGCTAGTAAGATACTTGTTTAATACTTCGACATAAGAAAATCCAAAATTTCTTTTCATTTTCTTTTTACATTGTACAAGTTCAAAGCTTGTTTTTTTTTTTTTTTAGAAAGTAAAAGTACAAACTTAAAAATTGATAAAGTATAGATATGGAAATCTACAACTTCTTTCCCTCTCAACTCATACACCTAACCCCTGCACGAGATACGGACTTCGTCTCTGTCTGCGACCAGTCTTGTACTGAACAAACGAGCAATTGACCTCTCCGGTTATCACATCAGACGGTTCTCCGGAGGTCACTGCTATAAACATCGATTGCGATTATGACTGGTAGCTCCGATGCGGCCGAACCAGCTAGCTTGTCCTGTGCTGGCTGCGGCAAACCTGCCAATCTTCAGTATGTAAAACCTTCACTTTCAATTTTCAAGTTTTAGTCAGCCTCCCCTGCTATTTTTGTAAAAATAAATGATAAAGTTTTGTAACTTTCACCGGTGGGTCAAAACTCTTTAAAATTGTGCTTTGGAAAAGTGAATGAGTGGCTTTCAATTATGGGGAAAGGTTTTGGGTGGAGGCTTCCTATTTGTGTTAATAAAGCTGTAATCTTTGTGCTATGTGCAATTATTGATTCTTACATGCTTGGGGCGTTCAACAAATAAATAAAGGGGTTAACTTTTGATTCTTATTTTCAGGTGTCCCAAATGTGTGCAACTGAAGCTTCCTCGTGAAACTGCTGCTTTCTGGTTTGTAACAATTTCCTTCTTTGTAGTAAATTGAAACTCTACTGTCATATAGTTTTATTGGAAAATTGGGTGGTATGAGTGATTGTCAGTGACTTGTGCATTTGAAGGTTATCTTCATTCTGTAGTTTGCACGCATCGGCATTTCAATTTGACCAGTTAGATTAGATTTGTTAACAGAAGCTTTTAATTCAGTTTCTTTCTTCTCATATTGATGAAAACATTGGTCTCTTAACAGCACCCAGGATTGCTTTAAGGCCTCTTGGAGCTCTCATAAATCAGTGCATCTAAATGCCAAGCCATCGGAACCTGGGACTGCTACTCCAGATAATGAAGATTGGGTATATTTTTTGAAGAAAGGGCAGGCTCGAACTCCGAAGCGTCCTTATTTTGATTGGACTGGGTATATTTCCATTGTTTTTTTCTGATTTTTCATTCATGTTGATTGTTGTGAGTTATTTAAGTAATATGGTTCTGATGCTTGTAATTATATTGTTTACAATTGGAATTTATATATCATGAATATGGTGTCAGAGATCATCAGTGATATCTGCACCTGTCCCAGGGAACTAAGACCGTCATTGAAGTTGTTATCTCTTGTGCAGGGAACTAAGACCATATCCTATATCTATTAAGCGTGTAGTACCTGCTCATATTGAACTACCTGACTGGGCAGCTGACGTAAGTTGTTCAGATGGCCAATTAGAGTACCCATAGTGCTACATATATTGTTGATTTAAATCAAAATTATGTGCTGTATTTCTGTGTCTTTATACCTGTGAATAGAATGTTGACCTTCAAAGAAACGTTTTGCAGGGAATTCCAAAAGTTGAGCCCAATAGTGATTTGCAGCATGTTGTCGAGGTAAGCATTTACTTACCTCTCAAGTTATACATAATGTATGGATAGATATATTTAGACAGTTTCCTTCTAGTTTATTCATTTGCCTTATTTTCTAATTGACGGATATATCTTCATTTGAAGATCAAGACACCAGATCAAATTGAGAGAATGCGCGAAACTTGTCGAGTAAGTTCTAGTTGCTTCTATCTTTTTGTTCCCCTAAATTTTGTTTTAGTGATAATTAGACTGTGTCAGCACACCCCATCATTTTCTTTAAAACTTTATGCCAGTGTTGTTTAACTTTTGACATCTGTGGTATGCCTTCAATGTTTAAATTGACAAATTATTTATGTTGTGCTAAACAAGTGCATACTTAATGAGAAGCAGAATTTTATTAACAGCCGAAAACACAATACAAACTAAGTGAACTAGAAACCGACTATCGAGATAATCCCTCCATAAACAAATAGATCCAAAGTACACCTCCAGCTTTGTAAAGCAACTCTAGAGCTATTCTACAGTAGCTCCGAACCAAGCAAATTTACAGCCAATGTTAGATCCATAAAAGCTGGAGAAAGAGAAAGCCACTGTGATGCTCAAAACCTACATCTCTCTTACCAAGTTACCCAAGAATTGCACAAGTTTTTTCCTCCCTACCGCCACTAAAGCCACATATTCTGACAATGAGGTCTGAAGGTAGACCCCTTTAACAGCTGCTTCCCAAACTAACCGCCATGATATATTCAATTTGTAAGGACAATGCAAAATAAACAAGTCCAGATTCCGCTTTTTCTTGCACGAAATGCACCAGTGAGCTAAAAAAGATTGGAGTGTTAAAAAAATTTATAATACTGATTGTCTCTTTTTGGGTTTTACTTTTATCAATCTTTTTATTACATGTATCTTTATTTTATAAAATTACTGAATTTATGATGTTTTCTTCCTAATTTTCTGTAGATTGGAAGAGAGGTCTTGGATGCAGCTGCCCGTGTAATAAAACCTGGTATTACAACTGATGAAATTGATCGGGTAGTCCATGAGGCTACCATTGCTGCTGGTATGGAATGGGCTTTTCTTGTTGCTTAGTTTTCCAGTAACTATGTTTCTGTTTTATATTCAAGTTTTATTCTAAAGGTCTAGTATGGGCTTTTCATTATTTTTGTTTATATTTTACATCAAGTTATTTATGTCTAAGCATATCATTTACATTATGCTTCATAGTGGTAATGTTTTATCTGTACCTTGCTGTAATATTACTATGTGCATGTCGATTCTCTAGAATAGAAGATGGTTGGTGCAATGATGTTTGGATTTTAAATCTCTGCAGGTGGATACCCATCTGATCTCAATTATTATTTTTTCCCCAAGTCTTGCTGCACGTAGGTACCTTTTTTGCATGCATGTTTGATGAATTTGTTGAGGTTGTATGGTATTGACTTTGTATTGTGTTTTGCCTTTCTCTCCTTTGCAGATCAGTCAATGAAGTAATTTGTCATGGGATTCCTGATGCTAGGTATGCGTTGTACCTATTTATTTGTGCTCTATCTATTTTATTTATTTTTGCTGGGAGGAAAGGACGGAAGGAGGCATGGAGGAAAGGAGGGAAGGAGAGAAAAGGAATATGGAAAAATTGTTTCTGTTAATATATTTCTTATACTGGTTATTACGACTATTAAAATTAATTCGATTTTCAGCAGTGCGAATGCTTTTAGTTGCATCTGAATGAAAATTTTGCTCCAGGAAATTAGAGGGTGGTGATATCGTCAATGTTGACGTGACTGTGTATTATAAAGGCGTCCATGGTAATGAGGGTTCTAAACATTTAACATGTAGTTCAATTTTAAACAAGGTTTGTTCTTGAAACTGTTAAACTCATACCGCAGGTGATCTAAATGAAACTTACTTTGTGGGAAATGTTGATGAAGAGTCTCAACGGCTAGTCCAATCTACCTATGAGTGCTTGGAGAAAGCAATATCTATTGGTATGCTCACAACATATGATAATATAAATGTTAGGAGACCTCTCTCACATTTTTTTTCCCTTCTTAATATTGTTCAGAACCTGACTCTTATTGTTCTACCAAGAACTTGGAACTGACGTTAAGAAGTTAAGCACAAAATTAGTCACTGCTTATTATTGCTTTACCCTATGGTGCATCCATCACCAGTTATTGCTTTAACAATCTCTTAATTCAATTGCATCACTGCTGTTTGTGTGCAAGCAATTATTCTCGCCTTTTAGGATGCAAAATTTTCTTATGTATGGGAAGGATTTGGGAGAATGCATCTGTGCCCTTTATATGTGGCTGGTTACCGGTCAATGAGTAGGGGAAATTAAGTAAACTCTGCAATTGTTCCATAGACTGTTGGTTTCGAGGGTTTTATTTTCTGGTAGATTTTCATGGTCACAGCTGAAAGTCATTGCACGTATTTTCAGCTATCTTATATTTCTGTTACTGATTATTTTTCTCTTTTGGCGCCATGGAAGTTATAAGTGCCATTGTTGAAATATGTTTCATGTTTCCGCTTTTCTTAATTGGATATGCAAGTTGTGTGAAAATCGTTTTTTTACTACCTGGTGATAACTGAGATGTTGTGAAGTCAATCTATGTACACGTGATTTGGACATTGCACATAATAATTTGAATTGTTTGGGAACTAAAGTATGAAAAGAAAAAGTATTCATGGTAGTTTTTTGTTGTTTCATGTGCAGTAAAACCTGGAATGCGATTTCGTGAAGTTGGTGAAGTCATTAATCGCCATGCAACAATGTCGGGATTCTCTGTGGTAATTTGCAACTTGAATTTTGAATTGTGCTGCATTTTAAACTTTTAAGAAATGACAAACAAACTAGGGTAATTTTTTATTTGGACAGGTGAAATCGTATTGCGGTCATGGTATTGGGGAGCTTTTTCATTGTGCACCAAATATTCCCCATTATTCAAGTAGGTTCAACAAAGAAGCTTCTGTACATATGAATCATGCATTTTCTTGATTGCGCATTTAACATCGATTACCTTAACCCAAACAGGAAATAAAGCAGTTGGTGTCATGAAAGCTGGACAAACTTTTACAATTGAACCCATGATTAATGCAGGTATATTTGGAGGTTTGTTTTATAGGCATATGGATGATAAGTTTCTTTATTTTTTTTGGCTACAACTAAACAAAACAAAATAAAACTTGAATAGGGGTGTGGCGTGACCGGATGTGGCCCGATGGATGGACTGTTGTAACTGCAGATGGCAAGCGCAGTGCTCAGTTTGAGCACACACTTCTGGTAATTGTGCAGCTTCTGTTATGCGTAATACGTTATCAACTTTTGTTACTGCAACTGCTTTATAGTTGCTACTAAGTCTTTTTCTTATGTGACTATTAAGAACATATATCGGTTATTGATATTGCATGGCATGAATGTTAGTCCAAGTTTAATTCCTGGTTATTTATGCCACTTCTCACTTCTGGATACATCCATGTATATGGCATTATGTCTCTGAATGCTTTGTTTTTTTCCTCGTTTATGTGTAGGTTACGGAGACTGGAGTTGAAGTTCTTACAGGTCGGTTGGCCTCGTCACCCAAAGTGTTCCCTTGGTTAAAAGCTTGAATTCATGGTTAATCATACATCAGTAACACAAGAAAAAATGAGAACTAGTGATTTTAGGAAAAATTGTTTAATTAATCTTTAGTAAGTATTCTGTGTTATGGAAAATGTTAGGAAGGCTTTTTATTAATTATGTATTTATATAGACATGGCTTATTTGAATTAGTATGTGATTTATTAATGTGATCTATAAATAAGATATCCTTAGCATTGTCCTTGCGTTTTACAAAGTTCAGAGTTTTGTACGTAACTTTCCAGTCTCTTTAAAACATTCTACCAGTGCTCCTGAGTTATATTTTGAAGCAAAATCTTCGTTGCAATCACCCAAAAATGAATTTCGATGTCATTTTAGCAAAAATTCTTTCATTAGTCTTCAGTATTATATGTGTATGGAAAATGTTAAAAAAATATTTATTAATTATATATTTATATAGACATCGCTTATTTGAATTAATTATGTGATTTATAAATGCGACATAAATATGATATCCTTAATATTGTCTTTGTATTTTACAAAGTTCAGTTATATAAAACTTTTCAATCTCTTTCGAACATTCTGTCTTTGTCCCTCTGTTAAATTTTCAATCAACAATTTCTATTACAACCTCCCAAAAAATAAATTTCAAGGTGAATTTAGGCAAAATTGTTTAATTAGTCTGTTAATATCTCACCAAAATTTTGACGGGAGACAACAAATCCATAGGAAAACAACAAATTTCGAACTTGTTTGCATCTCTAAACTAACTAAACCAATTGGATAAACCTCTAATCGTTACCAAGATAAACTACCTACTTTGAAATTAAATCAGAAATCACAGGTAAGTTTTAAACCACCTTCTTTTTCTTGGGTTTGGTTGCTACTATAGAGAGCTATATATGTATTTACAGAAGGGGCTGCTACATCAGAATTGAAGCCCAATCGGTCTAGGAAATGGCATATATTGTATATAAAATATCTGACCAAAATACCAAAAATTAGTACAGAAACCAGCAAGAAAAATAATTATGATAGGGTTCTTGCTGAAGTCTTGTATCATTAGATAAAGAAAATTAAATGAAATTTTTGACAGTCTGAAAATTGGGCTCATTTAATTTTCCCTGGTGCGTATATATACAGAGAAATACTCACCAAACGAACACTCACCAAGATAAACAGACATCAAATTACAAAAACAAGCTCTCACATACATATATTGATTCTGGGTACATATTTGAAAACTCCGGAGATTCTCAGCAAAATTTCAACCCTTCACACGCGAAGAAAGAGGCGATAAGCTTACAAATTAGAACCCTGAAGATTCAACTAACGAAGAATATGAAGCGTTTTCATCCGTGGTTGCTGGCTTTTTTTTACCATCCCTATTTGACACTCTGCTACTAACTTTCCTCAGTATATCTGTGTCAAGACCAGCAATATCATACAACTCTAACCTTTGGATTTTTGCCGCTTCCATGTCACCTTCCCAGCAAGTTTCTGAAACAATTTCAAGTGCTTTCTCAATCTTGTCCTCAGCCACAAGACCCCAATTTTGCAAGAGCACGAGGTAAACTTGCTCAGCAGAAGCTTTCCGTATCTGGGTTAAGGAAAGAAGAAAGAACTTATAAGAAAATGCAATGGCAACTGACCTGATTTAGTGATACAATCTGTAAGATACATTCCAGAGCATATAACATATAACGGCAAGAAAACTTCAAAGGAACCACAAACCTTAGGGTAGCGATGGCCAAGAAAACTGAGAAGATGAGAGAAGGCCCGAGTGTTTATGGTTTCTGAAACTGAAGCAATGAATCCAAGTATTGCAATGCCTGCATATAGCTTGGAGAAGTCCTTCGACAATTTCAGTTCAACTTCCAGAGTATCCAAAACACCACCACAGAAAACAAGTGTATAAGCCTGTAAATTGAAAGCAAGACCCAAATGAATCAGAACGATGTTCACATTGTGTATACACAAGATTGAGAGCAAATCCATATATGGAACAGATAACAAGCACGTAATAGGTCAAAGTTTCAATATGATATAGGGCTAACCTCCATATTTAACAATATCTGTTTGCTGAAGAGAATCTCGATGGTCTGCAATAAGAAAGAGATTTCATCAAATTCAAAAAAATTGACCAGGCAAGGTACAAGCATAGCTGAACATCTGGGTTGTAACAAAAATGGAAGGCACAAACAAAAAAAAAAGGGCCCCGAACGCCTCCCATTCCCTTATAATTGCATTGAAACTATAAGTTCATATTTCTTAGCAATAGTTTTTTTTTTTTTTCTGAGACTACCTTCAATGCGGGAACAATGACTCTGTCACATTTCCTATACTGTTGGAGAACCCAAAGCATGTCAGTAGATAGCATATGCTCTCTGGACCTTCCATTCTGGTCTTCACTTTCTACCACTTGAAGATACCCTAACAGCGCTGTAAGTGATACCTTCTTCAACGAATCTTGCAACCCACCAATAGCAATGACTAACCCAGATAGCACTGATCTGCTAAAACAGCCAAATTGAAGCAACTGTACAAAACGAGGATATGAAACAGTTGGTACCTACAAGCACGTACATGACAGGCTCTCTGTCAAACAGCTAAAATTACTTACGAACAAATGCTATAAAAGTGGCATGTGTATACTTACCCCCCACTTAAAATCAGCTTCATTAGGAACAATTTCTTCCAACTTTTTCCGGTGTGGTATATGTGGGACATAGACTATCTTGTTGTACAAAATCCTCTGTAGAACCTTCGCAGCTGCTTCCCTCAGTTTATCCATCTTCTCTACAGCTTGCTTACATATTCCACTAACTATACTGGTAGCAAGATTGGCATCGAACAATGAGTGCAGCTGGAAATTGTCATCACTATTCTTCAACTGCAGTGCAGAATCGGCTTGACCTGGTCTTCCAGTGAAGCTAACAGAATCCCATTTGCATAAAATATATGTACATCTCTCAAGGCCATCCATAGCAGCCTCACGCACCCAAGAACCCACGTCACCTCTGTTATCAACAGAATAGTCGTCAAGAGCTTTCAGTAATGCCATCATTACTTCACCCTTGATGAGGAGGGACAAAGACATATCATCCTTCATGGTATCAATACCAGAGTGTTCTTTTTCACGACTCAATGCTTCACACACTGACACAAGTCCTTTGACAGCATTCACTCGTGCTTCGGCATCTCTATCCTCAGGGTTATCCTGCACATCGAGAATATCCAAATTAGGAGATCATGATTGATATTCTTCATCAAAAGGGGAGAAAGCCAATGAGATTAAAAAATTCTTTTGCACCTCAATTGCACAAGAGCTACAAAGCTTCAGAAGCACATCCTTCCACCTATGGGAAAAAAGTTTACATGGCAAAGCACCTAGCGCTAGTGCCGATCCTCTTCTTACAGCCACATTTGAATCAGTCAAGAGTTCCAAGTACTTTGATGTTATATCATCAGCACCTCCAACAGATGCAGCAACCAGATATGCTTGCACAAAGTGCTTCAGAGCTTTAACTGCAGCATCCTACATATAATAGTGAAAAACTGTGTCAATAAATACAGATATCACAAACAAATAACAAATAATAATAATAAGCAATTAGCTAGAAGACTGCACACTAAGCTAACTACCTGAATCAGAGAATTAGGATGTCTCAAATTCTCATTAATAGTATCCAGCAAACTGCGTTTTATCTTGTCTGGAAGTGACACAGATGATATAGATACACACGCAATGAAGCGGGAAACAGCTGCTCGCATAATTTCTCCACCTTTTCCACGATAAAGACGGGCTTTCTCAATGGCAGGTACAACACCAGCAACACGTTTTTGTTTATCTGTGAACAAATTTAACAAAATCGTAAGGGTTTATGCTCCAAAATATCAATCCCCAAAATTCTACCAAAAAGAAAATATCATACTGATCAAGAACTGAATCCACATTAGTGTCAGAAACTTAATTGATTTAAAGAAATCATCACTACAGTATGCTTAAAATGTTTGTAACCTTCTGCTGCTCGATTTCCAAAGAGCAAAAAAGGGAAATATAAACTGGACAATCCAACACTTCCGATGCAAACCTAATAAGCATTAATAATCAAAGGCAGACCTAAGCATCAAGTTTTCGCCTACTCTTTGTGAGCTGTTACTTCTATTTCTAAGAGGTTAGAGTACCAACCAGCGGAAAGAGCATAATCACAGCGATGTAGTGCTAAAACAACTTCCCCGGCTGCTAGTGTAGCTCCATGGCGCATGCACAAATCAGATGTGAGAGTACAAGGAATTGTTCTCTCCAAAGCATAGTTTGCAAAATATTCAGGATCGTACTTAACAAGAGCAGAAAGGGCCTTGGCAGAAAGTTCTCTCAAGCCTTTATCCTGATGATCCCAAGTAATTACAAACCTCTAAATTAGCCAGAATATTAAAGTTTCAATAATATGTTATGGTAACAAAAGTACTGATGCTGAATGCTGTATCCTTAGGAATACGGACAAAATTACAGTCCTTTTGGATGTTTCTTTTCCTTTTGGCGGGTCACTCTCACAAACACAACTAGTCAAAAGTTCAGATATTTTTTCCTCTTAAATGAACAAAACTTTCACCGTCCACTGCTCCATGCAAAAATATTGAAGAGAACTTATGAAGAATAATTATTCAGTACAGAGTCCACCAGTAGAAATCTAAAATAGAAAATAAAAGAGAAAGATCTTTGAGAACGAACTCACTATTGGCGTAAGAAAAATTCTGCCGCAAATGAAAGCCCAAGGCCTGAAAACTCGTAATGGACTAAGAAACTAACATTTTGTAGGATGTTACATATCTTATTTTCTCTAAACTAGGAGGTCTGTCTTAATATTTTTAATAGGTTCTAGGGTGCATAGAACCATATTTCTTAGGCAAGAATTTGGTAGCTAATATTGTAGAGAAAATAAGCTTAAAGTAACCTAGAAAAGGGGTGGAATGGTACAGGCGGTGGAAATAAGACATCAAAAAACTTCAAGTTAGAGCATACCCAGTGACAAATTTTGTTATACAGCAGCTCATCCACAAATGGATAAAGATAATCTTCATATTGAGCAATTGAGACAGCAACATGAACATAAGAGTTTACTCGTGAAGAAAGTGAAAAATAGTCTGCAGTATTCACTATGTCAATTCCATGCGGGTAACTACCCTGTCTCCCAACATTCTCCTGAAAAGCTGCTGCGGCTGCTCTTCTACAATTAACCTAAGCATCATAAAACAAAATAGAAAGAAAACTAAAACAAATGTGGTAGGAAATAATGGTTAAGGTAATACAAATTGTAAAATCTTAGCACCTCGCGGTCATAGCAAGCCACTGCCACAAGGTGTGGAGCGAGCTGGTCCAATATACCTCTCATATCTGTGTGAGAATATGCACGGCCAAATGCCCAACAAACATAAGCTGCAGCATCCCGCACATGAGATCCAACACTATGTGGACCTCTTCGGATATCATAATGTAGTGCCTATTTAAAAGATTTACTCATCATCAGTGCTAATTTCTATCCTTTACAAACCAATTTTAACTTCTATCCTTTACAAACCAATCATTTATCTATTAAATTTAATTCAAATTTAAGACTGATAATTGATCTTTAAATGCATCGCAACAGGGAAACAGCACCATATTAAAACAACCTACTGAAGAGTAAATTTCAAGCTCATTGGTAAGAGAGGCTCACATCCTGAGTAGAGTTTAAATATGAAAAGTGTGCACAGAAGTATAATTTCATAACATCTTACACCTAGAATATGCACGGCCAAATGCCCAACAAACATAAGCTGCAGCATCCCGCACATGAGATCCAACACTATGTGGACCTCTTCGGATATCATAATGTAGTGCCTATTTAAAAGATTTACTCATCATCAGTGCTAATTTCTATCCTTTACAAACCAATTTTAACTTCTATCCTTTACAAACCAATCATTTATCTATTAAATTTAATTCAAATTTAAGACTGATAATTGATCTTTAAATGCATCGCAACAGGGAAACAGCACCATATTAAAACAACCTACTGAAGAGTAAATTTCAAGCTCATTGGTAAGAGAGGCTCACATCCTGAGTAGAGTTTAAATATGAAAAGTGTGCACAGAAGTATAATTTCATAACATCTTACACCTAGATCATGCTATAACATAATGAAAAAGAGAAGGTATTCATAGTATAGGTATGAAATCCTTCCACTTTCAGTATTGAGGGAAAATATCCATCAATGGATCAATCATTTATGACATACACTTCGATATGGCTAAGCAAAAAATTTGACAAACATACGCTAGAATTCTAAGTGGGTAAGAGGAAACATTAATGCAAGACAACCTTCACGACAACAGGTACAACTTTAGGAAGGCTGATAGGTAAGAGCAATCCTCTACGTGCCAATTCAGCCAATGCCAAACAACCACCATGCCATGACCCATCACCCTGAAAAATATAAAATTTAGAGTAACTGTATGGGCTACAAATTGGTACAGTTACAAGAACATGAAAATGCCGAAGGCTACGGAAACTCATGTAAATGATGCAAGTTTTACAATGTGGCCATTTCAACCAATGTAGTGATTGGAGTGTGGAAAGGCACTGAGGAAAGAAACTACCCCACAGTTTATACCTCGCCTGGTGAAAACAGCTCCAAGACAGATGACATGACCTCCTCTGAGAGGGCAGATGTAAGACATGAAGTGATGCGGCCAATACCTTTTGCAGCAGACCAACGGACAACAGTATCCTGGACAAGCTTACTATTAACAAAGTAAATATCATACAAACTATATGAAAGTTAAGTTCAAAATAAAAGTACAACAAAAATGAAAAATTACTAACATAAGTTGCCATCTGGTGTAACCTATATCTTTGCCAAAGAAACTCATTTGTAGATTAATAGGAGACTAAAACTTATGAAAGAAGCTGAAACAAAGGCTTATTGGAAATATTTCATGTCAAACATAGTGGGATCAAATCTCAAAAGGAACGGTAGATTGACGAGCATTTCATTCCTTAAGGACCACCAACTAATTTGAGCCTTGAACTTCATTGATTAATCAAGGAGATGGGTGAAAAGGATAAACCTCTTCACTAAATTGAACAACTGTTCCTCGCGTATATACCAGAACCATGTTGTTCCTCGGTATTTCCCAGAACAATGTTGTTCCTCAGTATATACCAGAGCAACAGATTGTTCCATTTTGTCAAGGTATGTAGGAGGTATTTATCTAACGGATAGACACAACAGGAGATAAGATCCCCGCAAATGGCATGTAATGCAATTGTTCTTTATACTTTATAATTTGTTTGACTTTGCAAAAACATGCTTTTCCTTGCAACATAAAAAGCCTCAGCCCAATAATCCAGATATGGAAGATCAGACTTTTTAGTTAGATTTATTTATCTCACTAGCTCAGCTAATAATCCATTAATTTCATTTGTGTTGTAATTCTTAACAATCAACTCAAACTTGTGACGAGAATGATTTCATAGCTGTAATAGATGAGATTTGCCTTTCAAATTCACAAAAGCTTGGTTAAAATTAGATCAAAATTTATGCTGAAAGACAGATTATTTTACATTGATAGCATCTCGGTTATTTGCCATATTAGAAAGCCAGCAAGGTTCCACAACCAACAAAAAAGTAATGAAAGATCGAGCAAATCATCAAGATGAGAAAAGCTAATCAAGCTCATAAATGAATCTCACCCATTAAACATACCGTATCTCTCAATCCAGTAAGTAACATCTCAATAATCTCTTCTATGACTTCTGGAACATCCATTTCTTCATTTTGTGGAATTGATTCAGAGTTCGGATCCCTAGAATTTAAAGCATAATTGCTTCCTCCAATTTTTTCAGATGCAGACAAAGTAATGTTCTCCCCGAGTGAGCGTGTTTTTCCCTGCATCATAATAAGTATATGCCTAAGGCAAGAGAGAGCCTGAGAGAGACAACTATATATCCAAAACATATCAGGGTTTCTTTGCAAAGACCACTAATCCACTGTAATCCTCAATTTAAGTCAATGCACGGAAAGAAAAAGAAATTTTGGTCATTCATCAAATCCAAAGAATTGCTTAATGTGCAAGCCCAATTGAAAATTTTGTACTTCTAGCTGTAGAATGAGATCTAGAATTTGAATTCTCACATACTCTAAAAAGCATATATATTAACACTAAGAAATTCTAAGAAAAGCAATACACATATTTGGAAAGAACAATACCAAAGGGTAGAACGTAAAATTGGAATTCAAAAGGAAATATATTCCATTTGAAATGAAAAAGAGATGAACGTGAGTTGAAGTCTCTGAAACCTTGATATTCAAAAACTTATCATACTCAAACTAGTTTGAAATAAAAAAGGATAGAGAATTTTGTATTTCTAACCACATAACGCCATGAAGGTGTACGATGAGGGAGGCAAGTAAGCCCAATCCTTTGAGTTAACTTCATCAGATACTTGCGAAGCAATGGACTCCGAGCTGCATTGCTAGACTTGATCAACAAGGACGTGTCATCCCAAACAACAGGAGCCATATCGTGCAAGAGTTTCCGCCCACCAACCTGTCTATGACAGTATATAAGATGTTGAAATACTAAGATAACCAAGATTTTCTGAATGTAAACCATTTTGGATAGAGAAAAAGAGATTTCTGCTGATTTGGAGCATCCATAAATATCAATTTGCAGTTATCTTCATATAAAGAGCATATCAATAGAAGTATTTGTATCAAAAGTTAAAAATCCACAAACTGGAGATGAAAGAATATATCGCGTCATAAATCAAAGCAGGTCACAGTGAACTTTAATGAATTCTCTGTATATCGAGCATAATTTTTTTACCTAACAGTGAAATTTAATGAATTCTCTGTATATTGACCATAATCTTTCTACCTAACAGTGACCCTAATGAAATTGTTTCCAACGATATTTTCTATATTGCTTTCGGAACCTGACAGCCAGTTTCAAGGAGAATAACAAATGGGTTTGGGACAACAATGGAAAGGATGGCCTCTGCAACCCAGAATACCTTTCTGACTCATTACTCAGTGTCAACAAATAAATCATCATATTTGTCTTTATTTTATCTTAAAGCATTATATCTCTACACATGTGGATCAATATACTCATATATATCCATACATGGTGCAGAAAAACAGTCCAACAATTGGAAATTAACAGCAAAAAAGTCCCTAAAGAGAAACTTTCAAGAAAATTTCCTTAACAGGCTCCAACCAAAACTGAATAAGTTATTTGGTAGAGGGTTTACCCCATAACTCCATTTTTCCTTCGTGAAGAATAAAAAAATAAATTAAGAAATCAGCTTAGGAAATTAAAAGCATCAACTACAATTTGCAACATACAATCCTCTCAAATTTCAATATACTTATTCATTTATATTTGAATTTTTTTGTGGGGTTACAGTTGTTGGTACTTAAGACTCATCTTAATAAGTTACTAGGGAACATGGCAAAATAATTGTTAGGTTCAGAACACTATGAACATCGAAGATTAAAATCAGACCTTGAAAACAGCAGCGAGTGCTTCTGTAGCTCCAAGCAACTGGAAGTGATTGATGACATCATCTGACAGAGAAGACAGGACTTCATGGGTCCATTCAATGAAGCTGAAGAAATCATATAAGAAATAGGTCCGTAAAAACATACAATATAATAGCATCGTGATTTCAGCATAATAGCTAAGAAAGATATTACAACAGAAACATGCACCATACTAAACTGGAAGTTCAATCAATTATTATTACGGTATCAAAGAGAACATAGGCAGATAGGCAGGTAGCACATAACATTATATGCCTTATATGCATGTAAAAGAAACCTGGAAAAGGCCTTTGGCATGTCTGGACGTGTTAGAAGCTTTGAGAGCAGCAAAGCAGCTATAGTACGCATAGGGCCTGCATTTGAAAGGTAATCTTTGGAGAACCCTATTATCCTCAATACCAGAGGAGCAAGCTCAAGTTTTCCAAGCTTATTGTTGTTTGCAATGCTAGTATCAACAGTGGAGATATCAAATGGAACCAAAACAAGTATAGAAAGCCACAAAAGCATCACACATTTAGCCTCCATCTCTCCTGTACTTTCTTGCCGCAATGACGACACTGAACTTGTATGATGGCACTTCTCCAAGAGAGACACAGCAAGTTCCAAGTCAGAGACTTGATGTGGGAAGAACCTGACCACAGCCTTGTATCCACAAACTGTGACCAGAGAATAAATAATGATGCATATTGGTTTAATTACTTCAAGAATTGCACCTGAAGCTACACCTAATTCAACTGTTTTTGAGCGAACAATGAACATCAGTGGGGAAACGATGCTCTCTAGGTAAGGCTCTACCAATTGACCCTGTTCTTGATACTTGTCCATCTGCATACTCAGAAGGAACAAATGTTTAAAAAAAAAAAAACTTTTTTATTCAATTGTATAGTTTATATGATAAAAAAGCTAAGAAAACCAACTTGAAACAGTGTGATAAAAAACTCCATATCCAAAACCTAAGTCGTATAATAGTCACCACACGATGTTTATCCTTGTTCACCTCGCAATTGCTCCAAATGATCCCCCCTCATAAAAACCTACTCCTAAACCCGTGCATCAAAGAACTAAAGAAAATATATTGGGTCTATTTCACAAAACCAAAACCAACTTTTAACACAGTAATGAATTATGGGTTTTGATGACAAACCCCAATATTTAAACTTATTTCATATCTTATTCCCTCAAATTTGACTCTAATCACAAGTTTG
Source organism: Prinsepia uniflora (assembly GCA_032719365.1). Lineage (NCBI taxonomy): Eukaryota > Viridiplantae > Streptophyta > Magnoliopsida > Rosales > Rosaceae > Prinsepia > Prinsepia uniflora. The sequence goes on along the minus strand of CM064869.1, from coordinate 5,449,173 downwards.
ATAGAAATTATTTTATTTAATCGTATTTCAAATGCGCATAATACTAAAAATCCAAGCTTGAAAATAAAGCGGACATTAAGAGAGATAGAATAAAAAGTTACAATGCATCGAATCTTGTGGGGAGCAGAGGGATCGGAGACACGTCCATTGGAAACAATGTCGTCTAAGATGGACTTCACGAGCTTCCATTCTTGAAGGAAGTACTTTTGGAGCACTGCCTCCTTTGCACCATGCTCATCATCCTCTTCTTCACCCACTGCTAGTGCCAACCCAATCTCCTCTTTCTGCTTCGGGTTTTCTTCTGCCATGGCTGCCATGCTCTACAAAGTGGGAAAGGGTGGGCGTTCAGTTCCCGCCTTCGTTACAGAAAGTGAGGCTTACTGTGTCTCTGTGCATAAACTGGGTTGTCGTTTATGGGTAGGGATGTCGTTTATTTGGAGTATCAAAGTATTTTTTTTTTCCTGAAGGAGTATCAAAGTATTTTGAACTTTCTATTTATTTTCAAATATGAAAATATATATATATATGATTTACCTTTGTAAAATAAATTACTTTGGAACAAAATTGAGGATAATGTTAGATCTCCAAACTTGAGGATTAGAAGCTTTGTATAACTAATAGTCTACAAATCAACCCCCACTCGCAATGCAATATGATTTGTTGTCTTTCCAAATCTCTGATTTTTTTGGTTTAATTTGTATAATCCTCTTTTTTAATATTCTTATATATAAAAATAGGATACTCCTACTAACTATGATATTTTATTTAGTTTGAGGATTTCATAATATTTAATTGTGCTAATTTTAAAAATTTATGAAAAAAAAGAATTATTAAAAAACGAAAAACCAAATCCTATGACCTATATTTGTTGAAAAACTATCATCAAACGTATTTCATCCTAGTAAGTTTTTATTATCATTCAACTTTGAATAGAAACAGTCAATTCTCACGTGTTTATACTAGATAAGTAACGAATTACAACCAACATTATACAAGCGGCCATGTGTAAGACCATGATGGTGAAATCCTGAAAATTTCTTTAACTTATGTTGATTTTTATTAAATCATTTAAATGAGGTTTGAGCTAAATTGAGATTAATAAATGTCAGGACCCACCCCGGTTTCACCCCGAAAACCGAGGTAAATCCTGCTCCCGTCTGACACCCCGACACACACAAAAGGAAACGCACTTAAGTAACACAGTCAGACGCAGGAGAAAAATAAATACACCTCCCGAAGTCAAAGTTTTACAGAGCATAGTACTAAACAAATGAAAAGAAAACCCGATACAAAGAGTACACGCACTACGAAAAATTAAACACTTCGGGGATCGCTCTCGTGACTTCTATGCCTCCGACGCTGCCTCGACGTCAAAGCCCCGCGCTAGCTCCACGACTTGGAGGGCAATTTAAAACAGAAGGTGTGAGTGGACCAAAATAAAAGCAAAGTTTCCAAAACCATTTAAGAAAACTGGGTTTAGCCCTCCGTTTTGAAACCACATGCATAACCCAGTTATTAAAATAGTTATAGTTCCCATAAACCTCATCATAAAAACAGAAACACTATAAAAACAGTTAGAGAAATAAACCGTATCATAAAACATAAGTTTCAACCAATCATTATCCGATCAAACCTGCTGGACCTATCCGAGTCTTTAAACTCAATCCAGACCTCAATAATATCTGAGTCTTTAAACTCCCGAGTCTTTAAACTCAATCCGGGTCTTTAAACCCAATCCGGGCCCGTCCCCTGTCAATCAATATCCGGGTCTTTAAACCCAATAACCAGATCCAGCAAATCCAATCCAAAACCATTTGAAAACCATTTATCAATCCACATCCAAACCCGAATTCGAAATCACTGGTTCGATGCCCTTCCGGCATCCCGAACCGCCATTCCGAACCCAAATCCGGAAATCCACTTTCCAAACTTAAAATCAAATCTCGTTACCGAAATCCGATTTCAAAATCGAAAACCCTTTAATCACCAAATCATGTTTCAAAATCCCTTTATAAGCATTTAAACCACTTTTCCATTGAAATCCCAAATCCATAGCACTATATTCAGAAATCACACTTTCCTCGTAAAACGTGCTGAAAACTGAACTTTCTCGAAAAACGTGCAATTATGTCAAATCAACAAAGCATATCCGATAAACATAAAATCATCATTAAAACCATAAAACAATTATAGAAACAGTTATGCATGCTCGAGTTTAGAGAAGGGGTCCACTCACAGTACCGAGCCCTCAATCGCGTCCCGAACGTCTCGTACGTTCCTTAGCTTCCTCGGGCAACCCCGATCCTGTCAACAACCGCCAAAATACGTTACTAACACATTTACGGAAGTCCACCTAATTTTCCCAAAAATTCCCGGGTCCTAAACGTAACGAACCGGAACCCTAAACCTTCACCCTCGCAGTACTAACCTCAAACGACGTCCGAACAACCCGAAACCAAATCCAATGGACTCGTCACAACACCTAGAACAAAAACCATGTTGACCGTTTTCCCAACCGCCGCCGCACGCGCCCCCACGCGCCGCCCAAAGTGGCTGCGCGTGGCCCTCACGCACAGCTACAATACCATCGTCTACCTCGAGTCGACCCGGTCGAACCGGCCTCTGCAATTCGAACCGGCGAGGACGGTTCTCCGCCATCCGTCCACCAAAACCGCTCCTCTATTCACCAACTGCTTCGTCCAGACCTAAGCTACCCATTCCCCTACTCCAAACACCTCGACTCAACCTAAAACCTGTCGACTCAAGCTCGAACAGAAACCCGAACACCTCCCCTGTTCTCTTCTCCGGCCACCCAGGTCACCCCCTGTCACGGTGGCTACCTTAAACCCTTCCTATAACCTCCCTGAGCCTCACCCAACTCACCAAAACCGTCGATTCACTCCCTAAGTCCACGACTTTCAAACTGAGCAAAACGGAAAAACAGAGGATTGGAGGCTTACCTTCGATTCGTCCTCCGCCGTTCGAACCGCCGCACACCACGGTGTCCGCTAAGTCCCCTACAACCTTCTGAGTCTCCTCAACTTGAATTAGGCCAACACACGGCACAACCACCACGACGATCTCTCTGTTCACTCTGTTTTCCCTGATTTTCCCCGTGGCTCACAACTCACCCACACACGACTACTGCACCTCCCTAGCTCTCTTCCACTCTCTGGTCACTCCTCACCCATCAATTAACACAACACACACACAATCACCGTCCAATTCCCTCAACTCTCTCCCTCTGTTTTCTGTTCTTCGAACACAAACACACACACACGGTTACATACCTGCACGATTACCCCAAATAATTGGGACCGTGCACGAGCCTAGAACCAACTAGAACCCCTACGTGTGTCACCATCCCCTCAGCCTTCTCACAAGTGGCTCAATCTCAGCCCTCCATTTGTCCCTCTCTGTTGCACCAGGCCCAAAGCACAATGACCAAAATGCCCTTCCTTTTAAGTCAAATTTACCGTTGTGCCACTACCCTTCTAGACCCGTATCTCACACATCGTAAGTCCGATGAATACGTGCCGCCTGTCATCGAACTCAGGACGATGAGATCTAGCTAACAGTCATAGGTCAACGTGTCAAAACCCAATAGTACGAAAAGTCAACTTTTCCCCTTAGTTTAGCCAAATTACGGTTATGCCCTTAACCTTCTGAACATCATAACTTCCTCCTCGGATGTCGGAATCGGGCGTGCCACCTGTCTACGTATTCGTGACGTCCTAAACTACGTCCTGGTCGTCGGTCAAAACCCAATTGACCGCCAGAACTAAAAGTCAACTTTTTACCCGGACCAGGGGCAAAATCGTCATTCTAGGCTAACGACCTTATCGGGACCAACTAACCTCCGATTAAGCTCACTAACCCCATCTTAAGCACTGTCTTAACCTTAATTTCCGAGACGGGTCGTTACAATAAATGAGTTAAATTGTAAAAAAAAAAAATTGCTGGTAATATAAATTTGTAATATTTTTCTAATTAGTTTCCAAAAAAAAAATTCCTAATTGTGGTTTATTTTTTTATCAAAGAAAAAATAATTGATATTTAATTAAATAAATAAATTATAGATAATAATAATAATAATAAAGACTTTTTATTCAAAATGCTCCATAAACAACACTTTAAGTCTCAATTCGCTCCTTGAACCTAATATAGTAGCGATGTACCGCTAAATTGAAACCTCTATATTGTCTCAATATGTTCCAATTTCATCTTCTTATAACAATTCCACCATTAAATTGAAGGATAAATTGGACATGTGTCTTTTAAATTAACCTAATTTAGTGTTAATATTTTTTTTATTTAAAAATTTAAAAATAACTAAAATAACTAAATAATAGTAAACAATATTTGAACAGCATGATGTTCGTCTCCCCATTCCAAATACCAAAATCCCAATTCAAATCTCCATCCTCAAAATCTCAATCCAAATCTCCATCCCTAAATAAATCCCAAAGATCACCGGTCCATTAAGATAACAATATATTTTCTTCAAAGTTCAAACCCCTCAGCCGGCTCCGTTCGTTCATCTTCTTATAGACAATTAAAAAAAAAAACCCATAAATTGTAGCTATTTCATCATTGAAATCTAAACCTAAATCAATTTGTTTCAACTTTATATCCAACTTTCTTCATTCAATTTTTCTACCAATTTTGAATGGAAGTAATGTAAGGATTTCTGTGATCAGAAATCTTCCAAAATAAAAACTAATCATTTATCTAAATTACTTTCTACAAAATAAACAATTAACATTTGAAAGAACGGATTTAAAACAAAAAACAGGCTTATTTGATAGTAAAGCTATCGTAGAGTGCTCTTGTAATCAATGCGCAATCTGCAAGGCAAATGGGGAATTGATGATCTCCCCTCTCAATATCGATGGTCAACTTTAATAGGAGAAGTTTTTATTAGGAATGATCAAGTGAAAGGAAGAGAATGACCAAATCCCTTCTTATATGGTCGAAATGGAACTGTCAAACCTATCAATTGACAGTTCCAATCTGAATTTGACAGTTCCAAAGTCCATAACTGTAACAACCCGTACCTTCAGGAAGGGTACAAATGTAATTTTGTAAAAGAATTGTATAAAAGGACGATTTTGCCCTTGTGAATAGTGTGTCAAAAGTCGACTTTTTGATTTACAGGTTGGATGAGTGTTGACCATTGACCGTGACGTAGTTTAGGACGTCACGAGTCCGTAGACAGGTGGCATGTCCGATTTGGACAATCGGAGAAAAAGTTATGATGTTCGGAAGATTGAGGGCGTTACCGTAATTTTGACTAAATAGAGGAAAATGTTGACTTTTTAGTGGACTTGTGATTTTTACTTAGACCGAGTGTAACACCCCAGAAATTCGAGGATTTCAATATTGTAATTTAATGTGTGAATTGACGCTTTTACCCTTGTGATTGGCATGGCCAAAATTGTTGACTTTTTGATTGATGAATTAAACGGACTTTGACATATGACCGTGACGTAGTTCGGGACGTCACGAGTTCATAGACAGGTGGCACGTCCAATTCGGACGATCAGGGAAAAAGTTATGGTTATCGGAAGTTCAGGGGCATTATCGTAATTTGGACTTTCGGGAGGGAAAATGTTGACTTTTCTTTTGGCAACTAATTTTCAGTTGACTCAAGGACCATTAGGTAGGTCTCGACGTCCTGAGTCCGTAGACAGGCGGCACGCCGAAATCGGACTTCGTACGAGGAAGTTATGGTCAGAAACGTGGAATCGGGAGGTTCGTGTCTCGATTTTCGTGCCAAATATTTTATTCTGGAAATCTGATTGGAGGACACCTGGTGAGTGACAAGTGTCACTCACCCATTGGCCAGATTGGATCAGATCCACTAAGGGATTAAATAGCATTTAAACTTACTTTTAATTTCAGCCCTTGGATCTGAAATCCCTTGATCTGATCTCAGCCTTTGATCTCATTCTGAGATTCAATCCTGGCCCTTGATTCTTGTTCCTGTTCAGTATTAAAAATCATGGAATCATGCACCTATGTGTTCATTCTCACAAACCGTTTGTGCGATTTCTCCTTGGAACCAGCTCATCAGCCATCACCACTCAACCCCACACCTCAGACAACCAGCAGCCACCTTCCTGACGCCGGCCACCACTCCACGGCCACCCTGCACGGCGGCATTCCCTCAAACCCGAGAAAGAAACCCGAGCAGCCCAAGTCACCAAACCATCCAAACCTTCAATCTGGGACTTGAACCAACGTACGGTTGGGATCACCGTGACGACAGGACGGCGAGGAACTGACTTTGACGAGGTACGGCGGCGACACGGCGGCGATAGGACGATAAACCCGTGAGTTGCCGTTTTCCTTCCCTGCTTCGAACCGTCTATTTGTGACGTTGACATCGGTTGGTTACTGTTAGGACACGTCTAGGAGACCTTGACGACCAATTTGGACCCAGGACGGGACTGGAAAACCGTCGACTCGCCGGAGAGGATAACCGGAACCGGCAACCAAACTTCCCGTCGATTTTCAGGTAATCTCTTAGACCTAAAACCTAATTCTATTTACACAGAACCATTCTAGGGATTAAGACGAGTAGTTAGGAATCAAACTGGACAAAAATGACTGAGAAATGTTGAAATGGTAACCGGGTCATGATCGCGGGTCTGATCGACCCGAGTTACAGGAATACGGGTCGACCCGTCTGAGGACAGCGGTGCTGACGTGGCACCCTGTCAGTCTGTCAGGTGACGTGGACCAACCGTGGGCCGACACGTGTCACATGTCAGTGCACAGTCAGCACTGACATGTCAGTGACGTGGCCCAATCAGGGACTGCCACGTGTCACTGACATGTCAGTGACGTGGACCAGTGCCGTGCTGACACGTGGCACATGTCAGATCTGACACGTGGCCTGACAGATCAGTGAGGTGGACCAATCAGATGTTGACATGTGGCACCTGTCAGAGTCTGACATGTCAGACCTGACAGCTGTCAGATGACGTCAGCATGACGTCATGCTGACGTCAGCAGGGACTGTTCCTGCGTTGACCGACGCGTTGACTGGCGCGTGTGGGCGCGTGTGAATAGTACTTTTGGTGGGACCACCACCATTCTTTAGGTTTCGATGATCCGGATCCAATGGCGGTGGTTTCGGGTCGATCAGAGATCATTAAGTTGGTCAAATTAAGGTTTATTGCCTTGGGAAGCGCGTTCGGGCGGCTTTCCCGGGCCGGTTTCGGCCTAGGCTTTCATGGTTGAATGTTGGGGGTTTAAATTGACCTTTACGAATACTTTGGACTTGAAAGGGATTGTACATTTGTATCAGGACGAGGGTATACGTTCGGTTTTCAGCAGGACTGTACTGTGAGTGGGCCATTTTCTTAAACCCTTGCGTGCATAAATGTTTTCTGGTTTATTATACTTATTCACATGCTAAAGCAATAATGGTTTTGATGATATGGAAAATATGGTTATGGCACGTTTCACGGTATTTGGGCTTGAGACCCGTCCGATGAAACTTAATGATTGGTTCGGATTCTATCTATGTATATATATATGCTTGCATGTGGATATCAATAAAATGTTTTTGGTACTGCACTGTATAGATCCTTCCATATTATATTGTCTCCTCCGGATGAGGTACCCCGGAGAGGTCACGGACGTCTAGAACGTCCAGCGTCTATGACGCTAAGCATCGGGGATGCTGCACCCGAACGGGGTTCGGGGAATGAACTCGGAAAGTGAGACCCGAGTGGCACGCGTAGCCTTGTGATTGTGACCTATTGGACGTCAGGGACGTCAGACATCAGGGATGTCGGGATTGGAGTGTATAGTGCAGCAACTAAAATTATACTTATGGTTTTATTATATGCCTTATGGTTCATATTATATGGTTTATGATTTTGAATTATGATGCACGCATGTTTGGAAAACGGAGGGGTAAATTATATGTTTTACTTATCAAATGATTTTATAAACTTGAGTTCGGTCCACTCACTCTTAATGTTTTGATAACCCCTCCAGGTCGTGAAACTGAGGTAGGGGAGGAACCTGAGGCTGAGGCATAGATCTACTTCTGCGTACCTGATCCCCTGTTGGGCGGTGTACCCGCGGGTTTACTTTAGAGTCGTGCTCGCAACTTGTAATTTTGGATTTCATCCCTTGTCTGACATTCGTTTAATTCGGATTTGATGTATGACTTTAATTTGGTTATTTATGCATTTAAATGTTTGAGGTTAAAATTGGTATGAATTATTGGGTGTCAGACGGAAGCAGGGCACGTCCCCTTGTGGTCCCTGTGGGATCGGGGCGGGTCCTGTCACCGAGGACCGTTAGATAGGTGTCGACCTCCTGAGTACAACGATAGGCGACACGCTGTCATCGGACGTCGAATGGAATAGTTATGGGTCTGGAAAGTTGAAGGGCAAAATGGTAATTTGTACACTTAGGGGAAATTTGGTCTTTTTACCTTAGGACCAATCAGATAAGGGCAAGTGGCCGAGTGGGCTTGGATATTTTGTACTGATGGTCCATGAGAAATTGGACACGTGGAGATTGCTAGATGGTTCTAGGATTGTTTAGTGTATACACGGCCACATTTTGTTCTAATTCAAACCGTGCATTTGTGCTGTGAAGAACAAAAAACAGAGAGTGAGGCGGTGGAGTGTTTGATCGATTCAGTGTGTGGGTGAGATTTTGGTGAGTTGTGAGAGTGACAAAGAGAGGAGAGGAAGTTGGTGACTGAGTTTGGGGGTGAAATCGTGCACGGAAACACGGTGATCGGAGGATTGATTTTCAGGGAAAACAGAGAGGCCGTGGGACAGAGGTGGTGGTTGTGCCGTGTTTTGGTTCAAACCAAGCTAATAGGAGGCTAGGACGACTGCAGAGGACTCAGTGGACACCGTGGTACACGGCGGTGCAGACGGCGGAGGATGATTCGACGGTAAGCATCGAATCCCCTGTTTTTCCCGTTTATTTCATTTCGGAAGTCGTGGACTTTGGGTTAGAGTCGAGGACTTTGGTGAGTGGTGTGAGGTTCAAGGAGGTCCTAAGAGTCGTCTAGGATGGTCGCCGTGACGGAGGAAGGTCTGGGTGGCCGGAGACCAAAACAGGGCTTACGGGCAATTTGTTTCGAGGTGGAAGACGATGGGTTTTAGGCTTTGATTTCTAGGTTTTAGGACGGGAAAGGATTGCAGGGAACTGGACGAAGCTAATAGGATTGGATTGAGTGAAAATGGTGGAGGAATTACAGAGAACCGGTCACGCCGGTTCAGTACAGTTGAACCGGGTGACTCGAGGAAGACGATGGTACTGTAGCAGCGCGTTAGGCCCACACGCGGCCACTTTGGGCGGCGCGTGGGGGCGCGTGGGGAGGAATTTGAGCAACCTTGCAACATGGTTTTTGTTCTAAATGTTATAAGGAATCCATTGGGACAAGTTTCGGGAAAATCGGATGTTGTTTCGGGTTAGTTCGAGTATCCGGACAGTTTAGGGTTTAAATTTAAATTACGTTTAAATTCCCGAAAATTTGGGGAAATTAGGGTTAGCATATTGGACGTATTTGTGACCCTATTTGGTGGTTATTTGACAGGACAAGAGACGCCTGAGACGGTCGAGGAGCGAACGGAGCGCGATTGACACTTTCTGATTCGTGAGTGGACTCTTTCTTTTCTTACGAGCATGCCTAACTGTTTTATTTATGTTTTATGATTTTAAGTATGTTTTTATGCTTGTTGATGATGATTATATGTGATTGATATGCTTTCACGTTTTTCGAGACATTTTCGAGTTTTTGCACGTTTTTCGAGAGAAAACTAGATTTCTGATTTTGATGCTATACTTTGGGTTTTCAATTTCTAATTGTTTTCTGATGGTTATAAGTAGATTTTGATACATGATTTCGAGAAACGAAATTTGGTTTTAAAGTCGGAAAAGTGGAATTCCGAATTTGGGTTCGAAATGACGGTTCTGGATGCCGAAAAGGCATCAGACCAGTGATTTCGGATTCGGGTTTGGAGATGGATTTAGAATTGGTTTTGGATTGGATTTGCTGGATCTGGATTGGGTTTAAAGACCCGGATTCTGATGGACGGGGGACGGGCCCGGATTGAGTTTAAAGACTCGGATATTTACGATATTACCCCCGTAGGCCTATTGAGTTTAAAGACTCGAGAGTTTAAAGACTCGGATTACATTTGAGGCCTGGTTTGAGTTTAAAGACTCGTATAGACCCAGAAGGTTTGATCAGACTTGACATTTGTGGATTTGGTTTTTATGATATGAACTTAGCGTGTTTGTTATACTGTTTTATGTTGTGGTTTTCTGACACTTCGTTAGGCATGCATACTTTATTTTAAAACTGAGGGAAAAATCTTGTTGCTTTCTTTAAGCTGTTTTGTTATTAACTCGTGTTTTTAAAACTTTTATTTCTTTAGTCCACTCACACTTTTCTGGTTTTAACTTACCCTCCAGGTCGTAGTGATAGCGCTGGGGTGAACGTTGAGGCAAGGACCGAGGCATAGAGCTTTACGACGTTCTTCCGTTGCGAGATTAGCCTAGTAGGACTTTTGTGCCTGTTTTGTAAAACACTATGCTCTGTACTACAGTTGTATTATATTTACTCCCTTGTCTGATAGTTATGCTTATGGTTTTTGAGGTTCTTTTGGTACTTTAAGTGTGATTGTCAGACGGGAGCAAGGTTCGTCTCGGGTATCGAGGTGATATTTGGGACGGGTCCTGACAATAACCGTCCCATTTGAATTTGAATTCGAAACATAAGATTTTCCTCGCATTCAACTAGTCATTGTTTTCTTGGAATTGAAATTAAGTCCTTATACTTAATTTATTCAATCTCACATTCCTAACAATTTCCCACATGAGTTTGATTGAACTAGTTACAAGAATTTCAGTAATCAGATGATCACTAATCAACATAAAAACATATCTAAATAATAGCACAATTTTAAAGTGTCAAATCATAGAACCTCAAAAGACATGATGCAAGGTAATCTGCATTAGCATTTCAAGACCACATATGATTTGCACTATCTGAATTTGTTGTCGAATGGAAATCTGAATTTGAAGGTTGTTAGTACCAGAACACCTTCTCACATGAGTTTGGTCCTAGAACATCCATAGTTCGTCAACATAACAACAACAATTTAGATATATGAAACTTACAAGATAATTACTTTGTCAAGCAAGTAACTTATAAGGTGAACCTACTGAATTCATAAAGGGCAAATTCTTATCTAACATTAAAACTAATGATACAACAGTATTAACAACATCATTTCTGATCTAAGTCACTTCTTTACGGGTTGTTCCAACATTCAATCGTTAAGTGAACTTTGCAACCCCATTTGATTCACAAGTCTATAGAAAGAAGTAACATGTAAATCTTTAGTTAGAGGGTCTACAATCATCTGGTATGTTCCAAGGTGCTCTATATCAATAATTCCCTCTATTACCTTGTCTTGTACATCAAGGTACTTAATGTCTATGAATCTTGATGATTCTGGCCTCTTGTTGTTCTTTGCAAAGAAAATTGTTGTGGTATTGTCACAAAATAGCTTCAAAGGTTTTTCAATGCTTTGAACAACCTTCATGCTAAGTATTAGGTTTCTGATCCAAACGACTTGTCTAGTGGCTTCAAAACAATCAATGTACTCAGATTCCATTGTGGAAGTGGATCTGGTTGACTCTTTCTTACTTCTCCATGATCCACCAACAAGCATAAAAATTTATCCACTAGTTGACATTCTATCATCAACACACCCTCCTAGATCAGCACCTGTGTAACAAGTCAATTCCAGATTTTCAACTTTTTGAAAAACCAAAACATGTGAATGTGTTCTTTTAAGTATCTGAGTACCTTCTTGCTTGCGTTCAAGTGTGTTACTCCTGGATTCGATTGAAACCTTGCTAAAAACTTAGGGAAAAAGCTGAATCAGGTCGTGTGCACACTTGTGCATACATAAGACTGCGAACAAGTGATGCATAGGGTTTGTCTTTCATGGCTTTAGTCTCAAATTCATTCTTAGGGCATTGGTCATGTGAAAACTTATCACCTTTAGTTATTGGGACATCATTTCCATTGCAATGTTCCATATTGAATCTCTTAAGAACTCTGTCAACATAGTTTTTCTGAGATAACCCCAATGACTTTCTATGCATGTTTCTCTCAATTTTCATCCTCAACACTTAGTGAGCAATTCCCAAATCCTTCATGTCAAAATTATCAAAAAATAGCTTTTTGGTTTTATGAATAAGCTGCATGTTAGAGCTGGCATGAAGAATATCATCCACATACAAGACCACAAAAATGAAATTCCATCTAGCTATCTTTGTCAGGTCCCGTCCCAATCCCCCTGGGATTAACGCGGGACACACCTGATCCCGTCTGACATGGAGTGTCATACAAGTGAAATTCCGACTTTAGCCTGCTCGGGGCTTCAGAGTACGCCAGGATCTGGAGGAGGAGTGTGATGTCTCAGTCTCTGCTACAGCCCGCATCCGCGATCAACCTGAAGGCCAGTCAAAACATTTAAAAGTTGTGAGTAGACAAAACAAATAGTTTATAAAAAAATTTTCTTAAAAAGACATTTATACCCTTCACTAAAAAGCATGCATGCGTTCGAAAACCATTTCTCAAAACATTAATTAGGGCCTTGGCCCAAAAACGTAAATGAAACCAATCAGACGGGCCACTGCCCAAATCCATGTGGGACTCAGCCCAAAACCAGTAATCCGATCATATAACATATAACTAATCCTGTCACGGTTTCTAAAGCTACGCGCGTGCTACCCGGGGTCTCAAATCCCAAGTCTCCCCAGGGTCCACCCAGGTCAATGTCCGCAGATCAATGACCCTCCCTGGGGGTTACAATCCAATAGCCTTCCTGAGAGTAAGGTACCCAACGGGGGCGACTCGACTCAGTTAGTGCTCCATGACTACTCTGGGGTCCACCCAGGCTAACGACCCTCCCCGGAGGAGACAATACATATATAAGGAAGGTATATGAAAATCTATATAAAATCATCCATAAAACTTTTCAAAGGATTCATGCCCGGTCCCCATAAACCTTCATGAACTAGAAAATCTATTTAGGGTCCCCGACCCGAAATCATAATCGTAAACCAACTGGGTCTCAAGCCCGAACTTATCCTTTTTAAATCCAAATCTATTTCATTTAAACTAACAAAGAAAGCACAAATGAGTATAAGCACCGTATAAGGCCAAAATCTTGAAATACGTGCAAATACGCAAACACACACAAATACACTCATGACATCACAAAACATGTTCATAAAACCATATAAAACAGTTATGCATGCATCAATTTAGAAACCAAAGTCCACTCACAGACCGTCCGAGCTGCCGCCTTGATACGTTTGTCATACGGCTCTCTCGGGCCAATCGCCGTCACCAGGACTTCCAAACCTGTCCAAATCATAATAGAGGGTTACTAACTACTTAAATAACTTCTCACTAAAGCCCTATAATTTTCCAGAATTTTTAACTATTTTTAAATCCGATCCTAAACCTTCCGATTCCCCGAAACATATCGAAACGATGACGATCGACACGAAACCAGTCCTAAAAAGTTCGTTACATCGAATAGATGATTTCGTGTGTTGGAAGTTTCCCCAAAAGAGGCCTCACGCGCCGCGACGCACGGCCTAAAGTCCCTACGCGTGAAGCCCATGTACCGGGCAATGTTTATCTTCTTCCTTTGGCTAGACTGGTCCGGTTTAATCCTACTGACAGGACCCACCCCGATTATCACCTCGATAATCGGGAAGCATCCTGCTCCCGTCTGACAATCGAATCCAAAAGACCGGAAAACCAAAATAATATTACAACACACCCATTGTCAGACCAGGGAGATTAAACAAATACAACCGACTGGACCTCAAGTCTTTAGTTTCACAGAGCATAATATTACAAAACAAGTTAAAGAACAAATCCTACTCTGTGAACTAACTACTCCGCAACGGAAAATTTTATGCCTCTGCCTCTGCCTCGGCGCTAGCCCCCGAACTTGTACCACGACCTGGAGGGTAGTTAAAACAACAAAGTGTGAGTGGACCGAAACAAAGGTTGCAGAAAACAGTTTAAGGAAATCGGGGTTCGCCTTCCAGTTTTACAACACGCATGCATAACCAGTTATTAAAAACAACGCGTATTAAACATTCGAAATCCCTTCTTCCGAAACACATGGAAAACATTGCAGAAAACCATCATAACTCGCGTAAAATAATATAATATTACCAAAATCCAGAAACCGTCATTTTGAAACATTAATTACGCGTATCAAGTAAAAAGTGAATCAATAATCACAATTAAACCGTTGGATCCATCCGAGTCTTTAAACTCAATATCAGGCCTTACCGGGATATCAACGAGTCTTTAAACTCAAAACATAATCAATAGGCCTCGGGGGTATCACAATAATCGAGTCTTTAAACTCAATTTACCGGGCCAGCCCCCGTCATCAATCAACCGGGTCTTTAAACCCAAAATCAGATCCAACAATCAACCGGGTCTTTAAACGCAAAACCATTTATAAACATGATTCATCATGATCCATTTTCCAGAAATTCATTTCGAAATCATAACTTGTCAAAATAGGACTCGTGTCCGAATTCACATGCAAATACCCAACATGCAATTCCCGAAATCACTTCACAACATAATCAAACGTCATAAATACGTAACATGCAAAATCATATCCAATGACTTCATCAAAACATCATTCATGCATAGGCGGAAACTGTAACCTCGAAATGCGTGAAATACGATATTTATCTCAAAAAACGTGAAATCAAGTAAAACCGAAATAGCATATTTATCATCATATAATCATAAGTGAAAACACAAGATAATTAAGTAAAATAGTCATGCATGCACAATTTGAAAATCAAAAGTCCACTCACGGTTTTAGGACGCGTCAATCGCGCCCCGTGCGCTCCTCAGTAGCTTCGGAAATGTCCGGGCCTGTAAAAACGTACAAGGAGGGTTACAATCATCCCCAAATAACTCGTAAGATTTTCCATAATTTTTTTGGATCTTTCTACGAAATTAATCTTAAGGACCTAAACTTCCGAACCCTCGAAATTATCCCGAACGACTCCCGATCAACTCGAACCCTAAAGATAAAATGTTAAAAACATTAAAAGGAAGAAAACCTCAGTTGACCGTGATCGGAGAAGACCTCACACGCGCCATCACGCGCCGCCCAAAGTGGCTGCGCGTGAAGGCCACGCGCCCAGCTACAATGCTGTCTTCCTCACCCGAATAACCTGTTAAACGGGTCTGATACCCGCGGCTCAACCCGATCAGTTAGCCCTCAATTCTCAATCAATTCCTCCCGTTTCCAATCCTATCATCTTCTCTAATCCATTAATTTTAGGTCTGTATTAACGATTAACCTCGACTAACATTAAATCGATCCAACCCAGACTCGAACAGTCAAACTGGTCGACTTCTGGAACTCACCTAACTTAGCCCCATTTCCAAATTGACTTCACCAGTAGCTTAAGGGAACCTAGACGAACACAATTGCACAACCAATTTGACCAGAACTCACCTGGAATTCGTCGTCCTCAAGCTCGACAATTCTCAGAACCAGGGGCCTCAGTTCTTGGCCAATTCGTGAGTGATGTCCTTCGAAATCGATGTGGTCGTTTTCCTTTTGCTCCCAGAAGACTCAATCATTGATTAGTTTTGTCCCAAAGACCGTATAAATCGAACTTAGATTTTTCCCTCCAACTGGTTTTTCTCTGAACTGGAACTCAAGTTCCTGGGCAAACAACGATCATTCCCCTCCAATTCTTGCACGGTCGTGTTTCTGTCACTCCCAGAAAGCTTCCTCAGTGTTTAGATTGGCCTAAAACCCGTAGAAATTGAACTCTGAATTTTTCCCCCCAAAAACCCGAAAATGGTTCTTCATGGTTTCTCTCAATCTCAGCCCTCACACTGATGCACAAATGACCCCAAATGAATCCTCTCTCCACTCCCTTACACGGTTAGTCGATCAGTGTGGCCAGCAGCTCGTGGGAGACCAACTGAGGTCTCTGAAAATGGTTTCCCACAAACACAGAAACCATGGCCAATTTTTAATCCCAGCCGTGCTCTGTGTGGTTTCAGTCCACCAGCTTTGTTTCCCACTGCCTCAAATGGCTTAAACAATTCATCTGTTCGATCCACTAAGGCCATAAACAATTGCACGCACAAAACACCACGGCATGGCCGTGTACTCTGTTTTTCACGGTGGTGCTACAGTTAACCGCCGTGCAAATGACCAAAATGCCCCTCAGTGCAATAATTACCAAAATGCCCTCCAACTTCCGTGACCCGTAACTCGGTCATACGATGTCCGTTTCAAGCGTGCCGCCTGTCGTTGTACTCGGGGCTTCGAGACGAACCTAACAGTCTTCGAGTCATATGAAAACCAATCGTATTCCAAAAAGTCAACTTTTTCCCCTATAACGTCCAAATTACGATAATGCCCATGGACTTTCGAACGTCATAACTTTCACCCTATTCGTCCGAATCGGACGTGCCACCTGTCTATGAACTCGTGACGTCCCGAACTACGTCACGGTCATCGATCAACGTCCGTTCGACCCTCCAATCAAAAAGTCAACAAATTGATCAAACGAAATCACAGGGGTAAAAACGTCATTTTAATCAATATTTTACAATATTACATTTTCCGAATTTCCGGGGCGTTACACCTACAACCCGGTTCGCCTGGACCGGCGTGACCGGTCCAAGACCATTCCTTCCTCATTTTTGGTCCATTTCTTCCCCTTTAAATCCTAATCTCTTAGTCTCAATCCTAGGGTCCTAACCATATAAATAAATCGAAGAAAAACGCCATAGAATCCCTGATTCGAAATTCCTTCTCACGGCCCAAATTTCACAGTCGAGGCCCTGGGTTGTTCAGCCATCCCCCGCCGTCCTAAAATTGTCCTACACCTTCATACAAACCCCACAAGCATTTCCTAACCAACATAAACCACCACTAACGTCTAAACACAAAAATGGGATTTTGAATCCAAAACGTACCTTGTCGGGTCTCTGGCCACCGTCCATGGCGGTCGACGCCGTCAGCCCCATCATCACTATCACACCTCATCCTCTCTGTTACAATCATGTGCCACCAGCATCAGATTGGATTTTAGGGGGTGTGGGGTGTGGGTTGTACAAAAATGGAAATGGGTTTCGGGTTTGGTTTGGAAGAACAAAGAAGGTGAGTCTAATGCATGAATGAAGGGAAGGAGGCAATGGATGGGTGACACTTGTCACTCATCCATTAGGCCACTTCAAAAGATCTGAGCCCACTCAAGTCCAAAAATTTCTCGTTTTGTAAAACATGCAATAGTACCTGAAATCTTCCGTGAACCGTAACTTTTCCGTCAAACGTCTTATTTCGATGTGCCACCTGTCTACGGATTCGTATCGACCCGATTTACGTAACGGTTCTCAGCCCTTGACCATCGGACCTCCCGGGTCAAAAGTTAACTTTTCGCCCTAGTTCAGGGGTAAAATCGTAATTTTACCCTGAACGTCCGTTAATCCTTGGCTAATCCCCAATTAGTCTCACTAATCTGTAATTAGTCTCACTAATCTGTAATTAGTCTTAATTAATCCTTTAAATTTGGGACGGGTCGTTATAATCTTCATGTAAATGCATTTATCAAAACTGTTTTCCACAAAACCATGAGATGTGACAACCTCATCAAATTTGAGGTACCATTGCCTTGAAGCCAGCTTTAATGTAATGACCCATCCTGAATTAATGAGATTAATTAAGAATTAATGATGGATTAGCGAGACTAATCGAGGATTAGACGAGGGTTAGTGGACGAGCAGGGCGAAATGACGATTTTACCCATCGAATGGGCGAATCGTTGACTTTCCGTTCAGGCGGTCAAATGGACTTTGGCCGATGACTGTGACGTAGTTCGAGACGTCATGAGTTCATAGACAGGTGGCACGTTCGATTTCGACGTTCGAGGAAGAAGTTATGATTTTCGGAAGTTTAGGGGCATTTTGGTAATTTGATTGAATAGGAGCAAATAGTTGACTTTTGACTCGGGAGGTCCAATGGCCTAGGTCCTAGGACCATTATGTAGATCAAGACGATACAAATCCGTAGACAGGCGACATGTCGAATTCGGACTTTCAACGGAAAAGTTACGGTTCACGGAAGTACGAACACACTATTGTACGAATTACGAAACAAGTGGATGCCATTTTCCCTTCATGCATATCCCTTCTCTTCATTCGATCATTTTTCTTTGTTTCCAAACAAACCCGATTTCATTCCAAAACTTTGAACCCAAACCAATCCAACCATTCCCATCTGATCATGGTTGTGAGGCTAGAGGTTGAGAGTAGGACATGTGGATGCTGGTGGCAAGCCAGGATGGCGCCGCCGTGCATGGCTGAGACCCAAACCCGAGAGGTACTCGGTTTATCCATTTTTCCATTTTAATTCGATATGTGCATTATGGTTGGTTTTGAATGATTAGAGGATGTCTATTACGTTAATTAGAAAGTTTAGAGGAAGTTTTTTATGGGGTTTCACGGCTGAGGAAGCCTGGGGAATTTCTGAAAAACTTGAACCGTTAGGAAGAAAATCAAACCATGGGTTTTCTATGTTTTTCCTTATTTTGATCATCCAAACAAGTTCCTAGGACCTTATTAGGAAGTTTAGGATTAATTAGGAAGAAAAAGGACTGAAAATGATAGAGGAGGGTGGCCGAACCGGTCACGTCGTTCCAACTGGATCGGCCAAACCAGGTGAACCGGCCGGACCGGTTCAATTGCATGAAGAAGATGAACAGTGCGTTGGGCGCGTGAGGCCCACATGCAGGCACTTCTAGAGGCTCGTGCGGGCGCGTGAGCCCTCCTTTGAGGGTGGTTCCAACACTTGAAATCATCTATTCGATGTAACGAACATTTTGGGACTGGTTTCGTGTCAATCAGACATCGTTTCGATATAGTTCGGGACGTCCGAAGATTTAGGTTCGTGTTTAAAAATAGTTAGAAAATCGGGAAAATTATGGGACTTCAATGAGATGTTAATGAGCCTATTAGTAACCTTATATTACAATTTGGACAGGTTCGGGAATCCCGGAGGCGACGATTGGCCCGGGAAGACGTTGTGGCACGCGTATCGAGGCACGGCTTTAGACGGTCTGTGAGTGGACTTGTTTTATGAATTCGATGCATGCATAAATGTTTTACAATTGTTTTAGAATATTTTTTGTGATGCCATGAGTGCATTTGTTTGTGGTAACCTAGGATTTACGTATTTGCATGTATTTTGAGATTTACGGTTTTATACGATGCTTATACCTGCTGGTTTTCAATGAGGGTTTAATAAATGGATTTTGGATTTGGAAATATGAACTCGGGAATGAGGCCCATTTGATTTACGAACTCTCGGACTTGGAGTCCATTTGATTTGACGAGGAAATCGGACCGAGGGTCCATTTGAGATATACGGTCGGACCGAAGGTCCCATTGATTTATAATCTGGGCTTGAGGCCCATTTGGTTGTAATATCGGGCTGGAGGCCCATTTTACTATAGTATCGGGCTTGAGGCCCTGTTGGTTGTGAAATTGGACTTGAGGTTCTGTTGATTTGTGGTTTAGGGCTTAGGGCCCAGTTAGCTGTGGTCCCGGACTAGATTCCGGAGAGATGCGTGGACTAGATCCGGAGATAGATCTCGGACTAGATCTAGAGATTGAGCCTCCCAGATGGAGAATTCCTGAGAGAAGACTCGGAGTGAGACCCCGGGTAGTGTGCACACTAGGATAGAGATGATATCGTGACATATATCGAGGATGTGTTCCTTAGGGGCTGTGTGCCCCGAGTTGGCTTTTTCTCGGAAGTGCCGCGGATGGGTTATACGTACGTCAATACGTATGAGATTTACAGAAAGATATTTGAGGGCGGAGACCCTGTGTTCCATGTTTTAGAAAGTGGTTTTGGGCTGAGTCCCACTGGTGTTTGATTTGGGCTGAGTTCCCATGTTTTGATTTACGGTTATTTTGTGATTTCGGGTCGGGGACCCAAATGGAATTATGGTTCATGACGGTTTATGGGGACCGACATGAACCCTTGAATGGTTTTTATGGTTCATGACGATTTATGGGAATCGGACATGAACCCTTGAAAGGTTTTTAGAATATGTTTGACAAATGATTTTATGAACGTTTGATAAATGGTTTTTGAATGCATGCATATGCTTTTATTGAAGGGCATAAATGTCTTTATGTGAAAATGTTTTTAGTAAAATATTATTTTTGTCCACTCACAATTTTCGTGTTTTAATGCCCTTCAGGTTGATAGTGGATGCGGGCTGTAGCAGAGACGAGACATCACACTCATCCTCCTACGATCCTAGCGTACTCTAGAAGCCCCGGTGAGGGCTAGAGACGGAATTTTCTCTGGTCTGACACTTCATGTCAGACGGGATCAGGTGCGTCCCATGTTAATCCCAGGGGATTTGGGATGGGTCTTGACAAAGTGGTATTAGAGCAGGTTGGCTCATTTGATACTCATGGTACTCTGATACCAAGTGGTATTAGAGCGTGGAGTACGCGCAGGTCGAGGATGTGATGTCTCTGAAGTCGTAACAACCCGTCATTAACCTGATAGTTAGGGTATGAGTAGGAAGCACCACGTGCTAAACGAAATTCGATACAATAGTTGAGGTGCGATTGGCATTGGAGGCCACGTGTTTTGATGTTTGATCCCAAGGAGGATCAGTATTTGTGTGAATCCGACGGCTTAGAGCCGTTGCGTTACTGGTGAGTAGGATCCAGTGGATCGGTAGACACAGTATGACGACTTGAAAGTCGTGACCGCTCGACGGTAGGGTCGTGTCGGATAGAGGATGTACGAATTAATACTAGTGGTGGTCAGAGGTCAGGGTCGCCCACTATACGATGACTCTGTACGATTACAGTCACGACGGATGGGAATAGGAACGTGTGATTCTATTTGGCATGTGTTGCCATGTTTCGGTGTGTTGAATCCCTTCTGGATGTCGACTGGCAGGAGATACCCGGAGTAGTTGTAGTGTGACGCGATAGGATGCGATTGCGCACGTAGCACTTGAGCAGTATTGGACTCGGAGTACGGCCAGTTCTTGTGGAGGCCAGCGACTGAGAGTCGTAGAGTTACGAGAGGACGAGATCCTCAGAGTGTAGTTATGGGCTGGTTTGATACCAGTATTGGAGTATGACGACTCTTCAGAGTCGAGAGTGGGGGATCAGTCAGGATGGTTGGGCTACAGTGGGCAACCGGGTTTGTGATAACCCTAGTAGGTGGTTGATTGGACAAGTTACCAAGAGTGTGGTACTTGTGATCGGATCTAGAGGTGGACCGATCAGTGGATGTTGTGCGTTGAGAGGTTGGTACCGGCGGTGAGTCTACCGCATGGATTTGGAGTTTCGGTAGCAGAGTGTTTCTGAGATGGGTCTGCACGAGGTTATGGCAGACACTGCTATTGATGGACGTGATCGATTCTTATCAAGTTGGATAGGCTCAGGTTCCCGTGACGATTGTGACGATGGGATTCGTCGGTCGTGACGATGAGACGAGATGCGTGAGTGACGCACAGTACGAGCATAGATTCTGGATTCGACTCGGTTACGACTGAATGCGATCGTAGAATGAGACACTGGCGTTGGGTGTTGGTACACTTTCCAAGTTACCACTGTGAGGTGACTGTAACGAGTAGGATATACCTGGATGAGTGATAGATGTCGTGGATATCCTTGGATGGATTGCACGAGTGTGAGTACTGGAGTTGATCCCATAGAGTTGGGATGTGCGAATGGTAGGCAGACGAAATAGTAGATGTGCCCGGTGTGGCGAACACGTGAGTTCGGTGGATACTGAGTGAGACAGAGAGGATCCCGAGTGGCTCAGTGCGAGGCACCAGGAGTACTTGGTTTGGTGACCAGTTCTCTGATGGTACAAGGCTTGGAGCGTGAGTGTGTGCCCAGGAGTAGTGACGTTAAAGGTTGAAACGCCTAAGTGGCATTCAGATGAAAAGGTATAACAGATGACGTAAGTGTCGTCTTATGACGTGAGGGTCGGTTGGTCAGATTTAGTAGTACATAGAGATTTGGCTTTAGATCACGACAGATGTTGCGATCTGTTTATCTTACCGACCGATGTTAGTGGATTCCAACAAATTCTGTGAGTTAGAGTTGGATCAGGATGATTAAAGGTATGGGATGCGAGTATTGGAAGCTGTTTGTACACATCCGTAAATAATTTACAAGGTTTAACCTTGAGACACGTGAATTCCACTCAAAATGAGTGTACCTACATAAACAGTATTCACGGACGCGTGGATGGTGTCCAGTTGAGTTGAGGACTTGAGAGTCCATTGTGGATTGGTGTTGGTTGACTACGGTTGACCATACCTCCATAGTTGAGGACATGACACTTGTTTGCCTATAGGACGCAGGAAATGCTCGTGTGATGAGTGAGCTCTATAATTGGAAAAGAAACATATTCTCAACGTGATTGGAACTACGGAATCAAGAGAAGTTGTGATTGAGACGATGAGAAGAGTGCTTGATTCTATATTGGTGATGAGTATTCCGAGGTCACTGAGTGTGACGCTTTAGTAGTGAGTACTGGATGCCGAAGGATGACATAGGATGAACTTTGATGTCATCATCTTGGGTTCTCCTTGATTCTTCCCTAGGTGGGACGACAAGGAGTGATATGACAGCTAGGGATTCAAAGAGGGTGTAAGAACCGAACACCTAGGCTGTGAGTCAAATTTGATTGACTTAAGGAGTAAATGGTATTTAGTGTCACTGGATGTGACAAGTGAGTGTCCGAGGTGATGGATTGATGTTCGCCTGGTGACGGACAGTTGGGGTCCGAACCATGGTTGGATTGCGGACGGTAGTACGCGGTTGGACGTTGCTAGAGTGCAGTCCTTGAGTAGGTCAAGTGGGGACTTCATGTTGATGTAATATGGATGCACCGGTGTGTTGTGCACGTTGGACGATGGGATTGACCACGGTCAATCGAGATATCGGGTGGAGAGTGTCCCGAGATTATGAGTATGTTGTAGATTGGAACGAGTCCTAGATGGACATGAGTGGCGATCAGATTCGATCTGATAGTGACAGGTGGAGACTCGAGGTGAGTCTAGATGTCAGCGGAGATAGCTGAGTGAAACGAGATACGATATGAAGACTCGAGAGCGAGTCGAGATCAGAGTAGAGCAGTGAAGCGCAGTGGAGCCGGGAGTTATCGGTTGGTCACGATGTTTGCGACCTGTGATAGTTATGGATTGATCGGTAACCGACGAGTTCGGATTGGTATGGATTGATGGGACTCTCCTTAGAGTCAGTTTTGAATATAGGAATATGAGAGAAGTTGATTCGTTCGAGTATCGAGAGCCAGTATGGACATAGGTTGAGGATGACCGTGAGATGGATTCGTGCCATTTTGATGGCAGGATCTATAGAATGTTGTCTGATTGGATGCTGAGCAGGATGTCATCTTCCATGTGTTAGCCCTTAGTGGGAATACGTAATTCCGCCTAACGACGGTAGGATGGATCGTGTTAAAATTTAATTGAAAATCCGTTAGAATGTCAGATTGGTATTGCTGATGTAACGACTCGTCCCAGAATCCGGGATTATATTAGTAACTAATCCTGATTAGCGGGGTTAATCGGTGATTAGTTGGGCGAAATCGGACGAACGATGCAAAATGACCGTTTGCCCCTAGTTGTGGGTGAAACGTTGACTTTTAATTCAGGCGGACAAATGGACTTTGACCGATGACCGTGACGTAATTTGGGACGTCACGAGTTCATAGACAGGTGGCACGATCGATTCCGACATTCGAGGTGGAAGTTATGACGTTCAGAAGTCCAAGGGCGTTTTTGTAATTTGGACGAAAAGGGGGAAAAAGGTTGACTTTTTGATTGACAATTGATTTTCACACGACTCGAGGACCGTTAGGTAGGTCTCGATGCCCCGAGTACAACGACAGGCGGCACGCATCAAACGGACATCGGATGACCAAGTTACGGGTCACAGAAGTGAAGGGCATTTTAGTAATTTTTGAACATGAGGGCATTTTGGTCATTTTACAGGGTTGTTACTGTTTAATGACCGTTGGAAACAGAGCCGCACCACCGTGCTTGGTGGTTCTAATCCAGTCTTTGTTTATTCAGGTTAGTGGCTGGCCAGAGTGATTAGTTTATGGAATTTGAGGATGTGGGAAGCATTCAGGCGTGGTTGGGACTGTATGCAGAGCACGGGTAAGTTTTAAAATGGCTCTGAGTTCTGTGTTGCGGGAAACATTTTCTAGAGAGTTTCAGAGTGTCTCCCACGGGTTGCTTTCCGCACTGATCGATTAGTTGAGTGCTGGAGGATGAGAGGTTCATTTCGAACCAGAGTGAGAGCTGAGAGTTGAGAGAAAATGTGGGTTCTGGGAAAAATTAGTTTTGGAGGGAAATTCGATTTCTCAATTAGGAGTCGAGTTGAAAGAAACTGAGGATTGTTTTAATCCTCTGGGATCATTTGGAAACCAACCGCATCAATTGCGGGGGAAATCCATCACAGGCAGGCCATGAACGGAAGCCCCTGGCTTCAGAGATTTTCGAGCTTGAAGTCGACAACCTCTAGGTATTATTCCCTGAAATTGACAGTGCTAAAGTGTTCGTTTAGGTTCCTTAAAACTCCTGTCTAGATTAATTTGGGAATGGGGTTGATCTGGGTGAGTTTCGGACTTCGACCCGATTAGGTATTCAAGTTTGGGTTGATCGACTTAGGGCTAATTGAAGATAATTAAAGAATGGGATCCTAAATTAACCTGATAAGGAATGATTAGGTGGAAGAAGGGGGAAGGTTTAGAGTGACTATTGAAGGTTAATTTCCCGGGTCGAGTCGCGGGTTGAAGACCCGTTTAGCAGACATGCGGGTGAAGATGGTGACATTGTAGCATGCCACTGTAGCAGCGCGTGGCTTTCACGCGCAGCCACTTTGGGCGGCGCGTGAGACCCAGTTTTCGATCACGGTCAACTAGAGAATTGATCCTTTCAGTCTATTTAACATCTTTTATTTTAAATTCGAGTCGATCGGAGGTCGTTCGGGATAGTTTTGAGGGTTCGGAAATTAGGGCCTTAAGTTAAATTATGTCGAAAAATCCCAGAAAATTATGGGAAATTAGTATGTTGTTAATTGAGACCTTAGTGACCCTGAAAAGTGATTTTGGACAGGATTCGAGATTTCTGGGAAATGCAGGGAATTACGGGAAAGCGTGCGGCGCAAAACCGAGCACTAAGGACGGTGTGTGAGTGGACGTTGCTTTCAAAATTTAATGCATGCATAAATATTTCTATGATTTCTATGATTATGATCATGACTTGTGATAATTTCGATTTCCGTATTTATATGTATTTTTTATATGCATACGAACTTGCACGTATTTTGAGACTATGGTTTCTCTTATGCTTGATGAGGGTTTAATGAATGATTTATTATGAGTTGTGCGTATCATGTTTTAATGAGGTTTCGATTTCGATTGTGAGTATGGTTTACGGTTTTGACACGTATTTCGAGAATGTCACGGTTTTGGACGTTTTACGATATTCGAGTATGTTGTGGTTTGACCATGATTTTGGTGATTTGATTGTGGTTTTGATGTCTTGACCTGGAGATTTGAAATATGAGGTGTTTTCAAGGATTTAAAACGAATTTTGAAAAAGGTGATTTTGGGCTTGATGCTCGGGGCATAAAAGTAATTTTGATGAACGAGATTTCGGTTTTCGGAAGTTTGAAAATGGATTCTTGGTTTGGGTTCGGGATGATGTTTCCGGATGCCGGCTTACGGAATCGTTATTGCGAATTCGAATTTAGGAATGGAAGAGGATTTAATAAAGTGATTTGGTATGATTATACATGCCCCGTGTTTAATAATGATTTGAGAAGTAAGATTTGGGGATTTGAATGTGGAAATTCGGACCATGAGTCCTGTTATGACAAAATGTGATTTCGGGATGGATCTCGAGTTTTGTTGTGATTTACAACTGTTTTGGGTTTAAAGACCTGTTGAAAACTGTTTTGGGTTTAAAGACCCGGTGCTGCTGCTGGAGCACGTTTTGAGTTTAAAAACTCGGTTAATTGATGACGGGGGCGGGCCCAAAATTGGGTTAAAAGACCCGGATTGAGTTTAAAGACTCGGTTATTGTGATACCCCCGAGGCCTATTGATTATGTTTTGAGTTTAAAGACTCGTTGATATCCCGGGAAGGCCTGATTATGCGCATGGTTTTGAGTTTAAAGACTCGGGCGCACTTGATATCCAGCAAACTGATTGACTTGTGATTATTGTTATTTTCTGATGTTTCGGATGTGTTAGGAAGTGGCCCGGATTATATGGTTGATGGATTTGGAATATGTTGTGTACTTGGTTTTGATTCATGGTTTTGGGCTGAGGCCCTGTGTTTGATTGCGGGCTAAAACCTGAAGGTTAAGAAAAAGGAAAATGTTTTTTATTTTCATACACGGTTTTTCGAATGTTGGAAATGAAAAGAATTGTGAAATGATTTTCGAATGCATGCATTGGTTTTACGTGGAGGGTAGAAACGTTTTCTGTAACTGTTTTATAAACTGATTTATTTTTGTCCACTCACACCTTTTGGTTTTTATTGACCCTCCAGGTTGTGGCGCGTTGACCGAGGCTGATCGTGAGGCGAAGGCATGAGTAAGTACGCGTGTGGCTATCCCTGGTTTGGCAAGCATTGAGGGTAAGTTGGGAATTTCAATCGACTAGGGAGCAGGACCGGGCCCGGTTATCAATGCCCTTTTCGGAGGCGGTCCTGTCAATTTGGTATTAGAGCACTAGGTTGCTGATTCTGTTGCCACATCATGCCTCCGAAGCGTAAGCCTCGTGCGCGACCTGGTAGTGAGACGAGTAGGCGAGGTAGTGTGGGACCTCCTGATAGATCTCGGGTGAGATTGACCCTGGTTTAAGGGTCGGATGTCGGGTAGTGTACACTGTGAACTACTATTTGTTAGACATAGAATTGCGTGGGCCGCAGGGACGAATGAGACCGGTTGCTGGAAGGCCGCATAATTGGGCAAGTTGTACTATCTCTCAGGCCCTATTGGCCGTATAGAATATGGTTGAGCATTGGAAATTGCTCGGGGACTGGGTATGTCAGTGATGACATGATCTTGGACTCGAGAGGAGTCGAAATGTGGATTGTCAGAATGGTGGTACCCCTAGTTGCGGAGTAGGAGTAGTGATACGGGATCGTCACTCGGTATGAGCGGAGATCCAGGGCTATTAACCTTGCACTCTGTGTGCTAGTGTGGTTGTTTGTATATTGGTGCTGGTACTAGCGCTGGTGCTGGTGTCGGTGATTGTGATGTTGATGAGCCACGAATTGGGATGTGACTCTATCATGATGGACCTATGTTAGATATTTGAGATTCAATTGTGGTTGACTCATGGACTGGATAGGATCCAGCGGAGATTGTGAGGTATTGGGATAAGTTCCAAGAGTAACGAGGTGACAAGAGTTGAGTAATTCCCAATCGGAATTAGTGTATGTGCATAAATAGTTATTAATGGACATGAGGTCTGAGTATTGGATTGATTGCAGACACGTGGTTGTCCAAGTGAAATACGGATGTAGGGAGTCCAGTGCTTGGACTTGACATCTCATGAGGAGTGTGTCTGTTCCCAACATGGGTGGAATCTTAGTTTCAAGGAGAGTTGTGACTGTGGGACGAGAGGAGTGCTCGTTTCCGCATTGGTATTAGGTATTCCGAAGTCATTAGGGTTGACTTCTTATTCTCTGCCATGGCAGACGATGTTGGATTACTTGGTATGGTGGGTGCAGTGAGTTATGCTTGCACTAGCATCAGATGGATGTTGATGACATCATATTGGATCATCCTTGATTTTTCCTAGATGGAATGACAAGGATCGATATGAGGTAGTTGGTGGAGACCCGCAGTTTCGATGTGTCCCTTTGTTGAATGAATGTTTGGATGTGAAAATAGTTGAGGTGTGTTGTGTGGTTGACAAGAATTCTAGAGGGTGTAAGACCCTACGATCAGGTTCCAGGTGGATTGCTAGCTGTGGGCATGTGTGGGGCATGTGTGGATCCTAGGTGGATCTGGATTATGAGGTTGTGGACCTTGGACGTGGTGACGATCTAGGATCGTGGTGTTACCAGTCGGGTGACGTGGTAACAGATTTGAATTGTGATCGCCTTGATCAGGCTAGGTGAAGAGCTTATCGCTCTGTCATAAATGTTTAGATATGGGAATAGTTGGACCGAACTTCCTTTCGAAGTTAATCCGTACTCGAGCGAGTGGGAATATTTATGAATTGACTCGAGGTTTGACCTGTGGATGAGTGGATATCCAACAGGGTCTAATTGTTCAGTCTTAGATATGTGTGATGGGATTGGCTTCCTTTTGAAGTCAGTCGATTGTGATGTGGTAACCGTTTGAGCGAGTATCCGATAGATTCAGGGTTGGTGCACCTCGGTAATTGTGAGAGAGATTAGATGCCCTTTTTGGCATGACTGTACACGTCTTGGTGAGCGTGCTTGGATTGGTACATCTTGGATGACGTGTTTGGGAGTAGATGTTGTGTTACTGGTCGGGTGACCATGGGATCCAGAATGGATGATGAGTTGGAATGATCGATTTTCTAGTTTGAGATTGGACTTGTTGGGGGATGGATACACGTACCCTATATGGTGTACGAGAATTGGTACCGGACAGGCCAAGTGGTACCTGGTGACGATACTTGGGAGGTACTAGTGGTGTGTGGCTGTATGTGTTGGTGATCGGCTTAGTTCTGACACCTTTGGATTTTGTTGTGAACTGGACATTGAGTACTATGCACCGTGCAGAGTAATTCTTGTTAGATTCAGTGATTTTATGAGCAGATGCTCTTAGCCACGAATGGCTAGTGAAACCCCAGGGTTGAGATGTGTGATCACTGTTTGGGCTAGTATTCAACGTGTTTCAGTTACACCACCTGATTGGGTATGAGGACGGTGTATGTATACTCAAGATGAGTGAGTTGGTGGTTAGTGTAACCACGAGTGGCCTTGCGTGATGTTACCACGCCGTGACACTCCCACCGTCATGGTTCGCTGGGGGAGTTAACTGTTATGGACATTGAGCTTGATATATGTCGCAGGATTGGGCTTGCCCTCCGAGATGAGATCATGTTGTTGGTCTTACGCTACATTGAGTGAGTCGTAGTACGAGGTGATGACACCGATTGGCTGATGATTGGAGCTTTACTAGGGCGGTAAAGCTTAATGGTGATCGATTTCACTCGAGGTGGTCGAGTGTGGTCGGTACGACGTGAGACTATGATGGGACCTCTGAGTACAGATGAGTTTAGCTGGTGTACGAGTGTACACGTGTTGCGAGGTCAAAATGTTTTCCCACGAGGTGGATGTGGAATAAGGGTAATTGGGATTTAGAGAACGAACTAATTTAAGGAGGGAGGAACGGTTGAGATTTGATTGGTTGGAATTTCGAGGACGAAATTCTTTAAGGGGGGAAGGTTGCCCCTAGTCGTGGGTGAAACGTTGACATTTAATTCGGGAGGTCAAATGGACTTTGACCGATGACGGTGACGTAATTTGGGACGTCACGAGTTC
Source organism: Prinsepia uniflora (assembly GCA_032719365.1). Taxonomy (NCBI): domain Eukaryota; kingdom Viridiplantae; phylum Streptophyta; class Magnoliopsida; order Rosales; family Rosaceae; genus Prinsepia; species Prinsepia uniflora. The sequence goes on along the minus strand of CM064869.1, from coordinate 5,419,471 downwards.
ATAGACAGGTGGCACGATCGATTCCGACGTTCGAGGTGGAAGTTATGACGTTCGGAAGTCCAAGGGCGTTTTTTGTAATTTGGACGAAAAGGGGGGAAAACGTTGACTTTTTGATTGACAATTGATTTTCACACGACTCGAGGACCGTTAGGTAGGTCTCGATGCCCCGAGTACAACAACAGGCGGCACGCATCAAACGGACATCGGATGACCAAGTTACGGGTCATGGAAGTGAAGGGCATTTTAGTAATTTTTGAACAAGAGGACATTTTGGTCATTTTACAGGGCTGTTACTGTTTAATGACCATTGGAAACAGAGCCGCACCACCGTGCTTGGTGGTTCTGATCCAGTCTTTGTTTATTCAGGTTAGTGGCTGGCCAGAGTGATTAGTTTATGGAATTTGAGGTTGTGGGAAGCATTCAGGCGTGGTTGGGACTGTATGCAGAGCACGGGTAAGTTTTAAAATGGCTCTGAGTTCTGTGTTGAGGGAAACATTTTCCAAAGAGTTTCAGAGTGTCTCCCACGGGTTTCTTGCCGCACTGATCGATTAGCTGAGTGCTGGAGGATGAGAGGTTCATTTCGAACCAGAGTGAGAGCTGAGAGTTGAGAGAAAATGTGGGTTCCGGGAAAAATTAGTTTTGGAGGGAAATTCGATTTCTCAATTAGGAGTCGAGTTGAAAGAAACTGAGGATTGTTTTAATCCTCTGGGATCATTTGGAAACCAACCGCATCAATTGCGGGGGAAATCCATCACAGGCAGGCCATGAACGGAAGCCCCTGGCTTCAGAGATTTTCGAGCTTGAAGTCGACAACCTCTAGGTATTATTCCCTGAAATTGACAGTGCTAAAGTGTTCGTTTAGGTTCCTTAAAACTCCTGTCTAGGTTAATTTGGGAATGGGGTTGATCTGGGTGAGTTTCGGACTTCGACCCGATTAGGTATTCAAGTTTGGGTTGATCGACTTAGGGCTAATTGAAGATAATTAAAGAATGGGATCCTAAATTAACCTGATAAGGAATGATTAGGTGGAAGAAGGGGGAAGGTTTAGAGTGACTATTGAAGGTTAATTTCCCGGGTCGAGTCGCGGGTTGAAGACCCGTTTAGCAGACATGCGGGTGAAGATGGTGACATTGTAGCATGTCACTGTAGCAGCGCGTGGCTTTCACGCGCAGCCACTTTGGGCGGCGCGTGAGACCCAGTTTTCGATCACGGTCAACTAGAGAATTGATCCTTTCAGTCTATTTAACATCTTTTATTTTAAATTCGAGTTGATCGGAGGTCGTTCAGGATAGTTTTGAGGGTTCGGAAATTAGGGCCTTAAGTTAAATTATGTCGAAAAATCCCAGAAAATTATGGGAAATTAGTATGTTGTTAATTGAGACCTTAGTGACCCTGAAAAGTGATTTTGGAAAGGATTCGAGATTTCTGGGAAATATCGGGAACTACGGGAAAGCGTGCGGCACAAAACCGAGCACTAAGGACGGTGTGTGAGTGGACGTTGCTTTCAAAATTTAATGCATGCATAAATATTTCTATGATTTCTATGATTATGATCATGACTTGTGATAATTTCGATTTCCGTATTTATATGTATTTTTTATATGCATACGAACTTGCACGTATTTTGAGACTATGGTTTCTCTTATGCTTGATGAGGGTTTAATGAATGATTTATTATGAGTTGTGCGTATCATGTTTTAATGAGGTTTCGATTTCGATTGTGAGTATGGTTTACGGTTTTGACACGTATTTCGAGAATGTCACGGTTTTGGACGTTTTACGATATTCTAGTATGTTGTGGTTTGACCATGATTTTGGTGATTTGATTGTGGTTTTGATGTCTTGACCTGGAGATTTGAAATATGAGGTGTTTTCAAGGATTTAAAACGAATTTTGAAAAAGGTGATTTTGGGCTTGATGCTCGGGGCATAAAAGTAATTTTGATGAACGAGATTTCGGTTTTCGGAAGTTTGAAAATGGATTCTTGGTTTGGGTTCGGGATGATGTTTCCGGATGCCGGCTTACGGAATCGTTATTGCGAATTCGAATTTAGGAATGGAAGAGGATTTAATAAAGTGATTTGGTATGATTATACATGCCCCGTGTTTAATAATGATTTGAGAAGTAAGATTTGGGGATTTGAATGTGGAAATTCGGACCATGAGTCCTGTTATGACAAAATGTGATTTCGGGATGGATCCCGAGTTTTGTTGTGATTTACAACTGTTTTGGGTTTAAAGACCAGTGCTGTTGCTGGAGCACGTTTTGAGTTTAAAGACTCGGTTAATTGATGACGGAGGCGGGCCCGAAATTGGGTTTAAAGACCCGGATTGAGTTTAAAGACTCGTGAGTTTAAAGACTCGGTTATTGTGATACCCCCAAGGCCTATTGATTATGTTTTGAGTTTAAAGACTCGTTGATATCCCGGGAAGGCCTGATTATGCGCATGGTTTTGAGTTTAAAAACTCGGGCGCACTTGATATCCAGCAAACTGATTGACTTGTGATTATTGTTATTTTCTGATGTTTCGGATGTGTTGGGCAGTGGCCCGGATTATATGGTTGATGGATTTGGAATATGCTGTGTACTTGGTTTTGATTCATGGTTTTGGGGTGAGGCCTTGTGTTTGATTGCGGGCTAAAACCTGAAGGTTAAGAAAAAGGAAAATGTTTTTGATTTTCGTACACGGTTTTTCGAATGTTGGAAATGAAAAGAATTGTGAAATGATTTTCGAATGCATGCATTGGTTTTACGTGGAGGGTAGAAACGTTTTCTGTAACTGTTTTATAAAATGATTTATTTTTGTCCACTCACACCTTTTGGTTTTTATTGACCCTCCAGGTCGTGGCGCGTTGATCGAGGCTGATCGAGAGGCAGAGCCATGAGTAAGTACGCGTGTGGCTATCCCTAGTTTGGCAAGCATTGAGGGTAAGTTGGGAATTTCAGTCGACTTGCCAGACGTGAGCAGGACCGGGCCCGCTTATCAATGTCCTTTTAGGGGGCGGTCCTGTCAGCTGACCTGTCAAAGTGAGTGACAGGCGAGATCGACGAGTGTCGATGTTCTGTCTCGAGTGAGACGTACGAACTAACGTGTAGTTCTCGAGAGTGATTTGGAGCTTTGGGGGCTTTAGTGACAATACGTACCGATGCGTACGAGGTGTGTGTCGGACGTGTACTGTTACACAGGTACCCTCGTGTGTGGATGCAATACCCGAGTCGGGGGACATGGTTGGACTCTACAGTTGGGTTATGGAATCGGGTCGATTTGAATTTCGATGACGAAATTCTTTAAGGGGGGAAGTTTGTAACGACCCGTCCTAAATTATCAGGATTAATTAAGAATTAATGATGGATTAGCGAGACTAATCGAGGATTAGACGAAGGTTAGTGGACGAGTAGGGCGAAATGATGATTTTGCCCCTAGAATGGGAAAATCGTTGACTTTTCGTTCAGGCAGTCAAATGGACTTTGGCCGATGACTATGACGTAATTCAGGATGTCTCGAGTTCATAGACACGTGGCACGTTCGATTCCGACGTTCGAGGAAGAAGTTATGATTTTCGGAAGTTCGGGGGTATGAGCAAATAGTTGACTTTTGACCCGGGAGGTCCGATGGCCGAGGGCCGAGGGCCAAGGACCATTACGTAGATCAAGACGATATGAATCCGTAGACAGACGACATGTCGAATTCGGAAGTTCGACGGAAAAGTTACGGTTCACAGAAGTACGAACGCACTATTGCACGAATTACGAAACAGATACTTTTTGGAATTAGGTGGGCCCATATATTTTTCCCAAGACCCAATGGATGAGTGACAAGTGTCACCCATCCACTGGAAACCATTTTCCCTTCATGCATATCCCTTCCCTTCATTTCATTCGATCATTCTTCTTTGTTTCCAAACAAACCCGATCTCATTCCAAAACTTTGAACCCAAACCAATCTAACCCTTCCCATCTGATCATGGTTGTGAGGCCAGAGGTTGAAAGGAGGACATGTGGATGCTGGTGGCTGGCCAGGATGGCGCCGCCGTGCACGGTTGAGACCCAAACTCGAGAGGTACTTGGTTTTATCCATTTTTCCATTTTAATTCGATTTGTGCATTATGGTTGGTTTTGAATGATTAGAGGATGTCTATTAGGTTAATTATAAGGTTTAGAGGAAGATTTTGATGGGGTTTCACGGCTGAGGAAGCTTGGGGAATTTCTGAAAAACTTGAACTGTTAGGAAGAAAATCAAACCATGGGTTTTTTATGTTTTTCCTTATTTAGATCATCCAAACAAGTTCCTAGGACCTTATTAGGAAGTTTAGGATTAATTAGGATGAAAAAAGACTGAAAATGAGAGAGGAGGGTGGCCGAACCGGTCACGCCGGTCCAACTGGACCGGCCAAACCAGATGAACCAGCTGGACCGGTTCAATTGCATGAAGAAGATGAACAGTGCGCGGGGCGCGTGAGCCCCACGCGCAGGCACTTCTATGGGGGTATTTCCAACACGTGAAATCATCTATTCGATGTAACGAACATTTTGGGACTAGTTTCGTGTCAATCAGACATCGTTTCGATATAGTTCGGGACGTCCGAAGGTTTAGGTTCGCATTTAAAAATACTTAGAAAATCGGGAAAATTATGGGACTTCAATGAGAGGTTAATGAGGCTATTAGTAACCTTGTATTACGATTTGGACAGGTTCGGAAATCCCGGAGGCGACGATTGGCCGGGGAAGACATTGTGGCATGCGTATCGAGGCGCGGCTTCGGACGGTCTGTGAGTGGACCTTTCTTTCGAACTTGATGCATGCATGAATGTTTTATAACTGTTTTAATGACAGGACCCGCCCCGATCCTCTCTGGAACCATATGGGGACGTGCCCTGCTCCCGTCTGACACCCAATAATTCATACCAATTTTGACCTCAAAACCTCAAATGCATAAATAATCAAATTAAAGTCATACAACAAATCCGAATTAAACAGATGTCAGACAAGGGATGAAATCCAAAATTACAAGTTTGCGAGCACGACTCTAAAGTAAACCTGCGGGTACACTTCCCAACATGGGTTCAGGTACGCAGAAATAGATCTATGCCTCAGCCTCAGGTTCCTCCTCTACCTCAGTATCACGACCTGGAGGGGTTACCAAAAACATTAAGGGTGAGTGGACCGAAACTCAAGTTTATAAAATCGTTTGATAAGTAAAACATATAATTTACCCCTCCTTTTTCCAAACATGCATGCAGCATCATTTAAAATCATAAATAATATAATATGAATCATAAGGCATGTAATAAAACCATAACCATAATTTTAGCCACTGCACTATACACCCCAATCCGACATCCCTGATGTCTGACGTCCCTGACGTCCAATAAGGTCACAATCACAAGGCTACGCGTGCCACTCGGGTCTCAATTCCGAGTTCAATCCCAGAACCCTGTTCGGTTACAGCATCCCTGATGCTTAGCGTCGTAGACGCTGGACGTTCTAGACGTCCGTGACCTCTCCGGGGTACCACATCCGGAGGAGAAAATATAATATGGAAGTATCTATACAGTGCAGTACCAAATACATTTTGTTGATATCCACATGCAAACATATATGTATTGTAACGACCCGTCCCGAATTCCGGGATTAGATTAGTCACTAATCTTGATTAGTGAGGTTGAACGATGGTTAGTAGGGCGGAATCGGACAAATTGTGCAAAATGACCGTTTTGCCCCTGGTCGTGGGCAAAATGTTGACTTTTTGATCGGGCGGTCAAATGGACTTTGACCGATGACCGTGATGTAGTTCGGGACGTCACGAGTTCATAGACAGGTGGCACGTTCGATTCCGACATTCGTAGAGAAAGTTATGATGTTCGGAAGTTGAGGGGTATTTTGGTAATTTGGCATACTAGGGGCCAAATGTTGACTTTTTGACCGGGAGGTCCGATGGGCGAGGGCCAAGGACCGTTACATAGGTATCGTCGATACGAATCCAACGACAGGCGGCATGCCGAAATCGGAGATCCGACGACGACGTTATGGTCAAGGAAACGAACTAACGAACCGAGGCCGGGATTAAAATAATGATATAATAGTGAATAGTGACCGTTGACTGTGCACCTCCGGATGAGTAACAAGTTTCACCCATCCCCTGAATTCTGATCCATGTTTCCCTCCCAACATCATCATTTCCTACATCATCATTTCTCCTTCATCATTTCCTCAATTTTCTCCCTAATTATCTCCATATTTTCCTTACACCGTGAGCAAAACAGAGAGTGAGTGAGCTGGGAGAATTGGCTCCCTTCCTTGGCCGTTCTTGAGAGAAAATTGAAGGTTGAGAGAGACTGAATTGGCTGGGAAACACGAGAGGCAGAGAGGATGCTGGAAATCGAAAAATTGAATTTTAGGAAATTGGGGGGAAAATTCGAAATGGAAGAATTAGGCCGTGAGGATCGCAATTGAGCTTACCTTCAGCTTTCTGGGAGTTCCACGATCAGAATTGTCGAAGGAACGAAGGGATTTGGCCACCAATTGGATCTGATCACACTTGGTGACAGAGGAGGAATTTCGAAGTTGAGTCGTGGAATTGGAGGCTTCGTTGGATGAAATTGTTGTGGGGAAATGACTCCTCATGATCCCACGATGCTTCTGGGTTCATCAATTGAAGGAAACCGATCGAGATTGACAGAACTCCATTGTTGAACAGTGACGGTGCTCGAGCTTGAGTCGTGACGTTTGAGCACAGGTTTGATGCAATTGATGTGGGGGAATTGTTCCTCAGGGTCCGTTGATGCTTCTGGAATCATCAATTGGATGAAACCTGCAGCAATTGAGGGAGTTCCATGATTGCACAGTAACCTGGGTGTTCTTCGTGTTCATCGTGGAATCGATGGAATTTGGGTAAGTTATCGTGTAATTGATGTTACAGACCTGTAATTGAACTAAGAACGAAACTAATGGAATGATCAATTGAAGGAATTAGGATCGAATTGACAGGATTGGAACCGGGTCGTCTCGCGGGTAAACTGGACCCGTTTACCAGACATACGGGTTAGGACGATGCACTGTAGCAGGCGCGTGGGTTTCACGCGCAGCCACTCACGGCGGCGCGTGACGGCGCGTGGGCACGAATCTCGAGGTGAGGTCAACATGACTTCTGTCCTATTTAATGTAACGGACATTTTGGAATTGGTTTCGTGTCGATCGGACACCGTCTCGATATTGTTCGGGATATCCGAAGGTTTTAAATTAAGTTTAAAAATAAGTAAAAATTCGGGAAAATTACGGGACTTTGATAGGATGTTAATGATGAGGTTAGTGACCATATAATGTGATTTGGACAGGATTGGGAGTCCCGGTGATAGTGGTGTGGCCCGGGAGGGCCGGTAGCACGCGTATCGAGGCACACGGTTAAAACGGTCTGTGAGTGGACTTTGGTTTTATAAATTCTATGCATGCTTAAATGTTTTATATGGATTATGATTGTGATTGTATGATGTTGATTTGGTTGTTGGTAAATTGTACGGTTTCACGTATTTCGAGGCGATTTACGTGCTTGCACGTAAATCGAGGTTTTCCGGTTTTACATGGATTTTCCATATTTAGGACTTGGATATAATATGATTAAATGGTTTTGAAATTGGAAATATAAACTCGGGCTTGAGGCCCACTTGTTTTGGAAATTTCGGACTTGGAGTCCATTTGAGAATCGGGCCGGGGGCCCAGTGGGTCTATAAAGTCAAACTGCGGGCCCAGTTGGTTTACAAATCGGGCCGTGGGCCCAGTGGTTCATAAAATCGGGCATGAGGCCCAGTTGGATTACAAATGTGATTTCGGGTCAGGGACCCTATATTTAATAATTGTGATTTTGGGTCAGGGACCCTAAATGGAATTATGTGGTTTTATGGAAATTTCGGGCAGGGCCCATTGTAATGATGTGATAAAAGGATTTAATAAAACTGTTTTCCATATACCATCTGGACACAAGGATATATGATGGTCTCCTCCAGATGTCTGGGACACTGGGGAAGTCACGGTGCATTGCCTGCGAGGGGTTATTATACGGAGCAGCCGGACCGTATGATGACTCAGGAGCAGGATTGCTATGATTGACGTCAGGGACGTCAGACATCAGGGATGTCAGATATATGGACCCGGAGAGACCCCGGGCAGCACGCGTAGCTTATGAAACCGTGAGATATGACGTCAGAGACGTCTAGCGTCTGGGACGCTAAGCATCTGGGATGCTGGTGATGGTAATGGTAAAATATGGATTAATGAATAAAATGGCTTATTGGTTGGATATGTGTTATGTGGTAAAAATGGATTATTGGTTATGAAATGGTATGTAGGGTCGGGGACCCTAAATGGTTTTGGATTTTTGAATTGATGTTCATTTATGGTTGTGGGTGGTGACCCACATGGTTTTAATATGTATGGTGGTGGTATTCCACAGTTTTGGGCTGAGTTCCCACACTTGGTTTTGGTTAACGGTTTTTGGGCTAAGGCCCTAAGGGCTCGGTTTAGCAAACGTTTTGGTTACTGGTTTTTGTGGCATGCATACGTTTTTATTGGAGGGCATAAATGTGTTATAAATGTTTTTGGTAAACTTATTGGTTTTTGTCCACTCACAACTTTTGGTTTTAATGCCCTTCAGGTTGATTACGGATGCGATTGCAGCAGAGACTGGGACATTGCACACCTCCTCCATCGATCCTTGCGCACTCTGGATGCCCCGTTGGGCAGTGGCTCTTGGTTATCCCTTGTCTGACACCTCTTGTTGGACGGGAGCAGGGCACATTCCACGGTAATCCCGGGGGGATTGGGATGGGCCCTGTCAACTTGGTATCAGAGCACGGTTGCTCTTTTGTGTGCGCAGGTCGAGGGTATGTCTCTTTGGACTGCAATTCGTTATCAACCTGATAGATAGTTTTTGGGTTTGGATAGTGGATGGAGTGTGATTGGCCCGATATGCCGTGCGTTAATGTGATTCGACCCAAGTGGGGTTGATTGTGGTGAACAAGTATAGTGGGACCGTCGGTTCGGTCATGTGATATTGGATTGTTGTGCTGCTAGGTGCAGCCAGGTTCGGGGAACCTCATTTGAGTAATGGTCTAAAATGTGAACCCTAGTGGTAGTTGTTGGTGTGAGAGATGTTGGTTCATCGGAGTTGGCCGGTGACCTTAGTGGTGGAATCAACATTGAGTTGATGGTAGGATTGGATTTGACGTCTATTCGATGTCAGGACCGCGGGGTCGGTCATGTTGTGGATTTTATATTACGGAAAGCTGTTTGGTTCGGTTGAACCATAGGGTGTGATTGTGGAACCCTAGTATTAAAAAGGTAAACCTTAATTGTGATTAGCGAGTGAGAACTTGTGCTGCGACGAGCGGTTGAGGTCATGGATGACCATGTGGATGGCTCTGGTGAGTCTAGGCAGAACTATGGGATTCGATTTACGGATACGGTTCTGAGATAAATTATGGAATCCCGTGTTGGATCGGGTATTGGTGTGATGTGTGGATGCGGATCTCGATGGCAAGGACAGTTAGTCGGAAGTCATACGGAGATGACTGGCTATCGAGGGTAATTGGTGTGGTTATAATACTTGGGGATCAGGGGACGTTCGGGGAACGTTCATTTTCCTGATGTGGATTGTCAGAATAGTGGTACCCATAGTCGTGAGGTACGGGATCGTCGTTCGGTATGAACGGAGATCCAGGGTTGTCGTATTTGCACATGGTGTGCAAGTATGAATGTTTGTGGGTTGGTACTGTTGTGCTGATGCTAGTATGGATGCCGGTGTGCTGATACTAGTGTTGTTGATAGTATGTTGGTGCTGGTACTAGCGCTGGTGCTAGTGTCGGTGATGGTGTTGACGATGAGCCACAAGTCGGGGTGTGACTCCGTCATGATGAACATATGTTCAGTCTTCGAGATTCGGTAGTGGTTGAGTGATGGACTGGATGGGATCCAGTTAAGATTGTGCTGTGTTGGGATAAGTCCCAATAGTGGTGAGATAACCAGTAAGGAGTGGATTAAAAAGGGTATAATTGAGACTTGAGTAATCTTGGGATGACGTCCCCTACGTCATGATAATTGGTGGATTTGGGGGAGTTGTTGGCAACTCCAAAATTTGTGTGATTTTATGTTTTTAAATATCCCTAAAATGTACATGGAAATGATTAAAACTGGAAAAGACAAGGAAAACTATTAGTGGTATAGATGTGGAAATTTGTAAGTGAGAACTTAGAAAACCGAGTGCTGAACCTGTAAAGGTTGGGATTTGCGAACGGAACAATAACGGATCGATTGTGAACACGGGGTTGTCCAAGTGAATTGAGGAGGTAGGAAGTCTGGTGGTTGGAACCTTAGTTTTGAGGAAAGTTGTGATTAGGGAACGAGAGTGGTGCTCGTTTTTGGTGATTGGTATTCCGAAGTCATCGGGGTTGACTTCTTGTTTTCTGCCCTGGCAGACATTGAGTGTAGGTACCAGTACGTTGAGCGTGTATTGGTTGGTGGGCCCATGTGTATTTTTGGGTCACATGGCGTGGTGAGTGCAGTGAGTTTTGTTGCATCCACGTAGGATGAGTTTTGGCGTCATTGTGTTGGATCTTCCTTGGTTTTTCCTAGGTGGAATGACAAGGATCGATACGAACTTGGGTATGTGAGTCGTAAACGGCGGGGTTGAACTTCTTTTCGAAGTGGGGCCCGTATGGTATTCTACTCGGGTGAGTAGGTTTTCAAGGTAGTTGAATTTTGTCAACCTTAGACGTGTGGAGGTTGGATTGGCTTCCCTATGAAGTCAATCAAGTGTATTGAACGGGTAACCGATAGGTTCGGTTTTGGGTGTGTCATGGTAAATGTGAATGAGATTTCGGGATTTGGAATCGAATTTCTGGGTGACGATTCAGGATTCGATTTTGGAACTTGAAAGTATATTTCTGGACTTGGGTACGGAATGATTATTCCAAATGCTAGCTTACGGAATAATGATTTCGGATTCGGATTTGGATATAAATTAAAAATTTGATGTTTGGGCTTGGATCCTGGATTTTGTACGAAATTGCGGATTCAGATTCGGAATTGGAACTTGATGTTGGGTGGAGTTTCGTTTTGTCTCATGCTGGATTGGGCAAACGTACTCCATTATGGGAACGCGTTCGGCTATGACCTAGGTGGTTGTAGTCTGGTTATTAGGTAGATGTGTGTACTTCGTACTTGGGTCGAGGTACAATACCGTGTAGACTAGTGATGTCTAGTTACGGTATACGGGATATACCCGAGGTGTGTCGGTGAACGTGTTGGTAGTCGGATTGGTTCCGATACCATGGGATTGGTTGTGGACCGGACATTACTATGCAATGGGTCATGGTAATTCCGATGTGTTTAATTACACACAGGTCGTGTGAAATGTCGGCAAGGGTATTGGTGAGTCGAGTACGTTGGTGGCATGTGTAGCCACGAGTGAGTCTAGTGTCAGTTTTCGACTGACAACAACTGTGTGGTGACAGATTGTCAGGATGTGTCAACATAGATCGTTGAGTGGGGTCAGCTGACTCCTAGTGGGAGTGGGAAAGGAACCGTCGAGTTGTTGCGTCAACGAGAGGGTTGATTTGACAAGTGGTGTCAAATTTGAAACAAGTAGTTTCAGTCATTCGACAGGGTCGAATGTAGTCATTGCGTTTAGAGTATTAATGGTACGTAGAGTGTAGACAAGTTTTGTCTAAGTAGTTGGTGTACGGGTGTACACGTGTTGCGTGGTCGATTCCACTTTCCACGGGGTGTTTGTGGAATCAGGGTAATCGAGTTTCGAGAGCGAAACCTATTAAGGAGGGAAGTACGTTGAGATTAGAGCGGTTGGAATTTCGAGGACGAAATTTATTAAGGAGGGAAGGTTGTAACGACCCGTCCCGAATTCCGGGATTAGATTAGTCACTAATCTTGATTAGTGAGGTTGAACGGTGGTTAGTAGGGCGGAATCGGAAAAATTGTGCAAAATGACCGTTTTGCCCCTGGTCGTGGGCAAAATGTTGACTTTTTGATCGAGCGGTGAAATGGACTTTGACCGATGACCGTGACGTAGTTCGGGACGTCACGAGTTCATAGACAGGTGGCACGTTCGATTCCGACATTCGTAGAGAAAGTTATGATGTTCGGAAGTTGAGGGGTATTTTGGTAATTTGGCATACTAGGGGCCAAATGTTGACTTTTTGACCGGGAGGTCCGATGGGCGAGGGCTAAGGACCGTTACGTAGGTATCGTCGATACGAATCCAACGACAGGCGGCATGCCGAAATCGGAGATCCGACGACGACGTTATGGTCAAGGAAACGAACTAACGAACCGAGACCGGGATTAAAATAATGATATAATAGTGAATAGTGACCGTTGACTGTGCACCTCCGGATGAGTGACAAGTGTCACCCATCCCCTGAATTCTGATCCATGTTTCCCTCCCAACATCATCATTTCCTACATCATCATTTCTCCTTCATCATTTCCTCAATTTTCTCCCTAATTATCTCCATATTTTCCTTACACCGTGAGCAAAACAGAGAGTGAGTGAGCTGGGAGAATTGGCTCCCTTCCTTGGCCGTTCTTGAGAGAAAATTGAAGGTTGAGAGAGACTGAATTGGCTGGGAAACACGAGAGGCAGAGAGGATGCTGGAAATCGAAAAATTGAATTTTAGGAAATTGGGGGGAAAATTCGAAATGGAAGAATTAGGCCGTGAGGATCGCAATTGAGCTTACCTTCAGCTTTCTGGGAGTTCCACGATCAGAATTGTCGAAGGAACGAAGGGATTTGGCCACCAATTGGCTCTGATCACACTTGGTGACAGAGGAGGAATTTCGAAGTTGAGTCGTGGAATTGGAGGCTTCGTTGGATGAAATTGTTGTGGGGAAATGACTCCTCATGATCCCACGATGCTTCTGGGTTCATCAATTGAAGGAAACCGATCGAGATTGACAGAACTCCATTGTTGAACAGTGACGGTGCTCGAGCTTGAGTCGTGACGTTTGAGCACAGGTTTGATGCAATTGATGTGGGGGAATTGTTCCTCAGGGTCCGTTGATGCTTCTGGAATCATCAATTGGATGAAACCTGCAGCAATTGAGGGAGTTCCATGATTGCACAGTAACCTGGGTGTTCTTCGTGTTCATCGTGGAATCGATGGAATTTGGGTAAGTTATCGTGTAATTGATGTTACAGACCTGTAATTGAACTAAGAACGAAACTAATGGAATGATCAATTGAAGGAATTAGGATCGAATTGACAGGATTGGAACCGGGTCGTCTCGCGGGTAAACTGGACCCGTTTACCAGACATACGGGTTAGGACGATGCACTGTAGCAGGCGCGTGGGTTTCACGCGCAGCCACTCACGGCGGCGCGTGACGGCGCGTGGGCACGAATCTCGAGGTGAGGTCAACATGACTTCTGTCCTATTTAATGTAACGGACATTTTGGAATTGGTTTCGTGTCGATCGGACACCGTCTCGATATTGTTCGGGATATCCGAAGGTTTTAAATTAAGTTTAAAAATAAGTAAAAATTCGGGAAAATTACGGGACTTTGATAGGATGTTAATGATGAGGTTAGTGACCATATAATGTGATTTGGACAGGATTGGGAGTCCCGGTGATAGTGGTGTGGCCCGGGAGGGCCGGTAGCACGCGTATCGAGGCACACGGTTAAAACGGTCTGTGAGTGGACTTTGGTTTTATAAATTCTATGCATGCTTAAATGTTTTATATGGATTATGATTGTGATTGTATGATGTTGATTTGTTTGTTGGTAAATTGTACGGTTTCACGTATTTCGAGGCGATTTACGTGCTTGCACGTAAATCGATGTTTTCCGGTTTTACATGAATTTTCCATATTTAGGACTTGGATATAATATGATGAAATGGTTTTGAAATTGGAAATATAAACTCGGGCTTGAGGCCCACTTGTTTTGGAAATTTCGGACTTGGAGTCCATTTGAGAATCGGGCCGGGGGCCCAGTGGGTCTATAAAGTCGGGCTGCGGGCCCAGTTGGTTTACAAATCGGGTCGTGGGCCCAGTGGTTCATAAAATCGGGCATGAGGCCCAGTTGGATTACAAATGTGATTTCGGGTCAGGGACCCTATATTTAATAATTGTGATTTTGGGTCAGGGACCCTAAATGGAATTATGTGGTTTTATGGAAATTTCGGGCAGGGCCCATTGTAATGATGTGATAAAAGGATTTAATAAAACTGTTTTCCATATACCATCTGGACACAAGGATATATGATGGTCTCCTCCAGATGTCTGGGACACTGGGGAAGTCACAGTGCATTGCCTGCGAGGGGTTATTATACGGAGCAGCCGGACCGTATGATGACTCAGGAGCAGGATTGCTATGATTGACGTCAGGGACGTCAGACATCAGGGATGTCAGATATATGGACCCGGAGAGACCCCGGGCAGCACGCGTAGCTTATGAAACCGTGAGATATGACGTCAGGGACGTCTAGCGTCTGGGACGTCTAGCGTCTGGGACGCTAAGCATCTGGGATGCTGGTGATGGTAATGGTAAAATATGGATTAATGAATAAAATGGCTTATTGGTTGGATATGTGTTATGTGGTAAAAATGGATTATTGGTTATGAAATGGTATGTAGGGTCGGGGACCCTAAATGGTTTTGGATTTTTGAATTGATGTTCATTTATGGTCGTGGGTGGTGACCCACATGGTTTTAATATGTATGGTGGTGGTATTCCACAGTTTTGGGCTGAGTTCCCACACTTGGTTTTTGGTTAACGGTTTTTGGGCTAAGGCCCTAAGGGCTCGGTTGAGCAAACGTTTTGGTTACTGGTTTTTGTGGCATGCATACGTTTTTATTGGAGGGCATAAATGTCTTATAAATGTTTTTGGTAAACTTATTGGTTTTTGTCCACTCACAGCTTTTGGTTTTAATGCCCTTCAGGTTGATTACGGATGCGATTGCAGCAGAGACTGGGACATTGCACACCTCCTCCATCGATCCTTGCGCACTCTGGATGCCCCGTTGGGCAGTGGCTCTTGGTTATCCCTTGTCTGACACCTCTTGTTGGACGGGAGCAGGGCACATTCCACGGTAATCCCCGGGGGATTGGGATGGGTCCTGTCATGTATACATAGGTATTATCTGAACCGATCGTTACGTTTCATCAAACGGGTCTCATGCCCAAATACCGTGAAACATGCCATAACCGAAATCTCAATATCATCAAAACCATTTATAGATTCCAGCATGTGAACATATAAGTAAATCAGAAAACATTTAAGCATGCAAGGGTTTAATGAAAACGGGCCCACTCACTGTACGATTCCGCTGCGAATCTGCGCGTACGGACCTGTACCGAGATTATCGTACAATTCCTGTCAGTTCAATTCACACGTAAGGGTCGCTACAAGTCCTTAATATTTATTCAAAAGAAAGTTTGAAACAGAAGCCGGTTCGGGGAAACCGTCAACACGTTTCCCGAGGCAACCGACCCTAACCTGACCCTTCAAACTATCTCAGATCAACATGGTTAATTCACCACAAATGTTCAGAATGATGAGAGGAATAAAAGTCATGTTGATCGTGATCGAAGATAAGCCCCAACGCGCCCTCACACGCCGCCCAAAGTGGCTGCGCGTGAAAGTCACGCGCCTGACACTGTAGCTACAGTGTCAGCACCTTCACCCGTTTGTCTGTAATTCGAGCCTGCCACCCGCGGCTTGACCCGGTTAATTACCCGTCAATTCCTACTTGATTTCAATCCAATTTGATCCTAACATGTTATTTAAACATCTAATTTAAGTTTTGAGTTATTAATTATCCAAAACCAATCCTTAAACGGCCCCTCGACCCGTGATCATCCAAACGGGTCAATCACCAGAACTCACTGGTTTCAAACCCATTGTCCAATTAACTTCACAGGAAGTATAACAGGATCAAAACGAACCAAAATGAACAATCAATTGTGTCTGAAAGTACCTGAAGGTCGTCGTCCCAAGCTCTGCGATTTCCCTGAAAACAGCAGTCACCGTCCCAGCTCAGCCGTGGCTGATGGCCTTCGATTTCGATGCGGTTGAGTTCCAAACACTCCCAGAAGACTAAACCAGGCCTTGGTTTGGTCCAACAGTCACCAGAAATCAAAACCCGATTTTCCCTCCAATTTTTCCAGAAATGGCTTCTCTGGTTTTCCTCACCCGTTCTCAGTTATCTCTGCATCAGAGTGATGCTCACTCATGTCCTAATCAGTTTTAAACAAATTCAAGCCGTCCCAGAGGCTCATGGGTGTCCAATTTGTCCACTGAAATTTATCCCCCGAAAGCTTCGAATTTTGATTAATCAATTTGATCGTGTAGCTGGAAGAATCAGACCACGTTTGATGCTTCAAAAAGGTTTAAACAATCAATACTTTCCAACCGACACTCACCAGTAAACAAATCGCACTCAGAGCCGCCGCACATGGTGGTGCCACCCATGACCCCCGCGGTTTGCTACAGTAACCACGGCAAAAAGACCAAAATGCCCCTGGTTCAAATAATTACCAAACTGCCCTTCACTTTCTAGACCCGTAACTCAGCCATACGAAGTCCGATTTCGGTGTGCCGCCTGTCTACGGACTCAGGACGTCGAGACCTACCTATCGGTCCTGGAGTCATGTGAAAATTAATTGTTAAACGAAAAGTCAACATTTTCGCCCTAATCGTCACAATTACGGTAATGCCCCTGAACTTCCGATAGTCATAACTTTTTCCCTGATCGTCCGAAATGGACGTGCCACCTGTCTATGAACTCGTGACGTCCCGAACTACGTCACGATCATTGGTCAAGGTCCATTTGACCCACCAATCAAAAAGTCAACAATTTGGCCATACCATTAACAAGGGTAAAAACGTCAATTGATACATTAAATTACAATATTAAAGTCCTCGAATGTCCGGGGTGTTACATTTAATATATGTTTTGTGATGCCATGAGTGCATTTGATTGTGGTAGCTTAGGATCGACATATTTGCACGTTTTTCGAGGTTTTTGGCTTTATGTCGTACCTTTGCGTACTGCGTTTTCAATGAGGGTTTCATGAATTGGTTTTGGATTTGGAAATATGAAATCGGGCACGAGACCCATTTGATTGGAAACTCTCGGACTTGGAGTCCATTTGATTTGCCGAGAAATTGGACCGAGGGTCCATTTGAGTTACACGATCGGACCGAGGGTCCCGTTGGTTTACAAGTTCGGGCTTGAGGCCTAGTTAGCTGTGGTATCGAGCTTGAGGCCCATTTGATTGTACTATCGGGCTTGAGGCCATATTGGTTGTGAAATCGGGCTTGAGGCCCTGTTGATTTGTGGTTTCGGGCTGAGGACCCAGTTAGTTGTGATATCGGGTTTGAGGCCCTGTTGATTGTGAAATCGGGCTTGAGTTGACAGGACCCGCCCCGATCCACTCTGGAACCATATGGGGACGGGCCCTGCTCCCGTCTGACACCCAATAATTCATACCAATTTTGACCTCAGAACTTCAAATGCATAAATAATCAAATTAAAGTCATACATCAAATCCGAATTAAACAGATGTCAGACAAGGGATGAAATCCAAAATTACAAGTTGCGAGCACGACTCTAAAGTAAAACCTGCGGCCAAACCACCCAACAGGGGTTCAGGTACGCATAAGTAGATCTATGCCTCAGCCTCAAGTTCCTCCTCTACCTCAGTATCACGACCTGGAGGGGTTACCAAAAACATTAAGGGTGAGTGGACCGAAACTCAAGTTTATAAAACCATTTGATAAGTAAAACATATAATTTACCCCTCCTTTTTCCAAACATGCATGCAGTATCGTTTAAAATCATAAATAATATAATATGAAGCATAAGGCATGTAATAAAACCATAACCATAATTTTAGCCACTGCACTATACACTCCAATCCGACATCCCTGATGTCTGACGTCCCTGACGTCAATAAGGTCACAATCACAAGGCTACACATGCCACTCGGGTCTCAATTTCCGAGTTCAATCCCCGAACCCTGTTCGGTTACAGCATCCCCGATGCTTAGCGTCGTAGACGCTGGACGTTCTAGACGTCTGTGACCTCTCCGGGGTACCTCATCCGGAGGAGACAATATAATATGGAAGGATCTATACAGTGCAGTACCAAATACATTTTATTGATATCCACATGCAAACATATATGTATACATAGGTAAAATCTGAACCGATCGTCACGTTTCATCAAACGGGTCTCATGCCCAAATACTGTGAAACGTGCCATAACCGAAATCTCAATGTCATCAAAACCTTTAATAGATTCCAGCATGTGAACATATAAGTAAATCAGAAAACATTTAAGCATGCAAGGGTTTAATGAAAACGGGCCCACTCACAGTACGATTCCGCTGCGAATCTGCGCGTACGGACCTATACCGAGATTATCGTACAATTCCTGTCAGTTCAATTCACACGTAAGGGTCACTACAAGTCCTTAATATTTATTCAAAAGAAGGTTCGAAACAGAAGCCGGTTTGGGGAAACCGTCAACACGTTTCCCGAGGCAACCGACCCTAACCGGACCCTTCAAACTATCTCAGATCAACATGGTTAATTCACCACAAATGTTCAGAATGATGAGAGGAATAAAAGTCATGTTGATCGTGATCGGAGATAAGCCCCAACGCGCCCTCACGCGCCGCCCAAAGTGGCTGCGCATGAAAGTCACGCGCCTGACACTGTAGCTACAGTGTCAGCACCTTCACCCGTTTGTCTGTAATTCGGGCCTGCCACCCGCGGCTTGACCCGGTTGATTACCCATCAATTCCTACTCGATTTCAATCCAATTTGATCCTAACATGTTATTTAAACATCTAATTTAAGTTCTGAGCTATTAATTATCCAAAACCAATCCTTAAACGGCCCCTCGACCCGTGATCATCCAAACGGGTCAATCACCAGAACTCACTGGTTTCTAAACCGAAATCAAATTAACCTTACATGAAGCGTCATAGTATCACAACGAACTGGAAAACACACTCAATTGAATCAACACTCACCTGGAAGTAGCCGTCCAAACCTCTGAAATTCCTCTGAACACGGCAGTCACCGTCCCAGCTCACCCGTGGCTGGTTGCCTTCGATTTTGATATGGTTGTGTTCCAAATGCTCCCAGAAAGCTTACTCTACGATTAGATTGGCTCAACACACCGTTGAAAGCAAAAACCCGATTTCCCTCCAAAAATTCCCGAAATGGTTTCTCTCTAGTTCCACCCTTATTTTCAGTCCTTTCAATACCAAAGTGAAGCTCACACACTATATAATCAGTTTTAATTAATTTCAAGCCGTCCCAGAAGCTCGTGGGTGTCCAATTGTCCACTGAAAAATGTCCCCCGAAAAGCTTCGAACTTGAATAATTAATAGGGTCGTGCACGGTGGATGCAACAGACCACGGTCTAAAGCATCAGACACTCCCCACTTTCCAGCACACAATCGCACAACCAATTGCACGTTTGAACCACCGCACATGGTGGTGCCGCCCTTGTCCCCTGCGGCCTGCTACAGTAACTAGGACAAAAAGACCAAAATGCCCCTGGTTCAATAATTACCAAAATACCCCTCACTTCCTAGACCCGTAACTCAGCCATACGAAGTCCGATTTTGGCGTGCCGCCTGTCTATGGACTCAGGACGTCGAGACCTACCTATCGGTCCTTGAGTCGCGTGAAAATTATTTGTCAAACGAAAAGTCAACATTTTCGCCCGTGAAGTCCAACTTACGGTAATGCCCCTGAACTTCCGATAGTCATAACTTTTTCCCTGATCGTCCGAAATGGACGTGCCACCTGTCTATGAACTCGTGACGTCCCGAACTACGTCACGGTCATAGGTCAAAGTCCATTTAATTCACCAATCAAAAGTCAATAATTTGGCCATACCAATCACAAGGGTAAAAGCGTCAATTCACACCTTAAATTACAATATTAAAATCCTTGAATTTCCGGGGTGTTACATGAGTACCAGCTCGGTTTGTGAAACGAGAATTCGGGCATGAGACCCTGTTGAACTGAGGATTTAGGCCGAGGCTTGGGAAATGGATTTGAATCGGATTCGAGGAATCCTGTTGACATGAATCGGGTATGAGACCCAGTTGAGAAATGTTTTGAGAAAGAAAGAAAGAGTTTTGAAAATGATTATGAACCTTCCATATGTTTATATGGCCTCCTCCAGACGTCAACCTGGAGAGTCAAGATCCATAGACCAGAATGGGTATCCCTATAGGGATCTCGTTCTAGGAGTGGGGGTTACGATTTATGATGTGGTCTCGGACCAGATTCCGGAGAGATGTGTGGACTAGATCCGGAGATAGAGCTCGGACTAGATCCAGAGATTGAGCCTCCCAGATGGAGAATTCCTGGGAGAAGACTCGGAGTGAAACCCCGGGTAATGTGCACACTAGGATAGGGATGATATCATGACATATATCGAGGATGTGTTCTCTAGGGGCTGTGTGCCCCGAGTTGGCATCTTCTCGGAAGTACCGCGGATGGATTATATGTATGTCGATACGTATGAGATTTATAGAAAGAGATTTGAGGGCGGAGACCCTGTGTTCCATGTTTTAGAAAGTGGTTTTGGGCTGAGTCCCACTGGTGTTTGATTTGGGTTGAGTTCCCATGTTTTGATATACGGTTCTTTTGTGATTTCGGGTCGGAGACCCAAATGGAATTATGGTTCATGACGGTTTATGGGGACCGGCATGAACCATTGAATGGTTTTTATTGGTCATGACGGTTTATGGGAACCGGGCATGAACCCTTGAAAGGTTTTGAGAATATGTTTGACAAATGATTTTATGAACGTTTGATAAATGGTTTTTGAATGCATGCATATGCTTTTATTGAAGGGCATAAATGTCTTTTATGTGAAAATGTTTTTAGTAAAATATTATTTTTGTCCGCTCACAGTTTTCGTGTTTTAATGCCCTTCAGGTTGATAGCGGATGCGGGCTGTAGCAGATACGAGACATCACATTCCTCCTCCTATGATCCTGGCGTACTCTGAAAGCCCTGGTGAGGGCTAGAGAAGGACTTTTCCCTAGTCTGACACTTCGTGTCAGACCAGATCAGGTGCGTCCCACGTTAATCCCAGGGGATTTGGGACGGGTCCTGACATTTAAACCATACATCGATCTGTTAAGTTTACAGACCCAATTCTCCTTCCCCTTTTCAATGAATCCTAGAGGTTGCTTCATGTAAATGTCTTCTTTTAGATTTCCATTGAGGAATGCAGTTTTTACATCCATTTGATGGAGTTCAATATCAAAATAAGCAGGTAGGGCCATAATGATTTTGAATGAATCCTTATTAGACACAGGTGAAAATGTTTCAGTGTAGTCTAAACCTTGCCTTTGAGTGAATCCTTTCGCAACAAGTCTTGCTTTGAGCCTTTCAACTTCTCCTTCTGCATTTCTCTTGGTTTTGTAAACCCACTTACATCCAATTGCTTTTATGTCATCTAAACCCTCCACCAATTCTCAGACATTGTTCTTATACATTTTATTTAGTTCCTCTTGCATTGCTTCAAACCAGGATCTTGCATTGTGATTGTTTATGGCCTCAGAATAGGAAGTGGGGTCAGAATCATCCCTAATGCCATAGTCAGCTTCTTGCAAGTAAACCAAATAATCACTAGAATATACTGTTTTTCTTATTCCCTAGGATCTTCTTACAGTTTGATCTTGTAACGACCCGTCCCGGGAGTCGGGATTAGCAAAGTGATTAATGACGGATTAGTACATTAATCGGTGATTAGTTGGTTACTTTTGGACAGTTAGCGCAGAATGACGATTTTGCCCCTAGAATGGGCAAAAAGTTGACTTTCAGTTCGGGCGGTCAATTGGGCATTGACCGATGACCGTGACGTAATTCGGGACGTCACGAGTCCGTAGACAGGTGGCACGTCCGATTTGGACAATTGGAGAAAAAGTTATGGTGTTCGGAAGGTTAAGGGCATTACCGTAATTTGGTTAAATAGAGGGAAAATGTTGAATTTTTGCTGGAGTCTTAGTTTTCACGTAGACCGAGGACCGTTAGCTAGGTCTCGACGTCCTGAGTACAACGACAGGCGGCACGCTGTCATCGGACGTCGGACGGTCAAGTTGTGACTCTAGGAAGTTGAGGGGTAAAATGGTAAATTGAACTTCTAGGGGAATTTTAGTCTTTTGCACTTGGCCAATCAGATAAGGCCATTTGGGGATGTGTGATTGGATATTTATCACTCTGTCCATGGGATGATGGACACGTGGGGGACTCCTAGAGGTTTCTAGTGGTGTGTGTGTGTGCACGGTTACAAATTGCACGGTTGTTACTCGTGCAATTGTTCACAGAGAAGGAAACAGAGAGTTAGAGGCCGTGAGAGAAAATCGATCAATTCCAGAAAGTGTGTGAAAGTTGATGTTGTTGGGCTTGAGTAAGTGAGTGCAGGTGTGTTTGAGTGAGATTGAGAGAGTTAGAAAGGACGAAGGACGGTGCTAAGGGATGAGGAAACCAGGAAATAGAGCAGGGACACCGTGCACGGTTGTGCACCCCAGTTGATCAAACCATCAAAATTGGAGGATTGGTGGTGTTCAGTGACCTGAGAGAAGTCGTGTGGACTCAGTGGAGCACGGCGGAGAGCACGGCAGAGGCCAGAGCAAGGTTAAGCGTTCACTGTCCCCTGTTTTTCCAGTTTGCTTCAATTTGAAAGTCGTGGGTTTTGAGGTTGAGTCGAGCCGTTCTTTTAGTCCTATTAGCTCTAGGAAGTTGTTAGGAACCCTAGAGATTGAACTAGAGCCTAGGGATGGCCACGGGTAGCCGGAATTCGAAACTGGTTTTTGCTGGGTTTTAAGGTCGAGTTTGACAGGTGAGGTTTAGGAGTTTAATTCGTGTTTTAGGAAGTGGAATGGGTTGCTAGGAAGGGGACGAAGCTAATGGGATTGATTGGACTGAAAACGGGTTGGTTTTGAGGGGAGAACCAGTCACGCCGGTTCGGTTTAACTGGACCGGTTTGAACCAGTTGAGCAGAAGGTTGAAGACGATGAACAGTGCTGGCGCGTGAAGCCCACGCGCAGCTCCTTTGGGAGGCGCGTGGGGGCTGTTCTGGGGAAACTTCCAACATGGTTTTCACTCTAATCGATGTAACGAACATTTTAGGACAAGTTTCGAGTCGATCGGACATCGTCTCGATATGTTTCGGGATGTCCGAAGTTGTTAGGGCTCGGTTAAACATAGTTAAAAATACGGGAAAATTATGGGATTTTAGTATGACCTTTGTGAAGGAGTTAGTGACCTCTTTATGGGATTTGGACAGGTTCGGGGAAGCCGAGGATAGCGGAATGGCCGGGAACGGCGTAAGTGCATGCGTATCGAGGCGACGTCGGAATGGTCTGTGAGTGGACTTTGTTTTCTAACTCTTGATGCATGCATATATGTTTTAAATAATTTCCATACGTGATTTTATGATTTGCTTTATGATCTTGTTGGTTTACGGTTTTGCACGTTTTTCGAGGTATTTATGGAATTTCACATTTTAGGAGATTTTGATGGATGTTGTGATTTAAACCTGGTTTAACTGATTTAATATCAATGATTTAAAATGGATTTCGAAAAAGTGTTTTCGGGCTTGAAGCCCAGATCAGAAAGTGGTTTTAAGAAACGTGTTTTCAGGTTTTGGAATCGGATTTCCGGATGACAATTCAGAATTCGGTTTGGAACTTGAAATGGATTTTCGGGTTTGGGTTCGGAATGGTTATTCCGGATGCTAGCTTACGGAATGATGGTTGCGAACTCGGATCTGGAAAGGAGATGAATAGGAGTTCTGGGTTTGGATTTGGGATCCTGATGAGATTACGGATTCAGATTCGGGAATGGAAAATGGTTTTCAAACGGTTTTGGATTGGATTTGCTGGATCTGGTTATTGGGTTTAAAGACCCGGATTGGGTTTAAAGACCCAGATTGAGTTTAAATACTCGGGAGTTTAAAGACTCGGATACCATATTTTCCCCCATAGGCCTATTGAGTTTAAAGACTCGGGAGTTTAAAGACTCGGATTATATTGAGGCCTGGATTGAGTTTAAAGACGCGGATAGATCCAGCAGGTTCGATGGATGGAAATGTGGTTTCAAATGTGTTTTGGTTTTCACTGAGACTTGATGATGATGGTTTTGGGCTGAGGCCCGGGAATTGAGAAAAAGAAACTACTTGGTTTTCTTACATGGTTTTATGACATGAATTTGATATGCATGCGTTGGTTTTTGAAATGGATGGTATAAATGTACTTGTTTTATTGAACTGTTATTAAACTTATTTTTTATTTTCGTCTACTCACAGTCTTTGCGTGTTTTCGATACCCTCCAGGTTGTTGCGGCACATGATGTTGATCGAGAGAGGCGGAGACATCACACCCGCGATCCACAGTAGATTCAGCACACTCTGGGAACTTCGGTTGCTGTTAGGCGGTTGAATCGAGAATCCCTTGTCCGACCTACGTGTCACATGGGGGTTGGACGTCAGTTTAGCCTTCGTGTCATGCGTAAGTTAGACGGGATCGGGATTTAGCTCTTAATCCCGGGGGATTAGGGGTGGGTCCTGTCAGATATTCTGTAGGTTGATCACTCACAAGGATTTCCTGTGTTCATGCTTCTTGATTAACTTCATTTGCTAGCTGTGATTCTGGTGGTTCTATGTTTGTGACAGGGTGCTGATTTTCAATTTCTGAGTTGTCTAAACTTGGAAAAGCCAAGGGAATCTGTACTTCCATTGGAATAACAATGATATTTGAGGGAATGTCGGCAGTGTTTTTAAGTGGTATTTCATAAATAAATAAAACAAATATAATTTTCTCCTTATGTTCACCTGACTCGAAATCTTCAATAAACTTTGTTGTTCTTACTTCAGCTATTCTAAAATGAGAATTTGGATAGTAAAACCTATATCCCATTGATCTATCTAGATATCCCACAAAATAACAACTTGTGGTTCTTTCATCCAATTTCCTTGCATTTGGATGGTAAATCCTGGCTTCACACCTACAACCCTAAGTGTGCAAATGATTAAGGCTTGGTTTTCTGCCAGTCAAATCTCATAAAGAGTAAAGGCCACTGATTTAGAAGGAACCCTATTTAAAATGTAATTTGTTATTTTGACAGCTTCACCCCAAAGAAAATCAGGTAACTTTGTCATTGACATCATGCTAACCACTATTTCCCTCAAGGTTCTATTCCTTCTTTCTGCAACACCATTCTGAGATGGTGATCCTGGTGTGGTGTATTGAGCCACTATTCCTTTATGTTCAAGGAACAAGGCAAATGACCCTTTGTTTTGTCCATCCTCAGTATATTTGTCATAGTATTCCCCACCTCGATCTGACCTCACAACCTTAATCCTCATATCAAGTCTGTTTTCCACTTCCAATTTGAAGATTTTAAAACTTGTGATTTTTCAGAAATCAGCAAAATGCTAGAATACCTTGAAAGATCATCAATAAAGAGAACATAATAAGAGTTCCCACAAATTGTTCTAACTGGAAATGGACCAAAGACATCGATATGGATCAAGTTTATAAGGTTTTCACTCCTTTTTGGTTTTTCCTTTTTACTTGAACTATTGGCTTTTCCTTTAAAACAACTTACACAATTTTGATAATCTGAGAAGTCTAAATTTGGCAGCACACCAGATTTGATCAATTTCATAATTCTCCTTTTTGAGATGTGTCCAAGTTGTCTATGCCAAAGCATAGATGACTTCTCATTTGTTATAAGCCTTTTTGGGGCAATACGATCAACATTCATACATTTTGTGTAGTAGGAACAATCAATCTGCCACATATCGCCATTTGGCAATGCACAACCAATCAAATTATCAAAATCACCCTTAAAATTAAACTTAATAGATTCATTATCACCAATGTAAGAAAAAACATCTTTTACAAACTGAGTTGCTGAGAATAAATTCCTTCTCATTGAAGGTACATAAAGAACATTTTCAATTTTAAAGCAAAACTAGTAGACAATTTAAGCATCACTGATTCAACTGATTCTAGAGCTACTTTGGTCCCATTCCAACAAAACGTTGAAAACCACCTTATTTGTTCCCTTCTGGTTTTGAAATCCTTCGAAAAAGAGTTTGTTATGTGAATTGAACAACCAATGTCAAACCACCATGAGTTTTGAGGGACAAAAATCAGATTTGACTCAACTGTAACAAAAACGTTTTGAATTTCCATACCTTTCTTCACAAGCCATGCTTGGAATTCAGGACAGTTTTTCCTGATGGTCTGTGGACTGATAGAAAAAGCATTTCTTGAAGTTGTTCTTGTGAGGTTTCAATTGTGAGGTGGAAGCATTTGGGTCCCTTTGTACACACCAGAATAATGAGCATTCTTCTTTGCTCCAAAAGCCAAATTTGATTTAAATTCAGTGGTCTTTGAATTCATAGAATTTGACGGTTTGGACTGAGGAACCATTTTTCCTTTCCCTTTCCCAATGTGTGCCAGATTGACACTGGCAGACATCAGTTTCTTTTTCTTCCTCTCTTCCTCGCTAGAACATATTTCTATCAGCTCATCGATGGACCAAGTTTCCTTTTGTGTCTTATAATTCACCTTGAACTGATCATAGTCATCAGATAAGGAGTGTAATCCCATGTGAACCAGAAACTGCTCAAAAATGCCAATATTAAGAGCATTCAGACGATTGGCAGCATTCACAACCTTCAAAAGATGTTCTCTGATGCTACTTGTGCCATCATGCTTGGCACTAATGAGGGCACTTGGCATGAACTTGCTTCTGCCTTGTTTGACTTTGTATACTTCTCCTCAACAACAACCAAATAGTCCTTAGACAAATCACAATCCTTAAAACCACCCCTGATGTTATCTTCCACGGTATTTTGCATAATACACAATGAAGGAAAAAACCGAAAGAAAAGCTTCTATTAAGTGTAGAGCCGATAGCTACACTTCAAAACTAGCAATGGCCCACTGTAGGGCATCCCCCACCGCAGCCCAAGGCCCTCTACCTGAGGGGATAACCCAGTAGGCCAGACATCAAACCGCGAAGAGGAGATCCCACCACCACAGCCCAAACTGTGGGGAGAAGACAATGAAACAATCCAGCATATGGGGCAGGACAACCACCATGGACCAGGGACGTGCTGCAGGTGTGCTCCACTGAGTGCCTCGTTGGAACGGCAAGGCAGCACCAAGAGCAGCACAAACGGCTCCGACGACCAAGAGAGCCGAAAATGGTAATGGGCTAAGATTCTGCAAAAGAGGGTCAGTAGGGGTCTTTGAGGGTCGACGAGTGATAACGCTCGAATTACGCATTTAAATAAACACGTAATTCGAGTATTATTTCAATTTAAACTTTTTTGTGTGTAGATACTGGATTGAAGTAAAAGAAACTTTGGACCAAGCTTCAATTCAGCCGAAATATAATTGCTTGCTCGAAGCGGAATCCCGGGATCTTTTTATTCGGGAACTCAAGCACGAATGTGCCCGTGTTATGGAATATGAGCTTTCCCGGAACCCCCATTGCATCGGCATCAGGCCCACGGATGCAATCCAGTCCTTTTTTGAGGTGAGGATAAGAGGGAGGAGCTCGAGCTGGAACTGAAGGAAGTAGTATTAGTAAATAGGGATCGTTCATAACCAGGGAAATTAGGGAACATTAACAATGTGTTAGTGAAAAAAAAATAATCAAAGAATAAAATAATAAATGAATTAATGAATTAATGAAATAAATGAATTAATGAATCAAAGAATTAAAGAATAAACGAATAAAATTGGGGGTTTTGAAAGATTGTAATCATAAAATAAAGAAAACAAGTAAAAAAGAATTAAGAATTTAATTCTACTTCTACTTTAACCTTTGTACAAGTGGACTTTCTTTAAACACAATTTTTACCAACAATCTAACATTCTGCTCATATTGAACCAATCACGAAATCCTACTTTCATCATCTCAATTGCATGCATACATTTTTCATATTATAAATTCACCGAACAACGAATTATTACTTACAATATGATCCACCTTAAGTTTGTTGTTTAATGCACCAAATAACGGTCAAATATTAAATATCTTCAATCCTATTCTAAGTGCCCCAAACAACGGATCAACACTTAACGTTGAATTGAAAGTTAAACACTCAAACGTATGAAGTAAAAGAAATTCAAAAAGTAAAACACATGGAGATTGTATTCATACTTACAAATGTTAGAAAGAAAATACCAACACATATATTGAATTATAAGTAAAACCAAAACAATAATAAGAGTTTAAGTAGAAAAAGATGATTTGTCACAAGAATCACTGAACAACGACAAAAAACTTGTGAAGATGGAGAAAGAAATACGAGATTGGGCTTCGGCGTGATGGAACAGAGCATGGCAAGTGAAGTCGCGCGTCAGGCGCTGATAGGGGCAAGGGATATTTAGCAAGCGCACTCCGAACTGGGCTTCTGGATTTTAGTAGGTGCTGAGTAACGCGAGTCTGGATTGGGTGCTGGAGCGCGTTTTGGGCTTGCATGGGCTGCGATTCTGGGCTGGGTTTTCGCATGGATTGGGCCTGGATTTTACTTCGCGGGCTGGACCTCCTGGGCTGCACAAAAATGGATCTTTGGGGCATGGATTGGGCCTGGATTTTACTTCGCGGGCTGGACCTCCTGGGCTGCACAAAAATGGATCTTTGGGCTAATTCGGTGGCTTCCAACCGAATTCCATTGATATTTTATGTGGCCTCCCTTATTTCATCCATAATTTCTTCGTTTTAACTCCGATTGGAACGATTCTTTGACCAAAATGCTCAGAATTCCAAACTTTATTTATTTTTACAAATTTCACACAAAAAATATTATTTTCTCCAATTGTTTGGTATTTTAATAATAAAAGTCAAGTAAAAATGGTATAAAACGATATAAAATAAAGCATAATTAAAGACCTATCAACGAGAAACAACCTCCACTACTAGAAGAGGCGGATGAGGGGCTAAGCAAAACAATAAGGGGGAAGGAAACTGTCCTAGAAGAGAAGGGGACATAGAAAATCCTACCTCATTCGGCATTTCGGCTGCAATAAAAGCCCATGAAAAGAAAAGGAAAAAATGAGTAGCACAGCATAACGAGCATACAGAAAATCCGATCACGAAAGAAGTTGAGATTTTATCGGAAAATTAATTAGGAATGGGAATAATTTGTCAAACGTTTTATAGTCCATTGTAAACTTGGGGTCCTTTAATAAGGAGGGGGCATAGTTCTAGCTTAGATCCATCCCTAAAGAGATGAAGATCAAAGAAAAACCCCACCCTAGGCTAGGGCTAGCTGGGAGTGTGAGAGGAGAGAGCTTTTTAAATCCTATAGAGAGATAAGGTTACTCAGGTATCTTCAATCCGAGTCCAACTTGGTTCATGGAAATTGAGGAAACTCTCATATGAAAATATTGAATGTTTGGATATGTGAATCGAAAAATATTGAATGCTTGGATATGTGAATCAAATTTTTAGGAATATGAGTAATATATGACATTAACATTACATAATAATATACAAATCTCTTCTCAAATATTAGAATTGCTGTATTACATATGATCGAAGCAAACAATAGGCTTGAGAAATGGTGCTTTGTCTAAGCTCAAAGACTATTATATCATTGCTTGTAATATTTTGAAGTTTTATTTATTTATTTTGTGGTCAAATTAAACTCTAGAACTCGCCAACCTTCCACTTCACGTACTCTAATAATACATGCAAATTGCCACTTGGTAAAGCTTAGAATGAACCCAAAGTCTCGTCTTTTATCTGCTTGCCATCCCATGAGTTGGCACCATTTGGCAACAAATTAAGGTCAGCCAATACAAAATCATTCTATATATATTTGCCCAAGCCTTGGTCAAATAGTCTATTATGTGTTTTTATGAATTCAAATTTAAATATCTTTGTGTATATATAGGAAAAATTGTAGCAGATGTCTTTGAATTTTATATTAATTTTAGCAAAAATTTCTAAACTTATATTTTAGACTCAACCGTTTCGTAGTTTATTCGAAATTATCACTCACCCATCCATTAAAATATCAAATAATATCCATTAAAAATAAGGGCAAAATTGTCAATCCAACGGGTTTTTCTTCATCTTTTTTATTTATTTATTTATTAATGAATTTGTCTTCATCTTCAACAATATAATTGAATGAATTTTCCTCATCCTCAGCCTCCCCATCTCCTTTCCACACACCCCCTCATTAAGACGTGTTTGAAAACAGACAAAAATAATAAAGAACAGTTTGCGGGGCTGAGAAATATTTGTTTGGCCCTTAACTATTCATGTACGTGCATTCTACATGCGCTTTTTTAACGGATTTTGTAATAGCGGAATGAGTCCGACTATTTTGAACAAATTAAGGGATGGTAGAATTTAAAATACAAGTTTATAGACATTTGTTAAAATTAGTGTAAATTTTAAAGACGTCCACTACAATTTTTTCATATATATATATATATTAAAATAAAATAAAATATCACTTGTATTATTGTATGCTACATTCTCGTAAATATGGGATGAATTTTTTTCGTAAAAGATAACCAATATACAAAGGCCTACGTCCATGAGGTGTCAATTTAAATCCAGGATTTTCTCCAATAACGTAGAAGCTAGTATTGGTATTACATTATTACTCAACCAAATTAAGAAGTGAGATCCGATCGTTTCTCTTTTTTTTTTTTCTTTTCTTCTCTTTATTAATTAGAGTAATGAATTCGAATTTGCGACATTTTATTTTAGATTAATAATATAAATATTGTTCGAAATTAAGATATTTTTAGATTAAAAACATAAATATCGGTAAAGCATGTATCTTCCTTATAATTAGGATTGCATATTAGCCACTTACTATATGAAGTCACGTCTAAATTGGACATTTGCATGAAAAAAACACATTTTAAGTAACATATAAATTAATAAAGATCAAACCATAACATGATGACACAAAGAAAAAAACTTGGTATTCACATCCCTTCATAGGCTTCATTGTGTATATATTCATACATTAATATTACCATCATAACGACAAGTAAACATACAAAAGAACAAGACTAAACCCATGACACGATAACAAAACCCATGCAACATTCCTAAACGAAAACAGCTGTTTGTACCACGCTTATTAATCATATTACTAACGGTCGCGTTAGGAATACAAACAATAAAATAGTATCCAAATAGCAGTTATCTTTCCAAAACGGCAAGCTAGCCCTCAAGGTTTCTGTGCAGCTCGATACCTGGAAGCGAACCTATGAAGCAAAGCCAGTGCGTTGCTAGTGACCTCAACCACATTTTGCACCTTCCCTTTAATGGTAGCTTTCAATTTGCTCATGTTTTTCCCAGGAAACGCATCCACACAAGTGTTTGCATCGGTCAAGGCTGTGCTGACCCAAGTCTCAACATTACTGATATGCCAAAACAAGCCATCCCCAACAGTTTGTTGCCCAAAACGACGTAGTTCCTTGATGGACTCACTGAGTTGGTCTACACTATCATTGATCTGCTGCAAGCAGTCATGCACAACTTGGTACTCCTTCTTGAGGTCCTTCAGCTCTCTTGCCACCTTGAGGACATAGGCTCTTGCGTACCGGGCCCGGTACAAGCTCACGGTCAACGCAACTTGGGCCAGCTGCTGTGGGCTTTCAATGGTCATGTTGGGCTTGATGTAGGTCGAGAGGCACCGTACACATAGGTCCGGGTAACTGGTTTTTTGGCACGATGCCTCTACGTAGGCCCGAGCTCGGGAACGTCGAGGCACGTGGACCATCCTAGAAAAGGCCGGCTCAACAGTACTTAGAAGGGAAAAGGTCGAGAGGAGAATTAGGAGCAAGGAGAGGGTGATTTTGGTCATTTCGGATGAGATTTCGAGACGAAGAGAGGAATTGAGAAAATGCGGAAATGCTAAAATTGGTTTTGAGCTTGAGGAGAAATGTGATGGGGAGGAAGATGACTATATAGGGGTTAAAGCTAGGGTTATCACATGGTTGCTTAACGTGCGCCTTAAGTGCATTAAGCACACACATTTGTGCATATATTATTGAATCTATTATTTGTAGTACACATCCATATTATGTTAAGAGAGACGACAATAAATTAATTATAATTAAACATAGAACTAAACATGAATATAAACTGCAATCATTATTTTACATGACACATTAATAGATTAATACGTCACTTTATTCGTTTACAAAATAAGAATAATATCGATAAATCCTAATTTTGTATATTATTTCAGTAACATATGATATTCTACGATAACAAAATAAGAATTATATTAATGAATGTTATGATATAACGAAAATATAATTGTATAAAAGGATATTTTGATCGAATATTGTATCTTATTATTTTAAAGGGATAAGTACCTTTCCAGTTTCTAGTATCCACCAGTTGCATTATTTTTTCATATACAGATTACAAAGGAAGAAGCGGAAACGTTTAAGTAATGCCCAGCTAGGTCGACCTTTTGATGAATGTGCATTTGAGCTTACCCAACCGACATCTGTAGCACTTCATGGAAATGACCACGTGTCATATATCTTAGTCAAACTTTCAAGAGTCCCAATGATTCACTTGCATTGTAATTTTACTCTCGTGTTTTTGTAACGTACCAGTATATGACAATTTTTTTATCAGATTTGATAATATAAAAGATAAGTAGAGATTCTATTTCGATTTGATAATCTTCATCGAATCATGAATGATATTCTCTTGAGTACAACGCAGGGAAAATGTTTGATGAATATAACTTGCTTAGGGAACATAATCCTTACGTTGTGGTTATGAGACACTAGAATAATGAAAAAAGTGTAAAATATCTAGGCCCAAATTTCAAATATATCTACAAAATGTTATTTGAAGCATTAATGAAGTAAGTGGTTGTAGGTAAGTGGGATCCAAAATGTAGTAGGTGGTTGTAGGTAAGTGGGATCCAAAATGTAGTAGGTGGTTGTAGGTAAGTGGGATCCAAAATGAAGTAAGTGGGTGGGTGAAGCATTAATGAAAGCATTTAGATGGTTCCTCCTTGGCCTATATAAGGAGAGGTCATTTGCTCATTCCAGCAATCTCATCCAAGAGAAACATCTTCCTCCAAGTAGAGAGTGAAGAGTGCCCACTCTAAGTTGAGAGTGTTGAGTGTTGTAGTGTTGGTAGCAAAACAAGTGTGAGAGAGAGAGTTTCCTTCAAGTAGTGTTCTTGAAGTTGTGCATCTCTTTGTATCCCTAATTTCATTAGTGGAGGTTCTTGTTGTTGTTGCCCCGTGGACGTAGGCATATTGCCGAACCACGTTATATCCGGTGTTCTCTATTCTTTGCTCTTTTA
This sequence comes from Prinsepia uniflora, assembly GCA_032719365.1. NCBI lineage: Eukaryota > Viridiplantae > Streptophyta > Magnoliopsida > Rosales > Rosaceae > Prinsepia > Prinsepia uniflora. The sequence continues at coordinate 5,386,082 of CM064869.1, read as the reverse complement.
TTTCCTTGCATATTTTTCCTTTTTTGTGGGTTGAGTTATTATTTCCATTCTACTATTTTCCGCAACAGTGGTATCAGAGCTCTAGGTTCGTTGAGAATGGAAGGCTCAAGGAGTACCATGGTTCGACTCAACCACTCCAATTGGATTACATGGAAGCCGAGAATGGAGGACATTCTCTATTGCAAGGATCTGCATGAGCCCATAGAAGGAAAGGAAGGCAAGCCTGAGAATATGGGAGATGCTGAATGGAAGAAGTTGAATCGCAAGGCTATTGGCCATATTCGTGAATGGGTGGATGATAGTGTGTTCCACCATGTGTCCAACGAGACTAACGCCCATGCTCTTTGGTTGAAGTTGGAGTCATTGTTCGAACAAAAGTCTGCATCGAAGAAAGCGTTTCTCATTAAGGAGCTTGTCAACATGAAGTATAAGGAGGGTGTAAGGGTGACTGAGCACCTCAACAACTTCCAAAGCACTGTCAATCAATTGGCCACGATGGACATGAAGATCGCGGATGAGCTTCAAGCGTTATTGCTTCTTGGATCTTTGCCCGACAGCTGGGAGACCTTTGTCATTACTGTAAGTAACTCTGCTCCCAATGGTGTGTTATCTATGGATAATGTTAAAGACAACATGTTCAATGAAGAGACTAGGAGAAAGTCATCTAGTTCCGATAATAGTCAAGTCTTTGTGACGGAGAATAGAGGAAGGAGCAAGAGTAAAGTTCCCAGTCGAGATCGCGGAAGAAGTGCAAGCCGTTCGAGGACACGATTCAATGGAAGGTGTCATAATTGCAATCTCTATGGCCACATGATGAAGAATTGCAACAAACTAAAGAATAACAAGAAGGATGGGAAAGATGGCTCAACCTACCAAAAGAAGGAGGACACAACCAATACTGCAGCTACCGCTACTGTGTCCAGTCAAGCATGTGAGTTGTTGTCTCTTGACAATGATTGCCTACATGCTGATGAAGATAAAAACATTTCTTGGGTAGTTGATTCTGGAGCATCTTTCCATGCCACGGCGCACTCGGAGTTCTTCACCACATACAAAGCTGGAGACTTTGGGGAAGTGAAGATGGGCAATGATAGCTATTCCAAGATATCCGGAATAGGTGATGTTTTGTTCGAGACTGATTTGGGCAACAAGCTGTTATTGAAAGATGTGAGACATGTTCCTGGTTTACGTCTCAATCTAATGTCAACCGGTGTGCTTGATAAACAAGGGTTCCATCATCATGGGGGAGATCAAAAGTGGAGGCTTACCAAGGGATCGCTAGTCATCGCTAGAGGGAAGTTGTGCTGCACCCTTTACAAGACATATGGGAAGGTTTGCAAAGGAGAGTTGAATGTCGCGGACGATTCTCATCCAAATCTATGGCACAAAAGATTAGGCCACATGAGTGAGAAGGGATTGCAAGTTTTGGCAAAGAAGTCTCTCATTCCCTTTGCCAAAGGTACCTCACTCGACTCTTGTGATTATTGTTTATATGGCAAACAAAATCAAGTCAGTTTTTCTGGTACCTTCACAAGAAAAGAAAAAATATTAGACCTAGTACATTCTGATGTTTGTGGCCCTATGGAAGTTGAATCACTAGGTGGTAATAGATATTTTGTTACCTTTATTGATGATGTTTCACGAAAGGTTTGGGTATATTTGTTGAAATCAAAAGGTCAGGTATTCCAAACCTTCAAGCAGTTTCATGTCATGGTGGAGAGGGAGACTGGGAGAGCCCTCAAATGTATCCGCAGCGACAATGGAGGAGAGTACACTTCGAACGAGTTCAGAGATTACTGTTCGAAGTATGGCATTAGGCATGAAAAGACAATTCCTGGCACCCCACAACATAATGGTGTAGCTGAAAGGATGAACCGCACCATTCTGGAGAAGGTCAGGTGCATGCTGAAGACAGCCAATCTATCAAAGCGTTTTTGGGCCGAAGCAGTGTCAGCCGCTTGTTACCTTATCAACCGATCACCAAGTGTACCATTGAACTTTGAGACTCCCGAATGCGTATGGACCGGTAGAAGCGTTTCATATTCACACTTGAAAGTGTTTGGGTGCAAAGCATTTGCACGTGTATCTGACGAGAAAAGATTGAAGATAGATGACAAAGGCACACCGTGCATCTTTCTCGGGTACGGCAATGAAGAAATGGGCTACCGCATGTGGGATCCAAAGACCAACAAGCTATTCAGAAGCAGAAATGTACACTTCTTTGAAGATCAGACCGTGGCAGATCTTGATAAGGAGACAGTTAAAAATGCAGGCCAACTCACCTATGATTCATCACCGCTGCAACAAGAACCCAGTGGCAGAGCTCAAGAGGTTATACATGAAGACGTTCCTGACATGGCTGAAGCAGAAGGTGCTGAGATAGTGTCTGAACCTGAAGACGATGATCAGGACGATCAAATTCAGGGGGAGCCAAGCCAGGAGGAGCAACCGGAGATTTCCCAAGTACCAGTTCGTAAATCAAACAGAGTGCCGAAGCCGAATACTAAGTATCCTTCTTCACAGTATATTCTCACGACCAGTGATGGGGATGACCCGCATTCCAGATACATTCTGTTGACTGGTGATGGAGAGCCTGAAAATTTTGAGGAGGCAAAGACTCATGCAGACAATGACAAATGGATGTTGGCAATGAAGTCTGAGATGGAGTCTTTATTGAAGAATGACACCTATGAGTTGGTGGAGCTTCCTAAAGGCAGAAAAGCACTCAAAAATAAGTGGGTGTTCAAGTTGAAGAGGGACGAGAATGAGCAGTTGACAAAGTTCAAGGCTCGCTTGGTTGTCAAGGGTTTTGGGCAGAAGGAAGGAGTCGATTTCGACGAGATATTCTCACCAGTGGTTAAGATGACTTCTATCCGAGTTATTCTGGGCATGGCAGCTAGCATGGATCTTGAGGTGGAGCAGTTGGATGTGAAGACAGCATTTCTGCATGGTGATTTGGAAGAGGAAATTTACATGGAGCAACCAGAAGGTTTTGAAGTTGAGAGAAAAGGACACATGGTTTGTAAGTTGAAGAAAAGCTTGTACGGGCTAAAGCAGGCACCGAGGCAATGGTACAAGAAGTTTGACTCATTCATGTTGGGTCATGGGTACAAGAGAACAGATGCCGATCCATGTGTGTATATCCAGCAGTTCACCGGAGGTAACTTCATCATTTTATTGCTCTATGTTGATGATATGTTGATTGTGGGGCACGATGTTGCTATGATTCACAAGTTGAAGTCAGATTTGTCAAAATCATTTGATATGAAAGACTTAGGTCCAGCTAAGCAGATTTTGGGCATGGAGATCACTCGTGACAGGAAGGCGAAGAAGCTATGGTTGTCACAGGAAAGGTACGTTGAACGAGTGCTTGAGAGGTTCAACATGAAAGAAGCTAAGCCAGTGAACTCACCTCTAGGTAATCAATTCAAGTTAAGCAGAAGTTTATGCCCAACTACACAAGAGGATATGGACAAGATGGCAGGTATTCCCTACTCATCAGCTGTTGGTAGTCTTATGTATGCTATGGTTTGTACTCGACCAGATATAGCACATGCAGTTGGTGTTGTTAGTAGGTATCTCTCTAACCCTGGCAGAGAGCATTGGGAATCAGTCAAGTGGATACTCAGATATTTGAGAGGCACTTCAAAGTTGTGCTTGTGCTTTGGTGGATCGAAACCGATGTTAGAAGGTTTCACGGATGCAGACTTGGCAGGAGACCTTGATGCTAGAAAATCCACTTCTGGATACTTATTCACCTTTTCAGGGGGAGCTGTTTCATGGCAGTCTAAGTTACAAAAATGTGTTGCCTTATCCACCACTAAAGCTGAGTATATTGCTGCAAATGAAGCAGGCAAGGAGATGATTTGGCTGCAGAGGTTCATTCAAGAATTGGGTGTGAAGCAAGAAAGTTATGTGGTACATTGTGATAGTCAGAGTGCTATTCATTTAAGTAAAAATTCAGTGTACCATCCTCGCACGAAGCACATTGATCTCCGTTATCATTGGATTCGAGATGCAGTATCAAAGAAGCTTTTCCAGTTGAGGAAAATTCACACCAACAAGAACACTTCAGATATGTTGACAAAAGTTGTTACACAACAGAAGTTGGAGTATTGCAGCAAATCCGCTGGAGTGGACTTCAAGTAGAAGTCACGTCGTTTTGACCTAGTTGGCCTAGAGGGGGAGATTGTAAAATATCTAGGCCCAAATTTCAAATATATCTACAAAATGTTATTTGAAGCATTAATGAAGTAAGTGGTTGTAGGTAAGTGGGATCCAAAATGTAGTAGGTGGTTGTAGGTAAGTGGGATCCAAAATGAAGTAAGTGGGTGGGTGAAGCATTAATGAAAGCATTTAGATGGTTCCTCCTTGGCCTATATAAGGAGAGGTCATTTGCTCATTCCAGCAATCTCATCCAAGAGAAACATCTTCCTCCAAGTAGAGAGTGAAGAGTGCCCACTCTAAGTTGAGAGTGTTGAGTGTTGTAGTGTTGGTAGCAAAACAAGTGTGAGAGAGAGAGTTTCCTTCAAGTAGTGTTCTTGAAGTTGTGCATCTCTTTGTATCCCTAATTTCATTAGTGGAGGTTCTTGTTGTTGTTGCCCCGTGGACGTAGGCATATTGCCGAACCACGTTATATCCGGTGTTCTCTATTCTTTGCTCTTTTATTTCCTTGCATATTTTTCCTTTTTTGTGGGTTGAGTTATTATTTCCATTCTACTATTTTCCGCAACAAAAAGAACCAAACACGAATCATCCCACGACCAATCGAGCACGTGGGTCAAGTAGGTTTCGGAAAATCAATAGAAAACGAACATTCAAGAAATGTGAACGGAATTGTGTTATCTCTTTCCTCTATTTTACAATCATGGAATCTGCAATTGCACGCATAACTTTGAGTAAAATTTCATGTTACTTTTGTCTTTGTTTTAGAGACAAACATAATTACCACAATGAACCCTTCAATTGAGTCACTTGACACTTATTCCCTTTTGTAAAACATGCTTTCTTTTTCCCTTTACCAATGAATGTGAGACATGAGTCACATGACTAAAGATAATGCACGCTTTGCGCATACTTTGTTCCCCACTGATTTCCAAGTCTCAAATTCGAATCCCCGACCTAATTTGACAAAAAGTTCCAGACTCCAATGACACACAAGGGGAAAAAAAACAAAAGGGTAGATTAATCAGTCAGCATTTCTGCTGGCTTCTAATGAAACCGGGATCCCCAATTCCAGCTCGAACAAACCAAGGTTGGACTTGGGGAGCTGTCCCTCATAGAAACCCGGCTATGAATCCGATTCAAAGACCAGATATCACATAACAGAAAGTATCTAAATCTGAAATGAAAGGCTAGATTAAATTTTGATCTAATTCTGTAAGTTATCTACATCAGAGAAAGAACAATATAATCATTATCAGTTCATTATCAATCAGATTTTTCATTTCATACTAATCCTTTTACCTAAATAATAGCATAATACACATACATCAATTTCAGAAGAAAATATAGTGATCTATATGCAGTATGATAAACATTATTTGTCAAGAAATCCATATGAACTCATTTTCACGGTGGTTTTTTGTACACTTTTTTGTACACAGCTTCTAAACAAACAGTTGGAACATATCTGCTTACCAGTTAATACACAAACTCAAGCACCCGCACCAATAAAGGAGGAAGTGTTCGAATAAATATTCAATGGCTCATTTCATCTTACAATTATACAAAGAAAAGAAAAAATCACAAACAATATATAACGATGAAAGCAACATACCCTATAAAAACACACCGCGTACCCATATGGACATTCATTGGCATCGTTCTGGCCCATCATTCAGCAACCTTCATGCCAGTGAGATAAACACGACTTTGAATTACACTACCACCGATCCAAAAACCAGGCATAACCATAAGACCAACCTTAGGCTTTTGACCACTTTCATCCATTATCATATTCTTCAACACACTGTCCATATAAACGTCCGAGAAGTCACTCCCCCTCTTGACCTGAAACACCTCAACACGGGGATCAAAACAATATGCCAACCTATGGAGAAGCCATATTGATTTGGCCAGTTTTAGAAATGCCTGGTAGAAAGGAGTTCTTGGATGCCCCCCACCCATTACATAATTTCTCTGGTCTAAATTCCCAAAAAACGAAGTCTCCATTTTAGGGTGAACCACTACCAGGTACTTGCTCCTGCAAAATCTCCCAAACATAGAATCCGGATTTTGGCCAAGCATGTCTAATGGATCCATGTCCCGTAGTGTGAGAAATTGGTTGAAGAAGCTTTCCTTAGTAACTGTAAGATTGTCTAATTTAAGGGAGAAGCTTTCCTGCTGAAAACCACTGAACATTCTTTGGCATATATGGGACTCAAAGGCATACTTCTTGTGAGCTCTCTTTGCATAAACAACACTGGGTTCAATCGAGTTAGCTGCTGCATCAAGGTCCCACCCAGCTGCTTTCATCATGTTAATCAACGGTTTTGAAAAATCATGAATAGCTTTGTATGCAGCTTCAACAACTGATGTGAAGAGATCAGGAGTTAGATCCACAGGCAAAAAACCATTTTCTTCAGCAGATCCTTCTGATTCTGTTGTAGACATGCCCCTCAGCTTCAGATTCTTTTCTAACTTTGCTTGCTTAACTTTTGCCTCCTCAATGTGCTGCTGAAGCTGAATGATTTCAGAATCTTTATTCTGAATTTCAGACTGAAATTTCTTAACCATGACCCCGTAGGTTTTCAGCAGAATCTGTTGTTCTTGAATCTCTGCAGCGAGGCGGGAGTCCTGTGGAGATACACAAACTGGGCTGGGATTATTCTCCCTGTAGAAGTGCTTCAGTTCAGAGAGGTTTTTTAGCTCAGATATTACAAGTTTATCAGCAGCTTGAATTTTTTCAGGGTCATATGGAGTATGAGCAGCTTGGAGCTGGATGTAAGCTGACTTCAGGGAAGAGATGTTAGTAAAAACTTTAGATATCAGGGCTTCCACAGCTTCTGGATTCTGATTCATGGTATCTTCCATGGGTTGTGGGTGAATCTTCTGGCTATTGCTCTCACGGAGTTGAGTATCTCTTGGCCCAGTGGGTAGCATATCTACTTCCAAAAAGAATGGTTAAATTGACTTTCTTCAGAAAAAAAATACTGATACTAAAAAACCTGCAAAATTCAGCATCAGTGTTACCATAGAAGTAGTCTGAAATCACATAAATTTTAAAAAAAAAACGTCCATACATATTCCGATAACTACGCACACATATATATGACATACACTATTCTCACGATGTTTCTAACAATCACCATGCTCTGATATGGCTCAGAGAAAATTCAAGAATAACCATCTTCAAGGGGCAAGGATTAACATTTCATTTCTAGAATTTGGAGACTTCAATGAAACATCAGCACGTATCAGGTAGTACAAAAATCAAGTTCTACCCAGAAAAGACGCTAGAAGAATATTGCACCGTAGTAGAAGTATTTATGCTACTTAGCAAGCACTTCTCAGATTCCATGATAGTACTTCTTCTTAGATTCCAGTCCCTAACCACACTCAGCTTAAAATTTATTTTCATGTTCAAGCTTTAAAGCGGGTAAAGAACATATAAAATGTCAAAATATGAACTAGACGAATATGAAAACACCTCCAATTTAAAGGTCTCAATATGTGAATATAACAATGAGTCTGTTCAACTCTATCCTGGAAAAAGTAAGTTGAATGTGATGTAAGGAACTTTAATCAAAATAACTAGCTTCATGAACATGTAATGTAAGCACACAACTGCATGTACACTATAGAAACAAATAATTCAAAATTTCAGCTACCATTCTTGTAAACTGGTCAGTTGAAAGTTCGAAGAATACTTAATGTGATAAGGTATAGTATTTTTAATGCAGGAATCCAGTTGAGGCTAAATTTGTTAAAGCAGCTCACATAAACCAGTCTTGAGTGCGTGCAATAAAAATGTACCCTAGACACATGATATGCAGTATCTTCACTTTCAGATGCTCTGGTTATGTGCCTAACTGATCTTACAATTACAATATGTTTTACACAAAAAAGAAATATAATGAAAAAAAAAATGGAGAGTGAGGGTTGACTATCAAACAAGCAACCTATGAACCAAAGTAAATCAGTTCGTCAACCTCAAACCATCAAACAAATGAGAGTACAACAATAACCATTACCGACCCCGCAAAAATCTAATAGCTATATGATGCTAAAATCTCAAACGTAATATTTCCAGACATCAACATAATCATCTTGACTTGCAGGATCGAAAACCGGGAATGGCTGCGTAGTTTGTCTAGCAATGAAATGTTCACAAAAACAATTAACTCGAACAGTAGTAGCAAATTACAAGCAATGGTCCTGAAAAAGTCCGTAAATTTACTTAAATTAGCCACAAATTAAAAAAAAAAATGGTTCTCACCAAAAAAGCAACGAGCAAATCTCAGTGACCCATACGAAACAAATTCAAATTATGGGCATAGACAACAATCTAAGACAAAACTGGCAATGATCAGATAATATGTAAAATAGGGGAAAAGAAAGAACCCAAAAAAGAGAAATGGGCGTGAGCTGCTTACCGTTTAGGAGCACGTATCTGCCACTGCCTGCATCTGGAAATCATGGGATGCTCAAACGCATAGTCTGATTGCCGATTCGAATGGTTCTTTCTTGGGTGGGTGATTAAGCTCTGGAAGCCCTAATTGGAAACTTGGGGTTGTTCCAACACTGGAGCACCATGTCGGTTACTATGAAGTTATCAGAAAAGATCTATATAGAATTATAGATCCACATCGATCCTTAGGGCTTTCATGTGGAATTTGATTGCTCTTTCTATTTAATAAAAAATATATAAATACAATAAAATAAAAATATTCAGGGTCACTCCTTTAGGATTTATTTACTAGCAATCTTACGAGTGTCAAATGGATCTACTTCAATTGGTTCTAATCTTACGTGTGTCAAATGGATCTATTTCAATTGGTTCTAACGTTGATTTGTAAATAATTAATCTCAAGTTCGAATTCCATGTCTTGTTCACCAGATTCTTAATTTGAAATCGTTGCATATCCAAAAATAAATTATGATTGAAGTAAAAAAAAAACGAGTTTGACAATGGATCTACTTCAATTGGTTCTAACGTTGATTTGTAAATAATTAATCTCAAGTTCGAACTCCATGTCTTGTTCACCAGATTCTTAATTTGAAACCGTTGCATATCCAAAAATAAATTATGATTAAAGTAAAAAAAAAAACTAGTTTGACAGAAATCATATATGATAATGATATATAGGTGCATTAAAAAGCCTAAAATTATATTTTCAAATTGAATGTGAATCCCAAAATATATAGTTAACTATAATTATATAATAATCTTTATTTATTAATAAATTTTTAATTAATTAAAATATATTATAATATATTTATACGTATATTACATTAAAATATATATAATTAAGTAGGGACGCAGGACCTCCTCTGGGCCATGCTGGCTCCGCTATCGATGAGGGGTGGTCCGGTTGGTGATTTTAAATGATTCCATGGAATTTTCAAATTTTGTAATATTCAATTAGATTTTTAATAGGTTTTACAAATTTATTAGTGCATTTAATCCAAAGTTTGATGGATTATTTAAAATTCCTTAAAAATTTAAGTGTATTTAATGAGATTATAGAATACAGTTTAAAAAGTTTAAGATACTTTAACGCTTATATTTTTATGTCTTAAACTTTCACGCTTGTACTTTTATGTCTTAAACTTTCGTGCTTATCCGTACATGTTTTATTTATGCCAAGTTTATCAAATTTCTAGAAAGAATACGTCAAAAGGGATCATATAGCATTAATAAAAAAAATTCCGTATAATCAATAGTATTTAATTTCGATATGTTTTTTGATTTTTTTTCCTTCTAAAATGTGAGTAAATAGGATGACTTGGAACACTTTAGCTATCGATAATAATTCAGAAAGAATATGTCACACAAGCACAAGCTCAATCAAGGAAAAATCAGTAAATTGCTGGAAAATCTGAAACCAAAGGCAGCATACATTTATATCAGCATAAATTTGTACAAACAACATGATACAAAATCATCGAGTTTTTACATACGTGACTAAAACCTTTGAATGGAAGTTCTCTCTCACTTGTTAAAAGATTATACAAAGCACATATATTAAAAGTAGTTGTCCTCCAAACTAAAAACCAAACCAATGAGCAGGAAACTTCTACTTCTGTGTATACACATCCCTGAATATGAAGGGATACCCTATACTAAGTTTTGAAAGGATAATCTAAGAATGAATAAAACCCTACCATGATCACGCATCAACATCAGGGCCGGGATATGCTGGTAGGCTCATAATCCGTTTGTCAACGACCGGGCCTCCGACTGTGAAGTGATATAGACTCTGGAAGCTTGATCCTTTCAACCCAAGCAATTCATGCACTGCAATGCAGCAATATGGTAAATTTCAATAAAACACATAGGGAGGTATATGCAAAGATTTCTGGAAAATCATCCTCTTACCCTATTCTCTTATAGATGGTGTATCAGGCTTAGCGCGTGTTCTAATGTTCAGGATCCATTGAGCAGCACCATGTCTAGATTTTAAAGATATAAGGTGATACTTCAATGTATAAATCTTTACTCAGGGACATTATCAGTCTATGAGACTGACTGACCTGAATAAATTCCACCTACTCTCTTACCATATCTAATTTGTTGAATCATTCAATTACTTTGGGCCAAAAGGGTCTTGACTTCTTCCAGACGATGTTTAATACAAGACGGTTTATTCTGGAATAGACACGTCATACAACTTAATGTTCAAAAGCAGCAGCCTCGATGCATAAGTACAGGTATAGCGATATATTTCACTATGCTGTGCCTTGCCTTATCTGAGGCCATGCCTCAATCTATTAGGACAACTCCATTCAGCTGACGACTCAAAGACTTATGTTTTATCACAAAGTAAAAATCCTTTCACAATTAATGTGGAAGAGTGTATTTTAATATACCATGTATTGTGCTATTGCTATAGCATTGGGAATCATTTGTAAAAAGAAAGTGAGGGACGAGATCATACTAGGATCATCAAAATAGCAACCAATTCCTGTTGCAGAAATGCCAACTGCATGTGCTTCAAGGTATAACACCTGCCCAAGTACTCCGGTCTCCCAAAACAATCGAGGATACATCCACATGTTTTTATCATGCAGTATAGGATCAAAACAAGACACCATACCAAGGCTGAAGCAGCCATGACTGGCGATTTCCTGCATGTAGATGGCATTATTTATACACCCAGCTATCAGGTGCGTCATTGGTAATTCAGTTTTCAGCAAGAAAATAATTTATCCTTCTAAAGAACCAAATTGCAGATTTGGAAGACAGAACAACAACTCAGACTTTGACAACTCAATTCAGATGCAATACAGAATCTCAATACATAATTCTAAAATAAAACAATAAAAAAATTATGACACTTTAGAATTATTTTTCAACAGTGATTTTCAAAATGCAGAAGGCAGAGCTTTAACTATAGTGTATGACTTGCAGATTTAATGTAACACACAACATTATTTGGCAACATGTATGAAACAAATCAATAACTTTGAAAACATCAAACAGTACCTTCAAATGCAGCAAAATAAGACATTATCTCCTCTATTTGTCAACTTAAAATAATAACTTTTCTTATCCTTCATTCGTAATCTGTCGAAATCTATTGGCTCACAACCATATGCATTGTTCAACATCTATCTTACCATCAAGGTTTAACCAATTTTACTAATGTATGAAGATTCACAATAAAACGCCATTTGCAAGTTGACATACCTGATGGCATGACAGTCTTTCGGCCAGAGCACGGCAATCAGTTCTATCAAGTTCATATAGAGGTAGATCTTCTGGGCAACCCTCTGGCTTCACCCACTTAAAGCTGGGCCTCATGGACATCTTGAGCTTATCCAAATGCTCTTCATTCCTAACCAAGAAATATAAACCTTGTGGCAACCCTTGCACCCTATGAACAAACAAAGCAGCATGGACCTCAGCATCCCATGGAAGAGCCCGAAATGGCAATGCCAGTGGCCTCTTCTGCTTCCCTCCATTTTGAGAACCCGAAGGAAGACAATGTAAAAGAATCTGATAAAACGTGTTTCTACCCATTGTGGCAACTCCATCCATATCAACCGCACTCCTACGCTTCCTAACAATTTCCCTAACTGTAAAACCCTTATATGAACCTTCGCTACAAATCCCACTACTGTGAAATTGATCAACCGAAAACCTATCAGCTAAAGCTATCTCTTTTTTCACCGCCTCTGCTGTCCTATAGATTATATCCCAGCAAATATGTTCTTTACTAAGAAAATTTGGCTTCCCCTCCCACTTCAATTTGGAAAACTCCGAAATTGCCAAACTCAATTCCTTATAATTCACATGAAATTCACCAGCCCCATTAGGGAAAACCACTAGAACACAATCCGGGTGCTCGAATTCCATCTCAGGAAACCGCCCCTTAACGGGCCGAGAAGGAATTTGAAACCTTGGCAACATTTCAAGCCCCATTAACTTCTCCAAATCACCATAACCCAACCCATCAAGAAGCTTCACGTCCCAGCCAAGTGCTGCAGCAGCCATTGAAACCGCAGCAATAGCATGACCCACGTCATGATTACAATACCGAAATGCGCGCTCTCCATACTTCCAAGCCTCGCGCCAAAAAATCGATGTAAGACCTATGAGAAACGAGTCCTTGGGAAAGAAATTGGTGAAAACCCATGATGGGATTTGAGCTCTAAGCTCCAAAGAATGCTCCTTTGGAGCGTAATGTGCTACAAAACTCGAATCGGACAATGATTCAATTGGTGGTGATATGATATAGGCCTCGGTGGGATGTAAATTACCACTGCTGGGATTGACTCTAAGCGACCAGGTTGAAAACCCGGTAGTCTTCCAAGCTGAGAGAGCTAAGGAATCATAGAAAAACTGAGAAATCGTGGACTTCGAAATGGGTTTTGGAGGAGGGAGGGAGGTAAACAGAGAGGAATACAGAGGAGGATCTTGAGTGGAACAAGAAGAAGAAGATTTTGGGTTCTCTGCGGGGCAGTATAGGAGAGGTAAGAGAGGGGCAGGGAGGTACCTGCGGAAAGGGTTGGGCTGATTGGCCCAGTCGAGGCCATGAGGGCCTCTGGCGTATTTGGTGAAGTGATGCTTGGTCTGGTTGTGGTATTTGAGTACCTGCTGCAAAACGAGCTCTTGGTCTTCTGGGCTTTGTGGTTCTTTGGGGTTGGAAATTGAGGAAAGTGAAGATGGTGGTGAAGAAGAAGAGGAGGAGGAGAAGGACATGGTGGGGATTAAATTTTTGTTGGTGCCGGTGGTGTTAGCGGTGGCGGGGTTTGGGAAGGGAGAGGTGGATGGAAGAAGGTAGAAGACTGGAGAGTTCATATGGAAAGAGAGCCTTGTAGAAGGAAGCGGTGGCATCTTTGGCGTTTTTGCGTAATGAAAAAAAAAAACAATGTTCCAAAGTTCTTGTTCGATAGGCTCCGATGACTTGGGAAGAATTGGGGAACTGTTGGAACAATTCGCCTCGAGCAAGCTAAACTCTAAAAAGTCAGATTCTTTTCTAATTTAACTTGTTAAAATATGGGCTTGGCGGAGCAGAGCGACTGATGGAGCGAAGTTAGATGAATTCCAATATTCGGCCCAGAATGGATATTTTTTTCTCCCAAAGCCCAGAATGGATATTGAAGTGCGTGATGCACCGGGACGGCGCATTTTAACAGTATGTTCAGGTACACGTCAGAAAAATACGCCTCGAAGTGCGTGAGTTTCAACCTTTTGGGGATTTGTTTGATTGTTCGCCGAAATATTGATTGCTTTGTGGCTCGGCCAATCACCTCTCGTCATCAATTATCAATAATCAATCTCAATGATTTATTTTTTTACTACGGCCACCCACCCACTCTCGCATCTTAAAAGCTGAGAAAAAATAAAAAAGAAAGAGATGCTTTGCTATTTTCTATTTCTAAACTTGTCCTTCGAGTTCCACATCTTTCTTTTGTTCAAGATTTTCTCAAAAATGTCTTTAATGAATGAATTTATCCATTTAAAGTAATTTTTTTAAAATAATTGTGTTAAAAATAGATTAAAGTATACTTCAATTACCATTGAATTAATAAAAATTTGGAAATTACAACAAATTAATTTTTTACCACGACAATAGCTATGTAAAAAATAAACCGTTTTAATTAAGCATTATTGTATTAACCAAAAGAAAAACAAAGAGGTTGCTAGTATTCTTTCTTTGAGGAAAATGTATTAATTTTTAGGGATTTAATTTTCACACTCTATTTTTACTTAATGCACTCTATTTCCTCTCTCAAATATAAAAGATAAAACTAAAAGTGAAAGGTAGTAATGAAAAAAATGAGGTGTGAAACTGATCAACTACCAAATTTTATTATAAGAATATGAGTGAAAGATAATTGTGCTAACTTACACAATAAATTAGGTTTGCATATCGAATTTGAACATATAAATTCTAATGAATAAAGCCCAGACAACTAATGAATAAAGCCTATAATTAATAAAATATCTACAAGTTTTTATATATTAAATTTTGATACATAGGGATGTATTGAATATAGAATTTGGTCAACTTTTATATAATTTTGGTTGATTTCTAATTTTAAGTATATTTAATTTAGAGTTTTATAAAATTTGTATAACTCACGAGATATTCAATTTAGACTTCTTAAATTTTTTAAAAACTCTATAAAAGTTGAGAGGTATCAATGCAGATTTTTACCAAGTTTTAAAAACTCTATGAAAGTTTGGAGGTATTCAATCATAATTTTTCAGAAGTCAACAAATGTTGAGTAGTTTTGTCAAAAAAAAAAAACAAAGGTTGAGTAGTATCCAAAACTGGATTGACATTTATTGAATTCATTAAATGATCAATTTTGTAGATGTAAAATATACATACTAATGTCATTTCACTTTCTTATCTCTATACCTTCATAGACATTTTTCATATGCTTTTTTTTTTTGCACGAGGACGTTTATATCTTGCTCGTTAAACTGATCATTCCATTTAATTTATTTTTTCTTGATGAGAAAAATTTCTAGGGTGTTTGTTTTCATAATTAGGGTTTCAACTAATTAGAATATTCTTCATGGAAGATTTTTTTTTTTACTCTAAAATCCTAATCACATGTAGAAAAAAATTCAGACTGTAACATCATAATCACAAGTTAAGAAAAAAAAAATGGGTGAGATTGATCAATCTATATTCGCGAACCAAATTTTTTTATCTCCATGATAGAATTAGAATGATCAATCTGATTAGTTTATATATATAATGTCTTTTGAATAAATTGGATTTATTAACTATATATTTACTAAAAAAATGTTAGTTACCTATTATTATATAGACATCAAAGAAATCTTACGGTGTTAAATTATTAAACTGTATTATTGTGTGCATTCTTATTTTCATAATGTAAGAAAATATACACATACATACTCATGTTTTCATAAATACTCATGTTTCTTTATCATGTGAAAATACTCATCTCGTATAGTTCTAGTTATAACCTAATCATCAATTATGATAATTGTCTATAAAAATGGTACTTTTATAATGATGTCAAATTATCATACATTATTACAATGATGGCTAACGTCTCTTTGATTGTTAGGGTTTTTAGTGTAAATAATTTTCTTCTTAGATTGATTTGTTTATAAAACTATTATTTGCATATATATATATATATATATTAGATTAATTTGTTAGCCTTTTCATTGGTTTTATCATAAATAATTAATCAAACTATTATGATATGTTTATAAAACTCATCAAATTTCCTTAAAAGAAAAAACTTCAACTTGAAAAAAGTCTACCAAATTCTAAAACACTCCATCTATAATTCGGAAAAATTCTGTCAAATTCTATAAATCTCAATATAAAAATTTACAAAACTTTGTAATATAACTTTATATAATTTCATCACTAATTTCGTAAAAGTTAATATAAATCGATAAGAATCAGCTAAATCTATAAAAATCAATCACGTCAACAACTCTATAATTATCTATATAAATTTGAATTTAATACACCTCTCTTAATATTAATGACAAATTTATTTTGCGACTAAATTTAAATACATATCATAACGTAATTGAAAGAGAAGTTTCTAAAATTATTAGTAACTTTCTTTGGAATATACCAAGAAAAGAAACTCCACCAACTTTGTAATCCTACTTTACAAGTTGGATATACAATTACCATAAGGGGCAATAACTTTTCACAAATCATAGCTCAAGAAAAGCTGGCATTATCAAAAGAGAAATGGCCCGTCATCATCTTCATTTCTGCTAATTCAATGCTCTGTTATCTTAATCTGGATTATAGTAGCTGGCTTAGCTGATATCTTTCTTATATTATTTTCTCACTCTTCGCAATTTCAGTGATTGGCTACTGGATCGTTGGTGTTGTTTTCTTTTTAAATTCTCCGCTTATCAATAGCGACTGATCATTTTTCAAATTTTCTCAGACCCCCTCCGATTTTACCTTCAAATTTTTGCCCAAGGTATATGCTTTGATTTCTCAACCAAAAAATGATCATATGTACATGGTCTTTTGATGATTTGTGAGAAACCAAGTGTTTAATTTTGCTGCAATTTATTTGCAGCAATGTCGATCATTGGGCGCAGAGGCATTCATATCCTGCATAAACTCAATGCGGAGAATGTTCCCAGTTCTTTGATAGAGAAGGGTCAAAGTCGAGTCATAGATGCTTCTCTCACTCTAATTCGGGAGAGGGCAAAGCTCAAGGTATGTATTTTCCATGTGGGTTTCGTGTAATTTTTGAATATTGATTGTTTGGTTAGAATCTTGGACTTGAATTTGGGTTTGGCGAATTGTGTTTTGGGTAGGGGGAGCTTGTGCGTGCTTTAGGAGGAACTATGGCAGCCACTTCTCTTCTGGGGGTGCCTCTTGGACATAACTCATCGTTTCTTCAAGGGCCGGCTTTTGCTCCTCCGAGGATTCGAGAGGCTATCTGGTGTGGTAGCACTAATTCAACAACTGAAGAAGGTAGCTAATGATCTAAAATAAGTGAATCTTTGTTTCTCAAAAACATTCAGTTTTGTATTTGATAAAGATAAGTCAGTTTTTTTGGTTAGTCCTCTACCCAAAACCCATAATTGTTGTTACTTGAAATACAATATTGGTGGTCAATTCAATTGCTCATTCTCAATAGTATTTAGAATTTTATGTTATTTGTGGAGGTAAAGTTGTCTCAGGCTCAGAATTATCATCTGTATATGTGTGTATGGTTGTTTAAATGTTTAATAGCTACATTATATTCATGAAAGATCTGCTACTTGTGAACTGGATAGATGTCAGGCTTGTTCATTTTTTAGCAACCACATTATCATCTGTATATGATCATCTTTTATTTCATTTTTTAATTTACCTGCTGGAACTGCAGGGAAAGAGCTAAATGACCCGAGGGTGCTAACTGATGTTGGTGATGTACCTGTCCAAGAAATTCGAGATTGTGGGGTAGATGACCACAGACTGATGAATATTATAAGTGATTCTGTGAAGTCAGTGATGGAACAGGTTGGTTTCAATTCCTTGAAGCTTCCCATTAGGCACAATTGTAAATTTTAGGGAAAAAGAAGGCAATGTCAGATGATTTCAGTAGGAAAATTATTACAATTCTGTTCCCACAGCTCTCCTTGTTGTTTTGGTAGAATCAATTGGGGGTACTGGTAAAATGAATTTCAAAAAGATTCATGCCCAGTTCACCCGAAAGCTAGAGAAATTTCTCCTTTAAGCTAGAGATGAATATGCTCAAGAACCTTGATAACTCTGAGACCAGCTTTGCCATTTGCTCTCCTCTAGCTTATGTTGCAAAAGTTGAATTTTCCTTTCTGTTGAAGTTTTGAACTACAATGGAAGTTGAAACCGGTAAGGAAGTTCCAAATTTGCTGGAGAGCGTCCTACCGATTCATAGGATTAATCATTTAATAAGTCTAACTTGTATAGCTGTATTTATTTTGTGAAAAATGATGCAAAGTGTGCTTATTCATTGTATTTATGGCCAAGGATTCCTGATCATACCTCTTTTACTGTCAGACGAGCCTTTAGCAGAAATCCCAACCTTTTGTCCTTTCCTGCTGGTGTATGAATTTTCAAAACCAGGCAAAACATTCCATCCAAGGTAGATCGATTTACTTAATAACATGTTTAATTCAAACTCAGAATGGTAATACCTTATTTTGATACATCACTTTGAGGTTCCGAAAGAAAAAATGGAAAAGTCAGTTTTCCATCAATAGGAAGCAAAAATGTCCTGTTGGCTTGAGTTATTTATCATCTTCTGTCAGCCTAGTAGCTAGTTAAATTTCGTGCTGAAAAATGATCTGAGGTGTATGTTCTCATATAGGCAATTTGTTTCTGGGAAAGATTCATGGATACTGTTCTTTCATAATGTTATTCTTATTTGGTTAAGGGTTTGCATACACTGCCTATCTTTTGGGTTATATTGTGTCATGCCCTTTCAGGATCCACTGCGCCCATTAGTGTTAGGTGGTGACCACTCAATTTCATATCCTGTTGTAAGAGCTGTCTCTGAGATGCTTGGAGGACCTGTGGATATTCTTCATCTTGATGCCCATCCTGATATCTATGAAGCCTTTGAAGGTAATGAATATTCACATGCATCTTCTTTTGCTCGAATTATGGAAGGTGGTTATGCTCGCCGGCTTTTGCAGGCAAGTTCTTATCTGTGAATACAAAATATGTATAGACCTCGTCTAGTTAAGTTGACTGTCCTGTTCTAGTTGGTATCCAGCATTTCAGCTACCCTAATGAACTTGGTTGCTGAATTTTCAGGTGGGTATTAGATCAATTAACAAAGAAGGGCGTGAACAAGGAAAAAGATTTGGTGTTGAGCAATATGAAATGAGAACCTTTTCAAGAGATCGTCACGTTTTGGAAAACCTGGTCTCTCTCTCTCTCTCTCTCTCTCTCTGCTCATTTCCACCACATTATGTATCTTTATATAGTTATGAATATTACTCTGTAAAGTGAAATCAAGTGATCTTATAATGGTTTTGAGAAAATGAAGTCATTGTAGACATATAGTGAAGGTTTGATAATTGCATCCTGGCCACATTGAGGGTTCAATTTGTGTGTGACAGAAATTAGGGGAAGGAGTGAAGGGCGTGTATATATCGATAGATGTAGATTGCCTTGATCCTGCCTTTGCTCCCGGAGTGTCACACATTGAGCCGGGGGGTCTCTCGTTCCGTGATGTTCTCAACATCCTCCACAACCTCCAAGGTGACGTTGTTGGTGCAGATGTCGTCGAATTCAACCCACAGCGCGACACCGTTGATGGGATGACTGCCATGGTAGCTGCTAAGCTAGTCAGAGAGTTGGCTGCCAAGATATCAAAATGATATTTTCAGCTGTGTGGTATTGTTGTTCTCAGGCTGATTCCGAATTTAAAGCATTTGGTAGTTAAGATCGAGCATGAGATCTTTGTTTTATCGGTCCATGTTTACTCTTTCATGAAATCTTTCTTGCTATAAACATATATTAGAATACATCATAATAGTATAACTGCAAATATATTCAGTGTCATAGTGGATGCATTAATTAATTATACTAAGTGCAATCAATTAATTAATTATAGAGCAATTAATAAGTTACTAGCTCCATGCATTGATCGATTTTATGGTTTCTCCTTTTCTGCATAGAATTCATAGATACTTTTCAGCTACCTCGTGGGTTTCACTTCCGCCCCATCGATCAAGAACCTGTCACCGACTTTCTCAACCATCTATGTGTCAGGCACCTTATCCTTCCCTTCTACACTACGTTGCTCCACTCATGTTTTTTAGAAAATTGTCGGAGCAACAATACGAACAACACGCCTTCTTCATCTTCCTCAACCCAACATTCATCAGATCAAGATGAATCAGTGGCCATAAATAAAAAAATAAATAAATTTGATGATATTGATCATCAACAACTAGTAGTCAGCTGCCCTAGCACTTTTTCTTCAGATGTGCGCTTGAAGGCAGACAATTTATTCCCACAACTACAAGGCCAAGACCATGATTATGGCTGCTCTCCACCTACCTCTGCTGAAAAGGCGACAAGGGCCGAGGAAGTGGGGAAACGCGGGTTGATGAACTTTTGAAGATCCGAATTCTGGCTTAGAGGAACCACGATGGCTTGATGAAATTAAAGTTCCACCTCAAAACCAATAAACTATTTAAGGCTCATTGACGCACACATGAACATGAGTTTGTATATGGATTTTGATTATTTGTGTACTTCTCAAGCACCATATGTTGTGGTGGATAGAATCCGAAGTTCCTCCTCAAAACTAAATAAACTATTTAAGGTCCATTGTAATTTCAGGCTACAATTTAGAGGAAAATGGTTTTTTTAATTCTCAAGTACCATATGTAACTACAGAACGTTTTAATCAAGTGGCAATTTGGTTCATTGATTGAATGAATATATTGAAATCAATTCATCTAACTGTTTCATCATATTATTAGCAGCATTATTATTGGCCTCTTCCTTATTAACCTTTTCCCCTGTTCGTTCTTAAATGTATTATGCCTAAGTACAAACTTGTTAGAAATCAAATCTTAAATTGATTTAGTATTTTAGATTAATTTAGTATCTTAGATTGATTTGATACCCAGATTTGATATCTTGTTTAATTATCTATAATATTTCACTTTCATGTTTAGACTTACTGTACTATATAATGTATGTCTTTATACATTCAGTAATGCAATTTAAAATATATTCTCTTTTCTTTTATTTTTGACATGGTATCAGAGCAAATACGCTATGTGGGTGTGCATACCCTAATTTCTCATTGCATCCACGGGAAACATACTTGGTGGTCTCATAAGACTCATACTTGATTTATGAATAAAACACTTTCCGAACACCCATAAAAATTTCATTCCATTCAACCAACGGTAATAACATCCGCAATTTCAACAACGACAACAACGTCAATAACTTCAAATAGCATCCACAACTTCAAACCGCGGCAATAGGATCCACAACTTCAAACAGCGACAATAGCAACCACAACTTCAAACAACGGTAATAGTAACCGCAACTTCAAACAAAGGCAATAACGACCACATCTTCTTAGCATCTGGCGGCACAGCATTTGACGATACATCATCGACTTAATTAGTAAGTTGAGATTTCACAATGTTCATTCTCCAACTTGAGGGGGAGTGTTAAAAATCAAATTCTAAACTGATTTAGTATCTTAGATAGTATCAAAGATTGATTTGGTATCCATATTTGATATATTGTTTAATTATCCATAATATTTCTCTTTCCTAGTTAGATTTACTGTAACTATTATATAATGGGTGTTTTTGTTTATTCAATAATGCAATTCAGAATATATTCTTTCATTATTTTTGTAATTCTCACGGACTAAATGTAAGTGCAGACTGTTTTGACGGCAAAATTTGGTTTATTGATTGAATGAACCTATTGATATCAATTCATCAAACTATTTGATCATGTTATTATTAGGATTATTGGCCGTCTCTTCCGTTTTAACCTTTTTTTCTTCTTTTTTTATAACCTAATCTGCCTTCAAAATACAAACGTTTGCAAGCAAAACCAACCTGTAAAAAACAAGACAACCCAAATTTACAAAATTAACAAGTACCTACTCACCTATTTTAAATCTCAAACCATGCCTAAACGCAGGGACGGATCCAGGAACTAAATATTGGGTGGGCTAAATTCATAAAAAAAAAAATTAAAAATTAAGAGTAGGCTAAATTGAAAAGAACGATAAAATATAGACAAATTTTATTCAAAAATTGAAAGAAAATGATAAAATAAAAATAAATTTTATTCAAAATTGAAGAAAAAGATAAAATAAGGTCAATTTTTTTTTAAATGAAATAAAAATGATAAAATGAACTTATTAGATATGTATAAACACAAGGGGGATCGAACACACAACCCCAACAAATGACAAAGCCAACTGACCTATGTTTCTTTTTATGCCAAGGTACCCTTATCTTATATATACAACAGTTAAATTAACTTGCGCTACACCTTTGGCTGCCCCCTCTACAGATCTGTCCCTGCCTAAACCTAAACGAAAAGAGGATTAATTAATCACAGCTTCTTAAATGCCTATGTATACTTTGAAACTTGTGTGGCTAGTAGTTGAGCCTGCTAACGTAAGCGTGTAATTAAGTAGAGATTAAGGTGATTGATGGTGTGAGGAAACTTCTACTCAAGTAGGTATGATGTCTTAATTTGTCATTAAATTAAGCATTGCCCCAAGCTCCTACGGGTTAGTAAGGGCAAAACCAAAAAAAAAATTATTATATATTATTGCACTGTTAATAAATTTAAGATAAAAACTATATAAAAGTACTCATTCTATAGAGTCGAGTTCAAATTCGTACCCAACTATGAAAATTAGATTTTAAGTACTCAAACTATATTGCCACTAACAGAAGAATACCTCCACTACATTTTCCATCAATTAAACTGTTAAAAAGACAACTGAAAAATAAATGGTCAAATCAACTTGTGAAGTGGCAAAAAAAAAGAAGGGCATTCGGCACAATATTAAGATAATTAATAATGCAACATACTAAATCATAACAAATTATTAAAAAGAAAAACAAAACAAAATCCTAATTCGTAATCCTTTTCTCTTCTTCATTTTCCTGAATTCATCATCTTCATCATCCTCTTCCCTGCTCTTCGAAATCCTAGCCCAATTTCCCGCCACCCACCTCTACCCATCTCCCACAAATCATGCCCCGCATCATCGTCCGCTGAATTCACTAGACTCTCATCCCTTACCGGACTATCTTATTCAGGGTCCGCGCTAATCCATGCTCCATCGTCCTCTTGATTATTGCCACCGCCGTCAAGCTTCGAATTAGATGCCTAATTTGATCAGACCATCTTGGTCCTCGTGGCTCACTTGGCTTTGATTATCTGGTTGTAACAGCCCGAAAATTCAAGAAAAATTAAAATGACAATTTTACCTTGTAGAGTCAAAATGTTGACTTTTCAACCGGGAGACCTTATTAAAGTTCTGCGAGGACCATTACGAAGGTCTTGAAGTCCTGAATACGTAGACAGACGGTGAAGGATGTGAGTTAAGGGGAGTTCGGTGGTGGTAGTCCGAAGGGAAGAAAAGCATGAACGACCACCACTGTGAGGAAGAAAAGAGGATCATAACGGGATTGTGGAGAAGATGGGACTCCTAGACTCGAGAAGGAAACCGTGGAGGCCACGGTTTGGCCATGAGTGGTTAGGATGTCATGGGAGCTTACTGGAATTTGTCCACGATTCGTGGAAGGTTGTTCAAGATCCTAGGGTCCTCTTAGGCTCGAAAATAAGACGGTTGGACATGGGGAAATATGGGGAAAACTCAGGTGAAGGACGACCGTAAACGATGGATTCGAACCAAAGCTTCAAGGTAAGTTTTCTTGGTTCAGACTTCGCAGAACTCTTTCTAAGACCATCTAGATCAATCTAGACGTTGAAACGTGGAAAACTGATGAAAAACCTGGTAGTTTGAAGCGGTTTGGGATCGTGGGCCAGCGACCCGTATTACAGGAACCGGGTCGACCCGGTTCTAGGTTGAAGACAATCTGTAATGCGCGTGAAGCCCACGCGCAGAGACTTCAGGCGGCGCATGAGGGCACGTCCGGCCGAGCCTGAGAATGTGTTTAATACGAGTTTTGTAGTACTCTTACTCTTTGTTATGAGTCTAATAGTGCAATTCCTTGAATTGGAAGTCGTTCGGGTATGGATTTAGGTGTTTAAAGTAATGCGTTTATTGTTTAAACATGAAATAACTGGGGAATAACTATGGGGATTAAACCTACGTTTTAATGGGGATACTGAACCCTAATGATAACTTAAAATAAGTGAAAGGGAGAACGGAGTTATGAGAATCTTGATGAAGTTTCTTTCATATAAGATGAGATACTTGTTGTGATGTATAATGTTTGATAGTATGATGTTGAGTATTTGATAATGATCAAATGGTCAAGGACAAACTTAGTCTAATGTAATGGGAGAAATGATGCTTTGATCTTATAACTAACATTATGTATATGGACGTGATAAGATGATGTGTTGGGATTAAGAGTTATTATGATACGTGTTATGTACGTTCCTGGCACTAAATTCCTATGAGTGGTTTGATATAATAATTATGTGCTTTATTGTTTGGGAGGAGAGCGTTTGGGAAGAGATCAAACATACCGATCTTACAAATGTGTGTGGAATGATAATCTATTGTTAATAACTTGATTATATGATATTAATAGTAGATCTTTCTTTAGTTATTTGTCATAATATTTGATGAACTACGATTTCACATTAATTTCGATAATTATAATATGATGCCAAATAAGTGAATGTGCAATCCTAATTATAGTACCTGCTCTGGGTCGTTTATAAGATGAGTAAGTTTAGATTAATTAAATCTGAAGTTTTCACTTCTTACGGGGCAAGTGGATTAGATGTGGGCGGTAGCAGGATTGGTTCTTTGGGAACGGTTCCTGTCACCGGTTCCAAACTTGAACCCTCTGTTGCCGTTTTGGTTCCTATCCTTGGGCAGCGTAGTTTCATTGGATTTGTTTCCGTTGATTAGGTTGCTGATGGACCGAGCCTTGACCGACTTGGAGTCCTTGGCTCCAGAACGGCTTGGCTCGTCGCTTGTGAGATTCGAAGGAGCTTGTGGCGGCCGGTTGGTCACCGATCGCACCTAATCGGACACAGGGGCGGCGCGGCCATTTTTGGCCCAATTGGGGGCCTTGGTGCTCTGTAGAAGGTAGGGTGCGCCGTTATCATTGGTATTGCTGTTGTGGTAGTTGTCGATGGTGTTGTATTTATCGGTTGTGTTGTTGTCATAATTGTAATTGGTGGGCCGACGGTGATTGGAGCTTCCAGTGGCAGTAGCTCAGCTGCCATGACTAATGAGAGTGAAGACTGAGGAGGGACAAGGGTACAGAGAGTTCATGGCTGCAATCTCAATCCCAGCGGTCGACAACATCGCCCCCCAACTCGTTGACCTTCATTTTCTTGATCTGGATTTCGAACCATGAGTCCATGGCTGCAGGCTCGAGATATCTGCACCCTCATCTTCTCCAGTGTTCGCCATGATAACGATCCGCCGACATCGATTGTGGGATCGATTGTGGGTTTGTTTTGGGTTTGGTGTCGAAGATTATGGGTTTTTTTGGGTTTAGGGTGGGATATATAATTTTTTTTTTTATTTTAAAATTATAATTTTTTTAATTGAAAATTAGTCTACATAGATTTCAAGTTAGCCAAAAAAATAATTAATGCCACTTCAGACTTAATTAACACTTTAATTAACGGATTGATCAACAGTGGATACTTAAATATTATCTTTTAATAGTTTTGATACTTAAAATTCAATTTTCATAACTAGAGTATTATTTCTAAGTACTTTTTTATAATTTTTCCATAATTTAAACAAAGTATAATATTGCACCGTCAATTTTTCTATCTGAATTCTTATCGAAGTAGAAAAGAAAATCCTTGGAGAAGTAGGAAATAAGTAGCGTGTATTATATATAGGTGAGTAGCTAATTAAGTGGTTTCTATTTCTTGACCTATTTTGCGTACTTTTGTTGTTTCAACGATATGGCCGATAGCTCTTACTTGCACATGAAGGAACATGGATCTGATTCTGGTCATCAGCTTCTTGATGATGATGAACGCCTTTCAAGCCCTGTGATGGGGTTTTTAGATGGACTTGCACTCTCTCCGCTCGATTTCTTCGATGTTGAAGACATGAAGTTTGATGATCTCTCCGCCTACTTGGACTTTGATGTTGATGAACAAGAACAGGCCATTCCGCCGCCGCCGCCGCCTCCTTTTGAGCCCAAACGATTTGGTAAAGGGAAGGACATAAGGACACTGCTCAAGAACCTACCTCGTGACCAGCCGTTGCCGCAGCCGAAACCGAAACCATTTTTTGGTAAAGGCAAGGACATCAAGACACTTCTGATGATGAGCAGAAGCAGCACTCCTCCCCCGTCCGATCCTCATGATCAACAAAACCCTAATAGTGACGAAGAGAAGATGGAGGGTAGTAATTAGAGAATGATTCGAAAAACTTAAGAAGAAAGTCAACAGAAGAGGATGAGGAAAATTCACATCAACCATCTACCCAAGCCTATTCCCCGAAAAAGGATTTTCCACAAGAATAACAAGGTACAGTTGAGATCAAACAAGTGTTGATCAGACGCAGTTGCAATTAGTTACTTCCTTTCTACGTAATTCTTGATTTCTTGATGATTGAAAACCAAAACCAAGTATACATGCAGATAAACGTAATTTAGTTCAATAATTTCGTTATTTCTTTTCATAAGAGATTTAAATGTCTGACTAAAAAAAGACATTTAATTATTGTCCTTAAGATTAATATAAATGTCATTATCGATCTCTCAAGTTTTTGTACATCATCTTTTAGATCTTTTTGTGTGAAGTATCAAAGACCTAGCTCAATAAAACTGTAAGAGTTGTGTACGTAATGCCTAGGTTATTTAACAAATGTCTTTGGCTTAAATAGCCATTACAAACTGAAAATAAAACAAACCACGTCTTCACATCCCGAAGACGGTGGCCACTAAACAAATGACTCGATCAACTACTTGACCTAATCAACTCCTAACAGAAATGAGATACTAGCTCCTGAAAGATAGGAGCTTATTCAAACCAAAAATTACTTGCACCATCGAGACTCTTAACATATCCTCCCCTAAACTGCACTTGCAGAAAGCAAGTCAGATTACATACTTCATGCTGCGAACTCCCAGCAGATCACGCAGCTTCAAGAACGATTCTAATTTTAGAGGCTTTGTCTTGATGTCTGCCACCTGATCACTAGTCCCGTAATGAACTAACTCCACAACACCCTCCTTGACCAGATCACGTAAGAAGTGAAACCTTACATCGATGTGTTTAGTTCTTCCATGAAGAACTGGATTTTTTGATAACTTGATAGTTGAACTATTGTCACATAAAATTTTAACACACTTACATGAGGGGAAACCAAGACTATTAAGCACTCTTTTCATCTAGATACTATGGCAAGCACAAGCAACAACTACATATTCTACTTCGGTGGTGGAAAGAGTCACCACTGGTTGCTTCTTTGAGCTCCAAGCAACTGCACCACCACTCAAAAGAAACACATATCTAGAAGTGCTTATTCTATCTTCTGTATCACCGGCATAATCATTGTCGGTAGATGTCAGGACTCGACCCTCCTATGTCAGGAACCGACTCATCTAGCATGATATTGTCCGTTTTGGGCCTCCTTGCCCTTGCCCTCACGGTTTTATTTTCGGGAGTTCCCGGTGCAACTTCTCAGGGGGTCACCCATCATGGAATTGCACTAGCCTCAACTTGCTTAACTTTGGGGTTCCAATCCCCCCCAAAGCCACTGAGCTCCCAAAAGGCCTCGTGCTAGATAGGTGTGTGCCTACACCTTTAAGGCACACCACCATTCCTTTCACAGACCATTCCCCCCTCGCAGGAATGTGGGATCGTTCACTGTTCCCTCCAGGACACGGGTCTTACAGTATAGGCCTTGAGATCATCTTCAGAGGTTTTTTTTTTTTTTCATAAAGCACTCCCAAGTTCTCAGTACCTTTTTCATACAACACTCCCAAGTTCACTATCCCTTTCACGTACCTAAGAACTCGCTTTGCTGCTGCCATATGAGATGGTTTCGGGTCTTCCATAAACTTACTTAAAAGACAAACAACAAATACAATGTCTAGCCTTGTGACTGATAGATACATCAAGCTGCCAATTAACTGTTTGAACAAGGTTGAATTCACACTAGTTTCTTCAGTGTCTTTCATCAGTTTCGTGCCTGGCACAATAGGATTTTTCATAGGATTACAACCTCCCATCCCAAACCTTTCCAAAATTTATGCAGCATACTTTCTTTAACACAAGTGTATCCCTTCACAGCTCTGCTAAACCTCAACTCCTAAAAAGTACTTAATCTTCCCCAAATCACTCATGTCAAACTCAAGCTTCATTGATTTCTTAAGCTTCTCACATAACTCCACGTCATTCCCTGTATAGATTAGATCATCCACATAAAGGCTAATAATCAAGAATTTACCTTCATTTTCATGTTTAAGGAACAATGTGTGCTCATGGCTACATTTCTCAAAGCCTTCCTTTATGAAGTATCCTTCAATTCGGCTATACCAGGGTCTTGGAGCCTGTTTCATACCATAGAGAGCTTTCTTAAGCTTGAAGAATTTATGCTCCTCCCGTTTACGAACATACCCTTCTGGTTGCTCCACATATACTGCCTCTTCCAATTCACCATGAAGAAACGAACTCTTGACATCTAGCTGAAAAACAATCCATCCTTTCTACGTAGCTAGAGCCAAGATTAACCTTATGGTACCCCATCGAGTCACAGGTGCAAAAACCTCACTATAATTGATTCCATACCTCTGAGCATAGCCTTTAACTACCAAGCGTGCTTTGCACTTGTCAACCTCTCCCTTCTCATTCAATTTCGTCTTAAAGATCCATTTGACACCAATCTTCTTCACTCCTTTCGGCAGACTTACAAGTTCCCAAGTCTTATTCCTTTCTATAGCCTCCATTTCTAAGTCCATTGCTTTCCTCCATTTCTTCTTTCTTAGAGCTTCATCAAAGCATATTGGATCATCATGCACCATAAAGCAAGCCAAGTTTGACTCATCAGAGAGACCAGCTCCACTAACATAATCCTTCATCCATCGAGGTGCTCGTTTAACTCTTTCCACTGATGTAGTGACATTGTCTCCTTCTTCCAATTATTCTGTACCAGAACCAGCTCCCTCTACTTTTTCTTCCTCATTTTCACCTTCTCCTTCTTCCTCATCATACTCACTGATCTCCCCATCATCACTATCCACCCAAGTAAAGACATCATTCCTCATGTCTCCATCACTCCTCCCTTAATTCCAGCTCTCATTCTCCTCAAACACAACATCCCTACTAACAATCACCCTCTTTGATGTAGGATCATAAAGCCGATAGGCCTTAGATTCCTCACTAACTCCAAGAAACACACATTTATGAATTTTCTCATCTAACTTTACCCTCTTCTTATCAGGAATGTGTATGTTAGCTACACAGCCAAAGACCCTAAAGTACTCAACATTGAGTTTTTTCCACTCTAGCACTCTTCTGGAGTCTTTCTTTTCACTGCCACGGTTAGACTCCTGTTCAACACATGTAAAACCCAGCGAACTGCCTCTAGCCAAAAGAATTTAGACATCTCCTTCTCTAAAAGTAAGCATCGAACCATGTTTAATACAGTTCGATTCTTATGTTCTGCCACTCCATTCTGTTGAGGAGTATAGGTGGCAGTAATCTGTCTCTTAATGCCCTGATCAACACAGAACACATTAAACTCCTTAGAAGTGAATTCACCTCCTCTATCCGTCCTCAAGCAACATATATCACACCCCGATTCTTTTTCAACCAGTTTTTTGAACACTTTGAACATAGAGAAAGTCTCACTTTTTTCAACTAAGAAATAAATCCAAGCTTTTCTACTAAAATCAGCAATAAAGCACAGCAAGTACCGTTTGAGACTGCTTGAAGTTGGAGTGATTGGACCACACAAGTCGCCATGAACTAGTTGGAGTTTCTTCGAAGCTCTCCACCGAATTTTCTCTGGTATGGATGCTCGATGTTGTTTTCCACGATGACACACCATGCATGCTTTACTCGTACCTCTGAGTTGAGGAAGCCCCTTCACAATTTGCTTGTTCTCCAAGTCTTTGAGGCTTTTGTTGTTCACATGACTATAGCGACAATGCCACAGGTCTGATAAGTCATCTTCACTTTTTATTTGAAATTCTGAGGGTTAAGTGATCATAATGCCTAGAAAAACAAACATCCTATTAGCTGTCATTGGAGTCCGCATAATGAGGCCTTTTGAAGGATGATATATTGTGCAAGCCTTATCCTTTATGACAATAGCAAACCCCCTCTCTTGAAATTGACCTAAGCTCAATAAGTTATTTTTGAGCTCTGGAATGTAGAACACTTCTCTTACCACTTGAGTTAAGCCTTCAGTCTCAAGTTTAATACTCCATTTTCCCATCACCATCATCTTTGCACCGTTGCCTAAATTCACTGAGTGTCTAAATTGCTCATCCATTTCCACGAACCAATCCTTGTTTCCTGACATGTGATTAGAACAACCAGAGTCTAGGAACCATACACCTTCTCTTTTCGCATTCTTGTCCTCAACGTAAGCCATGAGTAGAAGCTCTTCCTCCTCATCCACCTCAGCATAATTGGCACTTTTTTTCCAAACTAGGGCACTCATTCTGAAAATACCCTAGTTTATGGAATTTGTAGCACTCTATCATAGCTTTGTTAAAGATTTGTCTCCTCGTCCACATCCGCCTCTTCCAGCTCCTCGTCCCTTTCCTCTTCCTACTTTGTATTCATGGGTGACCTGGAGAACTTGTTCTTCTTCACCTTGACCCTTCATCCTTTGCTCATGCACAAGGAGGCTGCTCTGAAGTTAATCGATGGTCATTGTAGTCATGTTATTCGACTCCTCAATCGAATATACTACGTAGCGACTGCAGCTGTGCTCTCTTAACTAGTGTTGATCCTTGAAACTTTTGCTTCATGGAGTCCCATATTGCCTTTGAGGTACTTCTGTCAAGAATGGTCTCAAGCACATCTCGCTCGATTGCTTGATAGAGAAGATTCTTTGCCTTCAAGTCCTTCAACTTGTTTTCTTCATACGCCTTGCACTGGGCATCAGTGAGACTTCTCTCGGCCACCAATGAGGAGAAAGACCGTGCTTCCCCTGCGACATCTACTGCGACCTCCACTGCGAGGCTGCGATCTACAATGTTTCAATACTCCTTGGAACAGAGCAGATTCTCCATCAGTTCAGCCCAATGATCATAGTGCCCTACAAACTTAGGCACATAGCTGGTGCTGCTTCCTTCTACCATCTCAAGAGAATACTCTCAATCCCTTGTTTCACTCTCGTACTCGCAGTCTGGCCCAGTTAAGGGCACTGATACCAATTGTGAAGTATCAAAGACCTAGCTCAATAAAACTGTAAGAGTTGTGTACGTAATGCCCATATTATTTAACAATTGTCTTTGGCTTAAATAGCCATTACAAACTAAAAATAAAACAAACCACGTCTTCACATCCCGAAGACGGTGGCCACTAAACAAATAACTCGATCAACTACTTGACCTAATCAACTCCTAACAGAAATGAGATACTAGCTCCTGAAAGATAGGAGCTTATTCAAACTAAAACTTACTTGCACCTTCGAGACTCTAACACTTTTTATGTTTTCACATAAATATGTATTTATTCTCACTTTTCGAAATCAATATATATATACATATATACAAAGAATTAATTCATAATACTGTCAGGACCCGACCCTTCTCTATCAGGTCCCGACTCATCTAGCACGATATTGTCCTCTTTGGGCCACATCAATACTCAACGGCAAGCCTGCGCCCTCAAGGTTTTGATTTCGGGAGCTCACGGTGCAACTTCCCAGGGGGTCACCCATCATGGAATTGCACCAGCCTCAACTCGCTTAATTTTGGGGTTCTAATCCCCCCCAAAGCCACTGATGTAACGACCCGTCCCGAATTCCAGGATTAGTTTAGTCACTAATCTTGATTAGCGAGGTTGAACGGTGGTTAGTAGGGCGGAATCGGACAAAATGTGCAAAATGACCGTTTTGCCCCTGGTCGTGGGCAAAATGTTGACTTTTTGATCGGGCGGTCAAATGGACTTTGACCGATGACCGTGACGTAGTTCGGGACGTCACGAGTTCATAGACAGGTGGCACGTTCGATTCCGACATTCGTAGAGAAAGTTATGAGGTTCGGAAGTTGAGGGGTATTTTGGTAATTTGGCTTATTAGGGGCCAAATGTTGACTTTCTGACCGGGAGGTCCGATGGGCGAGGGCCAAGGACCGTTACGTAGGTATCGTCGATACGAATCCAACGACAGGCGGCATGCCGAAATCGGAGATCCGACGACGACGTTATGGTCAAGGAAACGAACTAACGAACCGAGGCCGGGATTAAAATAATATTATAATATTGAATAGTGACCGTTGACTCAGCACACCTGTGTAACGACCCGTCCCGAATATCGGGATTTAATAATATTTAATTGTGATTTACTAATCTGGGATTAGTTGGGCGATTTCGGACGAATTGTGCAAAATGACCGTTTTGCCCCTGGGTGTGGGCAAAACGTTGACTTTTATTTCGGATGGTCAAATGGACTTTGACCGATGACCGTGACGTAGTTCGGGACGTCACGAGTTCATAGACAGGTGGCACGTTCGATTCCGACGTTCGTGGTGAAAGTTATGATGTACGGAAGTCCAGGGGCATTTTCGTAATTTGGACGATATAAGGGGAAATGTTGACTTTTTGACCGGGATGTCCGATGGCCGAGGGCCAAGGACCGTTACGTAGGTTTCGTCGATGCGAATCCAACGACAGGCGGCACGCCGAAATCGGAGATTCGACGACGAAGTTATGGGTCACGGAAGTTTGGTTTCGTTATGCACGCATTACGAGGCGTGGACACGTGGCGTTTTCTGATTGGCCTGGAATTCTGAGTGGGACACGTGGACCACTAATCTTTAATTATTGGGATCAGATCTGGATTGGTCAGATTGATTAAATTATTGGATTTTAATAATATAAAGAATTTCCCACTTATTTTTCATCTTTTGATCTGGGCCCTTCATCTATATTACTGTTGCACATCCCCACCGTCCATTTCCTTATTCAGCTGATACCTCCCTTCCTCATTGTTCATTCTTCCTCTGCCCGTGAAGAACTCGAACACACACTCACACAGCCCATCTCCTTTGTGCGTGGGAGTGAGACCAGCTGCTGGTATGGACGGAAGGACGACGGTGGTGAGCTGGGAGACGGCGGGAGCCGGCGGAGATGACGGCGGAAGGAAAAACAGGGGATCCGAAACTCAGAGTTTTGGATGTCGATGGAGACCGGTGTTTTGACCGTGCTGGAGGGGTGGACGGAGTTCTGGGATCGAACTGGGCATTTCGGTGGCCACGGTGGTGACCACGGCGGCGAAGGGAGCCTAAACCCGTGAGTTCGATTCTCGGGTCAAAAATGGCAGGATGAGTTTTACTGTCTTTCGTTCGATCTAGTAAACGGGAGGATGACTCAGGGGATGAGACGAGTCTAGTGGGACCGTTTTCATCGAGAATGGTGGTCGGAGCTGAGTGCAGTCGACGGTGGGTTAGCCGTGAGCTTCTCGATCGGAGAGGTAAGGATTTTGACGTTGTTCCTTGTGTTTGTTTCCATAGAACTCCTAGTTTAACTCAGACGGTCATGTAGGTGAAAACCCCGTCCAAAATGATCCAGTATCGACGGAGAACCGATCGGGTTGGCCCGCGGGTCACGGCGACCCGTTTACCAGTCGTTCGGGTTGAACGACGGTGAACAGTACCCGGCGCGTGGGTTTCACGCGCAGGGAGTTCAACCGGCGCGTGGGGGCGCGTGTGAGGTAATTCTGGGAAACTTCCAACATGACTTTTATCCTATACATTGTAACGAACATTTTGGGATTGGTTTCGTGTCGATCGGACACCGTCTCGATATTGTTCGGGATGTCCGAAGGTTTTAAATCCAGTTTAAAAATACTTAAAAATTCGGGAAAATTACGGGACTTGAATAGGATGTTAATGATGAGGTTAGTGATCCTCTAAATTGATTTGAACAGGATTGGGAGTCCCGGTGATAGTGAGGTGGCCCGGGAGGGCCTATGGCACGCGTATCGAGGCGCTCGGTTAAACGGTCTGTGAGTGGACATTGGTTTCATAAATTCGATGCATGCATAACTGTTTTATGATTGTTATAATTATGATTAAATGATTTACTTTGGATATCGGTGAATTTAAAATGATTTCACGCATTTCGAGGTGAATTACGTATTTGCACGTAAACCGAGATTTTCTGGATTTTCACCGATTTCCATAAATGTGGTTGGATATGATTTCATGAAACGGTTACGAACTTGAATAATGTAAAATCGGGCCAGGGGCCCAGTTGAACTATGAAATCGGGCCAGGGGCCCAGTTAACATGTGGATCGGGCCAGGGGCCCAGTTAACTTGTGAAATCGGGCCAGGGGCCCAGTTGATTTCTACATGTGATTGCGGGTCGGGGACCCTAAAATGGAATTGAATAAATGTTTTCTGGTTTACATTTTATATATGTTCACATGCTGGAATCTATAAATGGTTTTGATGATATTTCGGTTATGGCACGTTTCACGGTATTTGGGCATGAGACCCGTTTGATGAAACGTAACGAATGGTTCGGATTTTATCTATGTATACCTATATGTTTTGCATGTGGATATCTATAAAATGTATTTGGTACTGCACTGTATAGATCCTTCCATATTATATTGTCTCCTCCGGATGAGGTACCCCGGAGAGGTCACGGACGTCTAGTACGTCCAGCGTCTATGACGCTAAGCATCGGGGATGCTGTACCCGAACGGGGTTCGGGGATTGAACTCGGAAATTGAGACCCGAGTGGCACGCGTAGCCTTGTGATTGTGACCTTATTGACGTCAGGGACGTCAGACATCAGGGATGTCGGATTGGAGTGTATAGTGCAGTGGCTAAAATAATGGTTATGGTTTATATGCCTTATGGTTCATATTACTGGATTTATGAAATAACTCTTGGGTTTACTTTTGGAAATTGAAACTATGCTTTGGTTTCCGGGCTAAGGCCCTATTGGTTATTTCTAAATAAATATGGGATTATTGGTTTTGGTGCATGCATATGATTTTACTGAGGGGCATAAATGTCTTATAAATGTTTTAAACAGACTTGTTTATTTTCGTCCACTCACAGCTTTGTTTTCAATGCCCTTCAGGTTGATTCCGGATACGACTGCAGCAGAGACTTGAGCATCGCACACCTCCTCCATCGATCCTTACGCACTCTGGAAGCCCGTTTGGGCAATGGCAATCGGTTATCCCTTGTCTGGCGCCTCTTGTCAGACGGGAGCACGTCACATTCCATGGTAATCCCGGGGGGATTGGGATGGGTCGTGTCACCTGGATGAGTGACAAGTGTCACTCATCCCTTGAAACCAGAATCCTTGTCTTAGGGGAAACATCATTATGATGTTTTAATATTTATTAATTAATTAATTAATCATTTTAATTTCCATTAATCCCATTTATGTTTTCTTAACCGTGTACAACCAAATCCAGTTTTCTCCCACCCTTGATTCCTCTTCCATTGCTGAACCTGAGAGTGCGAAATTGTGAGTGAGTTGGGTGTGAATTCAACTGGGTAAACACGAGAGATTAACTGTGAGGAGGAACTGAGAATTCGAAATATTGAGTTTTGGGAGGGAAAATCAAATTGGACGAATTGGGCTGTGATGATCGAATTGGAGGTTACAAACATCTTCCTGAGGTTGTGACGAGTCGATCCACATCAAAAACGAGAAGGAATGGTGCCGTTTTGGCTCTGATCGAGCTTGGTGACAGAGGAAGAAATCGAGGCTGAGTCGTTTAGTTTGGGGCTGTGATTGATTCAATTGTTGTGGGGAAATGCTTCCTCATGATCCCACGATGCTTCTGGGATCATCAATTGAAGGAAAACGTTGGAGAATGGCAGAACTCCATTGTTGAACAGTGACGGTGCTCGAGTTTGAGTCGTGACGTTTGAGCACCGGTTTGATGCAATTGATGTGGGGGAATTGTTCCTCATGGTCCATTGATGCTTCTGGAATCATCAATTGGATGAAACCTGCATCAATTGAGGGACTTCCATGATTGAACAGTGATCGGGTGTTCTTCGTGGATCATCATCGAATCGTGGGAATCTGGGTAAGGATTTGTGTAATTGAGTTTACAGACTTATAATTGGACTTAAAACGAAGCTAATGGATTGATCAATTGAAGGAATTAGGATCGAATTGGCAGGATTGGAACCGGGTTGTGTCGCGGGTGAATTGGACCCGTTTACCAGACAAACGGGTTGGGCTGGTGACACTGTAGCAGGCGCGTGAGTTTCACGCGCAGCCACTCACGGCGGCGCGTGGTGGCGCGTGGACACGAATCTCGAGGTGAGGTCAACATGACTTCTGTCCCATTTAATGTAACGGACATTTTGGAATTGGTTTCGTGTCGATCGGACACCGTCTCGATAGTGTTCGGGATGTCCGAAGGTTTTAAATTAAGTTTAAAAATAAGTAAAAATTCGGGAAAATTACGGGACTTTGATAGGATGTTAATGTTGAGGTTAGTGACCCTCTAATGTGATTTGGACAGGATTGGGAGTCCCGGTGATAGTGGTGTGGCCCGGGAGGGCCGGTGGCACGCATATCGAGGCACACGGTTAAAACGGTCTGTGAGTGGACTTTGGTTTTATAAATCCTATGCATGCTTAAATGTGTTATATGGTTTATATACATGATTTCTATGATGGTATTTGTGAGCATTGATTTTGGATATGTTGCACGTATTTCGAGGTGTTTTCCGTATTTCACGTATATTGGGATTAACGGTTTATTTGTGGTTTTGTGTGCTTGTGGTTAAATAAATAATATGATGAAATGGTTTTGAAATTGGAAATATGAACTCGGGCTTGAGGCCCACTTGTTTTGGAAATTTCGGACTTGGAGTCCATTTGAGAATCGGGCCGGGGGCCCAGTTGGTTAATGAAATCGGGCCAGGGGCCCAGTTGGTATGAAATCGGGCTGAGACCCATTTGAGTTATATTATCGGGCCAGGGGCCCAGTTGATTTGTGAATTCGGGCCGTGGGCCCAGTGGGTTTATAAAGTCGGGCTGCGGGCCCAGTTGGTTTACAAATCGGGCCGTGGGCCCAGTGGTTCATAAAATCGGGCATGAGGCCCAGTTGGATTATAAATGTGATTTTGGGTCAGGGACCCTATATTTAATAATTGTGATTTTGGGTCAGGGACCCTAAATGGAATTACGTGGTTTTATGGAAATTTCGGGCAGGGCCCATTGTAATGATGTGATAAAAGGATTTAATAAAACTGTTTTCCATATACCATCTGGATACAAGGATATATGATGGTCTCCTCCAGATGTCTGGGACACTGGGGAAGTCACGGTGCATTGCCTGCGAGGGGTCATTATACGGAGCAGCCGGACCGTATGATGACTCAGGAGCAGGATTGCTATGATTGACGTCAGGGACGTCAGACATCAGGGATGTCAGATATATGGACCCGGAGAGACCCCGGGCAGCACGCGTAGCTTATGAAACCGTGAGACATGACGTCAGGGACGTCTAGCATCAGGGATGCTGGTGATGGTAATGGTAAAATACGAATTAACGAAATGGCTTTCCGGATGGATTTATGATTGTGTGATTTTAATGAATTAATGTTCATTTATGGTAGTGGGTGGTGACCCACATGGTCGTATATGTATGGTGGTGGTATTCCACGGTTTTGGGCTGAGTTCCCACACTTGGTTTTTGGTTAACGGTTTTTGGGCTAAGGCCCTAAGGGCTCGGTTGAGCAAACGTTTTGGTTACTGGTTTTTGTGGCATGCATACGTTTTTATTGGAGGGCATAAATGTCTTATAAATGTATTTGATGAACTTACTGGTTTTTGTCCACTCACAGCTTTTGGTTTTAATGCCCTTCAGGTTGATTACGGATGCGATTGCAGCAGGGACTGGGACATTGCACACCTCCTCCATCGATCCTTGCGCACTCTGGATGCCCTGTTTGGGCAGTGGCTCGTGGTTATCCCTTGTCTGACACCCCTTGTTGGACGGGAGCAGGGCACATTCCACGGTAATCCCGGGGGGATTGGGATGGGTCCTGTCAACTGAGCTCCCAAAAAGCCTCATGCTAGATAGGTGTGTGCCTACACCTTTAAGGCACACCACCATTCCCTTCCCAGACCATTCCCCCATCGCAGGAATGTGGGATTGTTCACCGTTCCCTCCAGGACACGGGTCTTACAATCCACCCCCCTTAGGGTCCAGCGTCCTCGCTGGCACACTTCCCGGTCGGGGTCTGGCTCTGATACCATTCTGTCAGGACCCGACCCTCCTCTGTCAGGCCCGGACTCATCTAGCACGATATTGTCCTCTTAGTGCCACATCAATACTCAACGGTAAGTCTGCGCCCTCAAGGTTTTGTTTTCAGGAGCTCACGGTGCAGCTTCCCAGGGGGTCACCCATCATGGAATTGCACCAGCCTCAACTCGCTTAACTTTGGGGTTCCAATCCCCCCCAAAGCCACTGAGCTCCCAAAAGGCCTCATGCTAGATAGGTGTGTGCCTACACCTTTAAGGCACACCACCATTCCCTTCCCAGACCATTCCCTCCTCGCAGGAATGTGGGATTGTTCACCATTCCCTCCAGGACACAGGTCTTACAAATACATACATATATATTATGAATTAATTCTTTGTATGATTAATTGTCAGTATTGATTTAGTTTGGTTGTGGACAATTCTGAATCTTTTTAGATTAGTTAACTATATGTAATGACCCGTCCAGAGTATCGGGATTGAATATTAATTAATTATGATTTAGAATGACTAATCGGGGATTAGTTGAGTGAAATCGGATTAATTGTGCAAAATGGCCATTTTGCCCTTGACGTGGCCAAAATGTTGACTTTTAGTTTGGGCAGTCAAACGGACTTTAACCGATGACTGTGATGTAGTTCGGGACGTCACGAGTTCATAGACAGGTGGCACGTTCGATTCCGACATTCGAGGTGAAAGTTATGACGTTCGGAAGTTGAGGGGTATTTTGGTAATTTGGCTAAGAAGGGGCCAAATGTTGACTTTTGACCCGGGAAGTCCAATGGACGAGGGCCCAGGACCTTTACGTAGGTCTCGTCGATACGAATCCAACGACAGGCGGCATGCCAAAATCGGAGATTCGACGACGAGTTATAGTCACGGGAACGGACTCGATTAACCGAACGAACCGGGATTAAAATATTATTTTATTATGAACAGTATCCGGTGACTGAACACACCTGGATGAGTGACAAGTGTCACTCATCCCTTAAATTAAGGCTTAAACACAGATCCATGTCTTAGGGAAAACATCATTATGATGTTTTATTAATTAATTATATTTAATTAATGATTAATCCTCCATTAATCTCTTCTGTCCTTAACCCGTGAACAAAGCAGCAAAACACAGAGAAGAGAGAGTTGATCTCTGTCCATCCGTTCCCTTCCATTTCTGAGCCAGAGAGTGAGAAACTGAGAGTTTTGAAAGATTGAATTAACAAGGAAACATGAGGGATTGAGAGTGAGCTTGAATTTGAAAATTCGAATTTTCGAATTTGGGGGGGGGGGGGGGGGGATTCGGATTTTGAACCGTGAGCTTTGAGGATCGAAATGGAGATTGGAATTAGCCTCCTGAGGTTGTGACGAGTTGTTTCAGATAAAAAACGAGGAGAATTGAGGCCCAATTGGCTCTGAACTGGGTCTGGTAACAGTGTGCAAGTTCGAGTTTGAGTCGTGGAGTTTGAGCCTTGGATTGATGCAATTGAGTTGGGGAAAGTGTTTAACGGAGTCCATTAAAGCTTCTGGTTGCATCAATTGAAGGAAAACGTTTGACATTGACGACTTTCGAAGATGAACAGTGTTCGGGGTGTTCTTCGAATGTTCATCTTTGATCTTAAGGTTTAAGGTAAGGTTTCGTGTAATTGATGTTTCAGAACTTTAATTAGACTTGAATCGAAGCTGACTGAATGTTCAATTGTTGAAAACGGTGTCGAATTGATAGGAATAGAACCTGGTCGTCTCGCAGGTTGCAGGATCCGTTTATCAGTTAAACGGGTGAGGACGACGGTTACTGTAGCAGGCGCGTGGATTTCACGCGCAGCCACTCACGGCGGCGCGTGAGGGCGCGTACAGCCTAGTTTCAAGATGAGGTCAACATGACTTTGAATCCTCTCATTGTAACGAACATTTTGACGCTGGTTTAGAGGAAATCGGATTTCGTTTCGATAATGTTCCGCGTATCCGAAGTTTTGTTTTACGTTAAAAATACGTATTTAAATTCCGAAAAAATTGGGGAAAATTATATGAAGTATTTTGAGAAGTTAGTAACCCTCTATAATGATTTTGGACAGGAGTTGTGATTTCCAGAATTTACGGAAAAACGTGCAGCTTGGAAACAGACCGTTTTGGACGATGTGTGTGAGTGGACTTTGTTTTCTAACCGTGATGCATGCATATATGATTTAAAATGCCTTATTATATGATTTTATATGCTTTGGAATGGTTGATATTTCAATCCGATGATTTCTCGATTTTATGGATTATTATATTATTTTTGGGCACGATTTTCGAGAAATTATGAATTTGGGTAAAAGTGATGTTTGGACTCGGGTTATGAGTCCGGTATTGAATTTGATTGAAAATAATGTTTGGACTCGGATTATGAGTCATGGATTGAATAATGATGTTGTGACTCGGGAATGAGTCAAGGGTCAATTTCGTGGATTTACGTGAAAATGGCAACTGAGGTTGCGAACGCATGGATTTGCGTGAAAATGATATTTGGGCGTGAGAACCCAAGTGAATAGTAATTTTGACTCGGTTTTGGAGTCACTTGTGAATTTGATGAAATTAATGATTTCTTGTGATTTTATGATTATTTTAATCAGTCTTTCGGGCACGTTTTACGAGGAACGTGCAAAATGATGTTTTGGGCTAGGCCCGGAGT
This sequence comes from Prinsepia uniflora, assembly GCA_032719365.1. NCBI lineage: Eukaryota > Viridiplantae > Streptophyta > Magnoliopsida > Rosales > Rosaceae > Prinsepia > Prinsepia uniflora. Next base: position 5,345,176 of record CM064869.1, on the reverse strand, counting down.
CAAAAGGATTTCTAAAATGATATTTGGACTTAGTTGGTAAGTCAATGATGATTTCTGGATTATTTTATTGTTTTAAAATGTGATTTTAACGGTTTATGTGTAAATGGTATTTTGGGGCTTGAGACCCAGTCGGGAATGATCTTGACTTTGTATGAAGAACAAGATTTGATTGAAATATTTTGGGATGTAATTCCCGAGATGGTTTTCATTGTGATTGTGAAATGCCCAGACGGTTCGGAGCTTGAGGGGATTACCCAGACGAACCGGAGCTTGAGGGATGTGATTGTAGGATCGGAGTTGATCCTATGGTAGTCAGCTTCTCGGATGTGACCGAGCCTGGATGTACCACTCGGATGGGTCTGAGCCTGGGGATGTGTTCGCCCAGATGTGACTGAGCCCGAGGGTTGAGCCCAGAGGTGTCTGTTCCCGAGAGAGTGTGTTGGATATTGGCCTACGCGTAGTGCAGTTGATGGTTTGAATGTGCACTTGTGAGTAGTGCAGATGTGATTGTGATAGTTTGTGCACTTGTGAGTAAGTGCGGATTGATTGGATTGATTGATTGACTGTGCACTTGTGATTAGTGCTGATTGATGTTGTTTTGTGATGACGTACTGGTATTGAGTACAGGTTTTTGGTCTTTGTGGCCAGGTGATTATGTTTTCACATGTTTTGGCCTGAGAGCCGGGATTTGATGTTTTATAACATGAACTGATTTGGTGAACATGAGTTTTACGGACCATGGGAAAATATGTTTTGATTTTATCGGTCCACGGTTCATACTAGAATGATTTCATACTATTACTCATGTTTTACGATATGCATGCAAGTTTGTGAAAACTGGAGGGTAAGAATGTATTTTGGCAAACGTTTTTTATAAGAGGTCATTTTTGTCCACTCACACCTTTTCTGTTTTGTGACCCTCCAGGCCGTGGTACGACGTTCGGGACTGATCGTGAGGCAGTGGCAGCAGCATAAATCAGCGCAAACATCCCTTGTCTGGCAAGCACTGAAGGGTAGTTTCGGACCTTTGGTTGACTTGTTAGACGAGATGTCAAGACCCACCCCGGTTTCACCCCGAAAACCGAGGTAAATCCTGCTGCCGTCTGACACCCCCGACACGTAACTAAAGTAAAACACCCAACAAGAACAGTCAGACGCAGGAGAACTAAACTATCCCGATGTTAAAAGTTTACAGAGCATAGTCCCCAAATACAAAAGAAAGAAAAACCGATAAACCAGATACACGCACAACGGAAAATTTAACACTCCGGGTTCGCCCTCGCTACTTCTATGCCTCAGACGCTGCCTCGACGCCGACACCCCGCGCTAGCTCCACGACCTGGAGGGCAATTTAAAACAGAAGGTGTGAGTGGACCAGAAGAAAGAAAAGTTGCCAAAACCATTTTATAAGAAAACCGGGTTTAGCCCTCCGTTTTGAAACCACATGCATAACCCAGTTATGAAAACAGTTATCAATCAATCGCCATAAAACATCATAAGAAACAGAAACACTATAAAACAGTTATAGAAACCATATCATAAGCATCATAAAACCGTATCATAAATCGTGAATATCAAATCATCATTTTCTGATCAAACCTACTGGATCTATCCGAGTCTTTAAACTCCCGAGTCTTTAAACTCAATCCATGCCTCAATAATATCCGAGTCTTTAAACTCCCGAGTCTTTAAACTCAACAGGCCTACGGGGGAAATATCAATATATCCGAGTCTTTAAACCCAATAACCAGATCCAGCAAATCCAATCCAAACCATTTGAAAACCATTTCTAAATTCATATCCAAACTCGAATCCGAAATCACTGGTCTGATGCCCTTCCGGCATCCCGAACCGTCATTCTGAACCCAAATCCGGAATTCCACTTCCCAACTTTAAAACCAAATCTCGTTACCAAAATCCGATTCTAAAACCGAAAATCCTTGATCGTCGAAACCATGTTCCAAAATCCACTTATAATCATTGAAAATCACTTATCGTTTGAAATCCCCAAAATCCCGGCACCATAATCAGAAGTCAAGTCTTTCTCGTAAAACGTGCTGAAAACTGTACTTTCTCGAAAAACGTGCAATTAAGTAAAACAGTTATAGCATATTCAACAATCATGAGATCACATGTAAAATCATAAAATAAGTAGTTAAAAGCAGTTATGCATGCTCGAGTTTAGAGAAGGGGTCCACTCACAGTACCAAGCCCTCAATCGCGTCTCGAACATCTCGTACGTTCCTCAGCTTCCTCGGGAAGTCCCGATCCTATCAACAACCGCCAAAGTACGTTACTAACACATCTACGGAAGTCCACCTAATTTTCCCCGAAAATCCTCGGGTCCTAGACGTAACGAACCGAAACCCTAAACCTTCACCCTTGCGGAACTTGTAACGACCCGTCCCAGAGATTAGGGTTAAGACCATGATTAAGTAGGGATTAGTGAGCTTAATCGGGGGTTAGTTGGTCCCGATAAGGTCATTAGCTTAGAAGGACGATTTTGCCCCTAGTTCGAGCAAAATGTGGACTTTAGTTCGGGTGGTCCAATGGACTTTGACTGGTGACCAGGACGTAGGTTAGGACGTCACAAATCCGTAGGCAGGTGGCACGACCGATTCCGACATCCGAGGAGGAAGTTGTGATGTTCGGAAGGTTAAGGGCATAACCGTAATTTGACTAAATTAAGGGCGAAAGGTTGAGTTTTTGTACGAACGGGTTTGGTATGTTGACCTAAGACCGTTAGAGAGATCTCGTCGTCCTGAGTTCGATGACAGGCGGCACGTATTCATCGGACTTACGATGCGGGAGTTACGGGTCTAGAACGGTAGTGGCAAAATAGTATTTTTGGGTTCATAGAGGGGTATTTTGGTCTTTTGTACTTTGGGCTTGGTGTAACAGATTGGGACAAGTGGATGGCTGTGTTGGGGCCATTTGTGAGAGAATGGGGAAGATGGTGACACGTGTGGGGGAACTAGAGGGTTCCAGTAATTGGTGCACGGTCCAAATAATTGGGGCACCCGTGTATGTGCTCGTGTATTTGACGAACAGAAAACAGAGGCTGAGAAATTGAGAGAAAGTGAAGGGTGATCGTGGATGTTGGTGAACTTGTGAGTGTGTGAGAGTGACCAGAGAGTGAGATGGAGACAGTGAGAGAGGTTGGAGGAGTGGTGATGGGTTGTGCGTGAGTGGTGAGCCATGGGAACTCAGAGAGAAAAACAGGGAGGAAGTGAGTGTTTGTGGGTGGTGTTGTGGCCGTGATCAACCAATCGAAGCCGGTGGAGGTGTCCAGAGGCTGGAGGAGGACGAGAGGAGCTACTGCCTCACGGCTGAGCTCACGACGGTGACAGGAGGCAAGTAATTTCTTGTTTTCCCTTTCCATGCTCTGTTTTTCCGTCGATGTTCAAGTTGGAAGTCGTGACTTTAGGGATAGAATCGAGGAGTCCTGTGAGGTCTAGGGAGTTCAGTAGGGTTCTAGGTTTCTGCTGGTTGTGTTGCCGTGACGGAGGAGTGCACGGTGGAGGCTATACGACGGAGACTACCGATGTGCTCTGTTTTGCCGTCGACTTTCAAATCGAAAGTCGTGAAGTTTGGGGTAGAGTCGACGGTCTTGGTGAGTTGGGTGAGGTTTAGGATGGTCTTAGGAAGGGTTTAAGCTAGCCACCGTGATGGGCGGTGACCTGGGTGGCCGGAGAAGGAAACAGGGCAGTGTTTGGGTTCTGTTTCGAGGATGAAGTCGAGGGGTTTTAGGCCGTGATTCTTCAATTTTAGGACTGGGTTAGGTTGCAGGGGATTGTACGATGCTTTTGGTGAAGAGATGAGTCGTTTTGGTGGACGGAAGGAGGTGAACCGCTGACGCCGGTTCGATTGCAGGATACTGTGCTGAACCGGGTTTACTCGAGGTTTAAGATACACTGTAGCAGGCGCGTGAGGGCCACACGCAGCCACTTTGGGCGGCGCATGGAGGCGCGTGGGGAGGATTCCGGCTAAACTTCCAACATGGTTTTAGTTCTAAATGTTTTAAGGAATCCATTGGTACAATTTTCGGGTTAATCGGACGTCGAATCGAAGTAGTTTTGCGAGGGTGAAAGCTTAGGGTTCCGATTTGTTACGCTTAGGAACCGGGGATTTTTGAGGAAATTAGGTGGACCTTCGTAGATGTGTTAGTGACGTATTTTGATGGTTGTTGACAGGATCGGTAGTTCCCGAGGAAGCTGAGGAACGTACGAGACGTTCAGGACGTGATTGAGGGCTCGGTACTGTGAGTGAACCCTTTCCTTAACTCGAACATGCATAATTACTTTTCTCTAATTGTTTTATATATGTGATTACATGAATGTTGGATTTATGATGTGGTTTTATATACTTGCACGGTTTTCGAGAAAGTAAGGTAATTGGCACGTTTTACGAGAAATGTCGATTTCTGAGAATAATGCCTTGGATTTTGGATTTCAATAGATAAATGGTTTACATGTTCATAAAGGGATTTTAAAACCTGATTTGGTGATTAAAGAATTTTCGGTTTTGAAATCGGATTTCGAGAATCGAGAATTGGTTTTAAGATTGAAAAGTGGATTTCCGGATTTGGGTTCGGAATGACGGTTCAGGATGCCTGAAGGGCTTCAGACCGGTGATTTCGGATTCGGGTTTGGATATGGATTTGGAAAAGGTTTTCAAACGGTTTTGGATTGGATTTGCTAGATCTGGTTATTGGATTTAAAGACCCAGATTATGATTGACAGGGGACGGGCCCGGATTGAGTTTAAAGACCCAGATTGAGTTTAAAGACTCGGGAGTTTAAAGACTCGGATTATTGAGGCCTGGTTTTGCTCCTACCTTTGTGTCTACTGAGGCTGAGAAATGTCGTAGGTTTGAGCTTGGCCTACGGGGTGAGATACGGGCCATTGTGACGGCCGGAGCTTTTGCTACTCTCAAGGAGTTGTCAGATGCCGCAGTGCGGGTTGAGGCCAGTCTCCCGACACGTCCACAGTACTCCGGTGGTGGACAACGTCGAGAACGTTCATATCCTGGATCGTATGGTCAGAGAGCCCCGAAGAAGGGACGTTATGGTGGAGCCTCATCTGCAGGCAATGATCGTTATAGCAGGCCTGGTAACTATCAGAGTCCCGGATTCCGAGCGCCTAGGGCGCAGACTGCTCCGCAGGCGAGCGCGACTTCGGTTGCTTCCACAGGACGGCAGGGTGGTGGTTTTGCTCGCGATGCTTCCAGTGTTATCTGTTTCTTCTGTGGCGAGCGGGGCCACTATCGGAGGGAGTGTCCATCTTTGCCACAGGGTGGTGGCGCAGGTCGGGGTGGAGCAGAGCAGGGACGGAGCACAGCTGCAGTTTCTGGAACTGGGAGTACTAGGGGAGGTGGTACTGGAGCGGCTAATGGACAGAGGGGCCGGGGCCGTGGGCGAGCAGCTGGACCACAGGCCTGAGTTTTTGCTGTTACGCAGCAGGTGGCCAGGGCAGCACCTGGTGTTGTGACAGGTACACTCACGATCTTTGGGCATGATGTTTGTGCTTTAATTGATCCCGGAGCTACTCATTCATTTATTTAACGGAACTGTGAGTTGTTGGCGGGTAGAGAGGTGTCCACCTTGGACTGTGACTTGGGTGTGAGTACACCCACAGGAGACGTATTTGTGGTGAATCAGGTGTTGCGGGAGTGTCCCGTAATGGTAGGTGATGTTGGTTTGGTAGCAGATTTGATACTCTTGGACTTGCATGACTTTGATGTCATTTTGGGAATGGATTGGTTGACGCTCCATCATGCTTCTATTGAATGTGTCGATAAGAAGGTTACTTTTCGGAGCCCTGGGTTACCGGAAACCACCTTTCAGGGAATACAACGAGCAACTCCTGTCGGAGTGATTTCAGCCCTGAAGGCAAGTAAATTGTTGAGGAAGGGGTGCCAGGGATACTTAGCTCAAGTGTTGGACTTACGAGCTGCACCATTGAGGGTGGAGGATATACCGATAGTACGGGAGTTCCCGGATGTCTTTCCGGAGGATCTACCGGGATTGCCACCGCATCGAGATGTCGAGTTCACTATTGATCTGGTTCCAGGTACGCAACCTATCTCTCAGACTCCGTATCGTATGGTGCCAGCTGAGTTGAAAGAACTGAAGGCGCAGTTACAAGAATTACTTGAGATGGGATTTATTCGACCGAGTGTATCCCCCTGGGGAGCCCCAGTGTTATTTGTGAAGAAAAAGGATGGGAGTTTGAGACTCTGCATCGATTACAGGCAACTGAATAAAGTAACAGTCAGGAACAAATACCCGTTGCCTCGGATCGATGATTTGTTCGATCAGCTGCGAGGAGCGCAATACTTCTCCAAAATTGATCTTCGTTCTGGGTATCATCAGTTGCGGGTTAAGGATGAGGATGTACCCAAGACAGCCTTTAGGACCCGATATGGTCATTATGAGTTCCTTGTGATGCCGTTTGGTTTGACCAACGCACCCGCAGCGTTTATGGATTTGATGAACCGAGTGTTGCAGCCTTACTTGGATCGCTTTGTCATCGTGTTCATTGACGATATCCTAGTCTACTCGAGGAGTGCGGAAGCGCACGAGGAGCACTTAAGGATGGTGCTGGGTACCTTGAGGGAAAACCAGTTGTACGCGAAGCTCATCAAGTGTCAGTTCTGGTTGACGAGCGTGAATTTCTTGGGGCATGTGTAAGACCCGTGTCCTGGAGGGAACGGTGAACAATCCCACATTCCTGCGAGGGGAAATGGTCTGGGAGAGGATGGTGGTGTGCCTTAAAGGTGTAGGCACACACCTATCTAGCACGAGGCCTTTTGGGAGCTCAAGTGGCTTTGGGGGGGATTGGAACCCCAAAGTTAAGCGAGTTGAGGCTGGTGCAATTCCATGATGGGTGACCCCCTGGGAAGTTGCACCATGAGCTCCCGAAAACAAAACCGTGAGGGCAAGGGCAAAGAGGCCCAAAGCGGACAATATCGTGCTAGATGAATCGGGACCTGACAGAAGAGGATCGGGTCCTGACAATTTGGTATCAGAGCCAAATCCCAACCGGGAAGTGTGCCAGCGAGGACGCTGGGCCCTAAGGGGGGTGGATTGTAAGACCCGTGTCCTGGAGGGAACGGTGAACAATCCCACATTCCTGCGAGGGGAAATGGTCTGGGAGAGGATGGTGGTGTGCCTTAAAGGTGTAGGCACACACCTATCTAGCACGAGGCCTTTTGGGAGCTCAAGTGGCTTTGGGGGGGATTGGAACCCCAAAGTTAAGCGAGTTGAGGCTGGTGCAATTCCATGATGGGTGACCCCCTGGGAAGTTGCACCATGAGCTCCCGAAAAAAAAACCGTGAGGGCAAGGGCAAAGAGGCCCAAAGCGGACAATATCGTGCTAGATGAATCGGGACCTGACAGAAGAGGATCGGGTCCTGACAGCATGTGATCTCAACTGACGGGATCAGTGTGGATTCTCAGAAAATTGAGGCAGTGGCGAAGTGGGAACAACCGAGGACCGTCACTGAAGTCAGAAGTTTCTTGGGTTTGGCTGGTTACTACAGGAGGTTTGTAGAGGGTTTCTCTACCATTGCTGCCCCGTTAACTCGACTGACGCGGAAGGGAGTCAAGTTTGACTGGGATGAAGATTGTGAGCGTAGTTTTCGGGAGCTAAAGGAAAGGTTGACGTCTGCTCCTATACTGACCCTTCCAGACGACAGTGGGGAATTCGAGGTGTACAGTGATGCATCCTTACAGGGTTTGGGATGTGTGCTAATGCAGCATGGGAAAGTGATTGCCTATGCTTCGCGCCAGTTGAAACCGCATGAGCGCAATTATCCTACGCACGATTTGGAGTTAGCTGTTGTTGTACATGCGTTGAAGATTTGGAGACATCACCTGTATGGTGCGACTTGCAGAATGTTCACGGATCACAAGAGCCTGAAGTACTTGTTCACTCAGAAGGAGTTAAATGTGAGGCAACGACGGTGGCTAGAGCTAATTAAGGACTATGATTCCACAATTGAGTACCACCCGGGAAAAGCCAATGTGGTGGCTGATGCTCTAAGCCGGAAGTCAACGCATTCTGTAGCACATCTACGGACGGTTCATTTACCACTTTTGGTTGAACTCCGTAAGACTAGCATTGATTTGGGTTTGGATGGCCAAGGTGTCTTGCTGGCTAATTTTCATGTGAGACCACTTTTGATCGATCAGATCGTTGAGGCTCAATCTCAAGATCCTGTCTCGTGTGTACTTCGAATTGAAGTGGAAGCCGGTGAGCGGCTAGATTTCATAGTCAGGGAGGATGGAGCTTTGCTTAAAGAAGGATGGTTGTGTGTGCCCGACGTTGAGGCACTGAAGAAGGAGATCTTGGACGAGGCTCATAGTTCGGCCTACGCGATGCATCCTGGTGGGACCAAGATGTATCGTACCTTGCGTGAACACTATTGGTGGCCGGGTATGAAACGGGAGATCGCCGAGTTCGTCAGCAGGTGTCTGATTTGCCAGCAAGTGAAGGCTGAGAGACAACGACCTTATGGAACCTTGCATCCACTACCTATCCCGGAATGGAAATGGGATCACCTAACGCTGGATTTTGTGTTTGGACTTCCTAGGACACCCAGAGGATCACCTAACGATGGATTTTGTGTTTGGACTAAATCCGAATTAGTGGAACTGACGACCGAGAAGGTCAAACTCATCACGGATCGGCTCAAGGCAGCCCAGGACAGACAAAAGAGCTATGTGGACCATCGGATTCGAGATCTTGAGTTTGCGGTCAGAGATCGGGTATTTCTGAAACTGTCCCCTTGGAAGGGTGTAGTGAGATTTGGCAGGCGAGGGAAGTTGAACCCTCGTTACATCGGACCTTATGAGATCACTGCGAGGATTGGCCCGGTGGCCTACAGGTTGGCACTACCGCCAGAGCTTTCGAAGGTCCACGATGTTTTTCATGTGTCGATGTTGCGGAAATATGTGTTTGACGCATCTCATGTACTGGAGGAACAACCCATTGAACTCCGTGAAGACTTGAGCTTTGAGGAACAGCCAGTGCAGATTTTGGACAAGAAGGATAAGGTGCTACGCCGGAAGACCGTTCCTCTGGTAAAGGTTCTCTGGAGGAACCAGAATGTGGAGGAAGCCACATGGGAACCCGAGGCGCAGATGTGAGAACAGTTCCCCTATTTGTTTCCTTGAAATTTCGGGACGAAATTTCTTAAGGGGGGGAGATTGTAACGCCCCGGACGTTCTGAAAATGTAATATTATAAAATATTGAATAAAATGACGTTTTTACCCTTGTGATTCGTATGGTCAATTTGTCGACTTTTTGATTGGAGGGTCGAACGGACGTTGAGTGATGACCGTGACGTACTTCGGGACGTCACGAGTTCATAGACAGGTGGCACGTCCGATTCGGACGAACAGGGTGAAAGTTATGATGTTCGGATGTAACGCCCCAGAAATTTAGAAAAATGTAATTTTGTAACATAATGAATAAATGACGTTTTTACCCTTGTGAATAGTATGGTCAAATTGTTGACTTTTTGATTGGTGAATCAAACGGATGTTGACCGATGACCGTGACGTAGTTCGGGACGTCACGAGTCCATAGACAGGTGGCACGCCCAATTCCGACAATCTGGGAAAAAGTTATGACGTTCGGAAGCCCAAGGGCATTTTCGTAATTTGGGCAAAAAGGGGGGAAAATGTTGACTTTTTGTTTGCCAACTAATTTTCACACGATTCGAAGACCGTTAGGTAGGTCTCGATGCCCGGAGTACAACGACAGGCGGCACGTCGAAAACGGAGTTCGGTTACGAACGTTACGGGTCACGGAAGGCTAGGGGCAAAATGGTAATTTGTCCAACCAGGGGAAAAATGGACTTTTGGCCTTGATCAGACTTGTCTTTTGTCTGATTCTCACCTCAGAAAACACAGAATCGGGTCTTAAGGGAAACACAATAATATCCCCTTTTGACAACTTTTCCCCAAATTAAGGCTTGAACCATGATTATGTCCAATTGGCCCGTGATAAGCCCCAAACTCGTCGTCATTATGCAATTGAACGTCTAAATAGCATAACTGAGAGAGAGGGACTCGAGAGGTCCAGAGAACTGAGAGAATTTTGCTTCGAAAATTCTGGAAAATTGGGGGAAAATCGAATTCGGATTTGGGAGCCAGGAGAGGAGCAATTGAGGATTCCATTAAGTTGCTAGGATCAAAACTAAAAGCTTTGCAACAAAAACGAGAAGAATTCGTGTCGAATTGAGGAAGAACAGACGCTGCCATGGTTGCCAAAAATCGACCTTGAGTTCAGATACTTAGAGGTAAGCTCATTCGAAATTGATCATGGAAAATTGTTCCTTATACTCTCACGGTGCTAACCACATGAATTAATTGGAAAATCAGGCACGGAATCGTGAAACCCGAATAGGAGACCCGTCGAATTTCGATCGTGAGTCGTGAAGATTTGGACCTTACCTGAGGTAATTGAATTCACAGAATTAAAATGAAGTTAGAGTATATGAGATCAGTTGAAAGAACGGATCGAATTGAGGTCGAATTGACTGAGATTGCATCGGATCCTATCGCGGGTATTTCAACCCGTTTATCAGACAAACGGGCGAGAACGATGCACTGTAGCTGTACTGTGCTAGGCGCGTGGCTTTCACGCGCAGCCGCTTGCGGCGGCGCGTGACGGCGCGTGGGGAGGATTCCGGCAAAGTGTTCAACATGAAACTTGATGTTCTCGATGATACGAACCTATCCGCGTTGGTTTCGGGTCAATCGGATATGGTTTCAGTGTAGTTCCGAGTACCCGACACGTTTAAATTTATATTAAAATAATATTATAAAATTCCGACAATTAGGGGATTCCTGTTTAAGGATTATATGAAAGTCTAGTAACCTTAAATCACTTTGTTTGACAGGCTGGAATATTCCCGGGACTTCGGAGGAAAACGAACAGCTCGAGGTTGAACAATCGGGACGGTGTGTGTGAGTGGACTTTTGGTTTTCTAACTGTCATGCATGCATATATGGTTTAAAATGCTTATTTATATGATTTTCTATGATTTGACATGATTGATGCTTTGATTCGGTGATTTCTCGATTTTCTCGATTTTATGATTATTATATTATTGTATTCTGGCACGATTTTCGAGAAATCATGAAATTGGTTAAAAATGATATTGTGGGCGTGAGAACCCAAGTAAATAATGATTTTGACTCGGATTTGGAGTTACATGTGAATTTGATGATTTTTGGTATTCTCGTGATTTTTGTGATTATTTTAATCAGTCTTTCGGGCACGTTTTACGAGGAACGTGCAAATGATGTTTTGGGCTAGGCCTGGATTGAAAACGATATTTGGACTCGGATTATGAGTCAATGATTGATTTTATGGATTTCCGTGATCGTGGCAACTCGGGTTTACGGTTGCACGGATTTACGTGAAATTGATATTTTGGGGTTGGGACCCAATGGGATTGTGTTTCTGATTGGATTTGCATTTTCCATGTGATTATATGATGATATTGATGATTTCGGATTTATAAAGTAAATCGGGACTTTGGTTAATTTAGGGCTGAGACCCTGTGTCGATATGTGATTAGATTTTTATGCAACTGTTTTTCACTGGTTTTTGTGATGATAATATGTTGCGGATATTTAGGGCTTTCGGGAGAAAATATGTTTTTCCCCGGAGTGCACCCTGGAGATAACGCTCGCCTTCGGGATGGAAGTGTTTACCCCGAAGAGGTCACGTAGCACGATCTTTGTCTTGCAGCCCAGGGGAGGCTTGACTCAGATCAGATGTGCTGGATTATATGGATCGGTAAGTGATGTGTTCACTAGATCTGGATTGCCGGCTTGTGATGTGTTCACAGCGGCGGATGCTCGGATTTTGAGCGGTCCTTGAGCCTATTGATATGCACGCGTTGCAGGGATAAAACGTGACTCTAAGCAACAAGATATGGATATAAGTCCCGTGATTTTGTGGAAATTGTTTTGATTGATCCACTTTAATTGATTTCCTATTATTACTCGTGTTTTATGATATGCATGCATGTTTGTGAAAACTGGAGGGTAAGAAATATATTTTGGCAAATGTTTTTATAAGAGGTCATTTTTGTCCACTCACACCTTTATTGTTTATGCACCCTCCAGGCCAGTGTACAGGTACGAGGGCTAAAAACGAGGCAAGCGAGGCAAAAGAATAATTAGACCGTTGCGCACTCAGACATTCTACAGAGTAGGAATTTGACCCCTATCTGTAACAGTACCTATGCTCTGTATTGTCTTTGACTAGTCAAACTTGTGACGTCATTGGTCTGTAAAACTTAACTATCCCTTGTCTGACAATGTTTTCGGGATTTGTTGTGTGTTGTATGTATATAAGTTTGGTTACTTTCGGAAATTTTTAGTTATTGTCAGACAGGAGCAGGATTCATCACGACTATCGAGGGATAATCGGGATGGGTCTTGTCATCGGAAGTCCAGGGGCATTATCGTAATTTGGGCATTATATGGGAAAAAGTTGACTTTTTGTTGGACAATTGGTTTTCACATGATTCGAAGACCGTTAGGTTCGTCTCGAGGTCCCGAGTACAACGTCAGGCGGCACGCGTGAAACGGACATCTGGTGACTGAGTTACGGGTCACGAAAGTTGGAGGGCATTTTGGTAATTATTGCACAGAGGGGCAACTTTGTCATTTCACGGCGGTTACTGTAGCACCACCGTGAAAAACAAAGCACACGGCCGTGCCGTGGTGTTTTGTGCGTCCAAATAGTTTATAGCTTAGTGGACTGGTGAGTGGGTTTTGTTTATGAGAATTGAGGCAGTGGGAGGCACTCATGGTCGACCGATCAGTGCTCAGTGCACGGGAGAGATTAGAAAATGGCCATGGTTTCAGCGTGCGAGAAACAATTTGCAGAGAAGAATCAGACGGTTTCCCACGGGTTGCTGGCCGCTTTGATCGATTACCTGATCGCCTTTGAGTCTGGGAGCTCATTTGGGATCATGCTGCTGAGGAGAGACTGAGAGAGATTGAGAGAAACAGTGAGAAAACAGTTTCGGGTTTTTGGGGGGAAAACTCTGAATTCGACTTTTACGGGTTGAGAGAAAAATCTAAACACATTGAGAGACTTCTGGGAGTGACAGGAATCACGACGGTGCAAGAATTGAGGGAGAATGTTCGCTGTTGGCCCAAGAACCTGAGTTGCGGTTCAGAGATGAACCAGTTGGAGGGAAAAATCACATTCAATTTCTGAGGCTTGTTGATCGAAACCAAGGGCCATTCTAGCCTTCTGGGAGCAAGAGGAAACCAACCGCATCGATTTCGAAGGAAGACACTCACGAATTGGCCAAGAACTGAGTTCCCTGGTTCTGAGTATTGTCGAGCTTGAGGACGACGACTTCCAGGTAACGGCGAGTCCAATTGATTGTACCATTGTGTTCGTATAAGTCCCCTTAAGCTACTGGTGAAATTAATTTGGAAATGGAATCGTGTAGGGTGAGTTCCAGATGTCGACTTGATCGACTGTTTGAGCTTGAGTTGGGTCGTGCTGGTGTTAGTCGAGGTTATTCATCAACACAGACCTAAAATTAATGGATTATAGAAGGTAATAGGATTGAAAACGAGAAGAATTGATTGATAATTGAACTTGAACTGGTCGGGTTGAGTCGCGGGTAATAGACCCGTTTATCAGTCTATCCGGGTAAGGACGAAGACACTGTAGCTTGGCGCGTGGCCTTCACGCGCAGCCACTTTGGGCGGCGCGTGACGGCGCGTGCGATGATAACTCTGATCACGGTCAACATGGAATTTGTTCCTTTTAGTCTAATTAACATATTACCTTTAGGATTCGAGTTGTTCGGGAGTCGTTCGGGATAATTTTGGGAGTCCGGAAGGTTATTTCTCTAAGTTTAATTTCGCCGAAAAATCCGGGAAAATTAGGGAAAAATCATACGAGCTATTTGAGGATGTTTGTAACCCTCTTGTACGTTTTTACAGGCCCGGACACTTCCGAAGCTACGGAGGAGCGTGCGGGACGCGATTGACGCGTCCTAAAACTGTGAGTGGACTTTTTGATTTCTAAACCGGGCATGCATGACTATTTTACTTACTTATCTTATGGTTTTACATATGATTTTATGATGGTGATATGATATTTCGGTTTTACGTGTTTTCACGCTTTTCGAGATATTTATCGTATTTCACGCATTTCGAGGTTTCGATTTTTGCTTATGCATGAATGATGTTTTGATGATGTATCTGGATATGATTATGCATGTTACAGATTTATGATGTTTTGATTATAATTGTGAAGTGATTTCGGAAATTGCATGTTTTGGAAATTGCATGTGAATTCGGACATAAGTCCTACTATGACGTGATATGATTTCGGAATGATGTTGGGAAACGGTTTATGATAAATCCTGGTTTAATGTGTTTAAAAAAAATGGTTTTGGGTTTAAAGACCCGGTTGATTGTTGGATCCGGTTTTGGGTTTAAAGACCCGGTTTATTGATGACGGGGGCGGGCCTGAAAATTGGGTTAAAGACCCAGATTGAGTTTAAAGACTCGTGAGTTTAAAGACTCGGTTATTGTGATACCCCCGAGGCCTATTGATCATGTTTTGAGTTTAAAGACTCGTTGATATCCCGGGAAGGCCTGATATTGAGTTTAAAGACTCGGATGGATCCAACGGCATAATTGTGATTATTGATTCACTTTTTACTTGATTTGTGCAATTGATGTTTCAAAATGACGGTTTCTGGATTCTGGTAATATTAAATTGTTTTACATGAGTTATGACGATTCTCTGTAACGTTTTTCATGTGTTTCGGAAAAAGAGTTTTCAAAGGTTTAATACGCGATCTTTGAAATATTTGGTTATGCATGCGTGTTACAAAACTGGAGAGCGAACCCGATTTCGGAAAAACTGTTTTCTGTGAAACTTATGTTTCGGTCCACTCACACTTTGTTGTTTTAAAATTCCCTCCAGGTCGTGGTACAAGCGCGGGGGCAAGCGCCGAGGCAGAGGCAGAGGCATAAAATTTTCCGTTGCGGAGTAGTTAGTTCACAGAGTAGGATTTGTTCTTTAACCTGTTTTGTAATATTATGCTCTGTGAAACTGTGGACTTGACGTCCAGTCGGATGTATTTGTTTAATCTCCCTGGTCTGACAATGGGTGTGATGTAATATTATTTAGTTTTCCAGTCTTTTGGATTCGATTGTCAGACGGGAGCAGGATGTTTCCCGATTATCGAGACGATAATCGGGGTGGGTCCTGTCAAATTTAGCCAAATTACGGTTATGCCCTCAACCTTCCGAACATCATAACTTCCTCCTCGGATGTCGGAATCGGGCGTGCCACCTGTCTACGGATTCGTGACGTCCTAAACTACGTCCTGGTCATCGGTCAAAACCCAATTGACCGCCCGAACGAAAAGTCAACATTTTGCCCGAACTAGGGGCAAAATCGTCATTCTAGGTTAACGACCTTATCGGGACCAACTAACCCCCGATTAAGCTCACTAATCCCATCTTAATCACTGTCTTAACTTTAATTTCCGGGACGGGTCGTTACACGAGAGCAGGACCGGGCACAGTTTTTGACGTCCAGTTGGGACGGGGTCCTGTAACTATATATGATTTGTTTGATACATATGAATGATTAAACAATTCATAATATTGTTGATTTTTTACGGACGTGATCTTGACATTATAATTTAAAAAATGACAAATTTCGATTATGATATATGTACAAATAAAATTCAATAAATCGAAAGGGTTAATATATATATATATATAGTGTCATATATATAGGTTTTTTTTTCAAGCTAATATGAACTTCATTAATAAACAAACATTACAAAACAATGGAAACTCACGAACAAAAAGACTTAATTTGGACATAAACATATACACAAACAAAACCAAATTCAGGTGCATACAAATCCAATAATATAAAATTAAGACAGTCCAAAAACAACCCTAAATCTAAAAAATGGAAAGCCGTTATCACCTAACCCGCCGCCTTTAACCGCTGTCACGAACCAACAAAAAAAACACCGAAAGTAAAGAAATTGAAGGTGAAACCGAAGAAGTTAACGGAAAATAGGGGTGAGCAACTCACTCTCGCAAGGCGCGTTCCCATAATCCATTCGACGAGTGCAAAACACACTTTGAAGACAACCTAGTGCCCAAACAGCCACTGGCTGGGTTGAGAGATGGTCTTCGATGTCAAAGTGTTCAAGGTCTAGCGCCATCAAGGGCATTGGATGAGGGAAGAGGAAGGGATTGTGGCATGGAAATGGAGATGGGAGGATAGATCTAAGAGGACTCCAGAAGTCTCTAAATGAGAAAAGGGATAAGCCTAAAAACCAAAAAAATCTGAAGAAAAAAAAATAGATTCTACCCTCAACACTCTCTGAGGACAACTGATGTTGTTGGTGGGATTAGGCACGCGGGCGGTCGATGAAGATGACACCGTTGTGGACGAGAGCATGGTGGGTGCAGGAACGGTTGGTGATAAATATGGCCAGATGAGATGCAAATCCACCACCGCAACAAGCATACAGCGGCGCCGGAGAAGAGGCGGAAGCCACCAGCAACGGCTCCGAAGAGGAGTAGCGAACGACTTGCACAGAAGGAGGAAACGGAAGTCACCCACTTGGCGGCAGTGAGAGTAGTGGACAATAAGAGAGAGAGGGAAATATGGAAGGGAGGGGAGAGGGAGGGGAAGGGGAGGAGAAAAGATGACAAGAGAGAAAAAAGAAGATTAGATGTTATTGTATTTTATTTGCATAAAATTTTAGATGAGTTTGTTGCAATTTTAGATGCTATTGTATTTTATTTGCATGATTATTTGTTATATCTTTGCATAAAATATGTATTTTTTAAATTTATTTTTTTAAACAATAAAATTTACTTACTATCATCAAAATTTAATAAAAAAATTTACTCTAATTAAAATTTAGTACATCTAATTTTTAATTTCTGAATTTTGTGATAAGAGAATGCATCACGTACATAATTCTTGACCGGTGAGGGTAGTTACTAAAAAAAAAAATTCCAAAAATTTTATTTGGTCAACATTATCCACGTGATTCATTTGTTCCAAATGCCCATTGTTTTTCGCTTTCTTCCAATTTCTGTCGGTCATGAAGGACAAATTTGTTCTCTCGCACGGGCCAAATAGCTAGGTCGGCGAGATAAGTGGAGGACAGATAATACGCACATGAGATTTTTATTCCTTACGTTTCACATGCACGCCTCCTATCGCAAAATTTTGCAACCTAATACATAAACAACGGTCATATAAATTGATATGCAACGCATATGATTGTTTAACTGTAACAATATTTGCGTTCTGGTTATATAATCAGAATAATTTATTTTTTAAATTATAATTGAAATAGTTATTTTTTAAATTTATATTAAGATTATATTTTTTTTCTTAAAAAAACTAAAACTAAAACCCACATTAAATCATGGTTGGAAATATCCCATAACAATAGAACACGGTATATATTTGCACTCTTTGGACACATCCCAACAACAATGATAGAACAGACTGCATTCATGCATGGAGTCATCGATCGGGACCAAAAGCCTTGCAAGGACCATCCACTTTAAACTGATAGCAATAATATTCAATTCGCAGACCGCGGGACCAAAAGCCTTGCAAGGACCATTAATACTTATAGCAATAATTCAATTCACCGATCAACTTAATCATGGCCTATAGTTAGGACTAGGAGCCCACCCGAAACTTAGAATCCTACAAAGAAATTTATATGATGTTAACTTATGTAGCACATCTTATTCATTTATTCTGCACTTACATAAAAAGAAATGTGAATTGATTGAAAATTGTATAATATATTGTCTATGTAAAACAAGGGTTTGTTGATAATGTCGGCATATATTCATTAATGGATGAATATTGTGTATGAATAACTCGTACAGTATATTTTAAAGAGTTTTATATTGTGTTGCATTGCATGATTATTTATTGTTTTTATATAAAAAGTATGCATTGCATGCCCATCTTTTGTTCTTATATCAACCCTCATACGGTATGGTTTTGAGGATTTCACTTTAATATCTAGCTCACTTCACTTTCAAATCTTGAATTCATGCCTAAAGATGGAGAAGAGGGGAGATTTGAATTCATGCCTAAAGATGGAGAAGAGGGGCTGGTAGTGGGTGAGATCCACTCGCAGCTGGTGAAGGCCATCGAGGTGTCTTGACAATTCAAATATATGTGGATCTTTTTATTTACAATCCATAACTTTTTTACTTTCTCTTTTAATTTTATATTAAAATTTTTATGTATATAAAAAATTATTTTATATATGATACTACACTAATTTACTATACATATTTAATATTTCTAAATTTTTAACTATTATTTGTCTCATAATTTACTTATTTTGTTAGTTTTTTTTATAACCATAAGTATTCATAAAATGTATTTACTCAATATTTCTAAAAGCTTATGTTTTTAATTTATATTTCCTGATTATTTTTTCCATTTTGAATTTTTACCGTGATAGTGAAGCTTATAAATTTTCTTAAATTTTTATTTTATTAAATATAAGAGTGAAAATATGATTTATAATGTATACGAATTTTTATTTTATTAAATATAAGAGTGAAATATGATTTATAAAAATAAATAGAATAAAAATGAATATGTGAAACAGTTTTTTTTTTTTTTTTGAAAAACCACTAAAAATACCCTTGAAAATTTATGTGAAACCTTGTATAACCATGCATGCATATTTGTAATAATCAATAAATAAACATATCATTAATTAAGATTAATTAAGAGTATTTGTAGATAAAAAACTTAGTTAAACCCTTATTAATGTTAATTATGGATACGCAATGGTCACATGAGGTATTAATTAATGTTAAACTAGTGAGCTTAGATACACAAATTGGATCTTCCAGTGTCTATGCTTTTACTTTATTTGCATTCATTTAATTGAGACTTATTTGGTAGCAGTTGCTTCTCATATGACTAGTTAATAATATTTAATCACAATTTTGCATGTATTAGCAACTGCAAGAGTATGTACCAAAGTCTTATGGAACTTGTAGAGAATGCTATATGTCATTTGGATTTCATCATGGATGAAAAAATCGGTAATTATCGGCAAAATTTCGTTAAAATTGGTCGGCGGCACGTAAGAGGGGAAAGGGGGGAGGGGGAGGAATTGAGCGAAATTTCGCAATTGTATCTTGTTTTGAGCTCACATATCCTTTAATGTGATCAAAACGATGAAGATACACTATTAATTAGTGAAAATTAGACGTAAAACGAATGAGAATTAGTCGGGTCGTGACGTCGGGTCAAAAAATCCGAGTTACAAACCTGACTGGAGGTAGAAGATGACTATTAGTTATTATACTTATACAATTGACGTTGGTTAAAGTGACAAACATACTGGCTAGCGAAGGTGGTGTGAGCGAAATTTCGCAATTTTATCTTGTTTTGAGCTCACATATCCTTTTCTGGGATCAAAACGATGAAGATACACTATTAATTCGTGGAAATCAGACGTAAAACGAAGGAGAATTAGTCGGGTCGTGACGTCGGGTCAAAAAACCCGAGTTACAGACCCGGTTGGAGGTAAGAGATGACTATTAGTTATTATACTTATACAATTGACGTTAGTTAAATTGACAAACATATTGGCTAGCGAAGGTGGTTTGTGTTTTAAGTTTCATTTGGGGGGTCTTGGGTTCGACCCCTCTTAAGTTCAACTGCTGCTCCCCCCCCCCCCCCCCCCCCCCCCCCCCCCAAGTTCCCCTCAAGTTCAACTGCTGCTCCCCCCTCCCCCTTTTTTATCCTCTTTTTCTATTTTTTCAATTTTTCAACGAAGTGTGGCCTTTTTTTCCTTCATTTTTTTCCAATTTTAAATACATTAATTCTTTTTATTTTAAAAAAAATTTGGTCCTATTTTTTCATCTTTTTTCCTTTCCAATTTCAAATATATTTAAACTTATTTTATCATTTTTCTTACATTGAATTTTTGTATGTTTATTGTTATATTTTTAACTATATTAACATTCAATTATAGTAACTCACTTCAATTTATGTTTATGTTTCATATTTTATATTATTAGTTATCGGCAGAACCTTATTGTATTATATCATTTATCATATATTTATTATATCAAAGTTATTTTATAATTTTTATTAGTCTTATATAACCATTATTGGGTACTTAAATTTTTCCTAAAATTTCATTCCAAATTTTCAACTTTTAGACCGAATTTTCGTCATTTTTATTGACCGTAAACGATATCAATATTTGGGGCGAGATATCCGTAAATTTGACTTGCTATATATCCGTCGATATCGATATTTCAATCCTTGGATTTCATGGATGAATATTTTGAAGACCTCGAAAGTGAGAACATTGTACAGTTTAGTTAACCATCTACGGTCTGTAATTGTAAAATTAAATGTTTCCAATAAGTTATCTCAGTAAGTGTGAAATTCAGGTTCCGTTTGAAAATATCTTTTAAGACACGTATTGAACATATGCTTACACTCTGGATCCCATAATAATATTTCAAATTTCTTGCAGCATTCTCAGGTATGTTCCATGTGCATAAATGATGACTTACCCGAGGATAAGCTTTTTCAATGTCATTTGCCATTGTCTTGCACTGATATGTGAAAATAGTCTTAGGCTTTTGACCTCCCATTGATTCTAGAAATGTCTCAAACAACTGATTAAACAAATATATTTTATCATCTAATAAAGAAGCACAATTAAATAATACATTTTGCCAATGCTGATTACATCCGAAAGACGAAGCACATGCCATGTTATACTTATTGGCTCAATAGGTAGTATCAAATACCACTACATATCCAAAACGTACTCATAGTCAATTCATGACCTTCCATTTATCCAAAAAAAGTTCATCTCTCTTGATCCACTTGCACAGTGTAAAAGAACATAGAAGCTTCAACTTGTTTGTGCTTAAAACGATTGATCAAACTTTGAGCATCTCCTGCCTCAAATATAACCACTTTCTTCTTATTCACAATGTTGTAGCAATCTCTTTTTGTAAAACCAACATTATGAAATCCACCAACTTCTTTGGCTAAATAAGAATAAGTGCTTGTCCTTATTCTTGCACCCACTATTATTTTAATCACACCCAGATGTGCTTATGAAACTGCTCTGTTTGATCTCAAAAATTGTCTATCTTCTGATGTAACGAGTTCATGGTTATATTAAAAAACAAAATCATAAACTTTCCACATAACGTTATCTTGGAGGGAAAACCAAATTCTAGCTTTGCAACCTGTTTTGTCTCTAATTTCTCAAATTTGATTATATTCAAAGGGTCGGTATCTTTATTTAAAACCTTCTTTTGAGTAAAGATATGAAACTTGCCGGACAACATTCTTAGTATATTACTCTCTTTTGTCCTCTCTGAACACTAAACCCAGTTCTTATCTCAAAACTATTGTAGAGATCATAAGTTTCCTCTTGTAGACACAACCTTTTCATTCAAATCTTCTTCAAAACCTTTCATACGATTAATAATTACCGGCTCTTCTTCCTTCACATTTTCTACCTCATTTTCAAGGTCATTAATGACTACTGGTACCTATAAGAATAATTCAAATATGTCACAACATTATATAAGAAACAAAACATATGTAAACTAAAATAAGATAAAAGTATCAGTTATGAACTTATGATAAACAACTCATCTATGTGTGCAGGCTCATAGTTCAAAGATAAATTAAAGAATGCAATACCGAACAGAAAGATCCTTGGCAACTACGTACCTGCATCCAACATAATGACGTAAGATCGATAACGTACTGATTGGGTACCATATTTTAACAGTTCTAACACTTCCATCTTCATAATTAGTAACCCTAACTGGTCAACCACCACGTCCAGAAAATCAAAATTTGAAAATCAAATGAGCAATGAACATCTACAAATTATAAAAGAAACAATCGCACCATAGTCTTATATATTTAGTATTATTAATTATAAACAAAGTAACAATCGCACAACAATTAGATAAAAAATGAAAAAAATTAACCCAAAACCCAATTAATTATATGTTGAGAAATCGAAGAAGGCGTCCAACATATGTACGTATTCAGTATATTGCGGACCAAATAAGAAAAATATATAAAAATTTCTATATAATAAAGATTTATTCTTCCAATTAAATAGTTGCTTACCCAGTAGCCATAGTCTTTTTACTTAAAGCAGAGAAAACCAGAAAGGTGCAGATCGACTTCAACAGATCAAGGAGTCCATTGCGTGTACAGGTTAGGGTTTAAATCGACTATATATTATTAGGGTTCTAAAAATCAATAATTCATGTTTCTATAAGAAACGGAGTTGATTTCACGTTTTTTTTTTCCTTCAAACGGAGTTAAGTTATAAAAACAAATTGTTTAATTTTTTTTTTTCAGACGTGCGATAATCTTGTTTGGATTCAATTAACTATTTTTTTCTAATTTAATAATCATAATGTCATGTGTCATGAAATTATTGGGTGGTACCACCACTAGGCAGTGCCACGTGGTGTTCCGGTACTAGGTAATAATTCCTCCACACTGGCTGCCTTCATAAAACTACATTTATATATACCACTCGTGTTAAACAAATGATGTTAAGAAATCAAACTGATCGTATCGTTTGTTTCTATATATATTTTGTTTTAAACTTAAAATAATATTATTTTATTTCCAATCATCCTTTCCTTTTTTCGCAACTTTGTGTTCGAGGTTTAGAGCACACTGAAGCTTTAATAATGAATTTTTGAACGTGAGATTTTTATTTCTTACATTTTGATCACATGCATATCTCCTCTTTGGGGCGATGAATTTTCGCCGCTCAATACACAAACAGTACCTATATACATACGATCATTTTGTTTAATAAAATGCTATTTTTTCGATACAGTTAAATATTTTTTTTTTCAAACAAAAACATGAAAGCGAATGCGATGATTCATACACGCGATCTTTGGACATATCCCAACAATGATTATATAAAATATACTGCATGCAAGGACCATGATGATATAGAATAGACTGCAAGCAAGGACCATTATAATTGTGGATAAGGATCCTCTACAATGATCCTTCTGGTGCGGATACTTTCAGACCCCTAGAAGATCTTTATCTACAGGGCATAAAAAGGTGGAGAAGAGGGGCTCCTAGTGGAGAGCCTCTTCGGTAAGGTTGCGTTATAGGGCTGCCCTTTCACATGGGTGGGGTTGGGTGGGATACGAGTGTACCACAATTGAGGGGGTTGGGTGGGATAAGATTGTACCACAATATTTAAGGGTTTTCCCTCTATTTGGTGAGATAGGTCGGACCATCCGGCCTTCCTACATTAAGAGTTTCATCTGCAAGTCGACGAGATCCCCTCGTAGTTTGGGAAGACGTATTTGTCAGATTAAAAATGGATAAATGATTAAATGGTTATTGATCATAATTTTTTTGGTTATAGTTATTTAGAATTATAACTATGGTTATTTATAATTAAGTTTGGTTATTTAGCTAAATTGTTATTAACTATTGTCATAACGTACTATTAATATATGGTTAACTGCGATTAACCACGGGTGCAAAAATAATTTGTATTTTCAATTTTTATGTTTTAAAAGACTAAAATAGCTGAAATTCAAAAAATAAAAAACCAAAAATCAAAACTAATAAAATAGGTAAAATTGCAAGAGAATTATCACGGATATCAACAAATTTTATATTACCCACTAGAGCTCAACGAGTATAACAACTTTAATATTTGGGTCGACGACCAAAAGTGGATAAAAGTAGTCGGAAAATGAATAATGTAAAATACCACTTATATATATATTCGGTAATGTAAGTTAGAGAGTCACTTTTAAAGTTTTTGCCCTAGACCTCGAATCTTTGGACTGGCCTTACCTGTACCTTGAATGATAATGTCAATGACGAGTTCATTAATTTAATTGAACCTTGTATCACTAGTGAAATTCAATATTATGCTCACTAAACCAGCTTCTTTGGGGAAAATAAACCTACTAGCAGGGTTCTTAAATTTTATTTTTCACTTTTGTTATTTTAAATTAGTGTTCTCCCTCATCTCTAAATTAGTGTTCTCCCTCATCTCTAAAAGTATTGATAAAGGTTATTTTAGTTAATATATAGTTAATTTGTGCTAAGTATTATTTGAACATATCTTGTAAATAAATAGAACTCTAATTCATATAGAAGCATCTCTTATATATATTTTTTCAATTTTAGCTATTGAATGAATATTAAGTTACAATCAAAATTGATAGAAACAATTATCTTAATTTAATTAGAAAACTGTCGACTATATATATATATATATATTAAAATTTGATAAAATTTTACTATTTTTTTTTATTAAAATATTATAAAACAACTATGTTTTCATGTATGTATGACTAATGTATTCAAATTCTTAAAAATTTTATGTGAATTTATTAAAAAGATTAATTAAAAAAATATAAAGTAGCATATATATAATTTTTTTTTCCTATATAATGTAGGCTAAAATAGCACTTTTAAAATTTTCGCCCGTTACACCCGGCTCTGCACATATGAAATTATATATATATATATAACACATATAATCATTTCACTTTAATACAAAAAACAAAGCACACTAAACACATGATTGTTGGACATATCTCAAATTCTGAACAGCAATAATAGAAAATACTGCATTATTGGAGTCATCGTGGCCAAAAGCCTTGCAAGGACCATTCATTACTTTAACACATAGCAACAATTCAATTCACCGGCCAACAAATTAAACATGGAGAAATCGGAAAATCTCACATATTATATATGTTCGTTCTTATCCTTCCTTTGGGATATATTATTATAAATACAGGGTGTATGTGAGCTATGAAAAAGCACCAATTAGAAATTCAGTGAGCAACAATGTCGAAGGCGGTTTTAGGGAGCATGTTGCGCAAGCTGCAAGCTAAACATGTTAGTAAAAGTGTGTTAGAGCAGGGTCAAGCACGACTCATCGATGCATCTCTCTCTCTTATTCGTGAGAGCGCAAAGCTTAAGGTATATTATATGTATATATACCATTTTCTTTGCTTGGGTTACAGAGGAAATTAACTAAATCAGTTTAATGGACACTAGTCATATTAACCCATCGAAATTTTCTGTTAACTTAAGATCTTCATAGCGAAACATCAATTTAATTTTAGTTGGTACGTTTTTACATGGATCGATGACCTTCCTACTATAGTGACCTAAGAAATGAAAGATTTTGATTATGACATATTTGTTCATGAACAATGTCCGAGAAACCAATGGATCATCACATTCACCTTATGGATAGATATATGCAAACATTACCCTATACATAATATATATTTATGTAAATCCAATTAATGAGACTTTTGTGGTTGTGTGAGGAATGTTTGGAGCTAGTAATTGGATTTGAGTTGTGCTTGTGTTTTGTAATAGGGAGAGGTTGTGCGTGCTTTAGGAGGAGCTGTAGCATCAACTTCTCTTTTGGGCGTTCCTCTTGGACACAATTCATCATATCTTCAAGGCCCTGCTTTTTCTCCTCCTTTGGTTCGAGAGGCTATGTGGAATGCGAGCACCAACTCAACAACTGAACAAGGTAATAATAGTTAATACCCAAAGGAGACTATATTAGTAAACCACGTAATATTTTAGGAAGACTGATTAATACAAATAAAACCTATTTATATTAATAATAATGCATTTTTTTTCTAAATGCATGTTTTGGCCACTCTTTTCTTGTTGTATCATTTTTTCATGGTAGAAATTAAATGCATGCAGGGAAAGACATAAGTGACCCCAGGGTGCTAACCGATGTCGGAAACATTCCGATCCAAGAACTTCGAGATAGTGGAGTTGACGATGAGACGCTGATGAATGTGGTGAGCGAATCGGTGAAGCTGGTGATGGAGCAGGATCCACTGCGGCCGGTGGTGATAGGCGGCGACCACTCGATTTCATATCCTGTTGTAAAAGCTGTGTCTGAGAAGCTGGGGGGCACTCTGGATATTCTTCATCTTGATGCTCATCCTGATATCTATGATGCCTTTGAAGGCAATAAATTTTCTCATGCTTCTTCTTTTGCTCGGATTATGGAAGGTGGTTATGCTCGCCGCCTTTTGCAGGTACCTAGCTATATATATAGATACAAGAATTTAGTGTCAGATTTCACGTGCTACTTTGACTACCTGAGTCGCTTTTTTTGAACTTTCTCGTTTTATCTATTCTACCTCATATATATGGAAATATTACGATTTCATTATCTCAAAAAAAAAATTCAAGAAATTGAAAAATATTTAATTATTTATGTTTATCAATTAATTAAGTTAAACAGTTTATATTAAGTAGGTCTAGTTTTGTTGATTTTAGTATTAATTTGTAGATAATTAATCTCAAGTTCGAACTCCGATGATATATTGTATAGAAAATTTCCAAAAATTTATCTCTCTCCTGTAATAAAAAAAAAAACTAAGCAGTTTATTATAAAGATGTTAATTAAATTGTTAACAAGAGTATTAATTTATTTGATACATATAAGCTATTAATTAACTATATCTAATTTTATTGATTTATTACGAAGGTGATTCCGATTTCAAAAAGAAATGTTACGATTATTATGAGATATGTACTTAAAAGTCCCTAATTAAAATTCGAGATATTAATTAGGGGTGAGGTATGTACGTATACACTATACACATGGTAGCGTAGTTGAAAAAACTTAAGACCTCTCACAAACCTAATAAATTAATAATAATACTAAATAAATAGTATTAAGTTAATTAATTAAGCTGATGAACCTTAATTTTCAGGTGGGAATTAGATCGATCAACCAAGAGGGGCGCGACCAAGGAAAGAGATTTGGAGTGGAGCAATATGAAATGCGAACATTTTCAAAAGATCGTGACTTCCTGGAAAACCTGGTCTCTCTCTCCGGCCCTAGCTCTCTCACTTATTTTTGTTTGTCAATTAAATTAATTAAGTTGGTGCTTAATTAATTATATAAACTTAGTTAGTGATCTAAGATCAATACATTTTTGTTTGGCAGAAATTAGGGGAAGGCGTGAAGGGCGTATATGTATCGATCGATGTGGATTGCTTGGACCCCGGGTACGCTCCCGGAGTGTCACACTTTGAGTCGGGGGGCCTCTCCTTCCGCGATGTTCTGAACATCCTCCACAACCTGAAAGGAGACATTGTTGCTGGGGATGTCGTTGAATTCAACCCCCAGCGTGACATCTATGGCGGGATGACTGCAATGGTGGCTGCTAAGCTAGTCAGAGAGTTGGCTGCAAATATATCAAAATGATCTCGACTTCTCTTTTATCGCTGGATTCATCAATCTGGCCTCAAATCTAATTAGGCGTGGAAGCTGGAGTGCGTACGTTAACAAGTTTATGAGAGTCATCTTGTGTTCATTTCTATATATGTGTGTTTTGATTTCTTCGCATGTAGTCTTAATAATAATGGTTAGGTGGCAATTAGTTACCTAGCTTTTCTTCATGTAGTCTTAATAATGGTCAGCTGGCCGTTATTAGTTACCTAATAATGTTCACACCCTAGTAATTGATTTCGCTTGAAGCATTGGACCAAAAATGATCACCCATATATATATGCGTGGCTTCAATGTACCACTAATGCCACAAAGATGGAAATCAAAAAGATGGAAATCAAATATTTGCCAAGTGGAAATCAAATATTTTAAACTGCGTTTTATCTAAGAGCAGTGAGTATACTTGTTTGACGAAATTAATAACGTTGTCTAGGTTTAACAATTTAAAGTTTTAGAAAATGTTAATGTGCGCAAAAGGGTGCTTGGGTCAGAATTGTAACACTCCGGAAATTCGAGGATTTCAATTTTGTAATTTATTGTGTGATTTGACGTTTTTACCCTTGTTATGGGTATGGCCAATTGTTGACTTTGTGATTGATGAATTAAACGGACTTTGACATATGACCGTGACGTAGTTCGGGACGTCACGAGTTCATAGACAGGTGGCACGTCCATTTCGGACGATCAGGGAAAAAGTTATGACTATCGGAAGTTCAGGGGCATTACCGTAATTTGGACTTCCGGGAGGGGAAAATGTTGACTTTTCTTCTGGCAACTAATTTTCAGTTGACTCAGGGACCGTCAGGTAGGCCTCGACGTCCTGAGTCCGTAGACAGGCGGCACGCCGAAATCGGACCTCGTACGGGGAAGTTATGGTCAGAAACGTGAAATCGGGAGGTTCGTGTCTCGGTTTTCGTGTCGAATATTATATTCTAAAATTCTGATTGAAGGACAGTGTCACTCACCCATTGGCTAGATTGGATCAGATCCACTAAGGGATTAATTAGCATTTAAACCTACTTTTAATTTCAGCCCTTGGATCTGAAATCCCTTGATCTGATCTCAGCCTTTGATCTCATTCTGAGATTCAATCCTGGCCCTTGATTCTTGTTCCTGTTCAGTATTAAAAATCATGGAATCATGCACCCATGTGTTCATTCTCACAAACCGTTTGTGCGATTTCTCCTTGGAACCAGCTCATCAGCCATCACCACTCAACCCCACACCTCAGACAACCAGCAGCCACCTTCCTGACGCCGGCCACCGCTCCACGGCCACCCTGCACGGCCGGCATTCCCTCAAACCCGAGAAGGAAACCCGAGCAGCCCAAGTCACCAAACCATCCAAACCTTCAATCTGGGACTTGAACCAACGTACGGTTGGGATCACCGTGACGACGGGACGGCGAGGAACTAACCTTGACGAGGTACGGCGGCGATAGGACGATAAACCCGTGAGTTGCCGTTTTCCTTCCCTGCTTCGACCCGTCTGTGTTTGACGTTAACTTTGTTGGATGATTGTTAGGACACATCTAGGAGACCTTGACGACCAATTTGGACCCTGGACGGGACTGGAAAACCGTCGACTCACCGGAGAGGATAACCAGAACCGGCAACCAAACTCCCCGTCGATTTTCAGGTAATCTCTTAGACCTAAAACCTAATTCTATTTACACAGAACCATTCTGGGGATTAAGACGAGTAGTTAGGAATCAAACTGGACAAAAATGACTGAGAAATGATGAAATGGTAACCGGGTCATGATCGCGGGTCTGATCGACCCGAGTTACAGGAATACGGGTCAACCCGTCTGAGGACAGCGGTGCTGACGTGTCACCCTGTCAGACTGTCACGTGACGTGGACCAACCGTGAGCCGACACGTGTCACATGTCAGTGCACAGTCAGCACTGACATGTCAGTGACGTGGCCCAATCAGGGACTGCCACGTGTCACTGACATGTTAGTGACGTGGACCAGTGCCGTGCTGACACGTGGCACATGTCAGATCTGACACGTGGCCTGACAGATCAGTGAGGTGGACCAATCGGTTGTTGACACATGGCACCTGTCAGAGTCTGACATGTCAGACCTGACAGCTGTCAGATGACGTCAGCAGTGACGTCAGCGATGACGTCAGCAGGGACTGTTCCTGCGTTGACCGACGCGTTGACTGGCGCGTGTGGGCGCGTGTGAACAGTACTTTTGGTGGGACCACCACCATTCTTTAGGTTTCGACGATCCGGATCCAATGGCGGTGGTTTCGGGTCGATCAGAGATCATTAAGTTGGTCAAATTAAGGTTTATTGCCTTGGAAAGTGCGTTCGGGCGGCTTTTCCGGACCAGTTTCGGTCTAGGGTTTCATGGTTGAATGTTAGGGGTTTGTATTAACCTTTGCACATGCTTTGGATATGACAGGGATTGTATAATCGTACCAGAACGAGTGTGTACGTTCGGTTTTCAGCAGGACTGTACTGTGAGTGGGCCCGTTTTCATTAAACCCTTGCATGCTTAAATGTTTTCCGATTTATTTATATGTTCACATGCTGGAATTTATAAATGGTTTTGATGAAATTGAGATTTCGGTTATGGCACGTTTCACGGTATTTGGGCATGAGACCCGTTTGATGAAACGTAACGATCGGTTCAGATTTTACCTATGTATACATATATGTTTGCATGTGGATATCAATAAAATGTATTTAGTACTGCACTGTATAATCCTTTCATATTATATTGTCTCCTCCGGATGAGGTACCCCGGAGAGGTCACGGACGTCTAGTACGTCCAGCGTCTATGACGCTAAGCATCGGGGATGCTGTACCCGAACGGGGTTCGGGGATTGAACTCGGAAGTTGAGACCCGAGTGGCACGCGTAGCCTTGTGATTGTGACCTTATTGATGTCAGGGACGTCAGACATCAGGGATGTCGGATTGGAGTGTATAGTGCAGTGGCTAAATTTATGGTTATGGTTTTATTACATGCCTTATGATTCATATTATATTATTTATGATTTTAAATGATGCTGCATGCATGTTTGGAAAACGGAGGGGTAAATTATATGTTTTACTTATCAAATGATTTAATAAACTTGGGTTCGGTCCACTCACCCTTAATGTTTTGGTAACCCATCCAGGTCGTGATACTGAGGTAGAGGAGGAACCTGAGGCTGGGGCATAGATCTACTTCTGCGTACCTGAACCCCTGTTGGGTGGTTTGCCCGCAGGTTTTATGTTAGAGTCGTGCTCGCAACTTGTAATTTTGAATTTCATCCCTTGTCTGACATTCGTTTAATTCGGATTTGATGTATGACTTTAATTTGGTTATTTATGCATTTGATGTTTTGAGGTTAAAATTGGTATGAATTATTGGGTGTCAGACGGGAGCAGGGCACGTCCCCTTGTGGTCCCTGTGGGATCGGGGCGGGTCCTGTCAAGAATAGTGACGAGTGAGAGCTGCCACTAGCTAACATCTGTTTGGATGATCAAGCAACTAAATTGGATGGTCAAGCAACTAAAGAAAGCTTTGATGAAGCAACTAAAGAAGGCTTTGATGATCACGTGGCTTTGCAAACTGTTTCAAGTAGCTAAGGAGCAATTCAAGGAATTAGTTAGTTAGTTGAGGTAACTGTTTATGAGCTGTAGTCCATAAGCCACGTGACTGTATTCCATAGGTTCTGTTAGCTTGTGCTTAGCTAACTATATTAGCTTTTTCTCTTCTTTTTTGTACACACTTCAATACAACCGTGCATTACTATCAATTCAGAAGTTCAAACGTCTCTCTCTCTTTCTCTCACTCTCAATCTTTCCTAAGAATGGTTCAAAAGGTTTTCATGGTATCAAAGCTTCAGCTCGATCCGTGATACCTTGCTGGAGTTCCTGGGTTACAACCTTCAAATATCTGCAAGTCTCAAAGCTAAGTTTCCTTTCTTGATAATTTTGTTCTTCCTCTGGTTGCTATTTTCCTCTTCTCATATGGTGTATTGAAGTTTTGAGTTCTGCTGAATTCGTGCTTTGCACGCTTGAAGATAGATGTTCATATGAAGTTTTTTGTTGTTCTGTAAGTAAAAGAATCGGTTTTTTGTTCAATTTGCTTTCTTGAAGATTGGGTGTTCGTATGAAGGTTTTCTGTCTGATTTTGTGATTGAGGATCAGTTGTTAGTTTTCTCTTCATTGTTGTAAAGATTGAATCGGTGATTGATTCTTGAAGATTGGGTGTTCGTATGAAGGTTTTCTGTCTGATTTTGTGATTGAGGATCAGTTGTTAGTTTTCTCTTCATTGTTGTAAAGATTGAATCGGTGATTGAAGATTGTTTACCTACTTGAAGTTGCTTCTTAATCTGCTTAAAGCTCTAGTTCACTTTTTCTTCTGAAATTCTTCACGGGAAGTATGTCGACTTCACACACTGCCAATTTTGGCCCTAGTCCTGTCTCTCAAACCACACCTATTTTCCTGCCAAACATTGTGCTCGATGAGTCTAATTACTCGACCTGGATCTTTCGGATGGAGTCTTTCTTGGGAGGTTTACACTTACTTGGTTTTGTGGATGGTACAAACAAGTGTCCTCCTGAGTTTGTGTTAGCTGATGATGGTCTCACTAAGGTACTCAATGATGCCTATGTGACATGGAAAGGTCAGGACCAGAACATCATCAATCTGATAGGACAGACTCTGAGCCCTGGAGCCATGTCTTGTGTTGTGGGAAGCACTTCAGCTGCTGCAATGTGGTCAAGCTTGAAGTCCAAGTTTGCCGATTCAAATAGACAGAATATTCTACAACTAAAAACCAATCTTCAGAGGACTAAGAAAGGTCAAGATTCAATTGAGGTGTATTTGGAAAAAATCAAAACAGCCAGAGATGCCCTTGCCACTGTGGGAGTCGTATTGGATGATGATGATGTAGTAGTGACAGTCCTAGAAGGTCTTCCACCTGAATTAACTGCCATCAAGACAATAATCAGAACTCAAACCACCTGCTTTATGACAAATCTCAAGACTCTTCTCAAAGCAGCAGAGTATGATCTGGAGCAGGCATCACAGTTCACACCAATGCACAATCTGACTGCTATGATGGCCAATAACTCCTTAACCACTCAGGATGCATCTGGTTCCTCCACTGTCTCCAGTGTGCCTACTGGACCTATTAACCCCCCCACTGTTCAGCCACTGATATATCCTAGTACTGGTCCTTCTTTACCACTGTCATCTCAAGCTCAGTTCACTCACATGCCCATGTATCCTATGGGGTTCCCTTTTGACTCTGGTAATGGTAATTCACAGTTTCCAGCTCTGGTTGCTAATGGCAATGGAGGAGGAGGTAGGTTTGGAGATCGTGGTTCTGGTTCAGGTGGAAGGGGTTACCAGATTAGTCCTAATTCAAATGTCTGTCAGTTGTGCAATAAACTAGGCCACTGTGCAAGAACCTGCCACAATCTGCAGGCCTATAATACACAGGGAGAAGGTGCTGGAAACAGGTTTTCTGGAGGAAATAATGGTGTTGAGTGTCAGTACTGTGGAAGAAAGTTTCACACAGCAGATAAATGCTATCACTTGATTGGTTTTCCCAATCAAAGAATGCAGTTTGGAGGGAACACTAACACTTTTAAAGCAGGAGGGTACAATACCAATTTCAGATCAGGTGTCTCTCCTGGTGAGTTTCACAATAACATCTCCAATGGGTTTTCTGAAAATTCAACCTCTCAGTTTGGCACCCCTGGTGGATCTTAAACAATCAATATGGTGCCTCCACAAACAAAGATCCTAGTATGTCTCTCTCTGGTCAGCATGCCATGATGGCCTCAGGTTCTGCTATGGTCACTTCAGCTGGTCCTTCTTCTATGCCATATTGGATTGCAGACTCAGGATCATCTAACCATATGACAAGTGACATTCAACTTCTCAATAACATTGCCTCTTATCCTACTACTGATACAATTACTGTTGGCAATGGTGAGACCTTGCCCATTACACACAGTGGTCACTCAACACTGGGAATATTGGCACTATCCAATATACTACTTATTCCTAAGCTTAAAGCTAACTTACTGTATGTTCATCAACTCTGTAAGAACAATAACTGCAGGGTTATACTTGATGAATCTGAATGCATTGTGCAGGACAAGGTGCATGGTCAAATACTGTTTAGGGGGTTGAGTAGTGGAGGGTTATATCCTCTTTCTTGTTTTTCTGGTACACCTAAGGCAACACTCAGTTACAACTCCAGCTCTTCTTCAGATCAAACACAGATTGCAAAGAAAGAGCAACCACAACACTCAGCTCTTATTGGGAAACAGGTGCAACATGAACTGTGGCATAGAAGGCTGGGTCATCCCTCCAATGAAGTCACTCAGGTTATGTTACACAAATCAAGTCTAGTCAATATAAATAAGTCATGCACAAGTTCTCATCCATGTCAAGCTTGTATAGCATGCAAGTTTACTAAACTTTCCTTTCCAGTCTCCACTTCTAGAGCTAGTGATCCATTTGCTTTGGATCATTCTGATGTTTGGGGTCCTGCCCCTCAATCATCCATAGAAGGTTATAAGTATTTTGTACTCTTTATTGATGACTGTACAAAATACACATGGATGTTCCCCATGATCAATAAAAGTGAAGTGTTTGGTCATTTTAAACGTTTTTTTTTCTTTTGTGTTAAATCAATTTCAAGTCTCTGTGAAATGTCTGAGATCTGATGGGGGTGGAGAGTTCATGAGCAGTAAATTTAAGGAGTTTTTGAATGATAAAGGTATTCTGCATCATGTTTCTTGTCCCTATACCCCTCAACAGAATGGGAGCGCTGAAAGGAAAAACAAACATATTAAAGAAACTGCTGTGACTATGCTTAAGCAGGCCTCTCTTCCAGACTGTTTCTGGTATCATGCATGTGCTGACAGGACCCATCCCGATTATTCCTCGATAATCGTGAAAGATCCTGCTCCCGTCTGACCATGACTTTAAAATACCAAAAGTAGTCCAAATATATATATAAATACACAACACAACAAACAACACATATAGTCAGACCAGGGATAGGTACGTCTTTAGGACCGTTGACTACCTCAGCTGTCAACCGGTTTACAGAGCATAAGAAATATTTACAAACCAAGATCAAAATCCTACGCGGTCAGATACTTGAGTACGCAACGGTCTTTTTATTCTTCTGCCTCGATACGAGCCTCAGTACCTGTGCACGGGCCTGGAGGGTACAAAAAACAGTAAAGGTGTGAGTGGACAAAAATAAAGGTTTAGAAATACATTTATCAAAACTAGTCTTACCCTCCAGTTTTGTAAACATGCATGCATATCATATAAACACATGAGTCATAGAAATCAAAGGTAGAATAAAAAAGTTAATACAGTTCAAAATCAATCATAATACCACCATCCTCAACATCCAATCTCAATATCCAGTAACCCGTCACGATATCAATGCAACGCGTGCAACTCGGGTGTCTCACGTCCGAGTACCTCCCAGGATCAACGACTTCTGGGGTGATATCATCTCCAGGATCAACGACGTCTGGAGGATATCATCATAACCTCACACTCCTGAGACTGAGCCTCCCTTCGGAGCTACTCAGCTCCAGGCAGTGGATCGTGACTACTCCAGAATCTACGACGTCTGGAGGAGACCATCAAATCACCGAGGATGGTACCAATAGCCAATAATCTCATTTCAAAATCATTTAAATCTCAAAATCAAATCAATAGTTCAACAGGGTCTCTGCCCGAAATATAGCGTTTTCAAAGCACAAGTAAATTCCATAAATCCATGTCTAACATATCATTTATAATTCAATTTCATCAATGAAATCACATAACTTCAATTCCGAGTCAAAAGCCATCTCAAATCTCAGGCCATCGCCCAAAATCACAATTTTATGATTTTCTCGAAAATCGTGCCCAAAAGCAATATAAAATAATATAATATTCCCAAAATTCGGAAATCATCATATCACATCAATAATCATAGCAAATCAATTTAAATCATATCATAAAGCATTTAAAAGTAGTTAAAACATATATGCATGCATTTAGAGTAGAAAACAAAAGTCCACTCACACACCGTCCAGATTGCTCGGATTCGAGCTGTTCGTTCTCGTCCGATGTCCCGAGAATATTTCGGCCTGTCAAACATGTAATATAGGGTTACTAGAGTATCATATAATCTTGTGTACGAATTTCCTAATCGTTGGAATAAAATAATATTCTTTAAACGTAACCTATACGCTTAAGATACGCAAAACTATCCTCAATTTATATCCGATTGACCCGAAACTAACGCCAATAGGTCCGTATCATCGAGAACATCAAAAAGTATGTTGGACCCTCCTTCAGATTCCCGGTCACGCGCCCTCACGCGCCGCCGCAAGCGGCTGCGCGTGACAGCCACGCGCCGTGAACAGTGCACTGCTATAGTGCTTCTCCCTCGCCCGTTTCTCTGATAAACGGGTCTGCAACCCGCGATCAGACCCGGTGCAATCTCCTTCGATTTGAACTCAATTCCTCCCGTTATTTCACTCATTAGCATCAATCCAATATAGATTACATTTCTGTGACTTTAATTTAATCAAACAAGTCCTAAAACTCTTCGACTCAAGATGAACACCCGACGGGTCCTAATTCGGGTTCTACTCAACACCGACCTATATCATTCAATTGATTACACCAGAAGCATCCTAGGTCCATTCTAAATACGAAATTGAAATCAATTTCACGAATCATTACCTCCAAGTAAATGAACGCAAGCTCAAATTTTCAGAACAGTTGCAGGGCCTGTTCGTCACCAATTCACCTCCAATTTTCGTTCCAGTTGATTGGGTTCGAGTCGTTTCGTTCCCAGAAGATGAAATATCACCTCAATTGCGATCGAAATCGTTTAAGAAATTCAATTCGACAATTTTGGTATTGGGTGATTTTCGGGTGTTTTCCAGACAATGAAATTGGGGTTTCCTTTAAGCCTCTTTCGGTTTTTCACTCCCAATTAACCAACTAACTCTAATTAATCACTCACAATTGCCCTTGTTTCTACTGCAATTCGATCAAGATGAAGGGAGGATGTATGTGTTCTCTGTTTTGTGTTGTCTTGGTCGAGTACTGTTATTTCTTCACTTAATTATCCATCACTTATCTGCTAACACTAATTAATTAATGGTAACACAACAACCAAGTGCCACTAATCCTCATTAACAAATGACACTTGTCACTTGATGAATTATATGACTCATTTGATGGAATGAATCAGCACATTAAAAATCACTTGCACCGTTCATGATTCACAATTACCATTTTACCCCCCTTAAACACAATTACCATTTTGCCCCTACACTTCACAACCCCATAACTTCTTCATCCGAACTCCGTTTTCGACATGCCACTTGTCTACGGATTCAGCGTTTCGAGACCTACACAATGGCACTAAAAAAATGTACAAAAAGTATGCCAAACAAAAAGTCAACTTTTAGCCATGTCCCTCCAGGGGTAAAAACGTCATTTTCACATTATTTTAATATTTTACATTTTTTGGATTTTCGGGGCGTTACATGTGCCTTGGCAATCTTCTTGATTAACAGAATGCCTACTGCCACACTACAAATGCAGTCTCCATATGAGAAATTATATCAGAAGGCTTCTGGTTTAGATACTCTTAAAGTGTTTGGATGTGCCTGCTATCCTCTCTTGACTTCTTATAATACTAACAAGCTTATGGCCAAGTCAGACCAGTGCATTTTTGTTGGTTTTGCTCTAGGGTACAAGGGTTTCATTTGCTATCATAGGAGCACAGGCCGGTTTATTATATCTAGACATGTACTCTTTGATGAACATTGTTTTCCATATGCAGTGTCCCACTCAGTTCACAGTTTTCACCCCTCAGTACACTGTCCTCAGTCCTCAACACCAAGCTCTCAGGTTCCTTTATCTATTTCAGATTCTTCATCATTCCTTGTACAAGGATCCCAGGTTGTTCTAGTCTCTCTCCCTCACTCAGTCAGTTTCCAGGACCACAATTCTCAGTCCTCCATTCCAAGGTCACAGGATCACAGTTCTCAGTCCTTAGCATCAAATTCACAGGGTCTCATGCTTACTCCTCTTTTTCCATCACAATCAGTCCACGGATCACAAAATGCTTCAGACTCTCCATCTCAACTGATCAACTCCCAAGAGCCTGAGCTTGCTCCAGGGCCTTCATTGTCATCTGAAATTCCCACAGGTGTTTCTTTTCCTGCTGATTCTGTGTCCACTGCTCCCACGACTGTTCCCTTGTCCTCTACACCTCCTGATGAGCACTCTATTGATCCTTCTCCCATCTCTGATGGTTCTGGACCCAACCTACTAGTTGATCTCACTGCCTCCTCTCCAAAACACCATACTTCCATCCATTTTGGGGAGTCTACAGGTGCTGTCACAGTTAGTACCACTCCAGGAGAGGGACTCTCCATTCTTATTGATACTGCAGCTGCCAAAACCAGCTCAAATCCCATTTCTGAGGCTAATATTTTGCATCCCAGTGATGGTTTACCTACTGTTTCTTCCAATGCTCATTCTATGCTTACTAGATCCAAACGAGCTATTTTCAAACCCAGATGTCTACTAGCTATTCACTCTCATCCTTCCATTGATCCTAGCCTTAATGAACCTCATTCCTACAAGGCTGCTCTTCAGTGTCCTGAGTGGAGGGCAGCAATGCACAGTGAGATGCAAGCCTTGAGGTCACAAAATACATGGACTCTGGTTCCCCCCCTTCAAATCGCAACATAGTTAGCTGTAAATGGATTTTCAGGCTGAAGAAGAATGCAGATGGCACAGTTGCTAGGCATAAAGCAAGGTTGGTGGCTAGGGGATTCAGTCAAGCTCAGGGCATTGATTATGATGAAACCTTCTCTCCTGTGATCCGTCATACAACTGTTAGGTTGGTATTAGGATTGGCAGCTCACTTTGGCTGGAAATTGCATCAACTGGATGTCAAAAATGCTTTCCTGCATGGCCATTTGCTGGAGGAAGTCTATATGTCACAACCTGGGGGATTTTTGGATCAGGATCACCCTGACTTTGTTTGTAAGCTGGAAAAATCCCTGTATGGATTAAAACAAGCTCCTAGAGCTTGGAATGACAGGTTCACACGTTTTCTTCCTACCTTGGGTTTCTCTACTTCCCATGCTGATCCTAGTCTGTTCATCAAGAGTGAAACTGGTTCCTTGGTATATTTACTACTCTATGTGGATGACATTATCATCACTGGTAATGATCCCAGTATGATTCACCAGGTCAAAGCAGCATTACAACAGGAATTTGAGATGACTTGACAGGACCCATCCCAATCCCCCCGGAATTAGTGCGGGATGACCCTGCTCCCGTCTGACACGGAGTGTCAGACAAGGGATAAATCCGACCTTTGCCCTCTCAGGCCATCAGAGTACGCCAGGATCCGGAGGAGGTATGTGATATCTCGGTCTCTGCTACAGTCCACATCCGATGTCAACCTGAAGGGTAGTCAAAACATTAAAAGCTGTGAGTGGACAAAACAAAGAGTTTATAAAAACAGTTTATCAAAGAAGACATTTGTACCCTTCACTAAAAAGCATGCATGCATTCGAAAACCATTTATCAAACCGTTCATTAGGGCCTTAGCCCAAAATCATAAGAAACCAAAGACACGGGCCACTGCCCAAATCCATGAAGATACCAAACACACAGGCCACTGCCCAAAACCTGTGCACATCACATATCACATATTTATATCACATACAAATATAATTCACACAACCAATCCTGTCACGGTTTCCAAAACTACACGCGTGCTACCCAGGTCTCAATCCGAGTCTTCTCAAAGTCAAGATCAATGTCCGCAGACCACTGACCCTACCCGAGGTAATAGTAATCATAGCCTTCCTGAGATTAAGGAACCCAACTGGGGGGTGACTCCACTCAGTCGGTGCTCCGTGACTACTCCGGGGTTCACCCAGGCCAACGACCCTCCCCGGAGGAGATAATAGAAGTAAAGGAAGGTATATGAATACATGTATATACATAACATAAACATTCATGCCCAGTTCCCTTGAACCGTCATGATCCATAACATCCATAACAAGGGTTTATGCCGGTTCCCATAAACCGTCATGAACCAGAATGACCTGACAAAGGTTCATACCGGTTCCCATAAACCATCATGAACCACAATGACCTTTCCAGAGTTCATGCCGGTTCCCATAAACCGTCATGAACTTGGAAATCTATCTAGGGTCCCTGACCCGAAATCATAAACCGTAAAATAACTGGGTCTCGTGCCCGAACATATGACTCAATTGGGCACCGTGCCCGATATCTAAGGGTCAGTCACGACTCCGATCATAGTGATGCGTGCAACCATCCATCCAGGACCGCCCTCAATCCTGGTATGTCGCCGTGAACGTATCAACTGACGCGACCATCACATGATCATGGTGCACTCATCACCGATCGATATCCTAAACCGTCAGCACTCCGAAGTCGAGCCTCCCCAGGTTGCCCGACCACGAATCGTGCATCGTGACCTCTCCGGAAGGAACACATCCCAATCCGGAGGCGAGCGTCGTATCGTCGATCGCCGTGCACATAGCACCCGTCGCGACCACGATTTAGACCCGAAGGTCGTAAATAGTGTCATATGCCCGAGACAAAACCAAATGGGTCTCATACCCGAGTTTATCCTTTAGAAATCCAAAACCTTTTCATTTAGAACAATAAAGACATACAGACCCGTATAGGCACCGTATAGGGCCGAAACCTCGAAATACGTGCCTATACGTAACCACATACAAATGGACCCATGGCATCATCAAACATGTATAAAAACATATAATAAACATTTATGCATGCACCAATTTAGAAAACAAGGTCCACTCACAGACCGTCCGAGCTGCCGCCTCGATTTGCGTGCCATACGGTTCCCCGAGCCAATCACCATCACCGGGACTCCCAAACCTGTCCAAATTTTAATAAAAGGTTACTAACTACTTAATTAACCTCCTACCAAAGCCCCTTAATTTTCCCGAACTTTTAACTATTTTTAAACCGACCCTAAACCTTCCGATGCCCCAAAACATATCCAGACGGTGTCCGATCGACACGAAACCAGTCCCAAAATGTTCGTTACATCGAATAGAAGATTTCCCGTGTTGAACACTTTCCCAAATTATGGCCCACGCGTCCTCACGAGCCCCTAGAAGACCCTAGTTACTGTTCATCTCCATCAACCTCAGGAAAACCGATTTTTCCTGGTTTTCCGGTCCAGTCACTGTGCTGAACCGGTGGAACCGGTTCAGCGTCCCTCCGTCCTCATTTTCGGTCCGTTTGCTCCCATTTTAATTCCTAAATTCCTCTTTTCTCATTTCCTATCTAACCCAATAATCAAACCTAGCTAAAACCCGCAAAAACCCATGGCTTGATTTTTTGAACCAAACGGTTCAAACGTCCAAAACCTCCCATGGTGTCCTACCGTTCCTAACCATTCTCAAAACCAGTCTAAAACCTTCCTACTAACCCTTTTAATTCATTGAAAGCAACCAAAACAACCCATAATAGAAATATATTGAAAAATGAGAAGAATCGGGCCTTACCGTGC
The DNA here is from genome assembly GCA_032719365.1 of Prinsepia uniflora. NCBI lineage: Eukaryota > Viridiplantae > Streptophyta > Magnoliopsida > Rosales > Rosaceae > Prinsepia > Prinsepia uniflora. The sequence goes on along the minus strand of CM064869.1, from coordinate 5,304,184 downwards.
ACCCGCACGGGTTCGCGGCTCCACCGCCCACGGCGGCGCCTTCCTGGGCCGGCCACCGCGTCCTACATCCTCCTTCACTCTCTGGCCTCAGTCCTGGTCGAAATGGGGTTGGGTTGGTTGGGTTTGGGTTGCACAAAGAGGGAGAGAAATGGTGAGATCGGGTGGGTTTGGGTGTGTGTGTTTGAAATGGGAAAAAGAAATGGTTTGCACGGTGCATGAAGGAATATGGTGTCCATTGGATAGGTGACACTTGTCACTCATCCATTGGGCATCAAGACAAATATCTGGGCCCACTAGAGTCCAAAAGTGAACCCGTTTCGTAATTCGTGCAATAGTGCACTTGAACTTCCGTGAACCGTAACTTCGTCGTCAAACGTCCGAATTCGACGTGCCGCCTGTCTACGGATTCGTATCGTCCTTATCTACGTAACGGTCTTCGGCCCTCAGCCATCAGACCTCCTGGTCAAAAAGTCAATATTTTGACCATTTTAACCAAAATTACCAAAATACCCCTAAACTTCCGAACGTCATAACTTCCTCCTCGAACGTCGGAATTGAACGTGTCACCTGTCTATGAACTCTTGACGTCACGAACTACGTTACGGTCATCTGCCAAAGTCCATTTGACCGCCCGAATGAAAAGTCAATGTTTTACCACGACCAAGGGCTAAATGGTCATTTTGCATCGTTCGTCCGATTTCGCTCTACTAATCACGGATTAGCCTCACTAATCGTGATTAGTCACTAATCTAATCATGGAATTTGGGACGGGTCGTTACATGACTGATCTGGGTGCTTTACATTATTTCTTAGGATTGGAGATTAAGTCCTTACCAGCTGGTGGCCTGTTTGTCTCTCAGTCCAAATATGCCAAGGATGTGGTGATCAAAGCTGGAATGGTAAATTGTCACACTCATCCTACACCTAGTCAAGTTGGAGTTAAATTGTTTAGAGAAGGGCAGTTGCTGACAGATGCTGAGACATCTTATTTCAGAAGTTTGGTGGGATGCTTGCAGTATCTCACTTTTACTCGACCTGACATTGCCTATAGTGTCAACACAGTTTGCCAATTTCTTCAGCAGCCCACTCATCAACACTTGATTGCTGCCAAGAGAATTCTGAGGTACATCCAAGGTACCATTGATCATGGTATCGTGCTGTAGGCTGCTTCATCAACAAACTCAGGACTTCGTCTCCAAGCCTTTGCTGATGCTGATTGGGCCAGGTGATCCAAACAACAGGAGATCCACCATAGGTTTTGTCATTCTCCTTAATCAGTCCCCTATTTCCTGGTGCAGTAAGAAACAACAGTGTGTTAGTCGATCATCCACAGAAGCTGAATACAGGAGTATGGTAGACACCACCTATGAACTACAATGGCTCAAGCACGTGTTCAAAGACTTACAATTGACACTTACTGAAGTTCCTTCACTCCACTGTGACAACATCTCTGCTCTTGCACTTGCAACCAACCCCGTGCATCACTCAAAACTAAAACATATTGAAGCAGATGTCCATTTCACAAGGGAGAAAGTAAAAGATGGTTCCATCACCCTACGGTTTGTTGCCTCTAAGCTTCAACCGGTAGACTTGTTCACAAAGGCTCTATGCTCCCCTCAGCACAACTTCTTTTGTCACAGCTTGCTGTTGTGTTCCCCCCATCAAGCTGAGGGCGGGTGTTTGGATGATCAAGCAACTAAATTGGATGGTCAAGCAACTAAAGAAAGCTTTGATGAAGCAACTAAAGAAGGCTTTGATGATCACGTGGCTTTGCAAACTGTTTCAAGTAGCTAAGGAGCAATTCAAGGAATTAGTTAGTTAGTTGAGGTAACTGTTTATGAGCTGTAGTCCATAAGCCATGTGGCTGTATTCCATAGGTTCTGTTAGCTTGTGCTTAGCTAACTATATTAGCTTTTTCTCTTCTTTTTTGTACACACTTCAATACAACCGTGCATTACTATCAATTCAGAAGTTCAAACGTCTCTCTCTCTTTCTCTCACTCTCAATCTTTCCTAAGAATGGTTCAAAAGGTTTTCATCTGCTGCCGGCGAAACCTTTCTTTTGTAAGGGGAAAGGCTTGAAAATGCCCCAAAAAACATCGCTACTTTAGATGTGGGTGTAAATAATAGATATTGTTAGGTATAAATAATTAATATATCATGTTTCAGCTTTATTAAATTAATTCCTTCATGTTTTCAAAGAATTTGATCGTATTATTTATGTGTATGGGCAAGAAAATACAAGGTATATAGCTTGAGGGACAAGGATCTCAAGCTCATAAACCGAACGAAACTGCAATCTTATTTCTCTATATATATTCAAATGAATCTTCTTTACTTACATACAATCAAGTAGCTATTTCTTTTCGAAATATCAAAAATCATATAACACAAGCTTACATGACGACAACTAAGCATATAACTGGCCAATCATGAAGTCATGGGTTTTATATATATACATATATGATGGGAGCTAGCTGCAATTGCCTGCTATCATCTTTGGTACAAATCTACTGAGCTGAGGGGCAAAAGGGGACTTGTCCTTCTCATAAGCTGTTGTCCCCACGCAAGCAACCAAAACAGGAGCTTATAACACACCAAGCCCAGGAACAAGATCATCCACGCAATAACGAACATAAGAGAAGAAGAGTACTGTGGCAAAAACAGAAGCCACAAGAGTGAAGCAACGGAGACCGAACCGAACACGATCACTGCCTTGTGGCACAAGAAACGAGCATAAGCACCACTACTATGACGAGTACTAGCCCTTATAAAATGTATCCACGAGCCGAAGGTGATGCAATATGCAAGCACGCTAAGCAGCACTACCATCATGACCAAGGGCTGTGTTACGAACAGATTTTCCGCTGGGTAACGGAGCTGGACGAAGGTTAGGACTATTGGGATCGTTAACGCGAAAATACTATCACCGTGATGATGGGGACATGTTGAAGCTCGGGACGTTCTGTGTGGTACGGAAAAATTAACGAGCAACTGCTGATTGTTGATGAAATATGTGATGATATAAGAATTGTGATAAATTGCACTTGCCGCCATAAATATAAGTTAAATAAGCTAGCTAACTATTTTGTGTTATGACTAATCATGGTTGTTATATATACTTGTAGTCCTTAATTTGGAAGGTTGACTTCATTATTCTGATCCCTAAATTTGTCAATAAAATAAAAAAGTGCACAACCAACTCCTTATTACCAAATACCAACTCCTTGTAACACATTCACCACGACGGTATATACTAATATACTATACTTACAAATTTATAATATGAGTAAACCACATGCATGTAACTGAATTTAACATGCTGATTTAATCCTAAAGTTAGTTAGATTTTAGGATAATCAATTAAGAAAACATTATTTTATATATAATAGAAAACAATCTTTGTTAGATTATGTTGGAATGCTCTCAATAGTCAATGCGCACCTAAATATTATCATTTTCTTTATATAATATATATACATTGGGAGACCGTCCTAGACTGTGTTAGGCATGCTTGTGGAGTGTGGCATTAGGACTGGTCTCTCGTGTGGCTTGTTCTTTGCGCGTGCTTTAACTTCTCTTAGCGTACTACATTTATAGGAAGTGTATCATTTGGGGATTTGACTGAAGTTGTTCAAACTTCAAAGACATTTGTTAATGTACACAAAAAAAAATTAAATAAATAATCAAAACTAAATTATTACTAATTGAGTAATTTGAATTCCCAAGATGTTTGAGTTTACCCGTCAAAATTAAACCGTTTGACAAATACCAATTTAGGGCAGATCAATTTTGATAGATTTAGGCTGTCTCTAATCCAAACGCCTATTTAAGGTTATTATATGAAAATCAAAATATTGAAAAAAAAAATTAGAGATAGCGATAGCCAATTAGAACATGCATGCTCAAGGTTATTAACGCTTGGACCAAGAGCTCGCTCAGTAGTCCCTGACCGATAAAACATCATGTTGGGCTTAACTTCCTTTCAAGACTTTTTATGCTCTCGATGTGAGATCTCTGTGTTCTAGGTCATGACTATCCAATAAAGATCAGTTATTTTGATCCCAAAAAGAACAAGGCTTATCAGGCCAAATCCCAAATGCCATTCAATTTCGAGACTATAATTTATTTTCATGTGCACCAGAAAACGTTTGACCCTCCATTAGTCAATATTAATAATACCGTTTAAGATAGTATTTTGGTCATAACTTCATCTTCTTCCTGCATCTTCTTCCCTTAAAAAAAAAAAAAAAAAAAAAAACACCAGCAACCCATCTATCCCCCTCAAAAAACCAGACATGCATCCATCACCAAAATCCGACATTTTTGCTACAAAATTGCGTTCAGAAGTATATTGGTTTCTTAACATCCCTGTGGATGATCCCTCTATCAGCTCCAGTATGAAGGTAATGGAGACCTCCGCCCCCGGCAGCTCCAATGCACGCTTCTACCCGATGCTTCCAATTCAGAGGGGGAAGATCACTCCATGTAGACATCCCACTAATATTTTCATCCCTCCTGCTTGAAGAATTAGCTTGTCCAAATCTTCCTTCTGTACCTCCTTATGTGAAGAACAAGATTCAAATCATGTCAATTCCTAATTTATTTCTCTCCAATATCTCAGCAACCAAACAAACCAAAATACCCCAAAAGCGCGGGAGTTTAGAATTAAACATACCTCCAGATCTTTCGGCTCAAAATAGGCTCTCCAGCAGCCGTAAGACTCGTCTCCCCCAAGTGTTGAACAGTAATCTGAACCAAAATCACAATAATCGAATCAAGACCCAATAAATCAAAATCACATGGAATCAAAACCCACTTATCGATGAACAAACAAAAACGTAAGAAGGTTGGAAATTTACGAATCAAAATCAGTTGCAATCAAAACCCACTTCAGATTAACAAACAAGAGTATTAAAATCTTGACATTTACGAAAAAGATTGCAATTTACGAAATGGGTTCGTAGTCGTACCAGAGAGCTCGTTCTCGCACTTCTGGATCAAGGGTGGGTCTTTAATGCCGCGATCGAACTTAGACCAGCTAAAAGGCTCGAGCCTTGGAATGTAAGATTGAGTTCTGGAAGAGGAGCAAAGAGTGACTTCATTATCGTGTCCAAACAGAACCAACAAAAATCCTTTCTTTACTCTGCTTCCAATTTAGAAGTTGAATTGCTTCCTGAACTCTGCAAGTATCCATTATTGTCTAAATCACACAAAAAGCTACAGACCCAACTCGGATCCTTAATCTTCTTGACTTCGTACGAACTCAGCCACCATGCTCAAAGGGAAGCTCAAGCTCCCGGACAAGGCCAAGCGCGTCTTCCCGGACTGGCTCGGCGGTTAGTCGCAGGCTTCGAAGACAAAGGCGAAGAAAATTGAGGGTCCGATTTAGTGTTCGAGTCTGGCGACGAGCTCGAGATGATTCTGCTCAATGGGTACGGGCCAAGCAGAAAGAGTGAGAAAGAATGACGAAGACCATGAAAACTTCGACAAGAAGGTAGATAGAGAATCCGATTTAAGGGCCTGCCCCAGACCCGAAAGAGAAGGGTCAGGTTGGCTCTCCGTCTCGGGTGTTAGCAGCCAGGAAGTGACGGCGCCCCGAGTTTGACAAAGTAAAAATGACTCAAATTTTTTATTTTTTTTCTTACTGGTAGAGCAGAAAGGATGGAGCTCCCAGCTCAAGCTTCTGAGTTCTACTATATTAGGGCAACAAATTCTTTCCCAAAATAGAAAATTATACTTCAGTGTGTGCGCCATATTTTCCATCTCTCACTGTCTCTCTGAATGGCACTCTCTTTCAGATTTTGGCAACTAAACCTCCTCCCAAAACCTTCACTTTCCCACATACAAACCACCCTCAAAGCTCTAAAACCCTTCAATTCAAAACTGCGTCCCATGTGTTCGCTTCCGACCATTTCTTCTTCTTCCAATTCCTTGAACGCCAAATTCTCCACATCAAAAGGTTCTACGCTCTCAGAACCTCGCAATCGAACTGCATATTCCCTGGACGATCTCGTTGTTCTTGGCATCGAAACCAGCTGCGACGACACCGCAGCGGCCGTTGTATGATACTGATTTTACTTCAATGCTTTGTATTTGTCAATTTTGTGTTTTCTGAACTGGGTTTGTTTTTTTTTTTTTTTGCTGTTTGAATTCTATGATTGCAGGTGAGAGGCAATGGTGAAATCTTCAGCCAAGTTGTGTCTTCTCAGGTATGGTATTTTGTGCCTGGAAGAATTTGCATATCTGTAAAACCTCTTGCTTTCATGAGGTCCATTCATGATTACATGCCCTTTATTCTGATTAAAGATCCTAACTTTTTGGTGAAGGGCAGAAAAAAATGGAACTGCCTGTTAGAATCAAGCGTGTTTTAGAAGAAATGTGGTCCTATTACTGTAACATGTACTGTTATTTTAGTTAGTTGGAACTTAGAATGAGCTATTAATCTTGATACAGAATGAGCTATTAATCTTGATACTTTCTTTATTCTACTTATACTGTATCTCTTGATCTAATTTTAATCCTTGACCGCATCAAGGCAGATTTACTTGCTCAATATGGAGGTGTTGCTCCAAAAATGGCCGAGGAAGCGCATTTGCAAGTGATTGATCAGGTATATTTGCTTCGTTACTTTCCCATCGAATTTATTTTTGCTGTTTCGTTTCTTGTTTACATCTGCTACTGGAGGCACTTGAGCCAGAGTTTGATACTAATGCCTGCATCTACATCATTCTTATGCTAGTTGTTCAAAACTTGCCGTGTCATTGCTGTCTGTCACTTTTGGATTTCTTATGTCATGTTATCGCTTCTAATTATACTCAAATGCTGCAAGGCTACATTCTTTTGTTCCTTGGTGATTGAAAACATTTAAGTGCTAGCATGGGTCTCAAATGTGATTATTGATTGCAGGTTGTGCAAGAAGCACTTGACAAAGCTAAATTAAATGAGAGAAATTTGTCTGCAGTTGCAGTTACTATTGGTCCTGGTTTAGGCCTTTGTCTTCGTGGTAAGTTTAGTATCACTTTTTATTTTCAATGTTTGTACGCTTATCTGAATTTTTACTTAAAAGTGACGCCTTATGGTTGGCTTTGTCGCTTAGTAATGTGGCGCGATGTAGCAGCCAGAGGGAAGTAGGAACATTGATTTATCTTTTGAGCATTTATTTTTTGTTCAAACTACCGGGAATTGGGTCATGCATTCATTCTTATACCCTGAACTGTATTGAAGCTCATGCAATTGTTATGCAGTTGCATAAGATTGCTGGTGTGAGAAAAGCTCGTAAGAAAATAGTGATGTGAGAAATAGTGAGAAGGAACTAATGTTCCATACAATTGTTATGCAGTTGGTGTGAGAAAAGCTCGTAAGATTGCTGGTAGCTTTAACTTACCAATCATTGGTGTACATCACATGGAAGCTCATGCTCTTGTAGCCAGGTACAGTAATGCCAAAAATCAGTCCACTGGGGAAGAGGTGCAGAGTCTCTCATTCTACATCGCTCTTGTGCTAAGTGGCATATAGCATCCTTATATTTCTTTAATATGTTATTACTTTTCTATTTAAAATCATGTATGTGCTTGTTATATGCAGTTAAAATAGTGATGTGAGTGGATCTTATATACAATAAATAGTTAAGAAATCTCCTCTTTTTCTAGGTTAAAGGAAAGAGAGTTGCAATTTCCTTTTATAGCCCTGCTTATTTCAGGTTAGAATTTCTACGCCTTTCTTACATTCAATCTTGTTTTCTAATTTCACTTAACTTCCATCTACATTTTAGATTACATGACAGTATAATTTTTTGAATAATAACATGAAAACACTCAAGCCATTAGGTTACTCTTGTGATGTATACGGGCATATGTTGGAAACTAAATTTTCACAAATCACACCTGATTTTTTACTTCAATTAATATTTATATGCCAAAATTATTGAAATGTTTCTTCTTAGTAAGAAAAGGCTAGACTTGGCTATGTCCTTTTGATTAAGTTGAGAACTATTTTTACTTCTCTGTTTTTTTATTTCTTAAGGGAGGTTGTTGAGTTTCAATTGTGTGGCTAGGTTTAGAAGTCAACATTGCAAAACAATTTTAAAATAAAAGGAGTAGATTCAGCAGGTTTAATAAAGTTCCTTTCTTTTCTTGTTGTCTATCTTTAGGAGGACATAATCTACTGATTCTTGCTCATGATCTTGGTCAATACACACAACTTGGGACCACAATAGATGATGCGATTGGTGAAGCATATGACAAGACTGCAAAATGGCTTGGTCTTGACTTGCGGAAAAGTGGCGGGCCAGCAATAGAAGCACTTGCTCGGGAGGGTGATGCAAAATCAATCAAATTCTCAGTAAGTTATCTTCCAATACAATCTCTTTACATAGGCTGGTTGCCTTTAGATGAATATGCATTGTTTGGTTCTACACATCTACATAAGAAGTCAATTATATATGACTGAGATTCCTGCAAAATGAAGTCGTATCCTAAGTCTGGTACTCATTTGTTTGGTAGACTCCTATGAAACAACATAAAGATTGCAACTTCTCGTACGCTGGTCTGAAGACTCAAGTGAGGCTGGCAATTGAATCAAAAAATATGTATGTAAGTTCTGTAGATATTATTGATATTTTGGAAGTTCAAACTTCCATTCTTTGTGTCTCATTAATTTTAATTAATACCATCCTAATCAAATAAACATAGAGATTGCAACTTCTCATAACCTGGCCTGAAAACTCAAGTTAGGCTTACAATCCAGAGAAATGCTGTTTGTTATATAGAATATAACATCATTTCCAAGCTAAGACTTGGGTTTTGTTTGTCTTGTGAAACTTTCCCTGAAGAAAAGCAAATTTATAGATGACGATCATGTAGCTTATCGAACTGAAAGGACTGAGTTAAAACCAGTGCTGACTATACTGTTTTGTGCAGTGATTTATTTCAGCTAGCTTAGCTATTTTCTTTTGTCTCCCCGTCTTTCTTATGATGTGCAGTAATGCTACAATTCCTATTTCATCAGCAACTAGCGAAGAAAGAAAGAGTCGAGCAGATATTGCTGCCTCTTTTCAGGTTTCTGGATGTATATTTGTTTAAATCTTTATCCTGTTTTGATCAATTGTTGCAGTTTTTAGATCTTGACTATTTTTTTTCTTCGTGTATTTCTTTCGTTCGCATTAAGATTGTTTCTCATGCAGCGAGTTGCAGTATTACATCTAGAGGAAAGGTGTGAGCGAGCAATTGAATGGGCTCTGAAGATTGAACCTTCTGTTAAATATTTGGTGTGTGAATCACAATTTTATCAATCTCTATTCTTTAACCTACCTCACGAGGATGGGCACCTCCTCCTTATGACGATATTCTCAAATATAGCTGAAAAAGGATCCCTAATATATTCTTCCTGTTCAGGTTGTCTCTGGAGGCGTTGCATCAAATCAGTATGTTCGGGCTCGGCTTGATCAGGTTGTCAAGAAAAACAGCTTACAAGTTGTATGCCCTCCTCCCAGCCTTTGTACTGATAATGGTATTTCTGTTTTGCCTCAACTTGTGATTATATTTACTTTCGCTTGATAAGGAAGAATCCTAGCATCTGAAACATAAGTAGCTGGTGTTACTTAATTCTTAGAGTTAAAAGCAATTGTATCCATAGTTAACCTGGTTATCCTTGTGTTTACATTGAGTTTCCTTTAGGAACCTTTGCTATGATTATTGCTTGTCAAATGAGTGATTATTACCTGTCAACAAAGACTAATGCCTGGGGCTTAACCTGATCAGGCGTCATGGTGGCTTGGACTGGCATTGAGAACTTTCGTGTGGGAAGATTTGATCCACCACCACCGGCAGATGAACCTGAAGACATTGTGGTTTGTTCTATAAGATTCAATCACATACGGTTTTTTTTTTTTTTTTCAGTCTTATTTATGTTCATTCATTTTTGAAAACTTGGATCACATATGGTGGTTTGTGTTCACGTCCGTATCTCATATTTAGTCCACTAGAGCCTTGCTTATGGTTTTTGCGTTATGATTCAGTATGAGCTACGGCCAAGGTGGCCATTGGGGGAGGAATATGCTGAGGGCAGAAGTGAAGCTCGTTCAATGAGAACCGCCCGGATTCATCCCTCTCTGACATCTATGATCCAAGCATCTTCGCAACAGCAACCATAGTCTTCAAAATCTGGAGCCACGTCATGCTGTCTGACGGTTGGAGCCATTCTATGTGCGAAATTGATTTTCAGTTGTTTAGACTCAGAGTGAACAGAAGATTGATCACTGAGTGTACCTCTGCTGAAGGGCTGGCCATCGGCGTGAAGCAAATGTTAAGTTAATGCACGTCGTACACCTTGATTGTGTTGCCAAAATCCTTGCAGGAACTACATACTTTGCCCATGTAATATTGTGCTACACTTGGAAGACTTATATGACTTCACTATATAGGTTTCTATTAAATGAGCATCATGATATTGATATCTTATTGATTTGACCCATGCTCGTACTTGAAAATGGAGATGATAGATGGAGAATTGTTGCCAGCATATCTAAATTTTATACTAATTTTATTTATTGTCTCAAAATTTTATTATTCGTATGTAATTGTTCTTGAATTATATCTAGATGTGTATACACAGTCGTTCTGTTAAATTTCTCAACGATTTATATTAAGAATATAAGTAAAAGTTTTTTTTTATCATGTGTATTTATTTAATAGAAATCATTGTAAAATTTAACGGATGAATACGTTTAGATAAAATGCATGGATGTCTTTTACTATTAATAAAGTTTAAGGACAATAGCTAAATTAGGGTAAAATTGACGGATGTTGATAACCATTTCCCTAAAAGTTTAAGAACAAATAAGTTATTTTTTTGCCTCTACGAGTATACCACTAGCGGTATTCTAGATTTCTATTTGTTATGTAATATGTATTTCTAGCGTAATTATCGTAAAAATGATGGTATTCCATTTTGTTGTGTGATGGATGATTTCGATTTTGATGTGGTCTCTAGCTCAACTCTTAAAAAGAATTGAGGTTTGTTTCGAGTTGGTCCTCATGAAGAGAGAGGTATAGTTTTTATGTTCGACCCTTATACAAAAAATGGACTCACGTAAAATGACGGAAGTCCAGTTACGAGTAAAACTGTAAAACCCTCCTAGTCCAGCTAACAGGTGGTACCGTCGTAGTAAGTGGTCCAAGACACGGCCACCAAAATTTCCCTCCACTTTCCCACCTTATTAAAACATTGGAAACCTATTTTCTTCTTCAGTCTCTAGAGTGTACACAATGGAAGTGGGAAGGTTGCCATTATCAGCATCGCAGAGAAGCAAGCTTATATCAACAGGCTATACCACTCTCGCTTCCCTCTCATCTGCCTCTCCCTCCGACCTTGTTCGAGGTAATAATTTCTCTGCCATGAAATTTTTGTAATTTTCTCAGTTGGGTTTTTGACTTTTTGTCAAATTGATAGCTTATGGGCATGCTCACCAGCTGTTCGATTTAATTACTCTGTAGCCTTTAATTTCAGCACTGCTTCTTACTTTCAAGTTTCCATAGAACTTTTAAAGAACATAGAATTTATAGTACAATGAAATGAATTGGTTGGTGCCTTGCGGCAATCCAAAGAGGTTTATGAATTAGTGTACGAAGGTCCAAAACCCTACAAATATTCTACATGTTGAAAAGGTATAAAATAAATCCGTCAGTATTTTTTGTGATGTCCATACTCAGAAGAGATGCCCGTATATGTTACCTGATTCTCCACAATGAAGAATTAAATGCCGTGAATGGAGCATTTTGCATAAACGATGGCAAGCCTTACCAGATCTGAATTAAGGAAGCTGATGCTGACTGTAACATACTGTTCAAACGCGTCCACAAGCATTGCTTTCACTTCATGATTCCAACAAAGACATATTTTATCATCTGCCTCTTGATTTTCCAATGAGAAGTGGAAACCTATTCTGTTGGAGAATTCCTCGATCTTAAGACAGGCTGGTTTAGGATACCTATTAGTAAAATATATTTTATGGTACTGCAGCAATAACAACAAGACCTTTTTTTTGGTTAATTTTTTTTTTCTTTCTTTATAATGGAATTATAATGGTGCAATGGTTTTCATCTACTTTTCTAATAAGTTCTGTTTGTCATTTTTTTTCTTATTGAAAGGAAGTTTATCTATTAATTTTGAGGAAGCATTGGAATATTATGGTTAAAGTTTTCTGTTGTTTACCAGATCTAAAAATTCCAAAAAGTGAAGCTCTTGAAATCCTGAAGGTTGCATCACAGGATTGTAGGTTGGACCAACCAGATAAACATAATGTCATTGTCAATGGTAAGTTTCTCTTTGACCTGTATGTGTGTATATATAGAAAAAATGTTCTCTTTCCAGATAGTTAAGTGGGATCTTACATTTAAACAGATATCTAACTAATCCATGGTCCATATTGACAATCCAACATTATATTATGTCATATATGCCCTGTACTAACTTTTCCTTTAGCCAAGTAGTTTTTTGTTCCAAAATTATATGAAATGTCTTTTTTCCTTTGGATGTTCTGCTTTACTGGCATTGCATCTTCACTGGGAAGCTCACAACAGGCACATACAATGATGTAACCTGCATCATTAAGTACGCAGCTTAGAAGTTGGCAATGACATAGAATGTTTCTCTAAAACTATGCCTTTAATCCCATAGGACCATGGTTCTCTATCAAATGTAGGATATGATGTGGTTCAACCTGTATGAATGATTCCTTGATCGGTGGTACCAGGATATGATATAACACACAATTTATGCACTTAAAAGTAGCTGTTACCTAAAGGTAGCTGGTTTTAACCCGAAAATAATTTTAACTTACTTTTTCTGGAACATCTTGTATATGCATTGACGACCTTCGGTTAAAACAAGTCAGATGTGTACTGGCTTCATGGTTACATACTGTCATTACTTTTATTGTATGTTATTTCTTCTCCGTTTTGTAGTACTTTTCAAACTAGAATTACCTCTTTGTTGGTTCCATTGATCCAACCACATTAATGACCACTGCAGTGCCATCTGTACGTAGCTAGTTTGTGCTGCTAGGATTCATTCTGTTCGAAATATTTCCTCAGGCTGTATTTTTATGACCTTTTATATATATATTTTTTAAATAAAGTTCCCCGAGTCATTGTTTCCCGTGCCCTTTAGGTGCACAAAGTGCTTGGGAAATGCTCCATGAGGAGCAGTCATTTCCACGCATCACTACATCTTGTGCTGATCTAGATAACATCCTTGGTGGGGGTATTAACTGCAAAGAAGTTACTGAAATTGGTTAGTTATTTTTGTGCCCTTTATGGTGTTACGTATGTTATACTATGGCCAGCCATTTAAATTCTTTGTCTGCATTGTTTATTTATGAGCCTAAAACTGTGCCAAGCTCTCAGTTTTATAGATCTTCATTGTTTTTTCCTTCTGATGTTGTTTATTGGATATTTCTTTTTTATGTTTATAAACAAAATAGGTGGAATTCCGGGCATTGGTAAAACACAGCTTGGGTATGTATTTTCTGTGTTCTAGTCCTTTTTTTTTTCCTCCTTTCAATCGTTTTCAAGGAGATCAAATGCATATTTTTCTTGACAGCATTCAACTTGCAGTGAACGTGCAAATTCCAGTTGATTTTGGTGGCCTAGGTGGAAAGGCAATATATATAGGTCGGTGTGTCGTTTTTCCTGCCTTGCTCTTTTTTGTAATAAATCTTTCCAGTTGCGTCTGGTGTTTAGAACATGGTGCATGTGTGATACTTAGATACCGAAGGTAGCTTTTTGGTGGAACGGGCTCTACAAATTGCTGAAGCTTCTGTAGTGGACCTGTCACATTACAATGAGCTTCGGCGGAAGGAATTTCGAGCTTGCCAATTTGAAATTCAGCCTACTCGCATCTTGGAAAACATATTTTATTACCGCATCTGCAGTTATACGGAGCAAATTTCCCTGATAAATTACTTAGACAGTTTCATCTTGGAGCATAAAGAGGTAGGTATATCATTAATATACGCTAGGAGGTCAGCATTGATCCTTGTGTGCTTTTTTTTTTTGGTTGTTGTTGTTGTTGTTGTTGATATGTTAATCTGTCTCCTTGGTGCCTACACTTATCCCTTGCTTGCTATTATGATTATTATTATTTCTTTTGGCTGATGAATAGCTCATTTGTAAATTGAAGCTGGATCCCCTTTAGACTATCATTGGATGAACTATACTTTCTTTTTTTATCACTGAAAGTACTAAATTGACTTCTGAAAATTTTCAGGTTAAGATTGTGATTGTTGATAGTGTTACTTTTCACTTCCGCCAAGATTTTGAGGACATGGCTCGCAGGACTCGGTTACTTGGTGGAATGGCTTTAAAGTTGATGAACCTTGCAAATAAACATAATCTGGCAGTAAGCATTCATTTCACTTCTTGCAAGAATTCTGGACTAGTGAGTTCATCATATACCCCATTCTAATGCCAGATAAGTTTAAGTGATTTGAATGTCAGGGAACAGCCTTTTTTTCTTTATTTCCTTTTGTTCATGAATGAATTCATCGGAATATGCCAAAGTTCACTTGTCAAATTAGTATTATAGGCTATAGCTTGTGGTTTGTATGTGTATATAAAGTTAAAATGTTATTCAGAATTAGTGTGTGTGTGTGTGTGTGTGATGCCCCTTAATCTTGTTTACGTAAAATTTATTGCGCAGACGGCCCGCATGATATGTGAAATCTGCCCCTAAATTGATAAATAGCATGTATAGATATTATTGTGGTCATTTACTTCATATATCTCTGTTTCAATCACATTCTTGGGGCCATCCTAATATTTTTCTTCATAATGAAGTTCTCTTGTTTTATTTTATATTGTTGGGTTCCAATGTTTGCTTCTTATTCTCTTTGGCAGGTTGTCATATTCAATCAAGCTACCACTAAGTGCATGGAAGGCCCATACCAATTAAGTCTTGCATTGGGTGAGTTCTATTCTTGGTTAGTTCCCACCCCTCCAACTTCAAGTCCGTTTCACATGGCATCTTCCTTAAGAGTTTTATTTATTTATTTATTTATCTTTCATTATAATGTCTAGGTGATAGCTGGTCACATTGTTGCACAAATCGAGTCATATTGTATTGGAACGGCGATGAACGAAATGCGTACTTAGACAAGTCACCTTCTTTACAATCAGCATCGGCTCCGTTTTCTGTGACTAGTAAAGGGATTAGGAACTCGGATTCAAACCATAAGCGAATCAAACTGATGTGAGATCTCAAATTCGATGAGGTTTGTGTTTCAGGTTGTTTTTCTTTTGAGTAAATTGGATAACCTCATATACTCCCCAACAGTTTTTTAGAGATGAGATGGGAAAAAAAGAGAACCGTGTCCTATTTTTCGTTGTATCAGTTTTCTGCACAAATGCACAACTGAGGATATAAACTGAAAAGTAAAATGGTAGGCCCTAATTGCAAATGATTGTAAAAGGAACAGTGTATCTTCTCATGAAACACTGAAGTCTAGGCTTGTAATTTCCTGATGGTTTAATTTTGTTCTCACATTTTACTACTATGTAAACTATTGCCTTCTGTGTCCCCAAACAATGACTCAACATGTACCTCCTTTGTAGTGGAATTTAGAAGAGATTTATTTATTTATATTATGCTTTGTGTTGTTGAGTTTTCATACTATTGGTATTCAAAACTTGGGAAAACTTTTAGTGTCCTAATATTATATTTAATGCTTTGATGTGTGGGTAAGGTAGTTTTGTTAGAATTTTGAAAAGAGGGGTGTAAATCTCCCACAATCTTGATGTATCTACTGAAAATCATATACCATTTGCATAGTATTTACCAGTTGGATGAAGCATGCCTACTATTCTTCAAAGTGTAGCAGTCAGGACTCGGCATGTTTCTCTTTGATTCATGTTTCTCTTTGTGAATCATCATACATTTATACATGAACTTCTGTTTTTAATAAAAAAAATTATTCTCTTTTATATAATGTTAAAAGGGCGCACTAAAAAAAAGAACAATTAGTCCAAAAAGGCCAAATTAGAAATGGATCCTTGGCCTTGCAACATCAGCTTAGGTCATCCCAAGCTGCAGCAATAACTGACCTATTTCTTTGAATGTTATGTATCTATACATCATGTGGAGGCATTATATAATATTAAGTTGTCAGCAAAAAAAAAAATAGAAGATAATATAAGAAAAAGTTAGCATTCGTCAAACATCTGGTGCTGAAAGTAGTAATTAATTTAATTAATGGGTTAAAGAAATAATTTAATAAATCTCTATTAACAAAATTTCATCGTTTACTAATAGAATCTGATTCAATTTTTTTTTATTATTATAGGAGACGGATAAATTTTTGAATTAATATGTTACTGGAATTCGAACTTAAAGTTAATTGTATACAGATCAACGTTAGAATCAATTAAATTAGATCCGCTTAACTTTACTAATCCAATCTTCAACTCAAAGCAAATAAATAATAGAAATAACAATTTATTTGTTGTTGATGAGACCATCTCCTCCACTTCCAGATCAGGCCTCCACCAAACTCTTTCTTCACTTTCCTAACAACCCACCAAAATACATAAGCCGTGGATAAACAAAATCTTTGGTAATTAAGGAAGCCTTTTTTGCCTTCTTCCTTTTTCCTATTTTGTTTATAAGAAATATTTCTTATTTAAGAAAATAAGATGGTCTACATTCAAAATTGGGGATGGTTATATATAGCAATCTTTTATTTTATACCATTTGCTTACCAAATGTAATTGGAGGAATTTAAATTAAAAAAATAATATCACTGAATTAGAAATTAAATGGTATATTTAAGAATTATTTGTACTAAAATTTATTATGAATTAGTCTTTTTTTTTTACTCGTACTAAAAAATAGCCATCGAACAAACCAAGGTGGTACATTCCATGCATCAAACATCAGCAATTTAGTAAGACTAAAAATACACAAAAAGAAAAAACTCTGAAAAAAAAATTCCCACAAATTAAACTGGTTCTGACTGATAAAAAAAAAAACCAACCAAAAGTTAGAAAAAAATAAAACATAATTTAGTGACAATTTGGTTTAGACAGTGAAAAAAATGGAAGGCAGAGCATTTCCTACTTCCTACCCTCAGTCAACGGCTGAGATTGGATCTGTTCCGAATCTAAGGGTCAGCTCATCTCTCTACCTGTCCTTTTGTGTAGACGAGAAGCTCAAAGTGAAGCTCTCCCTTCCGATAAAACCAAAGGGCCTCAAAAGGTCTGGCAGACCCCTCAACAAAACTCTTTTTCATCCCCTGTGTGTCTATCTGTCTAAAGCCATAACCAGAGCCAGAGCAAAAAAGCAATGACTTCGTCTTCATCCGTCACTCTTTCCCAAGCCCTCTTGGCTCGAGCCATTTCCCACCATGGCTCCAATTTAACCTCCGACAGGGTCTCTCTCTCTGCAACTGTCACACTACCCGCTTTCTCCGGCCTTAAATCGACCTCTTCATCGTCTTCGTCGTCTTCCAAGTTGTCTCGGCTCCCCCGCCGCGGGGTCGGCGCTAACCGAACGGTCCGCGCCGCCGCGGTCGAGACCCTTGACAAGACTACAGAGACCTCTTTGGTCGAGAAGTCGGTCAATACGATCCGATTCTTGGCCATCGACGCTGTAGAGAAGGCCAATTCGGGTCACCCGGGATTGCCGATGGGATGTGCTCCGATGGGTCATATTTTGTACGATGAGATCATGAGGTACAACCCCAAGAACCCCAACTGGTTCAACCGTGATCGGTTTGTGTTGTCTGCTGGGCATGGGTGTATGTTGCAGTACGCTTTGCTTCATCTTGCTGGATATGACAGTATCAAGGTTGGTTTTTTGCTGGTTTATTTTTCTCTTTTTTAATATCAGTTCTATGTTTGGTTTGAAAGTGGCTTCTGGGTTTTATGGATTTTGATTGAGGTCGATCTTTGAGTGGAGAATCAGAACCTTGGTGGGAAAATGTTTTAGCTTTGAGCTTGATTTGCTGGTACCCTTTAGTACTAAATTTGGTTCTACGTGCTTCATAGGGAATTAATTTGTTAGCATGTGCATGTTTGTATACTGAGATTGTGTGATTGCATTTCATTTCTCTTTTTTTTTTTTTTGTCGAAACAGGTTAAAAGGTACTTGAACATTTGTTTGTCCTTAACCTTATTTCGAAGTGGCATTTACATTTGGTTGTGGGATGTGGGTGCCTTTTGTACCATGAAGTTGCATCAAGCAATCTACTTGTACATTGGTGTATCATTGTTGTTACCTTTGCTAATGGTCCAAGTTTTCTCCATAATTTACTGAGTATAAACTGATGGTTTGGTTGTTGGGTCAATGAGTAGGAAGAAGACTTGAAGAGTTTCCGTCAATGGGGAAGCAAGACCCCCGGACATCCTGAGAACTTTGAGACGCCTGGCGTTGAAGTCACAACTGGTTAGATTCTCTCTTATTTAATGAAGTGCTATTAATCATGAAAGTTAATTGATTACCATTTTCAATAGAGAAAAGTGCTTACGCTTGGCTGGTATTCTTAAGATTATCTTGTTCTTATGCAGGTCCTTTGGGTCAGGGCATTGCGAATGCTGTTGGTTTGGCCCTTGCTGAGAAGCACTTGGCTGCACGTTACAACAAGCCAGACAGCGAGATCGTTGACCACTACACGTAAAATAATTACCTTAAATGTTTGATTTTTTTTTTCCATTGTTTCGATGGAAATTTTAAATGCTTTGATTTTTCTTAGCAGTATTGGGGTTGTTTCATTGCAGATATGTTATATTGGGTGATGGTTGTCAGATGGAGGGTATTTCAAATGAAGCTGCTTCTCTCGCGGGTCATTGGGGACTTGGAAAGCTGATAGCCTTCTATGATGATAACCACATTTCCATCGATGGAGACACAGAGATTGCATTCACTGAGAGTGTTGATACCCGTTTTGAGGGTCTTGGGTGGCATGTTATCTGGGTGAAGAACGGAAACACTGGGTATGATGAGATTCGTGCTGCCATCAAGGAAGCAAAGGCTGTTACAGACAAACCCACATTGATAAAGGTCAGATATTTGCTGCACTATTTTGGAGATATAAGATTATAATACACTTGCAGGTAATGTCAAGGAATACCATTTTTCCAAGAACTATCTTTCACTTGTTTATTGGAAAATTTTTAATAGTTGTGGTAATTATAGAACAGCCTCAACCAACTTTGATATTAAATCTTAAAGACGGTGTGCCACTTATTCTTGGGATAATTAAAATGCCTGTTTTTAGAGTTCAGTTATGGCGTTGTCTGCGAAATTTTTTTCCCCCCCTTTCCAAAACATGCCTATTTTTCAGCGTTCTTTTTTATTTGATATCACTCAATGAGAAGTTGAACTTTTACATCTTTGCAGGTGACAACAACCATTGGTTTTGGATCTCCGAACAAAGCAAACTCATACAGTGTTCATGGTGCGGCACTCGGTTCCAAGGAAGTGGACGCTACGAGGAAGAACCTTGGATGGCCATATGAGCCCTTCCATGTGCCAGAGGATGTTAAAAGGTGCAGAAGATTCCACTAATTTTCGATCTCTTTACTAAGTCTAGTAGCATTAATTATAACTTATCTTTTTTGTTTCCATGTTAGTCATTGGAGTCGCCATACCGCTGAGGGCTCTGCTCTTGAAGCTCAATGGAATGCCAAGTTTGCTGAATATGAGAAGAAGTACGCCGAGGAAGCTGCAGAGCTGAAGTCCATCATTACTGGTGACCTACCTGCTGGTTGGGAAAAAGCACTCCCTGTGAGTAGAGCTCCATTTTAAATCGATCTTTTTACCTTTTAGAGTGCATTTGTTTCTTTATATGTGAGCTACTGCGAAATGAGCATGAACATGTTGGGGCTAGCAATTTTGAATGGCATTGTTTTGGGGCCCGGTTTTTTGTTACTGTGTGGGGGTACTACCTTAACTTGGTCTCAAGGCCAGGCCCTCTTTGCAGATTCTGTGACAACCATTTTGTTTATTATTGTAGCTAGTTAGGATTGCATATGAAAATCATCTTATAAGGTCTCGTGCTTGCAGATTCTGTGACAACCATTTTGTTTATTATTGTAGCTAGTTAGGATTGCATATGAAAATCATCTTATAAGGTCTCGTGCTTGCAATTTTCCAGACTTACACCCCAGAGACCCCAGCTGATGCTACCCGAAATTTATCTCAAGCAAATCTTAATGCCCTTTCCAAAGTTCTCCCTGGTTTTATTGGTGGAAGTGCAGATCTTGCCTCTTCCAACATGACTTTGCTGAAGAGTTTTGGAGACTTCCAGAAGAATACCCCAGAAGAACGAAATGTTCGGTTTGGTGTTAGGGAGCACGGGATGGGAGCCATCAGCAATGGGATTGCCCGTCACAGCCCTGGATTAATTCCATACTGTGCCACTTTCTTTGTTTTCACGGACTACATGAGAGCTGCCATAAGGATCTCTGCCTTGGCAGAGTCTAGAGTTATCTATGTTATGACCCACGATTCAATTGGGCTTGGAGAAGATGGACCAACCCATCAACCAATAGAGCATTTGGCAAGCTTCCGGGCAATGCCCAACATTTTGATGCTCCGCCCTGCTGATGGGAATGAGACTGCTGGGGCATACAGGGTTGCAATCCTTAACAAGAAGAGACCATCTATCCTTGCCCTCTCTCGGCAAAAGCTGCCCAATCTTCCCGGAACTTCCATTGAAGGAGTCGAGAAGGGAGGTTACACTATATCAGACAACTCTTCAGGCAATAAGCCAGATGTTATTTTGATTGCAACTGGCTCTGAGTTGGAAATTATTGCAAAAGCTGCTGACGAACTCAGGAAGGAAGGGAAGGCTGTTAGAGCTGTCTCCTTTGTGTCTTGGGAACTCTTTGATTACCAATCCGATGCCTACAAGGAGAGTGTTTTGCCGGAGGCTGTAACCGCTAGGGTTAGCATCGAGGCTGGATCAACATTTGGGTGGTCGAAGATTGTTGGAAACAAAGGAAAGGCGATTGGTATTGATCGCTTTGGAGCAAGTGCACCAGCTGGAAGAATATACAAGGAGTTTGGCCTTACAGTCGAGGCAGTTGTGGCAGCAGCTAAAGAAGTTAGCAGCTAGGTAACTAGTAATTTGGAAAATTTGGTTTTGGTTGGAGATGAGGGCAAGAGGCCATTTCTGTTGATTTGTTTCACGGTATGGTCCCTTCTGTTTAAATAAAAAGTTAAATTTCGTTTGTTGCTTATAAATTCTTCAGTGAAAGCAACATAGATCAAAAGAGGGATTAGGGTTTGAGGATATGCTCGTGTATTCTGTACAAACTCTCGGACCTGTCTTGGATTTTGTAATGTTCTGTGGTTAATTAATGAGTTTCACTTTCTCCATCATTTGCTTACACTTACTTAGAAATTATGGAAATGTCTATTTGTAAGTCTCATTTTTCAGGTATATAAAGTTCTTATCCTTTCCCCTAACAATAGAATTGGTATCCTAGTCGAGTTTCAAAACTGTGCTAGGTGCTTCTAGGATGGTCGATAGGGATATAGTGTTTACGCAGTTTGGGTGCCTAGGCGGTTTTTTTTTAAAAGACAAAATGCAACAAATTAATAATATAATGAATAATATCAAATAATTTCAAAACAAAAATTAATTATCTAGATAAATAAATTAAGTTGGAAATCATAAATGTTAACAATGTAAGTTTTTTTTATTAATTTTATTATACAATATTCTATATTTTTTTAATTTATTATCTTTATTTTAATTAATACTTATATTATTAACTAAGTATTTAATAAATAAAATAATTTATATAACTAAATATATATATATAAGAACTTATATAACTAAATATGTATAAGGATGTACACGCAAATCCACTAAATATGTATAAAAATGTACACTCAAATTCACATAAGCGCTAAGTCATTAGGCGGGACAGTTTCCCACCTTCGAGCGTCTAAGCGGACTATATGGCCACTGTTTTAAAGAGTGATTCTAGTGTTTTGCTGCCCTTATTTATGGTTATTTATGAGCAATTTTGCCTCCCTTCACTCCTCCAACATCCATGAATTTATGACCTCTTTTTGTTTCCCTTTTTCATTCCAAGATGCTTGTTTAAAGTGCACAAGGCAAGGGATTGGAACACACAACCTGACAGATATATAATGGTATTGGAGAAGGGATTATCCAAATTTGGTTATACTAGTTGCTATTATTATATTAGTAATACCAGTTGCTATGGTTTTGTATTATGTACACGGAAGTAAATATCGACGGAATCGCCGATATATCGCTCGATATATCAGTTTTTCCGGTCGACGGCAGGTAAGGCGGGGGTGAAGCTATTTCTTCTCCCAATATTGACGATTCTGGGCATTATCGACGGATATCGTCGATTTCCGGCAATATTGGACCCAGCCACCGAACCCACAAGTGAATTTCGGCAGCGAAGTACCGAAATAAAAAAAAAAACAAATCATACAGGAAATCATGGATTGAACAGAGGTAAGGTTTCAATTTCAATCAATCATACTATATGAATCAATTATGTTCACGGACGAAGAGAATGATTGAAAAAAAAACAAAAATTACTCACTGACGGACTCACCACAAAAAGCATAAATTGGAAGGGGGGACAAACGAAGAAAACCTCGAACCCAGACCACTCATGATCTGCCAACGTCGACCCGAAGCCAGTCGAACCACCTCTGCATCCAACATCCCCGGTTCTCCGCTTCGCTCTACTCCTCGGAGGACGACTGACGGCAGCTCCAGCCCTCTCTCGTCTCATCCGTCGTCGATGTGGCTTGCGCGGTCGTGCCGTCTCACCCTCACCGTCACGGTCGCCTCAGTCCTCACCCAGTCGCCGCCTCGTCCAGTCGCCATTCTGATTTTCCCCAATTGCGAAATCGATCGTATTGACTGAGGAGAAGGAGATTTGTTAAGTAAAGGATAAAATGGAACGAAACACACATTTCGTTTCATTTATTTTGATAACCCTTTTTTTTAATTATTTACATATTTTATTTAATTATTTATTTGTCATATAAATGATATCTTTTATTATTAATTTTGTTTTTTAACCCCAAATAGAAAAAATAGATTAAGCCTTAATTTTTTTTTTTCCAAAATTCAACATTTATTATTAGGTAAAGTAAAATATGTTTTAGTAATGTATGTTTTAATATAAAATATGGCTTAATTCATATATTTGGTAATATTTTTTTTTTAATTTAGAATATGTATTAAAATTATGAATTTATGTGTTTTTGTTCCTTAATTATGAATATGTATTAAAAAAATGAAGCCTTAAACGTTTTTTTTTTCAAAATTCAAAATGTATTATTAGGTAATTCATATATTCCTTAATTATGAATGTATGCTTTAATATGAAATATGGGGTAATTCATATATTTGGTAATATTTGTTTTAATTTATAATATATGTTTTATTTTAGAATATATATTAAAATTATGAATATGTGTGTTTGCTCCTTAATTTTTTTATCATTATCAAAGTTAGCCCTCACCATTTGGCTCAAAAGCCCATAGACTTATGGAGGCCCGATAGGCCCAGTGGACAAAAGTCCAGCCCGACCCGTTATGGGTCGTGGGTTGGCTGGGCCCGAGAGTTAGCGGGCTGGGCTTGGGCTTATGGTGTTCAAACCCGATAGGCTCGAGCCCGATAAAACCCGATAAGCCTAGCCCGATCAGCCCATATAAACCCGGCCCATAAGCCGTAATATATAAAATTCTTATTATTTAAGAATTAATACCTAACCCATTTTTAATATTAATATTTCAGTCCAAACTCAAATCTCAACCCCAAGTCCACCTAATTTATTTTAGAAAACTCAATGACCAATACCCAATATAAACCCTAACCAGCTAACCCTATGTCCACCTACTTAAATAAATTTCACTCAACCCTAACCCTTTCCACATTCTGATTCTCCTCACTAACTGCATTATCTCTCTCCCAACTCTCAAAGTTCGAAACTCATATCTCAATATCTCACAAACCCACACTCACTCAACACAATCTCTCTTATTTCTCAACCCCATTCTTCCCTTTACGCTTACTTTCACTTCCCATTCTTCTCTCTAGTTGGGTACTCTTTAGCAGTTTTGTTAGGGTTTTTAAGGTAAGGTTTTAAAGAAGCCACGTTTTTGCACCCTTGTGTATTTTTTTTTCATTATTAATATATTTTTTTTCATATTCATATATTTTTTTGTAACTTTAAAATTTGATGAATAGTTTATTGCAAAAGCCCACGTAAACTCGGATCAAGTGGGTTAGTAGGCCCGATCCGAAAAGTCCGATAAAAACCCGACCCGATAAAGCCCAAGGGCTTTTATATATGTAAGTAAACCCGCCTGACTCGGCCCGTATGTCAGGACCCACCCCGGTTTCGCCCCGAAACCCGAGGTAAATCCTGCTCCCGTCTGACTCCCCGATACAACACCAAAGTAAAACTCGCACGTAATCCCACAGTACTCAGTCAGACGCAGGAGAAGCTATACAATACAACCCAAAGTTAAAAGTTTACAGAGCATAGTTGTCAGGACCCACCCCGGTTCCACCCCGAAATCCGAGGTAAATCCCGCTCCCGTCTGACTCCCCGACACAAATACTCAAGTAAAACTCACTCAAACCCCATCAGACGCAGGAGTAATTAAACAAAATATCCCAAAGTTATCGTTTACAGAACGTAGTACGAAACACAAGGAAAAATAAAAACTGATAAAGTACACGCATACGGAAAACTCTAAACTATTCTGGAATCCCTCACGTCCCTTCTATGCCTCGGACTCTGCCTCGACGTCAAGACCCCACGCTCGCTCCACAACCTGGAGGTCAATTTAAAACAGAAGATGTGAGTGGACCAAACAGTACAAGAGTTCAAAACCATTTTACACGAAAATCGAGTTTAACCCTCCGTTTTAAAAAAAAACCACATGCATAACCAATAATTACGAACACAGTTATAAATCAATTTACCATAAACCGCATCATAAGAAACAGAAACACTATAAGACAGTTAGAAAAAAAACCACAGCATGTGAATCATAAAACCATATCAGAAATCATAACATCACATCATCATTTTCCCGATCAAACCTGCTGGACCTATCCGAGTCTTTAAACTCCCGAGTCTTTAAACTCAATCCAGGCCTTAATCATATCCGAGTCTTTAAACTCAAGGCCTACGGGGAAAAATCAATATATCCGAGTCTTTAAACTCCCGAGTCTTTAAACTCAATCCGGGTCTTTAAACCCAATCCGGCCGGTCCCCCGTCACATATATCTGGGTCTTTAAACCCAATATCCAGATCCAGCAAATCCAATCCCAAAACCATTTGAAAACCATTTACCAATCCACATCCAAACCCGAATTCGAAATCACTGGTCCGATACCCTTCCGGCATCCAGAACCGTCATTCCAAACCCAAATCCGGAATCCACTTTCCTGCTCATTTACTTCCCAAATCATGTTTCAAAATCCTTTTGTAAGAAATCAAACTAGTTATCCTTTAAAATCCCAAAACCTTGGCGTTTTACTCAGAAATCGACATATCTCGTAAAACGTGTCAAATACCGTATTTCTCGAAAAACGTGCAACAATGTAAAACCAACCAAAACATATTCAATAATGACTAAATCCACAAAACAACGATAGAAAACAGTTATGCATGCTCAAGTTTAAAGAAGGGGTCCACTCACAGTACCAAGCCCTTAATCGTGTCCCGAACGTCCAACACGTTCCTCGGCTTCCTCGGCTTTCTCGGGAAATCCCGATCCTGTTCACAATCACCAAATTACGTCACTAACACGTCTACAAACACTCACCTAAATTCCCTCAAAAATCCCCGAACCGAAGGCCTAGAACCCGGGACCCTAAACATTCACCCTCGCGGAACTACACTCAAACGACTTCCGATTGACTCGAAACCAACTCCATTGAACTCACCATAACTTCTAGACCAAAATCCATGTTGATCATTTTCCCCATCGCCGCCGCACGCGCCCCCACGCGCCGTCCAAAGTGGCTGCGCGTGGCCCTCACGCGCCAGCTACAGTGTATCAGCTACCTCGAGCCAACTCGGTTCGCCACAGTCACCTGCAACTCAGACCGGCGTTAGCGGTTCACCGTCGTGCCTGTCCTATTTCCTTCCCTTTCTTCACCAATCTCATCGTCCAGTTCCAAGCTATCCATCCCCCAACTCCTCAGACCTCGACACCGTCCCTAGCCCGTCGACTAAAGCTCGAACCAAACAACCCAAAAACCCCTGTTTTCCTTCCCGGCCACCCACAACTTCCCCCTTCACGGTGGCTACACCAACCTCTTCCTAGGACTCTACCAAACCTCAACCAACCCTCCTGGACTGTCGACTGAGCCCTAAGCTCGACGACTCGCCGTTTGAAATCCACGGCCAAAACAGAGCACCAAAGTGCTCATCTTTGCCTGAGCCCCGCCGTGTACGGCCCCGTCACGGCGACCATCCTAGTCGACACATAGGACCCTCCTAAACATAACCCTGACCTTCAATTCTCTCGACTCTCAGCCAAACCTCACGACTTTCCAAATGAAATTTCACGGGAAAACAGAGCAAGGAAGCTTACCCTTCGATTGCAGCTCCGCCGTGCGCACCGCCGCCTACCACGGTGCTCGTTGGCCTCCCTGCAACCTCCTGAACGTCCCACAGTCGTGGTTTGAGCCGCCTCACGGCGTAGCCACCACCTCGAACTCTCAGGCTCCCTGTTTTCCCCCAAACCTTCTCCGCACCTCCGCCGTGCCGCCGTGCACGATTGCACCACCAAAACCCGATCAGCAACTCACTCCTACCTCCCTGTCACTCTCACAACTCAATCTTCACTCACCCTTGCACCCAGATCGATCAATTGATCTCAATCTCTCACCCTCTGTCTCTGTTCTTTGAACACACACCAACACGAACAGCATGGATGCACCCAATTAATTAGGACCGTGAACACACAGGATTCTCCCAGAATCCTCTAGCCCCCTGCCAAGTGTCACCATCCACTCCACTCCTTACCCACCTGGTTAAATCCCAGCCATCCATTCTGCTTTCTCTGCACAAATCCCCAGAAACCAAAAAGACCAAAATACCCCCCCCGTTTTACACCTTTTTACGGTTTTACCAAAACTTCCTAGACCCGTAACTCTCACCCCGTATGTCCGATGAGTACGTGCCGCCTGTCATCGAACTCAGGACAACGAAATCTATCTAACCACCCTAGGTCAACATACCAAAACTCGATTATTCAAAAAGTCAACTATTCCCCCTAATTACGGTTATGCCCTCAACCTTCCGAACATCACAATTTCCTCCTCGGATGTCGGAATCAGGCGTGCCACCTGCCTATGGATTCGTGACGTCCTAAACTACGTCCTGGTCACTGGTCAACCCTCATTTAACCACCCGAACTAAAAGTCAACTATTTTGCCCAAACCAGGGGCAAAATCGTCATTTTTATCGGGACCTACTAACCACAGATTAATCTCACTAATCACACCTTAATCACTATCTTAATCCCGGCTCTCGGGACGGGTTGTTACAATAGTCCCACATACACAGGAAAGAAAACCGATAAACTAGATACACGCACGCGGAAAAGAACAACACTCTGGGATCCCTCTCGCGACTGCTATGCCTCAGACGCTGCCTCGACGCCGAAACCCCGCTCTAGCTCCACGACCTGGAGGGCAATTTAAAACAGAAGGTGTGAGTGGACCAAAATAAAATAAAAGTTTCCAAAACCATTTTATAAGAAAGACGGGTTTAGCCCTCCGTTTTGAAACCACATGCATAACTCAGTTATTTAAACAGTCATAAATCAATCACCATAAAACATCATAAGAAACAGAAACACTATAAAACAGTTATAAGCACCATAAACCGTAGTATAAAACGTGAATATCAAACCATCATTTTCCGATCAAACCTGCTGGACCTATCCGAGTCTTTAAACTCAACAAGCCTGCGGGGGAAATATCAATATATCCGAGTCTTTAAACTCCCGAGTCTTTAAACTCAATCTGGGCCCGTCCCCCGTCAAATCAATATTCGGGTCTTTAAACCCAATAACCAGATCCACCAAATCCAATCAAAACCATTTGAAAACCATTTCTAAATCCACATCCAAACCCGAATCCGAAATCACCGGTCTGATGCCCTTCCGGCATTCCGAACCGGCATTCCGAACTCAAATCCGGAAATCCACTTTCCAACTTTAAAACCTAATCCCGCTTCCCGAAATCCGATTTTAAAACCGAAAACCCTTGATCATCGAAATCATGTTCCAAAATCCCGTTATAATCATTGAAAATCATTTATCGTTTGAAACCCAAAAACCACAGCTTAATATGCAGAATTCGCACTTTCTCGTAAAACGTGCCAAATAGTTATTTCTCGAAAACCGTGCAATTATATAAAATCACATCATAAATCCAACAATCATGAAATCACGTATATAAAACAAGTATAGAAAAAAGCTATGCATGTTCGAGTTTAAGGAAAGGGTCCACTCACAGTACCGAGCCCTCAATCGCGTCCTGAACGTCTCGTACGTTCCTCGGCTTCCTCGGGAACTCCCGATCCTGTCAACAACCACCAAAGTACGTCACTAACACGTCTACAAAGGTCCACCTAATTTCCCTCAAAAATCCCCGGGTCCTAAACGTAACGAATCGGAACCCTAAGCCTTCACACTCGCGAAACTACTTTGATTCGACGTCCGATTAACCCGAAACCAACTCCAACGGACTCGTCACAACACCTAGACCAAAAATCATGTTGACACCTTCTCCAAAGACCGTCGCACGCGCCCCCACGCGCCGCCCAAAGTGGCTGCACGTGGCCCTCACGCGCCTGCTACAGTGTCACCGTCTACCTCGAGTAGACCCGGTTCGACACAGTACTGCACCTCGAACCGGCGAGGATGAATCTCCGCCGTACCTGCACCAAAACACCTCCTCTCTTCACCAACAGCTTCGTCTAGTCCTAGGCTTCTCCGGCCACCCAGGTCACCTCCTATCACGGTGGCAGTCTCAACCTCTTCCTAAGACCTTCCTAAGAGTCACTCAACACACAAAAACCCTCGACTCATACTCAAAACCCACGACTTTCAATCTAAACATCGACGACAAAATAGAGCACATCAGTACTCCCGTCGTGCTAACCTCCGCCGTGCACTCCCCCGTCACGGCTGCTCCACCAAAAGGCTCCTAGGACTCCACTGAACTTCCTAGACCTCCTTAGACTCTTCGATTCTACCTCTAAAGCTACGACTTAGCTTCTGAAACCAAGCGACAAAACAGAGCAAAGAAACGGGGATGAGGAATTACATGTCCTCCTGTCGCCGTCGTGAGCTCAGCCGTGAGGCAGCAGCTCCTCCCGTCCACCGCCAACCTCTGGACACCTCCACGAGTCCAATTGCACCAACACACGGCCGCACCACCACCACGATCGTCCAAGTCCTCTCTGTTTTCTCTGAAAACCGACTGCCCCGACCACCGTGTTCTTGCACGATTTCTCTTCCCCAAACACTCACCAGTTCACTCTTCCACCCTCTACTCACTCCTCACTTACCAAAGCAAACTAATACTCACCATCGTCTCTCAATTTCTCTCAATTCCTCCCTCTATTTCTGTCTGGTTTGAAGAACACACACGGGCATCCCAAATAATTGGGACCGTACACACGCCTAGAAGCCACTAGGCCCTTGCCACGCGTCACCATCCTCTCCTCTCCCTCACATCTGTTTCAATCTCAGCCCTCCATCTGTCCCTATCTGTTGCACACATCCCAGAGCACAAAAGACCAAAATGCCCTTCTGTTCTAACCAAAATTACAACTTTGCCACTACCTTTCTAGACCCGTAACTCCCACATCGTAAGTCCGATGAACACGTGCCGCCTGTCGTCGAACTCAGGATGACAAGATCTATCTAACGGTCCTAGGTCAACGTACCAGAACCCATTCGTATGAAAAGTCAACTATTCCCCCTATTTTAACCAAATTACAGTTATGCCCTCAACCTTCCGATCATCATAACTTCCTCCTCAGATGTCGGAATCAGGCGTACCACCTGTCTACGGGTTCACAACATCCTAAATTACGTCCTGGTCATCGATCAAAGTCCAATTGACTGCCCGTACTAAAAGTAAACCATTTACCCCAACCAGGGGCAAAATCGTCATTCTATCCTATCGGTCCAACAGTACCCAACTAAGTACTACTTAACTCACTAATCCCACCTTAATTACTATCTTAACCCTGATTTTTCGGGACGGGTCGTTACACCGTAAGTTAAAAAAATTATTTAATAAGCCCAACCCGGCCCGGCTCAAGTCCAAAAAATTTGGGCCGGGCTTGCCCGACCCGGCCCAATAACGAGGGCTAATCAAAGTCTAACTTAGAATATATGTTCTAATTGAAATAATTTTATTATTATTTGTCATTATCAAATTATAATTATTTTTCACATATATGGTAATATATTTGGTAATCATTTATTATTAATAAATACTAAAATATGTTTTAGTAATGTATGTTTTAATATGAAATATGGGGTAATTCATGTATTTGGTAATATTTGTTTTAATTTATAATATATGTTTTATTTTAGAATATATATTAAAATTATGAATATATGTGTGTTTGCTCCTTAATTTTTTATCATCATCAAAGTCTAACTTAGAATATATGTTCTAATTGAAATAATTTTATTATTATTTGTATTTTTATTATTATTATTTTTCATTATCAAATTCTAATTATTTTTCACATATTTGGTAATATATTTGGTAATAATTTATTATTAATAAATTTATCATTTATTACTAAAATATGTTTTAATAATGTATGTTTTAATATGAAATATGGGGTAATTCATATATTTGGTAATATTTGTTTTAAATTATAATATATGTTTTATTTTAGAATATATATTAAAATTATGAATATATGTGTTTTTGCTCCTTAATTTTTTATCATCATCAAAGTATAACTTAGAATATATGTTCTAATTGAAATAATTTTATTATTATTTGTATTATTATTATTATTATTATTTTTCATTATCAAATTCTAATTAGTTTTCATGTAACTTAGATTTCATAAAATGGCTAGTGCAAGTGCAAGTGCAAGTGAAAGCCGCTCAAGACCTAGTGTAACGACCCGTCCCAAATTCCGGGATTAGATTAGTGACTAATCACGATTAGTGAGGTTAATCCGTGATTAGTTGGGCGAAATCGGACGAACGATGCAAAATGACCGTTTTGCCCCTAGGCGTGGCAAAATGTTGACTTTTCAATCGAGAGGTCAAACGGACTTTGACCGATGACCGTGACGTAGTTCGTGACATCACGAGTTCATAGACAGGTGGCACGTTCAATTCTGACGTTCGTGGAGGAAGTTATGATGTTCGGAAGTTTATGGGCATTTTGGTAATTTTGGATAAAAGGGGTCAAATGTTGACTTTTTTACCGGGAGGTCCGATGGCCAAGGGCCAAAGACCGTTACGTAGATAAGGACGATACGAATCCATAGACAGGTGGCACGTCGAATTCGGACGTTCGACGGCGAAGTTACGGTTCACAGAAGTTCAAGTGCACTATTGCACGAATTACGAAACAAGTTAACTTTTGGACTTTAGTGGGGCCCAGATATTTAGTTCCTGCCCTATGGATGAGTGACAAGTGTCACCCATCCACAGGCCATCCTTATACCTTCATGCACCGTGCATTCCATCTTCATTTTTCCTCATTCAAAACCCATTACCCGATCTCATTTTCTCACCCAACCATTCACCCCAAAACCCATCCAACCCAACCCCATCTTGACCAGGACTGAGACCAGAGAGTGAGGGAGGATGCTGAGGAGGTTGCTGGGCGGCCAGAACCGCCGTCCACGGCGGCGAGAGGAGGAAGAACCCGTGAGGTTCACGGTAAGTCCATTTTGATCCATTTTTACATTTTTGATGTTATGGTTGGTTTTTCATGGTTTTAATGAGTCCATTAGGTTGCTAGGGACATGTTAGGAAGGTTTAAGGAAGCTTGGGATGGCTGGGCAGCCATGGAAGAGTTTTGGGAACTTTGAACCGTTTGGTTCAAAATCGAACCATGGGTTTAGGCGGTTTTTAGGTTGTTTTAAGGATTGGAATGGATAGAAAACAACAAAATAGGATGAAAGGAACCAAAAAGGAAGAACTAGGATGAAAAATGGGGTGTCTAGGGGTGTCTAGGGCTGTGAACCGGTCACGCCGGTCCAGTTGGACCGGCCAAACCAGGTGAACCCGCCATGAACAGTAAAACCGGTCTGCTGAAGGTTAGTGCCGATGAATAGTAATCTGTTCCTTCTAGGAGCGCGTGAGGGCGCGTGAACCATAATTTGGGAAAGTGTTCAACACGGGAAATCTTCTATTCGATGTAACGAAGATTTTGGGACTGGTCTTACGTCAATCGGACATCGTTTCGATAGTTTTCGAGGTGTCAGAAGGTTTAGGGTCGGCTTAAAAATAGTTAAAAGTTCGGGAAAATTACGTGGCTTTGATGGGAGGTTAATTAAGTAGTTATTAACCTTCTATTAAAATTTGGACAGGTTTGGGAGTCCCGGTAATGGTGATCGGCTAGGGGACCCGAATGGCACGCAAATCGAGGCAGCAGCTCGGACGGTCTGTGAGTGGACCTTGTTTTCTAAATTGGTGCATGCATAAATGTTTATTATATGTTTTATTACATGTTTGACGATTCCATGGGTGCATTTGTATGTGGTTACGTATAAGCACGTATTTCGAGGTTTCGGTCTTATACGGTGCTTATACTGGTCTGTATTTCTTTATTGATTTAAATGATTTGGTTTTGGATTTCTAAAAGAATAAACTCGAGTATAAGACCCATTTGGTTTGGTCTCGGGCATATGACACTATTTACGACCTTCGGGTCTAAATCGTGGTCGCGGCGGGTGCTATGTGCACGGCGATCGACGATACGACGCTCGCCTCCGGATTGGGATGTGTTCCTTCCGGAGAGGTCACGATGCACGATTCGTGGTCGGGCAGCCTGGGGAGGCTCGACTTCGGAGTGCTGACGGTTCAGGATATCGATCGGTGATGAGTGCACCATGATCTTGTGGTGGTCGCGTCGGTTGATTCGTTCACGGCGACATACCAGGATTGAGAGCGGTCCTAGATGGATGGTTGCATGCATCACTATGATCGGAGTCGTGACTGACCCTTAGATATCAGGCACGGTGCCCAGTTGAGTCATATGTTCGGGCACGAGACCCAGTTTTTTTACAGTTTATGATTTCGGGTCAGGGACCCTAGATGGATTTTCGGGTTCATGACGGTTTATGGAAACCGGCATAAACTCTGGAAAGGTCATTGTGGTTCATGACGGTTTATGGGAACCGGCATGAACCTTTGTCAGGTCATTGTGGTACATGACGGTTTATGGGAACCAGCATGAACCCTGGTTAATGGATATTATGGATCATGACGGTTCAAGGGAACCGGGCATGAATGTTTATGTTATGTATATATATGTATTCATATACCTTCATTTACTTCTATTATCTCCTCCAGGGAAGGTCGTTGGCCTGGGTGGACTCCGGAGTAGTCACGGAGCACCGACTGAGTGGAGTCACCCCCCAGTTGGGTTCCTTACTCTCAGGAAGGCTATGATTACTATTACCTCGGGTAGGGTCAGTGGTCTGCGGACATTGATCTTGACTTTGAGAAGACTCGGATTGAGACCTGGGAAGCACGCGCGTAGCTTTGGAAACCGTGACAGGATTGGTTGTGTGAATTATATGTATATGTGATGTATGCTACATATATGATATATGATGTGTGTTTACACAGGTTTTGGGCAGTGGCTTGTATGGTTAGTTTCTTATGATTTGGGCTGAGTCCCTTATGGATTTGGGCAATGGCCCGTATGGTCGTTTTCATTATGGTTCTTTCAATCTTGGTTTTGGGCTTAGTTCCCACATATGGTTTCTTTGGTTAAATGGTTTTCGAATGCATGCATGCTTTTTAGTGAAGGGTACAAATGTCTTCTAGTTAAAATGTTTTTATAAACTTTTGTTTTGTCCACTCACAACTTTTAATGTTTTGACTGCCCTTCAGGTTGACATCGAATGTGGACTGCAGCAGAGACCGAGATATCACATACCTCCTCCGGATCCTGGCGTACTCTGATAGCCCGGGAGGGCAAAGGTCGGAAATATCCCTTGTCTGACACTTTGTGTCAGACGGGAGCATGGTCATCCCGCACTAATCCCGGGGGGATTGGGATGGGTCCTGTCACCTAGACAAATTGACCCAACATGGAAATATGACATTGCGATTTCTGGAAATAAAAACAGTGTCATATGTTCGTTTTGTCAACATCAGTTCCAGAGTGGAGGCATAATGCGATTAAAGTTTCATCTAGCAGGTTTTGATCCGAAAAAAAATGTTCAAAAATGCAAAGATGTACCTAAAGCTATTAGGGATGAGGTCAGAGTATGGATCAAAAGTAAAGATACTGCTAAACAGAATAAGAATATGATTGGTGAGAACATACGAGCTGGCTTGAGAGGAGATCTTTTAGACACTCAACAGAGCATTCAGATTAATGATATCGATGATGAAGAGGATGATGAAAAGGATGATGATGGATTCGCTTATCCACCAAATTTGCATAGATCTGAGAGAGCAGCATATCGTTTTGCTGTAAATGCATCGAGGGATGAGGCACGGCGAAGTGTTGACACTTATGGAGTTGGTACCATGTGTGGTGCTCAAGGAGGCAATAGCAGTCGTCAACAACCTCAACAGATGTGTCGATCACAAAGTTTGCGTGATCCATTTTCAATTCCTCCAGAACCAAAACTCTACAAAACCCCACGAAGTCAACAGAAGACTGTAAAATCTATGTGGAAAGGGACGAAAGAGAAGTTGGGTCGATACATAAGCAAATTTTTTATATATGAAGGTGTGGCTCCAAATAAAGCCAACTCTCATTATTTTAAGAATATGATTATTGAAGCCCAACGAACAGGTATTTAATAAATTTATTTATGATATAATTTTATTTAGCTTATGAAATAGCATTAAATGCTAACTTATGTTTTGGTTTGCAAGTGAAGGCGTGTCCATTCTTTCTCCATATGAAGTGAAAAATAAATATCTTCCTATGGAGTATGAAGATATGACGGCATATGTGGAGCAACAAAAGCGACAATGGGAAATGTATGGATGTATCATCATGTGTGATGGTTGGATCGGTCCAACGAAGTTATCCATAATCAACTTCATGGTATATAGTAAGGGTTCAACTGTATTTCTCAGGTCAGATGATTCTTTTAAAAGCCATAAAGACTATTTGTACATACAAAATTTGTTGAAGGAAGTTGTTCAGTAGGTTGGAGTACAAAATTTTGTACAGATCGTTACTGATAATGGGTCAAACTTTAAGAAGGCTGGAAAAGAAATGATGAAGACGGATCCAATCTATTAGACTCCTTGTGCAGCCCATTGTATCGACCTAATATTTGAAGATATTGGGAAGAATGAGACAATGACACTCATCATAAAAAATGCTAGGCAGGTAACTAACTACATTTATAATCATCTATGGTTACTAGCTCAGATGCATGAATTCTGTCAAGGAGACTTGGTTCGTCCTGGTGCAACAAGGTTCGCAACCAACTATATTTGTATAAACAATATAGTTAAACATAAAGTTGGCCTTAGAATATTGTTTACCAGTGATCAATGGCATGGTAG
Organism: Prinsepia uniflora; assembly: GCA_032719365.1. Taxonomy (NCBI): domain Eukaryota; kingdom Viridiplantae; phylum Streptophyta; class Magnoliopsida; order Rosales; family Rosaceae; genus Prinsepia; species Prinsepia uniflora. The sequence goes on along the minus strand of CM064869.1, from coordinate 5,268,391 downwards.
CCCATTAAGTAGGAAATTGGAAGGCAAGAGGGTTGAGGCTCATATCCTCGACCAAAGATTCTGGGAGTCCTTGGAGATTATGCAGTCAATATATGAACCTTTATACTGCATCCTTCGAATTATTGATACAGAGGTAGTCCCAATCATTCCAATCATGTATGATATGTTCAATCGAATGAAAGAAAAGATAACCCGTCTTAAAGGAAAGAAGTGGGTCCTCAAAATCATACAGGAGTGATGGGAAAAAACATTAGTGCATCCCTTACATGCCGCTGGTATATTTCTATCTTATTTCAGTTGTTAATATTTTATTTTATTGTTGTTTACTAAGAAAATTTCATTCATGATTTGCAGTTTATTACTTGAACCTCTGATATCAATATCAAGCAGGTGTTGGGCATGACTCCTACCTCGTCAAATCAGTTCAACAAGTATTCCTCAAATTGAATCCAAATGGGCAATTGGGTTTACAAAATTTTGGAATAGATGTAAGTTCACTAATATATATGAACCTTGATATTTTGGAATCTGTACATCTATGACATGATATTAACACAATTCTTAATGTAGTTGATCAACTTTAGAGATGGTCGGAAAACATTTCGTTCACCTATGAATGTACAATCACGAACGACAATGCCTCCAGGTGTCAGGACCCGTCCCAATCCCCCTGGGATTAACACGGGACGTGCCTGATCCCGTCTGACACGGAGTGTCAGACAAGGAAAAATTCCGACTTTAGCCCGCTCGGGGCTTCAGAGTATGCCAGGATCTAGAGGAGGTATGTGATGTCTCGGTCTCTGCTACAGCCCGCATCCGCGATCAACCTGAAGGGCATTCAAAACATTTAAAAGTTGTGAGTGGACAAAACAATGATTTATAAAAACATTTTCACAAAAGGCATTTATACCCTTCACTAAAAAGCATGCATGTATTCGAAAACCGTTTACCAAACCATTAGGGCCTTAGCCCAAAACCGTAAATGAAACCAATCATATGGGCCACTGCCCAAATGCATGTGGGATTTAGCCCAAAACCAGTATATATCATATATATATATCACATAACCAATCTTGTCACGGTTTCTAAAGCTACGTGCGTGCTACCCGGGGTCTCAAATCCCAAGTCTCCCCAAGGTCCACCCAGGCCAATGTCCGCAGATCAATGAACCTCCCTGTGGGTTACAATCCATAAGCATTCCTGAGAGTAAGGTACCCAACGGGGGCGACTCCACTCAGTTAGTGCTCCGTGACTACTCTGAGGTCCACCCAGGCCAACGACCATCTCCGGAGGAGACAATCCAAATAAAGGAAGGTATATGAATATATATATATATATATCGAAAATATTTTTAAAACCTTTCAAGGGATTCATGCCCGGTCCCCATAAACCGTCATGAACCCGGAAATTCATTTAGGGTCCCCGACCCGAAATCACCAATGTAAACCAACTGGGCCTCAAGCTCGAACTCATGACTCAACTGGGCATCGTGCCCAATATCTCAGGGTCAGTCACGATTCCAATCGTACTGATGCGTGCAACCATCCGTGCAGGACCGCCCTTAATCCTAGTATGTCTTCGTGAACGAATCAACTGACGCGACCACCACTAGAACATGGTGCACTCATCACCAATCGATATCCTGAACCGTCAACACTCCGAAGTCGAGCCTCCAGTGGCTGCTCGACAACGGTTCGTGCATTGTGAGCTCTCCAGGAGGAACACATCTCAGTCCGGAGGCGAGCGTCGTATCGCCCGTCGTCGTGCACATAGCACTCGCCGCAACCACGACTCAGACCCGTAGGTCACCAATAGGGCCACATGCCCGAGACAAAACCAAATGGGTCTCATGCTCGATTTTATCCTTTCTAAATCCAAAATCATTTCATTTAAACCATCGTAGAAAGCATAATACGTATAAGCACCGTATAAGGTCAAAACTTCGAAATACGTGCAAATACGTAAACACACACAAATGCACTCATGACATCACAAAACATATATTAAAACACCTGATAAAAATTTATGCATGAATCAATTTATAAAACAAGGTTGTAACGACTCGTCCTGGAATTCGAGATTAGATTAGTGGTTACTGACGGATTATTTAAATTAATCGGTGATTAGTTGGGCGATTTTGGACGGACGGGGCGAACTGACGGTTTTACCCCTAGAATTGGGCAAACAGTTGACTTTTTGTTTGGGCGGTCAAATGGACTTTGGCCAATGACTGTGACGTAGTTCGGGACGTCACGATCTCATAGACAGGTGGCACGTCCGATTCCGGCATTCGAGGCAAAAGTTATGATGTTCGGAAGTTTGAGGGTATTTTGGTAATTTTGGTTGAAAAGGGCAAACTATTGGTTTTTCATACAACATGGACTTGTCACGCATTTCTAGGACCGTTAGGTAGGTCTCGATGCCCTGAGTACAACGACAGGTAGCACGTTGTCATTGGACTTCGGACGGTTCAGTTATTGGTCTAAACGTGCGAATGGTAAAATGGTAATTTGTCATTGAGGGGCATTTTGGTCATTTACTGCATTGGGATCTGTGCCCAGTTAGAATTGGACACTTGGTGACAGGACCCGCCCCGATCCCACGGGGACCACAAGGGGACGTGCCCTGCTCCCGTCTGACACCCAATAATTCATACCAATTTTAACCTCAAAATATCAAATGCATAAATAACCAAATTAAAGTCATACATCAAATCCGAATTAAACAGATGTCAGACAAGGGATGAAATCCAAAATTACAAGTTGCGAGCACGACTCTAAAATAAAACCTGCGGGCAAACCACCCAACAGGGGTTCAGGTACGCAGAAGTAGATCTATGCCTCAGCCTCAGTTTCCTCCTCTACCTCAGTTTCACGACCTGGAGGGGTTACCAAAAACAATAAGGGTGAGTGGACCGAAACTCAAGTTTATAAAACCATTTGATAAGTAAAACATATAATTTACCCCTCCGTTTTCCAAACATGCATGCATCATTATTTAAAATCATAAACCATATAATATGAACCATAAGGCATGTAATAAAACCATAAGTATAATTTTAGTTGCTGCAATATACACTCCAATCCCGACATCACCTGATGTTTGACGTTCTTGACGCCTAATAAGGTCACAATAATAAGGCTACGCATGCCACTCGGGTCTCAATTTCCGAGTTAAATCCCTGAATCCCGTTCGGGTACAGCATCACCTGATGCAGCATCACCTGATGCTTAGCGTCATAGACGCTGGACGTACTAGACGTCCGTGACCTCTCCGGGGTACCTCGCCAGAGGAGACAATATAATATGAAAGGATCTATACAGTGCAGTACCAAATACATTTTATTGATATCCACATGCAAATCATATATATACATAGATAAAATCCGAACCAATCATTAAGTGTCATCAGACGGGTCTCAAGCCCAAATACCGTGAAACGTGCCATAACCATATTTTCCATATCATCAAAAACCATTATTGTTTTAGCATGTGAATAAGTATAATAATCCAGAAAACATTTATGCACGCAAGGGTTTAAGAAAATGGCCCACTCACTGTACGATCCCGCGGTGAACCTGCGCGTACGAACTTGTACCGGGAGTATCGTACAATTCATGTCAGTCCAAATCACATGTAAGGGTCACTACAAGTCTAAAATGTTTAACCACAAAGTCCGAAATAGAAACCGGCTCGGGGAATCCGTCGACACGTTCCCCGAGGCAACCGGCCCTAAATTGACCCATCAAAAACTATCTCAGATCAACATGGTTACTTCACCAAAAATGTTCAGAATGATGAGAGGAATAAAAGTCATGTTGATCGTGATCGGAGATAAGCCCCAACGCGCCCTCACGCGCCGCCCAAAGTGGCTGCGCGTGAAAGTCACGCGCCTGACACTGTAGCTACAGTGTCAGCACCTTCACCCGTTTGTCTGTAATTCGGGTCTGCCACCCGCGGCTTGACCCGGTTAATTACCCATCAATTCCTACTCGATTTCAATCCAATTTGATCCTAACATGTTAATTAAACATTCAATTTAAGTTCTGGGTTATTAATTTTCCAAATCGAATCCTCAAACGGCCCTTCGACCCGTGATCATCCAAACGGGTTGATCACCCCAACTCACTGGTTTATAAACCGAAATCAAATTAACCTTACATGAAGCATCATAGTATCACAACGAACTGGAAAACACACTCAATTGAATCAACACTCACCTGGAAGTAGTTGTCCAAACCTCTTAAATTCCTCTGAACACGGCAGTCACCGTCCCAGCTCACCCGTGGCTGGTTGCCTTCGATTTTGATATGGTTGTGTTCCAAATGCTCCCAGAAAGCTTACTCTACGATTAGATTGGCCCAACACACCGTAGAAATCAAAAACCCGATTTCCCTCCAAAAATTCCCGAAATGGTTTCTCTCTGGTTCCACTCTTATTTTCAGTCCTTTCAATACCAGAGTGAAGGCCACACACTGTACAATCAGTTTTAATTAATTTCAAGCCGTCCCAGAGGCTCGTGGGTGTCCAATTGTCCACTGAAAAATGTCCCCCGAAAAGCTTCGAGTTTGAATTAATAATAGGGTCGTGCACGGTGGATGCAACAGACCACGGTCTAAAGCATCAGACACTCCCAACTTTCCAGCACACAATTGCACGATTGAACCACCGCACATGGTGGTGCCGCCCATGTCCCCCGCGGCCTGCTACAGTAACTAGGGCAAAAAGACCAAAATGCCCCTGGTTCAATAATTACCAAAATACCCCTCACTTCCTAGACCCGTAACTCAACCATACGAAGTCCGATTTTGGCGTGCCGCCTGTCTACGGACTCAGGACGTCGAGACCTACCTATCGGTCCTTGAGTCGCATGAAAATTAATTGTCAAACGAAAAGTCAACATTTTTGCCCGTGAAGTCCAACTTACGGTAATGCCCCTGAACTTCCGATAGTCATAACTTTTTCCCTGATCGTCCGAATTGGACGTGCCACCTGTCTATGAACTCGTGACGTCCTGAACTACGTCACGGTCATAGGTCAAAGTCCATTCAATCCACCAATCAAAAAGCCAACAATTTGGCCATACCATTCACAAGGGTAAGAACGTCAATTCACCCATTAAATTGAAATATTAAAATCCTCGAATGTCCAGGGTGTTACACTTGGCTTGCATTGGAAGTTGTGTCCACAATATTTTGGACACCTGGCTTGTCCTGGATGGTTGTAGAACCCTCTCACCGTCTCTCATCAGATTTTAAACACGGTTTATGGTTTTGCACGATTGTGGGAGAAAAACAGAGACTGTAGGTGATCGTGAGAACCCAACCCTCTCAAACCTAATCAATTGTTGGTGGGGTGTGAATGAAAGATGAAAGGGAGGTGGAGACGAGCAGAGTGAGGCTGGTGGAGTGCACCGTCATGTACGGTGGTGGACTGGAAACGGTAAGACCCGTGACTTCCCATGTTGAGATTCAAATGGCATGTTAGGGGTGGCAATGGGTCGTGTCGTGTCGGGTTCGTGTCGTGTCATGAATTCTGTTTTACCCATTTATACCCAACCCGAATCCGACTCGTTTAATAATCGTATCAAGAATGTCCAACCCGAACCCGACCTGGTAATGACCCGTGTAACCCATTTAACCCATTTAATAAACATGTCATAATCAAAACACAATTAACCTATGACCCGTTTGACCCGTTTAACATGTTTAACCTATTTAAATTATAATATTTAATAGATATTTAGGTAGGTAAATGGGTAGATATATGGGTTAATAATGACATGTTTATTAAATGGGTCAATATATAAGCCAATATATGGGTTAACCTATTAACCCGAAATCTATCCATTTATTAAACGGATTAACAGGTTATTATACGGGTTAACAGGTTGACCCAAAACCCACCAGTTTAATAAACGGGTCATAACGGGTTGACTCAAAAATGACCCAAAATTTTAATCGTGCGGGTTGACCCGGATAAATTTCGTGCGGCTTTCGAGTCGTGTCAAAAATTGCCACCCTTATGGCACGTGGTGATTTCCTAGTTATTAACTGATTTGGTATGTTGGATGAGGTTTCTGAGGTTGAAAGAAGACGAGGGAGCCTGGTTTCCAGGCTAGCCATAGACGGTGGTCGTGGAACTCGTGACTGGTAAGTCAAGGATTCAAAAATGGTGACTATTGATTTGGTGCTCGACATTCGAATTGATTATATGAGAATTGTTTCTGGAGGTTCTAGAGATGGATTGAGATCAACAGGAGGAGAGGAAGTGGCCGGAAACACGGCAACTGAACGACAACCATTACCCAATTTCTCCTTCGTTTTGGGAGGTGAGTTGCAGGCCTAAATTTCTTGTTTTTAAGGGTCTAAACGATTGTGGACAATGAGGCAAACCTATAGGACTAATTAGAATTAAAAACAGATCAAAAATAAAGGAAATATGAGGTCGAACTGCCCACGTCAGTTAGGATGGACCGGACCGGTTCAGACTCGGTCTGACAGAGGTAAGATATGAACAGTGCTGAGGCACGTGGCTCCCACGCGCAGTCCCTTTGGGCGGCGCGTGAGGGCGTGTGGTGGCTCTGATGGGGAAGTGTTCAACATGTGAAATGATTTAATCGATGTAACGAATATTTTGGGACTGATTTCGAGTCGATTGGACATCGTCTCGATATGTTTGGGATGTCCGAAGGTTTTAGGGCTCGTTTAAAAATAGTTAAAAATTTGAGAAAATTACGGGGCTTTAGTAGAAGCTTAATGAAGTAGTTAGTGACTTTTTTATGGGATTTGGATAGGTTCGGGGAAGCCGGTGATAGTGAATTAGCTGGGAAAGCGTAATTGTACACGTATCGAGGCGGTGACTCGAATGGTCTGTGAGTGGACTTTGCTTTCTAACTTATGATGCATGCATAAATGTTTTATATGTCTTCTACTTGTGATTTCTATGTTTGTGATATGATATTGATAATTTATAGTTTTGCACGTATTTCGAGATATTTACATAATCGCACGTTTTACGAGATATGGTTTTATACTATGATTTGATAATGGTTTTGATACTATGATTTGGGGATTTGAATTATGATTTGATTTCAATGATTTATAATGGAATTTAGAATAGTGATTTCGGGCTTGAGGCCTTGTTCATAAAAGTGTTTTCGATAAATGTGATTTCGGGTTTTGGAATCGAATTTCGAAAATACGATTCGGATTCAATTTTGGAACTTGAAAGTGAATTTCTGGATTTGGATTCAGGATGATGATTCTGAATGTAGACTTGGCTTCGGAATGGTGATTTCGGATTCGGATTTGGACATAATTTGGAAATGGTTTTAAATGATTTTGGATTGGATTTGCTGGATCTGGTTATTGGGTTTAAAGACTCGAATATGATATTGACGGGGGCGGGCCCGGATTGGGTTTAAAGACCCGGATTGAGTTTAAAGACTCGGGAGTTTAAAGACTCTAATATTGTGATTTCCCCCGTAGGCCTATTGAGTTTAAAGACTCGAGAGTTTAAAGACTCGGATTATCTTGAGGCCTAAATTGAGTTTAAAGACTCGGATAGATCCAGCAGGTTCGATTGATTGTAATGGATTTCAAATGGCTTTCAAATGTGTTTTGGATTTCGATGATAACTCGATGGTTTCATTGGTTTTCAATGATGGATTTTGATGGTTTTGGGTTGAGGCCCGAGATTTGAGAAAAATAAATGATTTCGGTTTCATAAACAGTTTTTATTATCTCGGAAATGAAATGGTTTATGAATGCATGCATTGGTTTTTAAATGGAGGGTATAAATGAAATTTCTTATCAACTATTTTTTAAACGTATTATTTATTTTTGTTCACTAATAGTCTTTTGTGTTTTTCGATACCCTCCAGGTTGTTGGCGCGGTGCGGGCTGTTGTAAGTGAGAGACTGAGACATCACACTCGCTCCACAGTAAGGCTGTGAACTTCGGTTAACGAAAGTTGGTTTTTGGTACGTTGGCCTAGGTATCCCTTGTCTGGCTTGCGTGTTCCACGGGGGTTGAACGGGTGTTTGGCCTTCGTGTCGCACGTGAGTTAGACGGGAGCATGACTTAACCCTTAATCCAGGGGGATTGGGCGTGGGTCGTGTCTAAGGTCCACTCACAAACTGTCTAAAGTGACGCCTCGATACGCGTGCCATACGCTGCTCCCAGGCCAAACGCCGTCACTGAGACTTCCAAACTTGTCCAAATCGTAATATCAGGTTACTAACTACTTAAATAACCTCTCACTAAAGCCCCGTAATTTTTCAGAATTTTTAACTATTTTTAAACCTGATCCTAAACCTTCGGACGTCCCGAAAAATATTGAGGCGGTGTCCGATCGACACGAAACCAGTCCTAAAATGTTCGTTACATCGAATAGATTAAAAGTGATGTTGAACACTTTCCCAAACCATGCCCCACACGCCCTCACACGCAGCCCAAAGGGGTTGGACACGTGCATGCACTGTTCATCATCCCCTACCTCTAGCCGACCGGGTTCAGACCGGTTCGGTCCAATCGAATCGGTGGTCACGATCCAGCCTTATTTCTCACTTTTTTTCAATCCATTTCTTCCCATTTTTATTCCTAAATGTTCCTAACAACAAACCTAATCAATCCAGCCATTAAAAACAGGAAAAACGGCTCGAAATCGTACCTCCACGATTTGAACTTCACGGCCCAAAAACCAGTCGCCGTCCAGGGCTTTTGCACCGTCCTCGACCTCCACTTCCAATTCAAACCTTCCCCTTAAATCACCAGAAGGCCATTTCCATTAATAGAATCGACTAAAAAACCCCCTAAACACATATTCGAAATTTCAAAAACAACCCACTCACGGTTTCGGGTTTTCCTCCGTCGTGGTCCATGGTCAGTCATGTAACGACCCGTCCCAAATTCCTAGATTAGATTAGTGACTAATCACGATTAGTGAGGTTAATCGGTGATTAGTTGAGCGAAATCGGACGAACAATGCAAAATGACCGTTTTGCCCCTGGGCGTGGGCAAAACGTTGACTTTTCATTCTGGCGGTCAAACGGGTAGCACGTTCAATTTCGACTTTCGAGGAGGAAGTTATGACGTTCGGAAGTTTAGGGTCATTTTGGTAATTTTGGTTAAATGGGGTAAATGTTGACTTTTTGACCGGGAGGTTCGATGGCCGAGGGCCGAGGACCGTTACGTAGATCGGGATGATACGAATCCATAGACAGGCGGCATGCTGAAATCAGATTTCGAACGGGGAAGTTATAGGTCATGGAAGTTCGATTTCACTATACACGTACTTCGAGACGGTGATGATTTGGCAAAATTTGATTGGGCTAGATATTTAGGTGGGTCCCATGGATGAGTGACAAGTGTCACTCATCCCATTGGCCATTTTCCCTAAAAAAGGGATCTAACTTAATTAAATAATATTAATTTAATATTTTATAATTAATCCAATTAACTCATCTCTAATCCTAGCCATCCATTCCATCCCTCAATCAATCCATACCACTCATCTCATCTAATCGATCTCACTTCTCTCATCAACCATCAAACATCATCATCTTCATCAAACTTCATTTCTTCATTTCCTCACAAAACCCGAAACCATCCATAACTCCATTTTCTTCAAAACACACAACACCACCACAAACCTCCATCTAGTGTGACCGTGAGAGTGCTGTGAGGATGACTAAGGAACTAAGGATAACGGCTGAGGACGGTGGCCCACGGTGGAGGCCATGGCGGAGTGAATCCGTGAGGTGAGAAATATTCAAAAATTCAAATTTCGGTTTTGTTGGTTTTTGTTCGATTCTAAGGATTGGGAAATATTTCTGGCGACTCTAGGAAGCTAATAGGATTAGTTTTGGGGCTTGTGATGGTCGGAAATGGCCGTGAACGGCGGGGAAAATCCGGCCACCATTAACGACGGTGAAGGCGCGGTTTTGGTGAGTTTTCTTCGGTTTTTAAATGTCTAAAAGGTAGAAAATGAATGTAGGAAGGTATTAGGATCAAAAGGAAATGAAATGGAGCTAAAATGGACCCTGAACCGGTCCAAGAACCAGAGAAAACCGGTTCAGCACAGTGAAAACCGGTTCAGTCCATTGTAGGAGACGATGAACAGTGCACAGTGGCTTCTTGGGGCGCGTGGCCCATAATTTGGGAAAGTGTTCAACATACGAAATCTTCTATTCAATGTAACGAACATTTTGGGGCTGGTTTCGTGTCGATCGGACACCGTTTCAATATGTTTTGGGGCATCAGAAGGTTTAGGATCAGTTTAAAAATAGTTAAAAGTACGGGAAAATTACGGGGCTTTGGTGGGAGGTTAATTAAGTAGTTAGTAACCTTATATTACAATTTGGACAGGTTTGGGAGTCCCGGTGACAGTGATCGACTCGGGAGAGCCTATGGCACGCAAATCGAGGTGGCAGCTCGGACGGTCTGTGAGTGGACCTTGTTTTCTAAATTGGTGCATGCATAAATGTTTATTATATGTTTTAAATACTTGTTTGTGACTCCATGAGTGCATTTGGATGTGTGGTTACGTATAGGCACGTATTTCAAGGTTTTGGCCTTATACGGTGCCTATACGGGTCTGTATTTCTTTATTGGTCTACATGAAATGGTTTTGGATTTCCAAAAGGATAAACTCGGGTATGAGACCCATTTGGCTTGGTCTCAGGCAAATGACTCTAGTTACGACCTACGGGTCTAAATCGTGGTCGCGACGGGTGCTATGTGCACGGCGATCGACGATACGACGCTCGCCTCCGGATTGGGATGTGTTCCTTCCGGAGAGGTCACGATGCACGATTCGTGGTCGGGCAGCCTGGGGAGGCTCGATTTTGGAGTGCTGACAGTTCAGGATATCGATCGGTGATGAGTGCACCATGATCTTGTGGTGGTCACGTCGGTTGATACGTTCACGGCGACATACCAGGATTGAGGCGGTCCTAGATGGATGGTTGCACGCATCACTACGATCAGAGTCGTGACTGACCCTTAGATATCGGGCACGGTGCCCAGTTGAGTCATATGTTCGGGCACGAGACCCGGTTACTTTACGATTTATGATTTCGGGTCAGGGACCCTAGATGGATTTCCAAGTTCATGACGGTTTACGGGAACCGGCATGAACTCTGGAAAGGTCATTGTGGTTCATGACAGTTTATGGGAACCGGCATGAACCTTTGTCATGTCATTGTGGTACATGACGGTTTATAGGAACCGGGCATGGAATAGATGTTATGGATCATGACGGTTCAGGGGAACCGGGAATGAATGTTTATGTTATGTATATATATATATATATATATGTTCATATACCTTCCTTTACTTCTATTATCTCCTTCGGGGAGGGTCGTTGGCCTGGGTGGACCCCGGAGTAGTCACGGAGCACCGACTGAGTGGAGTCACCCCCCAGTTGGGTTCCTTACTCTCAGGAAGGCTATGGTTACTATACCTCGAGTAGGATCAGTGGCCTACGGACATTGACCTTGACTTTGAGAAGACTCGGATTGAGACCCGGGTAGCACGCGCGTAGCTTTGGAAACCGTGACAGGATTGGTTGTGTGAATTATATGTATATATGATGTATGCTATATGATATGATATATGATGTGTGTTTACACAGGTTTTGGGCAGTGGCCCTTATGGTTGGTTTCTTATGATTTAGGCTGAGACCCTTATGGATTTGGGCAGTGGCCCACATGGTCGTTTTCATTATGGTTCTTTCAATCTTGGTTTTGGGCTTAGTTCCCACATATGGTTTCTTTTGTTAAATGGTTTTCGAATGCATGCATGCTTTTTAGTGAAGGGTACAAATGTCTTCTTATGAAATATTTTTATAAACTCTTGTTTTGTCCACTCACAGCTTTTAATGTTTTGACTGCCCTTCAGGTTGACAGCGGATGTGGACTGTAGTAGAGACCGAGATATCACATACCTCCTCTGGATCCTGGCGTACTCTGATAGCCTGGGAGGGTAAAGGTCGGAATTATCCCTTGTCTGACACTCCGTGTCAGACGGGAGCAGGGTCATCCCGCGTTAATCCTAGGGGGATTGGGATGGGTCCTATCAAGTCACGTCGTCCTCATCACCCTCAGTCCCTCACTAGAACCCAGAAAAAGATTATGGTGGTGGGGTGGCGTGTCTGTGTGTTTGTTGGTTTAGAGAGGAAGAAAATGTTGTTCGGGTTTTTGAAGAAGAAAATATGAAGACTGGGAGGGCAAATGACAGGACCCGCCCCGATCCCCCTGGGACCACCCGGGACGTGCCCTGCTCCCGTCTGACACCCGACATTAAAATACCAAAAATACCCTTATTGAAAATAATATGCATAAAGAAAATCCAAAGTTAAGTCATACATAGCACACCACACAAATATCTGAATACAAATAGTGTCAGACAAGGGATAGTTCCCGAATACAGTTTATTGAGCACGACTCTAGACACGCTACGTGCCAACCTACCCAGCAGTAGGGTTCAGGTGCGCAACGTAAACCTATGCCTCCTCCTCGGGATCCTCCTCCTCTTCCTCGGGATCCTCCTCCTCAATAGCACTACCTGGAGGGGTAGTAAAACAACAAAGGTGAGTGGGCCGAAACTCAAGGTTTACAAAATAGTTTACCATTTCGAAAACATATAGCTTTTCCCCTTCGTTTTCCGAAAAGACATGCCTTAGTATCATAAACCACAAAACCATAAAATCATAAGCAGAATAATATCAACATAATATAATCTTAGTCACTGCACTATACATCCCAACCCTGACATCCCAGATGCTTGACGTCCCAGACGTCCAATAAGGTCACAGTCTCAAGGCTACGCGTGCCACCCGGGGTCTCAATCCCGAGTCCAAATCCCGAACCTAGTCCGAGCGTGGCATTCTAGATGCCTGACGTCCCAGACGTCCAACAGTAGCAATCCTGCTCCTGAGTCACTCTACGGTCCGGTCCCTCCGTAGAAATGACTCCTCACAGGCAATGCGCCGTGACCACTCCGGTGTACCTACCTCCGGAGGAGATAGAATCCTAGGGTAGATCTATACAGTGCAGTACCACAGATAATATCGAGATCCATTATACATATACATGACTCCAAACCATTCATAAACAACCAGACGGGTCTCATGCCCAAACATCATAATACGTGCCATAAATCATACTCAAGATAAACAGATACTTTTACTTGAATCACATATAGATATAATAGAAAGTAAAACAGTTATGCATGCCGAAGTTTAGTGAAATCAAAGGCCCACTCACAGTACAATCCCGCTGCAATCCCGAGCGTAAAGCGTCCAAGGGTTAAAGTACAATTCGTGTCATGCCCAAAACATATGTAAAGGTCACTTTAAGTCCCTACTAAACAACTAAGAAACCCTAGACTGAAACCGGCCCGGGAAAGCCGTCCGAACGCGCTTCCCAAGGCGTCAAACCCTAATTTGACCAACCTAACGATCTCCGATCGACACGAAACCACCGCCATTGGATCCGTATCGTCGAAACCTTGAAAATGGCACTGGTCCCACACAAAATACTGTTCACACGCGCCCCCCACGCGCCGGTCAACCCTCTGGTCAACTGTGCTACAATGATCCTAGTGTCAGAGGACACGTGTCAACAGCCCATTAGTTCCTGGTCTGACAGTTTTCTGACATGATGACGTCATCATGACGTCACTACTGACGTCAGCAGCTACAGTAACCGGGTCTGAGAATCGGGTCACCGCAGACCCACGGTTCAACCCGATCAGTTCTCATCAACCCGACCACCAAAATCGATGGGATTTGTTCCTATGAACTCATCTAAACATGTTCTATGGTTCTGTGGACTCAAAACTAGTTTTTAGGTTCAAAAATCTACCTGAAAATCGACAGAAAACCTGCTGCCGGCTCTGGTTCGTCTTCTCCAGCGTGTCGTCCAGTTCCCAGCCACGAACCTAGGTCCAAAGTGATCGTCTAGTCCCCTAGGATATGTCTCAAAAACAACCAAACAAGTTTAACGTTAAAAACGGACGTTTCGAGACAGGGAAGGAAAATCGGTCTTCTCGGGTTTGCAGGCTTACCGCCGCCGTGGGCTGCCCAGTCCAGTCCTGAGTCGTCCAGCCGTCACAATGGTCCTAGCCCTAGGTTTGTTCGAGCCCAGAAGTCATGGTTTGGACGGTTGGATAGTTTTGGGCTGCACGGGTTCCTTTCGGGTCTGGAGGGTTTCCGGGTTGCGCCGCCGTCCGTGGTGGTGGTGATGGCCGTCTGGAGGTGGCTGAGAGGTAGTCTGGTGTGTGGGTTGAGGCTGAGAGGTGGTGTAGTCGATGGTGTGTTTGTGCAGAGAGTGAGAGGGTGCACGGGTTTGAGAGGAATGAAAATGAATATGTGAGTCTCTGATGGTTTTAAAAACAGAATAGAGAATAGAAACCAACGGCTAGGATTTAATCTGACCTAAGGATGAAGGGTGAGGATTTAAGGAAATTAAATTAATTAATTAATCACATGGCAGACCAAGATCCTAGTTCTAGGGAGTGTGGGGATGAGTGACACGTGTCACTCATCCAAGGGTCCAGAATGACTTGAATAAAGTAACCAGATTTCATTATTTTAATATTATTTTGATTCGGTTCTCGGTTAGTTCGGTTAATCGCGTTTTACGTCCTTGACCATAACTTTTTCGTCGTAAGTCCGATTTCGGCGTGCCGCCTGTCTACGGATTTGTATCGACGAGACCTATGTAACGGTCATTGGCCCTCGTCCGTTGGACTTCCCGGGTCAAAAGTCAACGTTTGGCCCCTAATTGACCAAATTACCAAAATACCCCTAGACTTCCGAACGTCACAACTTCTTCCTCGAACGTCGGAAACGAACGTGCCACCTGCCTATGAACTCGTGACATCCTTAACTACGTCACGGTCATGGGTCAAAGTCCTAATTACTTCCCGAGGTAAAAGTCAACTTTTCCCCCCTCAAGGGCAAAACGGTCATTTTACAATAAAATAATAATTACGAAAGTTCGGGTCGTTACAGCAAAGGTCGGAATTATCCCTTGTTTGACACTCCGTGTCAGGCGGGAGCAGGGTCATCCCGCGTTAATCCTAGGGGGATTGGGATGGGTCCTATCAAGTCACGTCGTCCTCATCACTCTCAGTCCCTCACTAAAACCCAGAAAAAGATTATGGTGGTGGGGTGGCGTGTCTGTGTGTTTGTTGGTTTAGAGAGGAAGAAAATGTTGTTCGGGTTTTTGAAGAAGAAAATATGAAGACTGAAGGTTGATGGCTGATAAGGATAATCAGATGAGAGAGAGGGAGATATGGATGGTCAGGATGAGAGATTAGATGAGATGGATGGTTAGGATGAGAGGTGGGTGAGATTAATTATAAAATAATTAGGATATTATTATTTAATGAAAGATATATCCACTTTTTGGGGAAGACACCAATGGGATGAGTGACACTTGTCACTCATCCATAGGTCCCACCTAAATATCTGCCCAATTAGATATTGCCACCTAATCCTTGCCTCGTAATACGTTCATAGTGCAATCGAATTTCCGTGAACCATAACTTTCCCGTTCGACGTCCGATTTCGGCGTGCCGCATGTTTACGGATTTGTATCAACTCGATCTACGTAACAATCCTCGGCCATTGGACCTCTCGGGTCAAAAGTCAACATTTTGCCCACGGCCAGGGGTAAAACGGTCATTTTACACCGTTCGTCCGATTTCGCTCAACTAATCACCGATTACCCTCACTAACCCTTCTTAGTCACTAATCTAATCCCGGAATTCAGGACGGGTCGTTACACTAGGTATATGCTTGCATTTAATTTGATATTGTATGAATTAGCACTTTATAATGCCTCTTACATTAAACTTGATATTGACAGCGAAGTGGTGGGAATTATATGGCCAAACTTCTTCAGTCTTGCAAAAAATTGTAATTCGTATATTATCACAAACGGCTTCATCTTCGACATGTGAGAGAAATTGGAGTACATTTACTTTAATCCATACAAAGCAAAGAAATCGTCTCACATATTCAAAGTTAGAACAACTTTTTTTTTTGTTATTATAACATGAAACTCAAGTTAAGAGATCAAGAAGCTGAATGTAGCAAAGTTGTGGAAGAAGACTAAGTGGACCTTTTGGAAATTTCTAGTCAACACGTGGAAGGTAATGAAGTTGATCCACTTCAAGCATGGATTATGCCAGCTCACTTGGATGATGATAGAGGAAGGCATGACCCTTGCGTAACCCATCTTGCTAGTGAACACGGTGTTAATGTCGATAGAGTGTTATCTGAAGAAGTGAGGAGTGAGGAAGCAGGAAGTGAGCGGAAGATGTCTTCATGAGAGAGATCAATACTTGGTTCTACCGCTGGACGTGACTTGAGAGCTGATGCTACTAGTAAGGGTCTACATCACAATAAATCTACAGATGATGATGATGATGATGGAGTCGGTGGTGTTGGGAAAGATTACACTCGGACACGCAACATATATGAAGTTATAGAAACCCATCTTTTGAGGATTCCATGGCAATTAGTTTTGAGTCAATAAGTTTGGGCACCGATTCTAGTAACAACTCAAACTATCCATATGTTTATGGTCCATATGGTTACCACTAGTTAGACAGCCATCTCCATCAAATGCCACATGGTTATGGAGGCTATGAAGATCCTCATCTCCATGAAGATTATGGAGAAATTAGTTGGGTAAATCCTAACTACCCCATCTATGGAGGAAAAGTAGGTTATTCAAAGGAGGTATACGAATACTATGTCCAACAATACATTTTCGTTTGGTCAAGTAGCATCACTTGGCAAAACTTTTGTATCTTGGTAGATGAAGACCAATCTAATTTTCAAGCTGGTAGACACTCTACTTGTTTTTGATGAAGTTCAATGTGTAAATTATTTGGTGTGCAATATTATCAATAGAATTATGTTTTAATTTAAGTTTATCTTTAAAATTTTATACTGTTAGTTATCGGCATACCTATATTCTATCATATGATTCATCATATATTTATTATATCAAAATTATTTTATAGTTTTTATTAGTCCTATATAACCATTATTGGGTACTTAAGTTTTTTCCAAAGTTTCATTCCAACTTTCTATCATTTGGATCTAATTTTCGTCATTTTTGTTGATCGTAAACGATATCGATATTTGGAGCGAGATATTCATAAATTCAACTAGCGATATATCCGTCGATATCGATATTTCAATTCTTGATTATGTATATTCAAAACTGAATTGAATTGGAAATTAGATACTGGTTTGGAGCCATTCAAAAACTTGGAAGGGTGATTGACCTTCCAAGATATGGGAGTCGGATATGGCTAAGAAATTTGGCAATGGCGGTAGGGGCCACATGTGGGTAACATAGGGCAAATGTTGACCCTTAAGTTTGTGGTTGTTGGAGCTCCTTTCCTCAGCTTACCTATCCAATACCAAACACATCCATAATTGTCTTGTCTTTTACCACCAAAACTTCATTGATATGATAATGTAAGCAAAAGCATGGGGTTAGCTAAAGCTGCATTTCACCAGACCACAACTTGGTCGTTCTTAATTTCCTTGTGTATCAACCAAGTTACCAACACACAAATTTCGTTAATTTTTATGAGCTTTGTTTTAGCAAATTTATGAGATAGAATATTACAGATTATGGACAAACTCATATGAAATTCATTTCATTTTTGGCACCATGAAAGCTGATTTTTTAAAGTTTTGTCGACATGGATGAAGCATAATTATTTAAATTAAATATGTATTTTTATTGGAGTTTAAATATCTATTTTTTAATTTAAACTTATCAACCACTTATATATGTAAATTAAAATAAAATTATTAGTTTCAATTGATCATCTCAATTAAATCTATTTTTTTTTATTAAATGGGAGGGAAATTTTTTTGAAATTATTCATACAATATGTCATTGAGGTGCAAACTTGAAACCAATTGATTTGTATCAATTTAAAGTTTTTTTTTAAAAAAAAATGTTCAAAATGTGTTGTTTCAATTACATAGTTGGGTTTCTGGGTTTGGTATGTGCGTACTTCACAAATCCTCAAGATCTTCAAAGCCCAAGCCTACATTTTCATGCCAAGAACCAATTTGGTTTTTATTTTATTATTTATTTATACAAACCACAAAATCGAATTGGAATTTGGTAAGCATTATAAGACCGCTGTCGACCGTTGGTCGGTTGTAGAACTTGTAACTTGTAAGAGAAGGATGCCAAAGATCGTATAGGGCCTATAGGCTACTTTGGGGAAAGGGAATATCTTGCTAAGTTATTTATAAGTTTTATATTCAACTCTTATAATCATCCAAAGTGTAAGAGGTGCTCCTAATTTGGATCAACGGGCTGCCTCTTATGATCACCGAACAACGTAAAGAGTGCTTTATGCCTAATATCGATATTATGCAGGCTTCAAGTTATGTGAAAATAAAGATTAATCTCATATCAATATGTGTGAGGATACTTTGCGAAATATCAATATATATATATATATATAAATTATATTTACATCCTACCCTAATGACACCTCTTTGTATCACTTTTTCAATTTATCAAGTTATCTTTATACACATATAATAATCAAAATCATTCACTCTATAAAAGTCTCTTAGTTATTCACGTGTATAAAATAAATCAGCAATTTTTGTAAGAATTAAAATCATTATAGTGAATTGTCTATTTAATTGTCACATCAATATGATCATTAAATGTGATCAATTTAGAGGGTCCAAATAGCATTATTCTTTTAAAATAGATCATAATTTTTATATAAATTACAACCAATGTCATCCAATTGTAAACTAGTACATCAACAATCTAAAAAGCACCTACCAAATCTATCATGATTTCAACATTACTTTTTATTTTTTATTTTTTTATTATAAGATTATATTGAGGATTATGAAAACATTATTCCTATTTATAATTTTTTTTTCAATTTCTCATTTTAAAAGTAATATGAGTATCTAATATAATTTAAAGTAAGATAATTAAAAGTAACAATTCTTCACAAATACTTTTAAATTTAAAAAAATATTTATGTTACGATATTAAATAATTTAGATAATTTCGTATAGTTTAGGGTTTAATTCTTGAATTTTGTGCGTCGTACGATTTTCCAAAAAAATCAAACACTAAGGGACACATGGGACAAAGAAGACAAAAAAAGATAATGTTATTTTTAATTGTTTAAAAAAATTCTCAATAACTCACTCATCATCTTTATTGAGATATGAAATTTATTATTTATAAATTCTATTTAGTAATTTTCGAATAAAAAAGATTTGAGAGAATATTTTATTTTATTTTATTTTATATACAAGTATTTAAAATTTTAAATAAAAATAAAAATTATTAAAGATTTAACAATAATTAATTACCTAGTTTACCGTTTTTGTCAAAAATGCAATGTTACCGACCTGCCCTTGGCGTAGGGGGTTGGTGGGAGATTGAGACGCCGCCATTTTGCCATTCCAAGCAGAACGAGAGCAGCCTCTACCAAACCAACTAGCAAACATTTTCCAAAAATCCCTCAATTTATTCTTCTTTCAAGAAAAGGCAGAGTACACCATTTCCAGCCCAGCGTACAAGCCCTTCAAAGCACAACGACATACACCTACTACTCTATTCCCATTCAAACCAGCACCCCTAATCTTCGTGGATATACAGAATGTCCCACAAGATGTTCTGTATTTTTCATTTTGGCTGAGTTTGCTCTTTTTTTTTTTTAACCAAAAGCAAAACTTGCTCAATTTTTTTTTTTATTTCAAATTTTTGGTGCCTAAATTGGTTGGTAAATGCCCCAATAGTTAGAGACTCCATCAAATCCCCACCTACGACCATTCCCACCAAAACCCCCAACTTTTAAGAGACGCCAGCTGAGACGAGAGTTTTAGAGAGAAGAGAAGCGAGATGGCCCAAGCGAGCAAAATATGCAGCGATGGAGCTCAAAGCATCAGTCTTTTGCCTAACGGTTCCAAACCCCAGGTACCCAAGTCCGCAAATTTACTCGCATTGAAGTCCCAGTTTTTGGGTTGCTCAAGTTCTTTGAGTATGAAGCTCAAAAATTGGTCTGTGGGTGATATTAAAGTCGAAAAAATCAGGGTTGCTCCGCTTAGTGTTTCAGCTTCAGTTGCCACAGCTGAGAAGCCGTCGACAGTTCCAGAGATTGTGTTGCAACCCATCGAAGAAATCTCCGGCACCATAAAGTTGCCAGGTTCCAAGTCGTTGTCGAATCGGATTCTGCTTATTGCTGCTCTTTCTGAGGTACATAAAGATTGGGGCTTTATAGCTAATTTTGATTTTAACTACGAGTTATATATATATATATATATATAATTGTGATGAGTGTATTTGGATTGGAAGCTTTATTTGGTTGTTGAAAAGATGTAGCGCAGAAAATGAAGTATTTTTTTCCTAAATTTTGATTATTGGGTTTTTCCATTTAGAAAAGAATTGTCAGGATGGAAAATGAGTGAACTATGTCTGTTTTGATATCAGAAATGCACTTAGGATTAAAGTAATAAAATTGGAATGAGATCGCATTGTTTCTGTTGACTAATTAATTGGACTAGAATGTGGTTCTGTTTGATTGATCAGAAAAACCAGAAAGACATTAAATTTCTAGAATTGTATTATCATGGTATGCCCAATGGCATAACTATTGCTTTCATGCATTGTTCAGGGAACAACTGTCGTAGACAACTTGCTAGATAGTGAGGATATTCATTATATGCTTGGTGCATTGAACACCCTTGGGTTACGTGTGGAAGAGGACAAGGTAAACAAGCGAGCAGTTGTGGAGGGTTGTGGTGGTCGGTTTCCTTTGAGTAATGAATCAAGTGATGAAGTGCAACTTTTCCTTGGAAATGCTGGAACAGCTATGAGGCCATTGACAGCTGCAGTTGTTGCTGCTGGTGGACATTCTAGGTTTGTCTGATTACCTTATTAAGGAGTTGTATGATTCCTACTCCATTCGGTACCATATTTTCATCCATGTTCTACCTCACACATATTTTTTATATTAATTGCCTTTGCATAGGTTTTCTACACGGTAACCTTGATTATGGTTGATTATGGTTTTATAGTAACTCACTACAAACTAATATTATATTTAAATATGTTTAAAATGATTATTGATTATGTTTCAGGTATGTACTTGATGGCGTTCCCCGAATGAGGGAGAGACCAATTGGAGATCTGGTTGCTGGTCTTAAGCAGCTTGGGGCAGATGTTGATTGTTTTCTTGGAACGAACTGCCCTCCTGTCCATGTAATTGGAAAGGGAGGTCTTCCAGGGGGAAAGGTGTGGTTTACCTTATCTTTCAAATTATTGGTTGTCATGTGGTATTGTTGTTTTATGGAATGCAGTACCATGAAAGTCGTATGTGTGTTAGATGTTTGAGTTTTAGCACGTAATAAACTATCACACTTATGTTTTGTCATGATTTCTTCTAATTGAATCTCAAGTTCTTTTTTCTCTCTTATGTTTTTTGTTCTTCCTTTATCTGAAGCTCTTAAGTTTTTTATTGCAAACTGAAGCTTAATTTTATGTGCAAACAAGTTTGCAGATATTAAATTTTCAGTTTTCCTACCATGGACTTTCTAGGGAAAAGAACTCATTTTCATTTCTTAATCTTGCTGGAAAAAATAAAATAAGATTGGACATGATTTAGTCCCTTGTTATGTTTGACAGAAAGTCTGTGCGGTTGCCAATGGAAGTATGAATAAATCTTTAAAAAAAAATTATTCCTGGAGTACATGTTAAATATCCTAACTATATCTTCAATACCCTTCCTATTTCTGCAATTTAATGCCTGCAGTATTGATGAACCACACATTATCTATTATTTGCAGGTGAAGCTCTCTGGATCAATTAGTAGTCAATATTTGACTGCTTTGCTTATGGCTGCTCCTTTGGCTCTTGGAGATGTTGAAATTGAGATTATTGATAAACTGATTTCCATTCCTTATGTGGAAATGACTTTGAAGTTGATGGAGCGCTTTGGGGTCTCAGTCGAACATAGTGAGAGCTGGGATCGGTTTTGGGTCCGCGGAGGTCAAAAATACAAGTATGTTTTATTCAATATATTGGTATCCATGTGTGGAATATTGTTGCATTGCTCGTAACAAATGAAAAAAATCTATCAGGTCTCCTGGAAGTGCTTTTGTTGAAGGCGATGCTTCAAGTGCTAGTTACTTCCTAGCTGGTGCTGCAGTCACTGGAGGGACTGTCACAGTTGAAGGCTGTGGGACAAGCAGTTTACAGGTATTTTGTACAGACTGATTGTATCTTGATAAAACGTACGACTATCTCTTACAAGATTTTTGAAAATTAGTTATGAATTACATATAAAAATTCAAAACCTTACATTTGTTTGGTCTTTTATTAATCAAGGGAGACGTAAAGTTTGCTGAAGTTCTTGAAAAGATGGGTGCTAAAGTTACCTGGACCGAGAATAGTGTCACTGTTACAGGACCTCAACGACATTCTTCCAGAAGCAAACCCTTGAGAGCTGTTGATGTCAACATGAACAAAATGCCTGATGTTGCCATGACTCTTGCTGTTGTTGCTCTTTTTGCTGATGGGCCAACTGCCATTAGAGACGGTATGGTGTAGGCTTTTAGTTGTTGGTAGGCATTTGTTTACTGTTTAGGTTGTATATAGACAGGAAAAGAAAAGGGTGGGTGGAATTCATAGAGGTCGTAGATATGCATATTTCAAAGTAAATAAGCAAATAAATTTGGACAGAAGAAAAAACTTAGATATGAATAAAATAGTTCAGAACAACAAAAAATTATAGTAAACTATGTAACAGTGGTGGAAGGTAGTGGCACCATACATCTTTGTAATTGATTTTTTTTTTCTTTCTAAATTTTGATATTTTGCAATGACAATAACAATGGATATATAGCAATACCATTTGGTGAGTAGTCCTATGATTAAAAGATTAGCATATTTACTTTGTGGAAATTTGGTATGTCTTTTTGTTGTTGAAAATGGTGGTGAATGTAATACAAGTAGACTGTTAGAATCGTGGTAGTGCCATTTCAAGTATAAATCTTTTACCTTATCTGAAATGAGTGTTGAATATTAAAAAATTACTTGTGAAATACTTTTTCCCGAGCGCATGCCTTGACTCCTTGGGTTCTTATTCATCAGTTGCAAGCTGGAGAGTGAAGGAGACAGAAAGGATGATTGCCATTTGCACTGAACTCAGAAAGGTTAGTTTCTAGTTGCTTTCCTCACACGGGATATTCCTTTACTTAGTAAGTATGCCTTCTCTAACTTGTTTTTAACGTAATATATCAGCTGGGAGCAACAGTTGAAGAAGGACCTGATTACTGTATAATCACACCACCCGAAAAATTAAGTGTGACTGCAATAGACACTTACGATGACCACAGAATGGCCATGGCTTTCTCGCTTGCTGCCTGTGGAGACGTTCCGGTTACGATCAAGGATCCCGGTTGTACCAGAAAAACATTCCCGGATTACTTTGAAGTCCTGGGGAAGTTTACGAAGCATTGAGCAGCTGTTATAACACAATTATATGTAGAAAGGGAAACAAAGAGAGGGATCCTCCTTGTGCCTCCTACAACCAAAGCAGTGCAGATGGAAGCCACCCCTTTTTATTCCCTTTAATGCCTTGTAATTTTGGAGGATTATATTTGCAAGTTGAGCTCATTATTGTTTTTAAGGTTGTGATCTTATTCTACTCAGTAAATAATAGTCAATTAGTGATCTGGTTCTTGGATCTTCTTAGTACCTTTCTGTGAAATATCACCCACATTTATCAAACCCCTCTTTTTCTTACATTGTACCACCGCTTGACAACCACTTGACAAGTATGAAATTTTATCACAAATGATCTCGGTGTTATTACAAGTAAGTAATCATTCGTTATACTTTATATTGTAATTTATCCACATATTATTGCCTTTCCATGCAAAATGTGAGCAAACCCCAGCCAAGCCAAATGACCGTTGCCACCGGATCCCTAATTTTCCATTCCTCCGAGTTCCCGTTTATAGTGAGAACTAGAGAGATGGCCCAAGAGAGTAAAACTTGCCGCCAATGGAGCTCAAAGCACCCATCTTTTCCCCAATGTCTCCACAACAAAGAAGCCATCAACAGTGTGGGAGATTATTGCAACCCATCAAAGAAATCTCAGGCACCATAAATTTTCCGGGTTCCAACTCATTGTCAAATCAGATCCTGCTTGATCTTTCTGGTGTTAGGGAGTAATATAAACACTGATTTTGTAGCTAATTTTGATTTCACATGAGCAATATGCCTAATTGCCTATAGCTTTTTTTATGTGAAAATATACTTTTGATTGAAGGCAGCAAAGTTCAAAGTGGAGAGAACTAGGCAAATACACAGCTAAACCGAAATACAGCAAATGTAAGGCCGAGAATATAAGACGTATGGGAGTGCTCAGTGACGTTCACTCCAACCAAAATTAACATAATCTATCTAGGAGCACAAGGAAGAACATCATTGTTTAGGATAAACACTAGAAACACGGTCAATCTAGACTTTCATGCACATTGTTCATCGAGCTTGTGTGGCTAAAGTACCAGTCACCTTATTGGCGTTCTTTGAAACCCAATGAAAGCTGATCTTTTTGAAGAAAAAAACAGCTTTGAGCATGCTGAAGAGATATAATAGGATAAATCTCCCAATTTCCTCTCTCGATCTTCCCCAAAATACAGTTGATCAAAATTTGAGAATCAGATTCAATCAAAACATTCCGGTGGCTATTTTCTAGATAGCTTTGTGCTTGCATTTTAGATGGAGACTTTCAGTAATTTAGTCAACTAGAATTTCTCTTCTCAATGTCTGAATGTTGCTTGAATCCCAACTTACATGTACATCCCCTATTTTATTATCTTCTCCGGATCATTTCAAATTTCTTCGAAACAGGACCAAACTGAGCTCATTAATATTAATGTTTGCAAGATTGTGATATCATTGTACACAACAACAGTGAAATAGCTGCATTTTGATCTGCATAGGCTTGTACTTACTCTCTAGCACCAGCAAGCAGCAGCACCGTCTTGGATCTAAGCATATAATTATGAGGATGTGCACTTTATTAGTAAACTTTATTAGATAACTACAAGTTGGCATACGTTTAATCACGTGTCCATGTCCATGTCCATGTCCAACTTAGATTAACTTGCAGGGCATGGAACATGATGCCACAGCCCCTACTAAATTAAAAACAAAAGAAACTACCAAGACGTGTTCCCCTGTCTTCTTCTGCATCAGATTCACATGGAGATGGATAGGTGCTCGTAATGTGAAATTTCAATATATATATATATAGCAAATTTCAAATTTCAATATATGCATACATACATAACAATCCGAACAGCCCAACGTTAATAACAGACATTATCCAGTGAATCCAAATACATGTTTCAAAAATTGACTTGTAATAAAAAAAAATTAATACGTGTTTTGATTAAGTAGGACACTGTCCGTCAATTAATTTTTCAATGACATCTTTAATGAAATGAATCTAAAAGATCAATTGTATATTGAGTAGCGGATATTGTCCAGTGAGTTCATAACGCGTATTGCAAAATCTGAATCATAATGACTAAAAACTAATAACATGTATTATGTTTAAAGTAGGCAGTATTTACTATTTGGATGGGAAAATTGGCACCCTGTTGGCAACCCTAGTGGGAAAGGCCAAGAAAGAAGGCAGGAAAATGGGGTTGGAAAGGCCAAAAGAGTTTTTCATCTTTATAGTAAGAATTTCAAATAGTATGATGAGCATTATAGATGGGTGTGTAAATCATAAATGTGTGAGTATGATGTAGGGAAGGTGGGGCACAAAAATAGGTGTGATTTCTTGAGCATTACTCTTTGTTTCTTCAATTTGATTTGAGGGGGGCAATGAGCTTTTGTGTGAAGTAATGCAGTTTGGGCTTCTTATCTTGCAATTATCTTCACATGCATTCACAACAACCACCCACATGTGCTAGAGAGCTAGAGAGCTAGAGCCATAAATTGAAGTGTAAGATACCACTAAGACTTCTTGTAAAGATATGATTTTGCCTTCATTTCAAGTAAGTTTTGCATTACTACTGGTACTACTACTACTAACAAAATATGGCTCTCTTCCTCCCTCTTCTTGACTTGACATACCAATGCAATTGCATAAAAGTCAATTGCTTAGCACATTATTACCTTCGTTCATAAAAATTACATTACTTATTTCTGCTTATATCGACAAATTTTATTTAAAATCTCTTTTATTAAATTAAGTAATTCACACAAAAATAAAAAGGATCAATCTTGAGGCTTCCTGATATGTCATTAGGATTGCATACAATTCACCCATATTTGCATTATATATTAATGTTACTCGCTTAAAAAAAAAGAAACAAAACCCTAGATTTTTTTTTATAGAAAAAAAAAAACTCTAAAGTATAATCTCTCCAAAACCCTAGATAAAACTCAAAAATCTGTCCAAAGTCATCCATATCTTGCCTAGTAGAATAGTCGTTTGAGATTTCAATAACTTAAAAGAACAGTTTTATCTAATGCACAAAAAAAAAATTAGATCAATGTAAATAAAAAATTTTGAATTAGAAAGTAACTAGAGACAAACTTAACAATAATATCAAGTAATTTTTTTTTACCACACATGAGTAAGATTGATCTATATCCACATCACAATTATGCAATTTGACCTTCCATAAAATAAAGATGAACCATCACCGCATGACAATCACGATTTGCTTCTGGTGAAATTGTAAGCTCACCTAACACATATTCAATGAACACAAATTTAAAGACTACATTCAAATACAAATTACAATCATTATATATATATATATATGTTTGTAACATAATCAACTGATTCATCTAATGACTTTTCTTTTGTCAAAAAAAAAAAATCTTATGACTCCTTAATGGGAAAAAAATAGTGGAAGTGTGACACTTGTAATCGCATAATACTCCAATATATTTATTATATATAAATGTTGATTCACACGACATGTATAAATATAATTTACTAAATCAAGTATTCACTCACACTTCTCCTTCTTACTTACCTTCAAATGAAAGAAGTATACACATTATGAATTTAAGTTTTAAAACATATTTATATCAATGAAAGCCATAGGCTGACAGGCAATTTATTCATTTCGCATGTTCCAAAATTTTCATGGATGTTCTACTCCATAAAAATTGTACCATCATTAGTGATTATTTTACATATCTCCAATGAGTACATATTTTATAAACTTTCTTATATTATTTCTACATTTTTTAAATTTCTCACGATATTTTTACAATATTAAAACGGCACATGCTAACCAATATATCTTGACCTTAATCTATTTAAATTTTTCTTCCTAATTTTGAAAGTGACTTCAAATTCGAGTCTCTCTCGGTTAAATAAGGTACTTTATTTAAATATTATAATATATTTATGATATATATCAAGTCATTCGAAAACGCATTCAATAAACATAAACAAAAAATATTAATACTATCTCTCTCAATCAACTTATTAACCATTATAAATTCACGATAAATATGAAAAATACCATGTTGCAATTCCAACATACATTCTATTAGATGATTTGTTGGATGTGAATCGCCCTTGAGCTATTTTATAGTTTATTTTTTTGAAATTTTATTCTTCATTATTACCAAAAACAAAACTCATGAAATATTTTCGCACATTATTTCAACGGTGAAAATTAAAAAAACTCTTTTTTTTTCTCTGTTGGTTGCCAAAAAAAAAAACAGTAAATAATTACTAATTAGCCTCAAGGAGTCAAAATCTCAGTCAAAAATCTCATCCACAACATCTCCAACAAACACCCCAAATTATAATTAAAACTCCAGCCCAAATATAGAGAGCTCTCACACAAAATATCTAAAAATAAATATCCCACAAAATAAATGGGGCAAAAATTTAGAGGTATTCCCAGCCAATCAAATATCAAACTAACAGCTTCAAATTGGGTAAACCAGTATTTACCACTCCCTTCCTCCATTAAACAAAGCTTTGAATTTAACAGCCAAAACAATCTTCAAACTTTTTTTTCGTTTTTTTTTTTCACAAGACAAACCATCTTTGAATTGTTGTCCTTGTTCAAAGAAAAATGTAATCAGACTATCAACTGAGCAATGAAACCAAAAGTAGCTATCTGTGCAGAAAAAGCAACCATCGAATTAACTGATTTTGATTAATTTTTTTAATACAGTTTCCATTGATCCTCCTCATTAAATATTGCAGCTCTTTGTCTTCTTCATCTCCATCACTAACACCTCTCTTCTCTCTAAACAGCGGTTAATCACAATCAAAAGTCCAAAATCAAAGCTTTCAACTTTCGTTTTTTACTCTTTCTTACTCTTTCAGCAGAGGGAGATACCTATAAACCCAAAAAAGAAGAGGAAAGAAAGCCACTGCCACCACCACCAACAACAACCCATCTCTCCAAGGAACTAGAAGATTCCCCATTATCAATCAATACATGAAAAAGAGCTAAAAAGAGAAAAAGAACACCAACCAAAACCCATCTCACTTTTCTGATCTCCACCACCACCACCACCACCATCACAAGAAATTTCAAGCCGCCCAGCTCCTCAAATCCTAAATCCGAAGCTCTCCAGCCGAGAATCGACGATCCAAGACCTGGGATTTGCCCACATTTTCCATAGAAAATGACCCACCTTGACAACAGTCCTCCAACTCCAGGAAAGTTCAAGATGGATAAGTCTCCTTATTTTCACCGGCTTCGTTGGCAAGGCTCTCTTGCCAAGCTCACATTTTGGTCCTTTATTTTCTTGGGCTTGATCTTGATTTTCTTCTTCCGGTCACCGGCATCCAATTCTCTACCCTCTGATCCTTCTCGCCGGTCTCTCAGAACCTACAATTGGGGCGGACCCGCCTGGGAAAAACGGGTCAGGTCTTCGGCCCGAGTCCGGTCCCGCCACGGCATATCGGTCCTCGTCACCGGGGCGGCCGGGTTCGTCGGGACCCATGTCTCTGCCGCGCTGAAACGCCGTGGAGATGGCGTGCTTGGTCTGGACTCCTTCAATGACTACTATGACCCTTCGTTGAAGAGAGCTCGTCAAGCGCTTTTGGAGCGGACTGGGGTCTTCATTGTGGAAGGCGACATCAATGATGCTGCTTTGTTGAGCAAGCTTTTCGAGGTTGTGGCGTTTACCCATGTGATGCATTTGGCTGCTCAAGCTGGTGTGAGGTATGCCATGGAAAACCCAGGCTCATATGTGCATAGTAATATAGCTGGTCTTGTTAATCTTCTTGAGGTTTGTAAAAATGTCAATCCACAACCTGCAATTGTTTGGGCTAGCTCTAGTTCTGTTTATGGACTTAATACTAAGGTACCCTTTTCTGAGAGAGACCGGACTGACCAGCCTGCTAGTCTATATGCCGCTACCAAGAAGGCTGGTGAAGAAATTGCACACACTTATAATCATATCTATGGCCTTTCCCTTACTGGGTTGAGATTCTTTACCGTTTATGGTCCCTGGGGAAGGCCAGACATGGCCTACTTCTTTTTCACAAGGGATATACTGAAGGGAAAGACCATTCCAATTTTTGAGGCAGCTAATCATGGCACAGTTGCTAGAGATTTTACCTACATTGATGACATTGTGAAGGGCTGCTTGGCTTCTTTGGATACTGCTGAGAAGAGCACAGGGAGTGGAGGAAAGAAGAAAGGGCCTGCCCAATTGCGGGTTTTCAATTTGGGAAATACATCACCTGTTCCAGTTACTGATCTTGTGACCATTTTGGAGAGGCTTTTGAAGGTGAAGGCCAAGAGAAATATAATGAAGTTGCCACGTAATGGGGATGTTCAATTTACCCACGCAAACATCAGTTCAGCACAGAGGGAACTTGGGTATAAACCCACAACAGATCTGCAGACAGGGCTGAAGAAATTCGTAAGGTGGTACCTCAGTTACTATTCTGGCGGAAAGAAAGCTGCTGGGAGATAAATTCTTTTGATTGAGTGGTAGATCCCTTGAATTGTTGTTCATTGTAATTCTTATGATTGTTTTTAACATTTCTGTCATTGCTCACCCCGGTATTGTTTTTTCCTTATATCTTAATGATGTAATTCCATATGAGGAAGAACCTTGTGACCTACAGTGAAGAAGTTTTGTGGTGGGGGACATTGTTTTCTGAGCACACCATGCTGTATTGAGAAAAAACGAGGACTGTCTTTTTCTTTTTTACTTGAAATGTAATTGTTGGAGCTACGGGGTTGTAGAATTCATGACCGATAGAGCATAAGCTAATTGGTGGACATGTATAATTGCCATGCAATTCAATAAAATAGCAGACGATAGTTTGGTTCCTTACTAGTTACTACTATATGAAGTGAAAGCCAGTTTATTTCCGTGTATAAGTTTATCATACAATGTTTTGTGTATAATCTTATCTCCATCAGTTCCTTTGCTTCATTTTTTCTGGATATTTTCGCAGCTGACTTTGTTGCCCTGCAGTCTTACCTTTAGAGCGAACTTATGCCAGGTTTGCCCTTCAGCTTTCATTTACTTTCTGGTTTACATCGTCATTAATGCACGTGATATGTGAGGACCTCAATTACGTTTATGCTAGACTTTATATTCCTTGTTTGAATCTTCTAGGAATATCTAAAAGCTCACTACAAGTAATTGGCAACTTATAGGTGAAATAAACAGTGAGGTGTTTCTTTCTAGTTTCTAATAGAGGAGTGTTTCCTAAATGACATAGGAAGCCAAAATACCTTCTATTTGTTACTCCAAATTACGATATTTGTTACTCCAAATTACGATATGGATATCTCGTCTTTTGCTCCCTCCCCAGTTAGGGGTTCTTATTTAATTTTTCTTTTTTCTTCTTTTAATTACGTGCAATGAGTATGGAAGTACTTCAAAAGTGGAAAGTGTAGAACTTTCGCCAATCTAGTAATTTCCAATTTCAGACATTCGACTTGATATATGAATTTCTATTGCAAAACAATTATTAGCAATCCAAAATTTATTTATATATCTTCCTTTTTATCTTCAATTTCCTTTGTTATAATTTTACAGACTCTACCTCTTTCTTTTGGCTCCAACCTCTGAAAGACCTTTTTGGAGTTATAAGTTTACAGACTCTGCATTATAGTTCGTTTATTTCCTGTAACCAATCTCATGGCTCTGCATATTTTAGACCTTCTTTAAATTCTTAGCTAGAACGAGAAAGTGTAATATTCTATTGTTGGATATATGATATGGTATGTTATCAAAACCTTGAATCTAGATCATACATTTAAAAAGAAGCCATCTACATTATGTTCAAGATTAACGTTTTGGTAGCATAACATATGTTGAGTATGAACAAAACAAATCAGGTTTATGCATGGAGTATGAGGCCACGCCTGCTGATCATTCCACAGCGAATAACATGTGCAACGGAACAACCTGGAAAACTTCAATGCGTAAGGTGTTTTCTTCTTACCTTTTCAACATCATGTTTTTTGTTTGTGTGAGGAGTTATTTTGCTTTGTTAGACGTTATTGCCGGTCTCATTAACAATTCAATTATTTGATGGCATTGAATCTAGGCTTCCCATTTGGACTATTCTTAGAACTGAGTTAGGTGTATGTCTTTAACTTGTCAGCAAAGCCCGGTAATCTCAAGAATCCAATGTTTTGGCCCCACGTGGATTTCTTGAATGGACATTGATTGGATTTTGCTAAATCCAGTCAAGTAATTGACTATTATGAGTTCGTAGAAGACTAATGCTAACATGCTCCTTGATACGTACCTAGAATTCATTTACTTTGACTCGAGCCGGACACAAACTATCAATGTGATGTTTCCTGTCAACAACCATACAGTATTTCTCTTTCCTGATAAAATTTCATTAGGAGCTAAAAAGATGCCAACAATGTTGATGGTCTTGTGTAAAAGTATTCTGTTAAACATTAACTTACATCTTTCCTTCATGGTTTCTAGCTCAAACATTGGTAATTACTAATGATCTAATCTAATCTAAACAAGAGAGAACGTAGTTGAATTCAAATAAAAAAAGAGAATAACGCATTCGTTCTAGCTAACTTAGTTAACAGCTACGATCAGCCTTATCAATTAATTCATCTTTCGATGAACTTTAAGCTTAACTCAGAGAGTAATGTAGCCCTTAAGGTTAGCTCTAGCGGCTTAAAAGAACAATTTCCAAGAAGGTCGAGCCTTCTACACCGAATACTTCTCCTTGGATCCATGTATTGTATAGTGGACCCGATACAAATTGAAACCATGATATATGTGGAAGATAAGTCATGGGATAGGGATGGTAATCCAAATGGGCGGTGGGGATTGTATGGCTTATTCTAATTACATCATATCACAAGAACACTTCTAAAGCTCCAATATCATTTCATTTCCCATGATGAGGGTAATTGCTAGGTATGACCAGCTTAACATTCATGTCTTTTTACCTGTAGTTGTGTGTGTGAGATTTTAGATTCAACTTTTATGGATGACAATGACACTATGTTTGTGCAGAGTTTAGCATCTAGTAGTTGAATCATTGTGGAGTCCACCATTGTGTTTATAAAAAAAAAAATTAGAACGGTGACATTTCAAAAACGAAAAGGAGAAATGAAATGGTAATGTCCGAAATGAAAGAGTTCATAAAAGTACCAATATTTTATCTTTTGTATTTTTCATTTATCTTTAATAACAACGTGAAAACGAAAAAAACATCCTCTTACCAAAATCGGAACTAAGACTTCATGGAGATTGACTGATTAAGCAAAACAACCTCTCACAACCAGACCACAATGCTGGTGGAAGGATAGTGGAAGTTTATAGCAAAAGAGACTGATAATGTGTTATTAGGCTTGACTTTTGATCATCATCTTGTGAAATTAATATAGTGTTATTACATTTTTATCACTCTTATGTGATTATGTGTTTATGGTACTCTTGACTTTTGATCCAATAGTTAATTTGTATTTGTGTACTATATGTATTGAAAGTTGAATTGGGAACCTTAATGGAGTACCCCCCACAGACTGTCCCGTGTACTGCGTGGATCTCACAACCTCTTTTCATTTGAAAGGACTCCCATTGTCCCACATCGAAAGAAAGAAAGAAACTTGTAGCAAGATTGCACTACAAAATTAGAGAGCATCCGGCTTTCCAAATCACGCAGCCGTGCGGTGACCACAAAGCGAACTATTCTTTCGCCTTTTACTAAAGAATACCGTGTGTGCACCGCAATCAGCGGCATACGCCAATTTTTTCAGGGAATTTCTCTTTCGGGAGAAACCCCACAATCAGTTCTACTTTAATAGAAATGTTAGTGCTTGACTTTGGTAGAAATGCTAGTGCTCGACTTTGGTAGAAATGTTAGGTCGTAACGGAAGTTGTTCATAAAGCAGGAAAGGAAGGATGAAGGTTCATTGTGCTCGACTGCTTTGAGAAATTCGGCAATAGAAAGATTAAAAAGAGTAGGGATTGTAAAAAGTAATGTATAACAAAGAAGGTTCGGTGTGCTTTACTGCTTTGAGAAATCCGGCAATGGAAAGATTAAAAAGAGCAAGGATTGCAAAAAGAAATGTATAACAAAGGAAAGTTGAAAAAAGAGTAAGGATTGTGGAGGAAATGTATAACAAGTTGACCACAGCTGATGCTGTTGATAACATGGATTAAAATTTAGCTGACTAATTTTGATTTTTTTTTAAAAAAATCTCACAGATGATATCGCTAAAATTTTGATAATTTGATTTGAAATTTAGTTTCTAAATGACATTGTTAAAAACTCAAGTCGAATTTAGGACAGTCAACTGAAGTCCATTTTGGTATTTGTCAATAGGTTAGTTAAAAATTTAAGAGTAAAAAGCCTAAAGTCGGCCTTGATATCGGTTTGAGGTTTCCTAACCCTTGTATCCCAACCCTCCGCGCATCCCCCTTCTTCCTCCTTTCTAGTGGGTTAAAAACATCCTCACTAGAAATGCAACCAAAGCCTTTTCATATAGATTGAACTGATAAACAACTTGTCACATAAATTGAACCGATAAATAACTTGTCACGTAGATTGAATTGATAAACAACTTATCGCCACTATCCGGTAGTGATGGTAGCAAAGTGGTTTTAGCAACTAATAATGGGACTTGGATCTCTTGACTTTCGATTCTCTAGTTCAATTTTTGTAGCATTTATCAAATACTTTATACACTCGATGAACGGATCTTTTTCCAATTATAGTTTATCACAATATGTTATAACGTGTTTATTTTAGGCGCTTCACTTTTGATCCAATTAGAAGTTACCTTCAGATATTTTGGACCTGAAGTGATTCCACCATCCATGACTCCCACAATTCTATTCTAATATTTGAATGAAATGGCATAAAAAAAATCTTCTCTTCAACTATGCATAAAGGAACCTATTAAATTTTATGTGAATTTACTAAAAATATAAGTTAGAAAAAACTTATATATAATTTTTTTTTTCTGTAATGTATATTAAAGGACACTTAAAATTTTCTCACCAGGCCTCGAATGTTTTTGGACCGACTCTGGTCGTTGCATAACATTACCTGTGAAAGACCATAACATGTGAATTGTTCTACGTGACATTTAAAAATTCAAAAGATCTGCTTGACAATATTTTTTCTCTTATTGGAGCCCTACCCTACCCAATTACATATCCCGAAGCATTTTTTATTTTTCTTGGTAATATTTTGTTAAGAATCATATTCTAATAGGGTAAAGTAAATAAATAAATCCGTCGCACATCTTAATGGCATACCGTAACAGTTTATGAATAAATTAGTTTAGTGGTATCGCTAAATAAAATTAACTAAAGCTAAAATAAACTCAAGAAGATAAAGATGAGACTTTTGAAAAACGTTGGACTTAGTTTACTCCAATATCTCATCCCAAATTAAAAAAATAAAAAAAAAACAGAAAATAGGTCACAAGACAATTCTACCACTACATGCATGCAGTTCACATGAGATATGCAAAGCAACAACAGAAAATAGTTCATAAGGCACTTGACAGATTCAAATTCGAATGAATTAGAAAGAATGTTGGATGGTTCATGTCCGTACATAAACTGGTCGACCTGATCAAAGACCAAGAATGCCTGCTTTAGCAACCAAAATGTATCAAGCTCAAGTTGCATGTAACGACCCGCCCCGAAATTTCATAATTATCGAGGTTAATTAAGGAATAATTGAGGATTATCAGGATTAATAGGGATTAGTCTAGGCAAAATGACGATTTTTCCCCTAGAAGGGAAAAATATTAACATTTGACCCGAGAGGTCAATTGCTTGTGGACCGAGATCTATTACATAGATCGCGGGATTATGAGTACGTAAACAGGTAGCACATCGCATTTGGACGTCGTACGAGAAAGTTACGGGTTACGGAAGGTTCGATTGG
This sequence comes from Prinsepia uniflora, assembly GCA_032719365.1. Lineage (NCBI taxonomy): Eukaryota > Viridiplantae > Streptophyta > Magnoliopsida > Rosales > Rosaceae > Prinsepia > Prinsepia uniflora. The sequence continues at coordinate 5,232,933 of CM064869.1, read as the reverse complement.
ATTTTTGGTGACATATTTTACGAGGAAGTTGACTTTTAGTGTTTTGGTGGGACCCAAAATATCTTTATAAGGACCATACGATGAATGACAAGTGTCACTCACCCAATGACCCTCACTTCCACATACATGTCATCTGCACCTCCATCACTTTTGTTTCGAACAACCTGAAACCCTCACCCCGCCATTTTCCCTTCATTGCCTCAGCACCAGGTGCTAGTTGAGAGAGACTCAAAGTGAGGAGAGGCTGACATAGATGGCGGAGAGGCGAGGGGCCACGACGGTTGGCCTGAGAAACCCAGAGAAAGGTAAACCCGAAAACCCGTTTAGGTTGGATTTTGGAATTTTGATTTTTGGACGTTAGGGTCTCATTTTGATGCCTTGGTTGTGTTCTTGGAGCTCATGCGAGCTTGTAGGGACGAAAACGAGTGAAAAAGGACCACTGGACATACTATGGGATTGGTTCGAAGGTTAGCAGTGGAGGATCGAGCTTGGCCAGGAAATTTCAGGTACGTTTTCTCGATTTAGAACTCGTAGATCAGTTTCTGGGTTAGAGACGAGTAGATTAGTCGAAGAATGGTGAGTTTTGGTGGAGAAACAAGGAAGAACGACTCGGGTCAAGGTCGCGAGTCGAACGACCCATTACAGTGAAACGGATAGACCCGACTAGAGGTTGAAGATGATGACGTGGTAAGCCACGTCATCTTGTCAAGCCACGTGGTCAACCAGGTGATGACACATGGTGAAATATCAGGTCCAATCAGCATCAACGTGATAGTGCCACATTAGCGCTATCAGACCACGTGGACTAGTGAGATGGTGCCACATGGCAACATGTCAAAGATGTTAGAGTGAAGTGGCAGTGATGGCGTCAGCAGTGACGTCATCATGTGACACGTGACACATGTTAGAGGGTGACATGTGGCACCAGTCAGGGAGTGCCACATGGCAAGTTATCAGATGTCAAGCTGATGTCAGCGTTGACTATTGTTGACCAAACTTTGACTGGTGCGTGAGGGCGAGTGAGCACAAATTTCGAGGTCAAATCAATCTTGTTTGAAAGATTTCGACGATTTGAATCCAATGGTGGTGGTTTCAGGTCTATCGGAGATCGTTTGGTTAGTTTTTTGGTGGTTTTTCTACTCAGGAAGCGTGTTCGGGACACGTTTACTGTTTCGGGGTTTAGGGGGTGTTTACATATGGACTTATTTGGATTTTTAGTAACCCTCGAGTGTGACTTTGACAGGTCAAGTGGTTCCGAAGGCTTCAGATTGGCTTATGGCGCAGGTTTTGAGCGCGCTACGTGGACCATATGTGAGTGGACATTGTTTTATAAATATGGTGCATGTATAAATGACAGGACCCACCCCGATTACCACCCCGATACCCGAGGTGAACCCTGCTCCCGTCTGACAACCCAACACAAAAGACCGAAAAGCTCACCAAAACCACAAATTACACTGTCAGACGAAGGAGAAAATTAAAACATACAAGAGTCAACCGTTATACAGAGCATAGTACCAACAAAGTAAAGCAAAACCACACACAGAGTACACGCACAACGGAACACTGAAACTACTCCGGGAAAAATGCTCGAGTACTCTATGCATCCGACTCTGCCTCAACGTCAACCCCCGTGCTAGCTCCACGACCTGGAGGGCAATTAAAAATCAGAAAGTGTGAGTGGACGAAAAAGAATAAAAGTTCAAAAACCATTTCATAAACAAACCAGGGTTTGGCCCTCCGTTTTGAAGAAAACATGCATGCATAACCCAATTTCTGAAAACATTTATAAATCACATTATGTTCATCATGGAAACCGCAACAACATAAACACAGTATGGTAACGTTATAAAACATTAGCAGTAAAATATAAAGTACCAATGTAATCATCCGATCAAACCTGTTGGATCTATCCGAGTCTTTAAACTCCCGAGTCTTTAAACTCAATCCAGGCCTCAATATAATCCGAGTCTTTAAACTCCCGAGTATTTAAACTCAACAGGCCTACGGGAGAAATATCAATATCCGAGTCTTTAAACTCTCGAGTCTTTAAACTCAATCCGGGTCTTTAAACCCAATCCGGGCCCGTCCCCCGTCAAATATAATACGGGTCTTTAAACCCAATAACCAGATCCAGCAAATCCAATCCAAAACCATTTGAAAACCATTTCTAAATCCATATCCAAACCCGAATCGGAAACCACTAGCCCGAAGCCCTTCCGGCATCCAGAACCGTCATTCCGAACCTAAATCCGGAAATCCACTTTTCAACTTTAAAACCAAATCTCGCTTTCCGAAATCCGATTTCAAAACCGAAAAGTCTTGATCATCAACTCATGTCTTAAATCCCTTTATAATCATTGAAAAGTAATTATCAATTAAAATCCCAAATCATGGTCTCAAAATCACAATCATCACATTTCTCGTAAAATGTGCTGAAAACTGTGATTTTTCGAAAAACGTGCAATTATGCAAAACAGTTATAGCATATTCAAATAATCATGAAATCACACATAAAACCATAAATCAAGTAATTAAAAACAATTATGCATGCTTAGTTTTAAGGAAGAAGTCCACTCACAGTTACTGGGCAAGTCACTCGCGTCCCGAACGTCCTGTACGTTCCTCGTCCGCCTCGGGGATTCCCGATCCTGTCACAAGTCACCAAAACTCGTCACTAATACGTCAACTAAGTTCCTCCTATTTTCCCCAATTTTCCCGAACTTCGAACGTAACTAACCGGGACCCTAAACCTTCAACCACGTAGAACTAACCCGAAACAACGTCCGATTGTCCCGAAACATATCCCAAAAGACTCGTTACAACGTTTAGACCAAAAACTATGTTGGAAGGTTCACCAAAATCCTCCCCAGGCCGCCCCCACGCGCCGCTCAAAGTGGCTGCGCGTGGGCCTCAGCCTGCACACAGAACACTGTTCATCGTCTTCTTCGATCGGTCGACCAGTCTAAACCGGCGTTCCCGGTTCTCCGTCCTTCCTCCACCATTTTCCTTCCTTTTTCCACCATTCTCTTCGTCCTCAACTCAGCAATCCATTCCCCTCAACCAAACACATCAACACGGCCTCAATCTCATCCTCCCAACTTGAAACAGAAACCACCTGTAAACCCCTGTTCTCGCTCCCGGCCAACCGTCTACTCCCCCGTCACGGCTTCGACTCCTAGAGCTCCCTAGGAACCTACTGAACACACTAGACCTCACCAGACACCTCGACTCGTTCTCAAAAGCCACAACTTACTGTTTGAATCAAACTGGAAAAACAGAGCAAACAAAGGGAATCCAAAAATTACCTGTGCTCAGGCAGCCACCGTGAGCTCCACCGTGCCTACTCGACTCCCCAAGTCCTCCTCCGTCCTTTGAACACCACCATCCAACACAAGTGCTCAAGCACGGCAGCACCACCACCAAACTCCCTCTCTGTTTTCCCCTAAGAACTCACACCCTCCTCACACACAACCACTCAATTCTCAATCCTCTCAACCCAGTCCCTGCACTCTCAGCCTCCCTCTGATCACACTTACCAGTTCGCAAAGCCTCACACACACAGCCATCGATCGATTTCCTCCCAACACTCAGTCTCTGTTTTTCTCCCTCGTGCACGACTACACAATCACACACGGCCACATTAAAACACACCGTGCACTTGTGTAGAAGCCACTAGACCACCACCACGTGTCCACAATTCCATGGTCCCTCTCAAAATATCCAATTGCACCTGTACACTTGTCTTTATCAGAATTGCACACTTCCCAATGCACCAAAAAGACCAAAATGCCCATGTGAGTTAAAATTACCATTTTGCTCTTCGACGTTCTAGACCTGTATCTCGCCCGTCCAATGTCCGATGAAAGCATGCCGCCTGTCGTTGTACTCAGGACGACGAGATCTACCTAACGGTCCTCGGTCTACGTGTAAAAACCCTATCGTACGAAAAATTAACTTTTGCCCCTTCGTTTACTCAAATTACGGTAATGCCCTTAACCGTCCGAACATCATAACTTCCTCCTCGGATTTCGGAATCAGGCGTGCTACCTGTCTACGGACTCGTGACATCCCGAACTACGTCACAGTCATCGTTCAATGCCCAATTGACCGCCCGAACTAAAAGTCACTAATTTGCCCAAATCAAGGGCAAAATCGTCATTCTACGCTAACGGTCCAACTAACCCCGATTAAACTCACTAATCCAGTCCTAATCACGTCGCTAATCCCAACTCCCGGGACGGGTCCTTACAATAAATGTTTTAAATGTCTTATGATCATGATTTGAAATACAATGATTGCATAATGATTTAAGTATTATTGTTGATCATTTTTCGTGGAAAATGTTATTGTGCAGGTATTTCAAGATTTATGTTTTGTGTTATACTTTGGGCTTAGGCCGAGTTTTCTACGTGCTTTGAGATTTCACTAAAGGTTATTTGAATAGTGATTTGAATGATGGTTTGATTTGAATGAAATTGTTTTCGGATTTATGAAATGATGTTCAGGCTTATGACCCTGTTGGAAAGATGTTTGACCCCGAGTGTAAGTCCATGTGAATTTGAAAGAAAGATTGTGAAATGAGGACTGGACACTGTTTTTATGATGTTTGTGAAAGCTATGCTTTGGGCAAAAGCCCTATTGAGATGTTTGAAATAAATGCTGGTGAAATGATTTAGGAGATTTGGTTTTGTGTTGAGACCCTACGTGAAACGATTGATTTGATTTGAAATACAACTGTTTATGAAAATGTATTTCAATTGTTTTCACTCAGTCCATCCTATGTAGTATTGATGTGATTTCGGTAGGAATGTGTTTCTCCGGATAAGGACTCCAGTTGTGAATATTTTCCCCGAAGCGGTCCCTATGATATATTGCTCGCCCCCGCGATACGTTGTGTCGCCCCCCCCCCCCCCCCCCCCCCCCCCCCCCCCCTCCCCTCTCCTCTCACGGAGAGGTCATGATGCATTGCCTGTTAACGAGCAGTTGTGGTTGACAGGACCCACCCCGATTATCTCCTCGATAATCGGGAAGCATCCTGCTCCCGTCTGACAATCGAATCCAAAAGACCGGAAAACTAATTAATATTACAACACACCCATTGTCAGACCAGGGAGATTAAACAAATACAACCGACTGGACGTCAAGTCCACAGTTTCACAGAGCATAATATTACAAAACAAGTTTAAGCAACAAATCCTACTCTGTGAACTAACTACTTCGCAACGGAAAACTTTATGCCTCCGTCTCTGCCTCGGCGCTTGCCCCCGCACTTGTACCACGACCTGGAGGGAATTTAAAACAACAAAGTGTGAGTGGACCGAAACATAAGTTTTACAGGAAAAACAGTTTTTCCGAAATCGGGTTCGCCCTCCAGTTTTGTAACACGCATGCATAACCAAATATTCAAAGTTTGCATATTAAACTTTTGAAAACTCTTTTTCCGAAACACATGAAAAACGTTACAAAGGATCGTCATAACTCATGTAAAAACCATTTAATAATGCCAGATTTCAGAAACCGTCATTTTGAACGTTAATTGCACAAATCAAGTAAAACGTGAATCAATAACCACAATTATGCCGTTGGACCCATCCGAGTCTTTAAACTCAATATTAGGCCTTCCCGGGATATCAACGAGTCTTTAAACTCAAAACATAATTAGTAGGCCTCGGGGGTATCACAATAGTCGAGTCTTTAAACTCACGAGTCTTTAAACTCAATCCGGGTCTTAAAACCCAATTTTTCGGGCCCGCCCCCGTCATCAACAAACCGGGTCTTTAAACCCAAAACCAGATCCAACAATCAACCGGGTCTTTAAACCCAAAACCGTTTTTAAAACACAATAAACCAGGATTCATCACAACCCGTTTTCCAACATCATTCCGAAATCATATCACATCATAATAGGACTTATGTCCGAATTCACACGCAAATTCCAACACATGCAATTTCCGAAAATTACTTCACAATATGATCAAACATCATAAATCCGAAAACATGCATATTCATATCCAGGTACTTCATCAAAATCATCACGCATGCATAAGCAAAAACCATAACCTCGAAATGCGTGAAATACGATAAATATCTCGAAAAGCGTGAAAACACGTAAAATCGATATATCATATCACCATCATAAAATCATATGTAAAACCATGAGATAAATAAGCAAAATAGTCATGCATGCCCAATTTAGAAATCAAAAAGTCCACTCACGGTTTTAGGACGCGTCAATCGCGTCCCGCGCGCTCCTCCGTAGCTTCGGAAGTATCCGGGCCTGTAAAAACGTACAAGAAGGGTTACAAACATCCTCAAATAGCTCGTATGATTTTTCCCTAATTTTCCGGATTTTTCGGCGAAATAAACCTTAAGGGCCTAAACTTCCGAGCTCCCAAAATTATCCCGAACGACTCCCGAACAACTCGAATCCTAAAGGGAAAATGTTAATTAGACTGAAAGGAACAATTTCCATGTTGACCGTGATCGGAGATGACATCGCACGCGCCGTCACGCGCCGCCCAAAGTGGCTGCGCGTGAAGGCCACGCGCCAAGCTACAGTGTCATCGTTCTTACCCGGATAGACTGATAAACGGGTCTATTACCCGCGACTCAACCCGACCAGTTCAAGCCCAATTCTCAATCAATTCCTCTCGTTTTTTATCCTATTATCTTCTCTAATCCATTAATTTTATGTCTGTATTGATGGTTAACCTCGACTGTCCCTAAATCGATGCAACCCAGACTCGAACAGACGAACGGGTCGTCACTCAGAACTCACCCAAACCAGTGCCACTATCAAATTAGCTTCACCAGCAGCTTAAGGGAACCTAGACGAACCAAAACATCCAACCAATTAACCCAAAACTAACCTGGAAGTCGTCGTCCTCAACACTGCGTTTTTCCAGAAACTGGAACTTGAGTTGATAGGACCCATCCCAATCCCCCCGGGATTACCATGGAATGTGCCCTGCTCCCGTCCAACAAGGGGTGTCAGACAAAGGATGACCAAGAGCCACTGCCCAAACAGGGCATCCAGAGTGCGCAAGGATCGATGGAGGAGGTGTGCAATGTCCCAGTCCCTGCTGCAATCGCATCCGTGATCAACCTGAAAGGCATTAAAACCAAAAGCTGTGAGTGGACAAAAACCAATAAGTTTACCAAATACATTTATAAGACATTTATGCCCTCCAATAAAAACGTATGCATGCCACCAAAAACCAGTAACCAAAACGTTTGCTCAACCGAGCCATTAGGGCCTTAGCCCGAAAACCGTTAACCAAAAACCAAGTGTGGGAACTCAGCCCAAAACTGTGGAATACCACCACCATACATAAACAACCATGTGGGTCACCACCCACGACCATAAATGAACATCAATTCATTAAAATCACACAATCATAAATCCACCCGGAAAGCCATTTCATTAATTCGTATTTTACCATTACCATCACCAGCATCCCTGATGCTAGACGTCCCTGACGTCATGTCTCACGGTTTCATAAGCTACGCGTGCTGCCCGGGGTCTCTCCGGGTCCATATATCTGACATCCCTGATGTCTAACGTCCCAGACGTCAATCATAGCAATCCTGCTCCTGAGTCATCATACGGTCCGGCTGCTCCGTATGGTGACCCTTCACAGGCAATGCACCGTGACTTCCCCAGTGTCCCAGACATCTGGAGGAGACCATCATATATCCATGTGTACAGATGGTATATGGAAAAACAGTTTTATTAACTCATTTCACAACATCACAATGGGCCCTGCCCGAATTTTCCATAAAACAACACATTTCCATTTAGGGTCCCTGACCCGAAACCACATTTATTAAATATAGGGCCCCTGGCCCGAAATCATCATTTAAATCCAACTGGGCCTCATGCCCGACTTTATGAACCACTGGGCCCACGGCCCGATTTGTAAACCAACTGGGCCCGCATCCCGACTTACGTACTCAAATGGACTCCAAGTCCGAGATTTCCAAAACAAGTGGGCCTCAAGCCCGAATTCATCTTTCCAATATAAAAACCATTTTATCATATTATTTATTTAACCACAAACACGCAAAACCACAAATAAACCGTTAATCCCGATATACGTGAAATACGGAAAACACCTCGAAATACGTGCAACATACCCAAAATCAATGCTCACAAATACCATCATAGAAATCATGTATATAAACCATATAACACATTTAAGCATGCATAAGATTTATAAAACCAAAGTCCACTCACAGACCGTTTTAACCGTGTGCCTCGATACGCGTGCCACCGGCCCTCCCGGGCCACACCACTATCACCGGGACTCCCAATCCTGTCCAAATCACATAAGAGGGTCACTAACCTCATTATTAACATCCTATCAAAGTCCCTTAATTTTCCCGAATTTTTACTTATTTTTAAACTTAATTTAAAACCTTCGGACATCCCGAACAATATCGAGACGGTGTCTGGTCGACACGAAACCAATTCCAAAATGTCCGTTACATTAAATGGGACAGAAGTCATGTTGACCTCACCTCGAGATTCGTGTCCACGCGCCGCCACGCGCCGCCGTGAGTGGCTGCGCGTGAAACTCACGCGCCTGCTACAGTGTCACCAGCCCAACCCGTTTGTCTGGTAAACGGGTCCAATTCACCCGCGACACAACCCGGTTCCAATCCTGCCAATTCGATCCTAATTCCTTCAATTGATCAATCCATTAGCTTCGTTTTAAGTCCAATTATAAGTCTGTAAACTCAATTACACAAATCCTTACCCAGATTCCCACGATTCAATGATGATCCACGAAGAACACCCGGTCACTGTTCAATCATGGGATTCCCTCAATTGATGCAGGTTTCATCCAATTGATGATTCCAGAAGCATCAATGGACCATGAAGAACAATTCCCCCACATCAATTGCATCAAACCGGTGCTCAAACGTCACGACTCAAACTCGAGCACCGTCACTGTTCATCAATGGAGTTCTGCCATTCTCCAACGTTTTCCTTCAATTGATGATCCCAGAAGCATCGTGGGATCATGGGAAGCAGTTTCCCCACCTCAATTTCATCCAACAAAGCCTCCAATTCCACGACTCAACTTCGAAATTCCTCCTCTGTCACCAAGTGTGATCAGAGCCAATTGGTGGCCAAATCCCATCGTTCTTTCGACAATTCTGATCGTGGAACTACCAGAAGGCTGAATGTAACCTCCAATTCGATCCTCACGGCCTTAGGATTTGATTTCGAATTTTCCCTCCCATAAACTAATTTTCGAATTTTCTGTCTCACCACCCACACTCAGTCCCAGTGTTTCCCGAAATGAATCCAGTCTCCCTAGCCTCTCAATGCCCTCCATTCTGCCGTGAGAAGGCAGCCAAATCCTCCAGCCCTCACACTCTCTCTGTTTTGAAATTGTCCACGGGAAAGAAAAACAAAGAAGAAGAAAATGGGGGAAAAAGATGGAGAAGGAATGATGGTGTAGGAATGATTGTGTTTGGAGGGAAACAAGGATCAGAATTCAGGGGATGGGTGACACTTGTCACTCATCCGGATGTGCACAGTCAACGGTCACTATTCACTATTATATTATTATTTTAATCCCGGCCTCGGTTCGTTAGTTCGTTTCCTTGACCATAACGTCGTCGTCGGATCTCCGATTTCGGCATGCCGCCTGTCGTTGGATTCGTATCGACGATACCTACGTAACGGTCCTTGGCCCTCGCCCATCGGACTTCCCGATCAAAAAGTCAACATTTGGCCCCTAATAAGCCAAATTACCAAAATACCCCTCAACTTCCGAACACCATAACTTTCTCTACGAATGTCGGAATCGAACGTGCCGCCTGTCTATGAACTCGTGACGTCCCGAACTACGTCACGGTCATCGGTCAAAGTCCATTTGACCGCCCGAACAAAAAGTCAACATTTTGCCCACGACCAGGGGCAAAACGGTCATTTTGTACATTTTGTCCGATTCCGCCCTACTAACCACCGTTCAACCTCACTAATCAAGATTAATCACTAAACTAATCCCGGAATTCGGGACGGGTCGTTACATGAGTCCCTGAGCAAACCTTGACCATTCCTCCTCAATTCTTGCACGGTTGCGTTAGCAAGGATCCCAGAAGACTAATTCCACCCTCAGTTTGGTTCAACTCACCTCAAAACCCAAGCCGACTACCAACACGCTCTCCAACGTACCACCGGTATCTCCTATATACCGTCGCCAGACATCCCAAGTCTGCCCGGTGTCGTACCTCGAACAATGAACAAGGTACATATAACTACCCATCAATCAGCCTACAACCACCTAGGTTGTAGTCAATCACGTTTTAATTATGGAGTCCATCTGTCCGATCTAGACAAATCGAAACTCCAACCCATTATCTATTTCCAAATCCGAATCCGAATCCGCAATTTCGTAAGAAATCCCGAATCCGAACCCAGAAGTCGTATCCATATCCATGTTCAAATCCGAATCCAAAATCATCATTCCGTAAACTAGTATTTGGAATAACCATTCCGAACCCAAATCCATAAAAGAAAATCTATAGTCAAGCTCTAGAATCAAATCCTGAATCGTCACCCAGAATCCGATTCCAAAACCCAAATCTAGAAATTCTTTTTCAAGTTCTAAAATCAAATCCTAAATCGTCATCTAGAAATCTGATTCCAAAACTCGAAATATCGTTCGCGTCTACCGAGACGTATCAAAACCGAACCTATCGGTTACCTGATCAACCGATTACACACCATACATTAGATTGACCTCATAGAGAAATCAATCCCAACACCCACACAGCTCTAAGGCTGACCATATCCGACCACGTCGGAAATCTACTCATCGGACAACTACTCAGGTGAGTAATAAGTCATATGGGATTTACCTCGGAAAGAAGTTCAGTCCCATCATGCTTCACTCAACATCCAAGTAAGAGTAATAAACTCTCCACCTATCTGGATACCCAAATCACGATCCAGATCCAATACTACGTCAACCGACCATAGACGTCACGATCGAGGATCGTCTCGCCAACCAAAGTCCTAGACCATTTCCCACATCTTAAATAGATTAGTCTACGACGAGACACGCCGAGACTGTGGGTTCTCACTGATTACCTCGTATCGATCCTTGTCATTCCACCAAGGCAAAACAAGAATGATCGAATAATCCATCCTACGTGAATGCAAACAACACTCGATGCACTCACCACGTCAGGTAACCTGACATCGTCTGCCACCAAGTAGAGAATGAGGAATCTCAGTCACCTAACTTCGATATACTCATCTCCTCCTGATGATTCAGAACAGATCCCGGGTCCACCAACCAATACACGATCAGTGTACTAGTGGCAACCAACAACATCTATATCATCAACGTCATCTACCATCATCATTCATGGTAGAATCTGAGAAGTCACCCAAAATGACGTCGAAATACCCGATACCAATGCGGAAAACCCGTATTCCTCTCGTCACCTCAATCGCAAACTCCCGCGATTCCGAAGTTCCAACAAGATTGGAAACAACATACCCGGACATCAACCACGTGTCCCTTAACCACTTTAACCTTATCTGAGGTCCACTCTGGAACCACAGATACCGAACATATGCCCATCTCGTCAGAGCCACATCCCGACTCGTGACTCACCGTCATCACAATCACCCGCACCGACACTACCACCTGTCAGCAGCACTAGCACCAGTACCAGCACCATCACTACCACCTGTCAGCATCAGCACACAAGCATCCTCACTAGCATCAGTACTGACGCTAGCACACCGTGTGCAACACTGACATCCTGGATCTCCGCTCATACCAAGCGACGATCGCGTACCTCTGCTCGTATAGGAGAAACTCTGTCTCCCTCGTACCTGACAACTCTGGGTACAGTCACCCTGACAACTCATGCGAGAAAAGGAAAACGTTCCCCGAACGTCCCCGATCCCCAACAATCGTAACTATAACCACTCTCGGTAGTAGCGCCTGCCCCGCACTCGTGCAGACCTAACTACCAGACATCGCTATATCCAGACTCCGTATCCAACGGAATCAATCGCCCGTACCAACTACTCTGTATCCCACTCAGGGATTCCATCGACAAGTACCAACCCTGGTAACTTGTCCAACAATCTCTATCCTGTCGTAACTTGACTAAACCATTGTCGTCTACCAGGTCATCCACGACCTTAGTTGCACCAACCCACAACTGAAGTAGCACGACAACCAACTCGGTCTAACCGATACGTACAACCCTGACTGCGAAGTGCAGTCCCAATACAAGCTGACATGACTAGACCGACTAACGAATCCAAATCCGAATAGTCATCCAAGTCAAACCACCAGTCAACTCCCATTTCCGAACCATACACATACGGTAGGGTTCCACGATCACACCTAGAGTTCCCCTGAACCCACCTGCGAAAAGCAGTAAAATCAACAATCTGACCGACCCTGCGGTCCGACATCATAAAGACGTCAATCCAATCCTACCAACAATCCAACTCGGATTCCTCGAATCCGGTTGCTAACTGCCAACTGCAGTAAATCCATTTAACTCAACATAATTTGACCATCTAATGGTCACACTCCTAACCAGTCGTCGGAATCGATCCTACGACATCGTGAAGACGATCCCAACTAACCGTCTCACGATCCAAAACTCTAACGTAATACTACGTTAAGCCTTCCGTAGGGTTCCACAATGCCAACCCTGACAGAACCATGGCAACCCCGGCATCGAGTGCCGAACCAAGGCTTGCCAATCCTACTAACTATCGTACCGGCACCCCGACAATCAGGTTGACCACGGACTGCAGCCCAATGAGATATCACATCCTCGACTTGCGTACATACTCCAAAAGCTGCACGGTTGCTCGAATAGAGACAACCCCGCTCTGATACCACTTTGACAGGACCCATCCCAATCCCCCCGGGATTAGTGCGGGATGACCCTGCTTCCGTCTGACACGAAGTGTCAGACAAGGGATATTTCCGACCTTTGCCCTCCCGGGCTATCAGAGTACGCCAGGATCCGGAGGAGGCATGTGATATCTCGATCTCTGCTACAGTCCACATCCGCTGTCAACCTGAAGGGTATTAAAAACAGAAAGACTGTGAGTGGACAAAAATAAAGATTTTATAAAACATTTCCATAAAAGAAATTTATACCCTCCACTAAAAAGCATGCATGCATAGTAAAACCATTTATCCAATAATATATGTTAAAACATCCATAAATAGGGTCTCAGCCCCAAATTCTGTAAATACAAGTCACACGGGCTCCTGCCCAAAACCAATTTACAGAAAACCAGAACATAGTAAACATGTGTGGGATCTCAGCCCAAATCCATTTATCATCATAAAACGCAGTTTTCCCAAACCAATTGAAACCATGTTTATCCAATATATTCATATCCAGAGCCTGTCACGGTAAAATAAAGCTACACGTGTGCTAACCGGGGTCTCAAACCCAAGTCTCTCTAGGGTCCACCCAGGTCAATATCCGTAGATCAATGACCCTCCCTGGAGGTAACGAACCATGCCCATCCTGAGAGTAAGGAACCCAACTAGGGGGCGACTCCACTCAGTCAGTGCTCCGTGACTACTCCGGGGTCCACCCAGGCCAACGACCCTCCCCGGAGGAGACAATCATATATATAGGATGGAATATGAAAAACCTTTTGAAATCATTCTTTAAACTTTTCCAGGATTCATGCCCGGCCCCCATAAGCCGTCATGAACCATAAAATCCTTTCATGGGTTCATGTCGGTTCCCATAAACCGTTATGAACCATAAAAACCATTTGTAATACATAACTGGGCCCTAGGCCCGAATCCACATAGAAACTGGACCCCCGGTCCGAATCGTAAACCAATTGGGCCTCCGGCCCGATTCCGTAAATCAAATGGACCTCAAGTCCGAGAATTACCTTTTCAAATCCAAAATTATTTCATTAAATTATTTCCAAAATCATAAGTACGGAAAATCAGTGTAAAACTGGAAAACCTCGATTTACGTGCAAGCACGTAAATCGCCTCGAAATACGTGAAACCATATAATTCACAAATATCCAAATCAACATTATCAAATCATATTCATAATCCATTTGGAAATCCAAAACCATTTCATTTAGACCAATAAGACATACAGCCTCGTATAGGCACCGTATAGGGTCGAAACCTCGAAATACGTGCCTATACGTAACCACACATCCAAATGCACTCATGGCATCACAAATAAGTATTTAAAACATATAATAAACATTTATGCATGCACCAATTTAGAAAACAAGGTCCACTCACAGACCGTCCGAAGCCGCGTCTCGATACGCGTGCCATACGGCTCCCCGAGCCGATCACCATCACCAGGACTTCCAAACCTGTCCAAATTAATTTATAGGGTTACTAACTACTTATATAACCCCTCACTGAAGCCCCGTAATTTTCCCGTATTTTTAACTATTTTTAATCCCGAACCTAAACCTTCTGATGCCCCGAAACATATCGAGACGGTGTCCGATCGACTCTAAACCAGTCCCAAAATGTTCGTTACATCGAATAGATGATTTCGTATGTTGAACACATCCCCAGAAACCCTAGCACGCGCTGCCACGCGCCGCCCAAAGGCCCCTGCGCGTGGGCTCACGCGCCGGTGAACAGTACATCGTTCCCAGCAATCGAACCGGTCTGGGCCGGCCGGTCCGGTCCGACCCCTGCAACTGGACCGGCGTAACCGGTCCAGGCCTCCTTCTCCCTCATTTTCGGTCCGATTTCTTCCATTCCAATTCCTAAATTCCTCTTTTAATCCTAGGAGTCTAATCATGTAAAGAAAACTAAGTTTAAGCCCCTAAATCGATCCGTTCTAAAACCCCTCACGGTCCCCATTTTTTCCGATTAACCCCCACGGCAGCTCAGCCCTTCACCGCCGTCCAAGGCTCCCCCACACACTCCTAGGGACCTAACAATTACCATCTAATCCCCAGATATCATCCCTAGTACCTAAAACCCGAAATGAAATTTTGAATGGAAGACTTACCCGCTCGGGTTTGTCTCCTCCCCGCCGCCGTGGACGGTGGTTCCGGCCGTCCAGCAACCTCCACCAGTCCTCAGTCATCTCCTGTGCCAGCCTCAAGTGAAACCAAGTGAAGAGAATGGGTTGGGTTGTTCAGAGGAGAAGAAATGGTGTGAGATCGGGTAATGGTTTGAAATGGAAGGAATGATCGATGCATGTATGTGGGAAGGTGGGCAATGGATGGGTGACACTTGTCACTCATCCATTAGCCTGCCAAAATATCTGGGTCCACACTAAAGACAAACTATTCTCGTAAAACGTGTCGCCGGGAATAGTATCCCGAAACTTTCGTGAACCGTAACTTCACCGTCGAACGTCCGAATTCGACGTGCCGCCTGTCTACGGATTCGTATCGTCCTTATCTACGTAACGGTCTTCGGCCCTCGGCCATCGGACCTCCTGGTCAAAAAGTCAACTTTTGACCTCCTATTCACCCAAATTACCAAAATGCCCCTAAACTTCCGAACGTCATAACTTCCTCCTCGAACGTCGGAATTGAACGTGCCACCTGTCTATGAACTCGTGACGTCACGAACTACGTCACGGTCATCGGTCAAAGTCCATTTGACCGTCCGAATGAAAAGTCAACGTTTTGCCACCACTAGGGGCAAAACGGTCATTTCGCATCGTTCGTCCGATTTCGCTCTACTAATCACGGATTAGCCTCACTAATCGTGATTCGTCACTAATCTAATCATGGAATTCGGGACGGGTCGTTACAACCTTCCCTCCTTAATTAATTTCGTCCTCGAAATTCCAACCGACCTAAACCCAACCGTTCTTCCATCCTTAATTAGTTTCATTCTCGAAACTCCAATTATCTTGATTCCACATCCACCCCGTGGAAAGTAGAATCGACCTCGGAACTCGTGTACACTCGTGCACCCACTAACCAGAACGATAACCGTCTGCAACCAGACGTACGACTAACACTCACGTCGTATCGACTACGTTCGACCACGTCGAATGACAGTAGTCATGCGTTCTGAATTGACACTACTTGTCAAATCTACCGTTTCGTTGACACAACCAACTAGACAGTTCCGTGCTCAACCGCTAACTATCCTGACATCTACTCCCACTGGGAGTCACCAAAACTCACTAACCGATCCACGATGACACCTCCGACAAATTGTCACCACTTGACAGTCGTCAATCGAAATCTGTCACTATACTCACTCGTGGTTACACTAACCAACAATTCACCCGACCTGTGTGTAACTAGACCCATCAGAAATACCATGATCCAATGCACGGTATCTAATATCCAGTTCACGACCTCGACTAATTCAATGGTATCGGAACCAAGCCGACTACCAACACGCTCTCCAACGTACCACCGGTATCTCCTATATACCGTCGCCAGACATCCCAAGTCTGCCCGGTGTCGTACCTCGAACAATGAACAAGGTACATATAACTACCCATCAATCAGCCTACAACCACCTAGGTTGTAGCCAATCACGTTTCAATTATGGAGTCCATCTGTCCGATCTAGACAAATCGAAACTCCAACCCATTATCTATTTCCAAATCCGAATCCGAATCCGCAATTTCGTAAGAAATCCCGAATCCGAACCCAGAAGTCGTATCCATATCCATGTTCAAATCCGAATCCGAAATCATCATTCCGTAAACTAGTATTTGGAATAACCATTCCGAACCCAAATCCATAAAAGAAAATCTATAGTCAAGCTCTAGAATCAAATCCTGAATCGTCACCCAGAATCCGATTCCAAAACCCAAATCTAGAAATCCTTTTTCAAGTTCTAAAATCAAATCCTAAATCGTCATCTAGAAATCTGATTCCAAAACTCGAAATATCGTTCGCGTCTACCGAGACGTATCAAAACCGAACCTATCGGTTACCTGATCAACCGATTACACACCATACATTAGATTGACCTCATAGAGAAATCAATCCCAACACCCACACAGCTCTAAGGCTGACCATATCCGACCACGTCGGAAATCTACTCATCGGACAACTACTCAGGTGAGTAATAAGTCATATGGGATTTACCTCGGAAAGAAGTTCAGTCCCATCATGCTTCACTCAACATCCAAGCAAGAGTAATAAACTCTCCACCTATCTGGATACCCAAATCACGATCCAGATCCAACACTACGTCAACCGACCATAGACGTCACGATCGAGGATCGTCTCGCCAACCAAAGTCCTAGACCATTTCCCACATCTTAAATAGATTAGTCTACGACGAGACACGCCGAGACTGTGGGTTCTCACTGATTACCTCGTATCGATCCTTGTCATTCCACCAAGGTAAAACAAGAATGATCGAATAATCCATCCTACGTGAATGCAAACAACACTCGATGCACTCACCACGTCAGGTAACCTGACATCGTCTGCCACCAAGTAGAGAATGAGGAATCTCAGTCACCTAACTTCGATATACTCATCTCCTCCTGATGATTCAGAACAGATCCCGGGTCCACCAACCAATACACGATCAGTGTACTAGTGGCAACCAACAACATCTATATCATCAACGTCATCTACCATCATCATTCATGGTAGAATCTGAGAAGTCACCCAAAATGACGTCGAAATACCCGATACCAATGCGGAAAACCCGTATTCCTCTCGTCACCTCAATCGCAAACTCCCGCGATTCCGAAGTTCCAACAAGATTGGAAACAACATACCCGGACATCAACCACGTGTCCCTTAACCACTTTAACCTTATCTGAGGTCCACTCTGGAACCACAGATACCGAACATATGCCCATCTCGTCAGAGCCACATCCCGACTCGTGACTCACCGTCATCACAATCACCCGCACCGACACCAGCACTAGCACTAGCACGAGTACCAGCACCATCACTACCACCTGTCAGCATCAGCACACAAGCATCCTCACTAGCATCAGTACTGACGCTAGCACACCGTGTGCAACACTGACATCCTGGATCTCCGCTCATACCAAGCGACGATCGCGTACCTCTGCTCGTATAGGAGAAACTCTGTCTCCCTCGTACCTGACAACTCTGGGTACAGTCACCCTGACAACTCATGCGAGAAAAGGAAAACGTTCCCCGAACATCCCCGATCCCCAACAATCGTAACTATAACCACTCTCGGTAGTAGCGCCTGCCCCGCACTGTAACAACCCGTCCCGAGAATTGGGATTAGTAGAGTGATTAAGGTGTGATTAGTAAGGTTAATCAAGGGTTAGGTGGTCCCGAGGGGTCCGGGAACTTAGAATGACGATTTTGCCCCTGGGTCGGGCAGGAAATGTTGACTTTTATTTCGGGTGGTCAAATGGGAGTTGACCAGTGACCAGGACGTAGTTGAGGACGTTACGAATCCTTAGGCAGGTGGCACGCCCGATTCCGACATCCGAGGAGGAAGTTGTGATGTTCGGAAGATTGAGGGCATAACCGTAATTTGGCGAAATTAGGGGGGAAACGTTGACTTTTTATACGAACGGGTTTTGGTAAGTTGACCTAAGACCGTTAGATAGATCTCGTCGTCCCGAGTTCGATGACAGGCGGCACGTATTCATCGGACGTACGATGTGGAAGTTACAGGTCTAGAAAGGTAGTGGCAAAGTTGTAATTTTGGGTAAAACAGAAGGGCATTTTGGTCTTTTGTGCTCTGGAATGTGTGCAACAGATAAGGACAGATGAAGGGTTGAGATTGAGCCGCATGTGAGATGAAGGGTAGGATTGGTGACACGTGGAGGAGGTCTGGTTGGTTCTAGGGAGTGCACGGTCCAATTATTTGGGGTGCACCCGTGTATGTGTGTTGTGTGTGTGTTCGAAGAACTGGAAATAGAGAGTGAAGAATTGAGATTGAGTGATCCATTTTGTGTGCGGGTGAGACTCTGGTGAGTTGTGAGAGTGAAAGGAAGAAGAGAGGAGGTTGGTGATCGAGTTGGGACTGAGATCGTGCACGGAGACACGGCGGAGGAAGGCGGTGAGTTCTGAGAAAACAGAGGAGCCGTGGGACTGTGGCGGTGGTTGTGCCGTGTGGTGGCTCAATCCAAGCCAATAGCAAGCGCAGACGACTGCAGGGGACTCAACGATCACCGTGGCACACGGTGGTGCAGACGGCGGAGCGAGTATCGAAGGTATACCCTGATTCCCCTGTTTTTCTCGTTTTCTTGTTTTCAAAAGTCGTGGACCTAGGGCGAGAGTCGAGGGATTTGGAGGTTAGAGTGAGACTTTTGGAGGTCCCAAGAGTCGACTGAGTGTGTTGCCGTGACGGAGGCGTACACGGTGGAGGCTATACGAAAGAGAGTACCTGTGTGCTCTGTTTTGCTGTGATGTTCAAACGGGAAGTCGTGACGTGTGGGGTTGAGTCGACGGTTATGGTGAGTGGTACGAGGCTCAGAGAGGTCCTAGGCGTCGTCTAGGGTGGTTTTGGTGACGGGAGAAGACCTGGGTGGCCGGAATAGAAAACAGGGGATAGTTTGGGTTTTGATTTTGAGCTCGAATCGACGGGTTAGGGACAGTGTCGAGGTGTTTGAGTGAGGGAACTGGATTGCTTAGGATTGGACGAAGAGGATGGTGAAGAGAGGGAGGAAAATGGTGCAGGCACGGCGGTGAACCGCTCTCGCCGGTTCAAACAGCAGGCACTGTATCGAGCCCGGTCTACGCGAGGTAGACGGTGACACTGTAGCAGGCGCGTGAGGGCCACGCGCAGCCACTTTGGGCGGCGCGTGGGGGCGCGTGCGGCGGTTCTGGGAGAAACGGTCAACATAGTTTTTGGTCTAGGAGTCATGGTGAGTTCAATGGAGTTGGTTTCGGGTCAATCGGAAGTCGTTTGAGTGTAGTTCCGCGAGGGTGAATGTGTAGGGTCCCGGGGTTTTAAGTCTTCGGTTTGGGGATTTTTGAGGGAAAATAGGAGAGTGTTGGTAGATGTATTAGTGACGTATTTTGACGGTGATTGACAGGATCGGGATTTCCCGAGGAAGCCGAAGAACGGGCTGGACGTTCGGGACGCGAGTAGGGCTCAGTACTGTGAGTGGACCCTTTCCTTAAACTCGAGCATGCATAACTGTTTTCTATAATTGTCTTATGGTTTTCAATCATGATTTTGTGTTTATCGAATATGTTTGGTCGGTTTTGCATTATTACACGTTTTGCGAGAAAAGATGGTTTTAGCACGTTTTACGAGGAATGGTTGGTTTTTGGAATGTATATATGATGAGTTTGGGATTTCAAATGATAAGTGGTTTTCAATGGTTATAAGTGGATTTTGGGGAACATGATTTTGATGATCAAAGCTTTCGATTTTAGAATCGGATTTCACTAATCGGAATTTGGTTTTAAGATCGGAAAGTGGACTCCGGATTTGGGTTCGGAATGACGGTTCTGAACGCCGGAAGGGCTTCGGACCAGTGGTTTCGGATTCGGGTTTGGATGTGGATTGGTAAATGATTTTCAAATGGTTTTGAGATTGGATTTGCTGGATCTGGATATTGGGTTTAAAGACTCGGATATATTGATTTTCCCCCGTAGGCCTTGAGTTTAAATACTCGGGAGTTTAAAGACTCGGATATGATTAAGGCCTGGATTGAGTTTAAAGACTCGGGAGTTTAAAGACTCGGATAGATCCAGCAGGTTTGATCGGGAAAATGATGATTTGGGGATTATGGTTTTGATACGGTTTCTGATACTCATGTTATGGTTTCTTATAGTATTTTATAGTGTTTCTGTTCTTATGATGTTAAGAATGATTCTTTTGTTAATGTGTTTATAACTGTTGGTTATGCATGTGGTTTCAAAACGGAGGGTTAAACTCGGTTTTCTTGTAAAATGGTTTTTGAACTTTTGTACTTTCTGGTCCACTCACATTTTCTGTTTTATTTGCCCTCCAGGTTGTGGAGCGAGCGCGGGGTCTTGACGTCGAGGCAGAGTCTGAGGCATAGAAGTGACGTGAGGGTTCCCAGAGTAGAGTAAAGGCTTCCGTGTGCGTGTAGTTATCGGTTTTATTTTCTTTGTATGTTCGTACTATGTTCTGTAAATGCTACCTTCGGGACTTTGTGTCTAATTACTCCTGCGTTTGACTGGGATTCGAGTAGGTGTTCCTTAGGTGTTGTGTCGGGGAGTCAGACGGGAGCGGGATTTACCTCGGGTTTTGGGGTGAAACCGGGGTGGGTCCTGACAATTGGTATCAGAGCATAGGTTTGTCGAGTTTGTTGGGTCTGTCGGTTCGTGAGATTGTGTTTCAGTTGTTTGACTACTTCTATGCCTCTTTCAGCGTGCGGTTGACGATGCCTCCGAGACGTAGACCCTCTCCACAACCTGAAGAAGTAGCTAGAGAGACGGAGAGTGCCACGATTGAGCGAGCCCAGCGGCTCGGGGCTACTACTTTTAGTGGTGGGGCTGATCCAGAGGAAGCCCAGAGGTGGATTACTAGACTGGAGCGGATTTTTGCGGTGATGCATTGTCCGCCGGAGGAGCGAGTATTGTTGGCTGCATTTTTACTAGATGGTGCGGCGTACGAGTGGTGGTATACCCTCGAGTTGTCCGGTTGGGATGTCCACAGTGTGACCTGGGAGACGTTCAGGGAACGGTTTCTGGAGCAGTATTATCCTCGTTCTTTCCGGGATGCCAAGGAGGCAGAGTTTCTGCAGCTCCAGCAGGGGAATATGACCGTGGCAGAGTATGAACGGAAGTTCCAGATGTTGTCTCGGTTTGCTCCTACTTTTGTGGCCACTGAAGCCGAGAAGTGCCGAAGGTTTGAGTTGGGTTTGCGAGGTGAGATTCGAGCCGTAGTGACGGCTGGATCTTTTGCTACCCTCCGAGACTTGTCGGATGCTGCGGTGCGAGTTGAGGCTAGTTTGCCGGTGCGACGCCGGGAACCTTCTATTCCTGGAGCTTCGAGCCAGCGGACACCGAAAAGAGGTAACTTCGGTGGATCGTCCTCGTCGGGCGATGATCGTTTTGGTAGGCCTGGTAGTGCCCAGAGTTCAGGATTTTGGGGTTACCGAGCACCGCCGACTCCGCAAGCGAGTGCGACGTCGGTAGCGTCTACAGGGAGACCGAGTAGTGGACCAGGCTGGAATGTGTGTTTCTACTGCGGGGAGCGAGGTCATTTTCGACGTGAGTGTCCACTGTTGCCACAGGAAGGTGGTGTAGGTAGAGGAGTAGCGGAGTCCGGACAGAGTACAGCCTCAGGGACAGCGGGCACTAGAGGAGGTGGTGGCACAGCCACGAGTAGTTCGAGGGGTCGTGGTAGAGCGTCAGGATCTCAGGCCCGGGTGTTCTCGATGATTCAGCAGGAGGGTCAGTCGACACCAGATACGGAGACAGGTACTTGTTTTACTTTTGGTTGTCCTGTTGGTTTGGTGTTTGGATTTCGGGGTAGAGTCTAGGAGTTAAGTTCCGTAGGAGGGTGACGGAAGGTATAGGAAAGGAGTGACTATAACTGATCGATTGGAGACTGTGGAAGGAGAGAACCCACAAGCTAGAGTTTGCCTTTAGGACTTTGTGAAGTTAGTCCGACCGTGGCCGGAGTAGTAGCCGAGGGAGATGGGTGGTGGTATACGAGGAGGTACTCTATGACTTCTGTCGGGTACTGTGACATGAGGTATTTTATAATATCTTTGTTTTCTGTTCATAGAGTTTCCCTTGCGTACACCATGTAGTTGTTACATAGCTAGGGTTGGCTGTGGTAACAGTAGCTGGAGATGGAGTGAAATACCCAAGGTGGAGATGATAGACAGGAAACCTAGGAGAGGTTGTTCTTTACCGGGTAGGAGACCCTAGGCGTTGGGAACTAGCTGTGGAATTTCGGGGACGAAATTCTTTTTAGATGGGTAGATTGTAACAACCCGTCCCGAGAATTGGGATTAATAGAGTGATTAAGGTGTGATTAGTAAGGTTAATCAAGGGTTAGGTGGCCCCGAGGGGTCCGGGAACTTAGAATGACGATTTTGCCCCTGGGTCGGGCAGGAAATGTTGACTTTTATTTCGGATGGTCAAATGGGAGTTGACCAGTGACCAGGACGTAGTTGAGGACGTTACGAATCCTTAGGCAGGTGGCACGCCCGATTCCGACATCCGAGGAGGAAGTTGTGATGTTCGAAAGATTGAGGGCATAACCGTAATTTGGCGAAATTAGGGGGGAAACGTTGACTTTTTATACGAACGGGTTTTGGTAAGTTGACCTAAGACCGTTAGATAGATCTCGTCGTCCCGAGTTCGATGACAGGCGGCACGTATTCATCGGACGTACGATGTGGAAGTTACAGGTCTAGAAAGGTAGTGGCAAAGTTGTAATTTTGGGTAAAACAGAAGGGCATTTTGGTCTTTTGTGCTCTGGAATGTGTGCAACAGATAAGGACAGATGAAGGGTTGAGATTGAGCCGCATGTGAGATGAAGGGTAGGATTGGTGACACGTGGAGGAGGTTTGGTTGGTTCTAGGGAGTGCACGGTCCAATTATTTGGGGTGCACCCGTGTATGTGTGTTGTGTGTGTGTTCGAAGAACTGGAAATAGAGAGTGAAGAATTGAGATTGAGTGATCCATTTTGTGTGCGGGTGAGACTCTGGTGAGTTGTGAGAGTGAAAGGAAGAAGAGAGGAGGTTGGTGATCGAGTTGGGACTGAGATCGTGCACGGAGACACGGCGGAGGAAGGCGGTGAGTTCTGAGAAAACAGAGGAGCCGTGGGACTGTGGCGGTGGTTGTGCCGTGTGGTGGCTCAATCCAAGCCAATAGCAAGCGCAGACGACTGCAGGGGACTCAACGATCACCGTGGCACACGGTGGTGCAGACGGCGGAGCGAGTATCGAAGGTATACCCTGATTCCCCTGTTTTTCTCGTTTTCTTGTTTTCAAAAGTCGTGGACCTAGGGCGAGAGTCGAGGGATTTGGAGGTTAGAGTGAGACTTTTGGAGGTCCCAAGAGTCGACTGAGTGTGTTGCCGTGACGGAGGCGTACACGGTGGAGGCTATACGAAAGAGAGTACCTGTGTGCTCTGTTTTGCTGTGATGTTCAAACGGGAAGTCGTGACGTGTGGGGTTGAGTTGACGGTTATGGTGAGTGGTACGAGGCTCAGAGAGGTCCTAGGCGTCGTCTAGGGTGGTTTTGGTGACGGGAGAAGACCTGGGTGGCCGGAATAGAAAACAGGGGATAGTTTGGGTTTTGATTTTGAGCTCGAATCGACGGGTTAGGGACAGTGTCGAGGTGTTTGAGTGAGGGAACTGGATTGCTTAGGATTGGACGAAGAGGATGGTGAAGAGAGGGAGGAAAATGGTGCAGGCACGGCGGTGAACCGCTCTCGCCGGTTCAAACAGCAGGCACTGTATCGAGCCCGGTCTACGCGAGGTAGACGGTGACACTGTAGCAGGCGCGTGAGGGCCACGCGCAGCCACTTTGGGCGGCGCGTGGGGGCGCGTGCGGCGGTTCTGGGAGAAACGGTCAACATAGTTTTTGGTCTAGGAGTCATGGTGAGTTCAATGGAGTTGGTTTCGGGTCAATCGGAAGTCGTTTGAGTGTAGTTCCGCGAGGGTGAATGTGTAGGGTCCCGGGGTTTTAAGTCTTCGGTTTGGGGATTTTTGAGGGAAAATAGGAGAGTGTTGGTAGATGTATTAGTGACGTATTTTGACGGTGATTGACAGGATCGGGATTTCCCGAGGAAGCCGAGGAACGGGCTGGACGTTCGGGACGCGAGTAGGGCTCAGTACTGTGAGTGGACCCTTTCCTTAAACTCGAGCATGCATAACTGTTTTCTATAATTGTCTTATGGTTTTCAATCATGATTTTGTGTTTATCGAATATGTTTGGTCGGTTTTGCATTATTACACGTTTTGCGAGAAAAGATGGTTTTAGCACGTTTTACGAGGAATGGTTGGTTTTTGGAATGTATATATGATGAGTTTGGGATTTCAAATGATAAGTGGTTTTCAATGGTTATAAGTGGATTTTGGGGAACATGATTTTGATGATCAAAGCTTTCGATTTTAGAATCGGATTTCACTAATCGGAATTTGGTTTTAAGATCGGAAAGTGGACTCCGGATTTGGGTTCGGAATGACGGTTCTGAACGCCGGAAGGGCTTCGGACCAGTGGTTTCGGATTCGGGTTTGGATGTGGATTGGTAAATGATTTTCAAATGGTTTTGAGATTGGATTTGCTGGATCTGGATATTGGGTTTAAAGACTCGGATATATTGATTTCCCCCGTAGGCCTTGAGTTTAAATACTCGGGAGTTTAAAGACTCGGATATGATTAAGGCCTGGATTGAGTTTAAAGACTCGGGAGTTTAAAGACTCGGATAGATCCAGCAGGTTTGATCGGGAAAATGATGATTTGGGGATTATGGTTTTGATACGGTTTCTGATACTCATGTTATGGTTTCTTATAGTATTTTATAGTGTTTCTGTTCTTATGATGTTAAGAATGATTCTTTTGTTAATGTGTTTATAACTGTTGGTTATGCATGTGGTTTCAAAACGGAGGGTTAAACTCGGTTTTCTTGTAAAATGGTTTTTGAACTTTTGTACTTTCTGGTCCACTCACATTTTCTGTTTTATTTGCCCTCCAGGTTGTGGAGCGAGCGCGGGGTCTTGACGTCGAGGCAGAGTCTGAGGCATAGAAGTGACGTGAGGGTTCCCAGAGTAGAGTAAAGGCTTCCGTGTGCGTGTAGTTATCGGTTTTATTTTCTTTGTATGTTCGTACTATGTTCTGTAAATGCTACCTTCGGGACTTTGTGTCTAATTACTCCTGCGTTTGACTGGGATTCGAGTAGGTGTTCCTTAGGTGTTGTGTCGGGGAGTCAGACGGGAGCGGGATTTACCTCGGGTTTTGGGGTGAAACCGGGGTGGGTCCTGACACGCACTCGTGCAGACCTAACTACCAGACATCGCTATATCCAGACTCCGTATCCAACGGAATCAATCACCCGTACCAACTACTCTGTATCCCACTCAGGGATTCCATCGACAAGTACCAACCCTGGTAACTTGTCCAACAATCTCTATCCTGTCGTAACTTGACTAAACCATTGTCGTCTACCAGGTCATCCACGACCTTAGTTGCACCAACCCACAACTGAAGTAGCACGACAACCAACTCGGTCTAACCGATACGTACAACCCTGACTGCGAAGTGCAGTCCCAATACAAGCTGACATGACTAGACCGACTAACGAATCCAAATCCGAATAGTCGTCCAAGTCAAACCACCAGTCAACTCCCATTTCCGAACCATACACATACGGTAGGGTTCCACGATCACACCTAGAGTTCCCCTGAACCCACCTGCGAAAAGCAGTAAAATCAACAATCTGACCGACCCTGCGGTCCGACATCATAAAGACGTCAATCCAATCCTACCAACAATCCAACTCGGATTCCTCGAATCCGGTTGCTAACTGCCAACTGCAGTAAATCCATTTAACTCAACATAATCTGACCATCTAATGGTCACACTCCTAACCAGTCGTCGGAATCGATCATACGACATCGTGAAGACGATCCCAACTAACCGTCTCACGATCCAAAACTCTAACGTAATACTACGTTAAGCCTTCCGTAGGGTTCCACACTGCCAACCCTGACAGAACCATGGCAACCCCGGCATCGAGTGCCGAACCAAGGCTTGCCAATCCTACTAACTATCGTACCGGCACCCCGACAATCAGGTTGACCACGGACTGCAGCCCAATGAGATATCACATCCTCGACTTGCGTACATACTCCAAAAGCTGCACGGTTGCTCGAATAGAGACAACCCCGCTCTGATACCACGTTGACAGGACCCATCCCAATCCCCCCGGGATTAGTGCGGGATGACCCTGCTCCCGTCTGACACGAAGTGTCAGACAAGGGATATTTCCGACCTTTGCCCTCCCGGGCTATCAGAGTACGCCAGGATCCGGAGGAGGCATGTGATATCTCGATCTCTGCTACAGTCAACATCCGCTGTCAACCTGAAGGGTATTAAAAACAGAAAGACTGTGAGTGGACAAAAATAAAGATTTTATAAAACATTTCCATAAAAGAAATTTATACCCTCCACTAAAAAGCATGCATGCATAGTAAAACCATTTATCCAATAATATATGTTAAAACATCCATAAATAGGGTCTCAGCCCCAAATTCTGTAAATACAAGTCACACGGGCTCCTGCCCAAAACCAATTTACAGAAAACCAGAACATAGTAAACATGTGTGGGATCTCAGCCCAAATCCATTTATCATCATAAAACGCAGTTTTCCCAAACCAATTGAAACCATGTTTATCCAATATATTCATATCCAGAACCTGTCACGGTAAAATAAAGCTACACGTGTGCTAACCGGGGTCTCAAACCCAAGTCTCTCCAGGGTCCACCCAGGTCAATATCCGTAGATCAATGACCCTCCCTGGAGGTAACGAACCATGCCCATCCTGAGAGTAAGGAACCCAACTGGGGGGCGACTCCACTCAGTCAGTGCTCCGTGACTACTCCGGGGTCCACCCAGGCCAACGACCCTCCCCGGAGGAGACAATCATATATATAGGATGGAATATGAAAAACCTTTTGAAATCATTCTTTAAACTTTTCCAGGATTCATGCCCGGCCCCCATAAGCCGTCATGAACCATAAAATCCTTTCATGGGTTCATGCCGGTTCCCATAAACCGTTATGAACCATAAAAACCATTTGTAATACATAACTGGGCCCTAGGCCCGAATCCATATAGAAACTGGACCCCCGGTCCGAATCGTAAACCAATTGGGCCTCCGGCCCGATTCCGTAAATCAAATGGACCTCAAGTCCGAGAATTACCTTTTCAAATCCAAAATTATTTCATTAAATTATTTCCAAAATCATAAGTACGGAAAATCAGTGTAAAACTGGAAAACCTCGATTTACGTGCAAGCACGTAAATCGCCTCGAAATACGTGAAACCATATAATTCACAAATATCCAAATCAACATTATCAAATCATATTCATAATCCATTTGGAAATCCAAAACCATTTCATTTAGACCAATAAGACATACAGCCCCGTATAGGCACCGTATAGGGCCGAAACCTCGAAATACGTGCCTATACGTAACCACACATCCAAATGCACTCATGGCATCACAAATAAGTATTTAAAACATATAATAAACATTTATGCATGCACCAATTTAGAAAACAAGGTCCACTCACAGACCGTCCGAAGCCGCGTCTCGATACGCGTGCCATACGGCTCCCCGAGCCGATCACCATCACCGGGACTTCCAAACCTGTCCAAATTAATTTATAGGGTTACTAACTACTTATATAACCCCTCACTGAAGCCCCGTAATTTTCCCGTATTTTTAACTATTTTTAATCCCGAACCTAAACCTTCTGATGCCCCGAAACATATCGAGACGGTGTCCGATCGACTCGAAACCAGTCCCAAAATGTTCGTTACATCGAATAGATGATTTCGTATGTTGAACACATCCCCAGAAACCCTAGCACGCGCTGCCACGCGCCGCCCAAAGGCCCCTGCGCGTGGGCTCACGCGCCGGTGAACAGTACATCGTTCCCAGCAATCGAACCGGTCTGGGCCGGCCGGTCCGGTCCGACCCCTGCAACTGGACCGGCGTAACCGGTCCAGGCCTCCTTCTCCCTCATTTTCGGTCCGATTTCTTCCATTCCAATTCCTAAATTCCTCTTTTAATCCTAGGAGTCTAATCATGTAAAGAAAACTAAGTTTAAGCCCCTAAATCGATCCGTTCTAAAACCCCTCACGGTCCCCATTTTTTCCGATTAACCCCCACGGCAGCTCAGCCCTTCACCGCCGTCCAAGGCTCCCCCACACACTCCTAGGGACCTAACAATTACCATCTAATCCCCAGATATCATCCCTAGTACCTAAAACCCGAAATGAAATTTTGAATGGAAGACTTACCCGCTCGGGTTTGTCTCCTCCCCGCCGCCGTGGACGGTGGTTCCGGCCGTCCAGCAACCTCCACCAGTCCTCAGTCATCTCCTGTGCCAGCCTCAAGTGAAACCAAGTGAAGAGAATGGGTTGGGTTGTTCAGAGGAGAAGAAATGGTGTGAGATCGGGTAATGGTTTGAAATGGAAGGAATGATCGATGCATGTATGTGGGAAGGTGGGCAATGGATGGGTGACACTTGTCACTCATCCATTAGCCTGCCAAAATATCTGGGTCCACACTAAAGACAAACTGTCCTCGTAAAACGTGTCGCCGGGAATAGTATCCCGAAACTTTCGTGAACCGTAACTTCGCCGTCAAACGTCCGAATTCGACGTGCCGCCTGTCTACGGATTCGTATCGTCCTTATCTACGTAACGGTCTTCGGCCCTCGGCCATCGGACCTCCTGGTCAAAAAGTCAACTTTTGACCTCCTATTCACCCAAATTACCAAAATGCCCCTAAACTTCCGAACGTCATAACTTCCTCCTCGAACGTCGGAATTGAACGTGCCACCTTTCTATGAACTCGTGACGTCACGAACTACGTCACGGTCATCGGTCAAAGTCCATTTGACCGCCCGAATGAAAAGTCAACGTTTTGCCACCACTAGGGGCAAAACGGTCATTTCGCATCGTTCGTCCGATTTCGCTCTACTAATCACGGATTAGCCTCACTAATCGTGATTCGTCACTAATCTAATCATGGAATTCGGGACGGGTCGTTACATGACGTGACTGATGATGATATGAGATGAGACAGATGTGGGATATGAGGGTTGGTCATGTTTTCGAGCATTGCTTTAGGTCCAGATGTTTTCACATATTTTGGTTTAAAAAGACATGATTTGATTTTAATAAATTATTTGAGATTACATGTTTTCTGATGCATGCATGCATGCTTTTATTTTTCCCGAAATGTATTTGAAACGTTTATTTTTGTCCACTCACAGTTTTTAATGACTTTGATAGCTTTCAGGTTGATACGGATGCGGGCTATAGTAGAGACCGAGGCATCACATGAAGCTATGTACTCTGGGAACCCAGAGTGGATCACGGTAGTATGTCAGGACCCACCCCGATTTCACCCCGAAAACCGAGGTAAATCCTGCTCCCGTCTGACACCCTGACACAAATACAGTCAGACGCAGGAGAACTTATACTACATATCCTGAAGTCAATAGTTTACAGAGCATAGTATTACATACAAGAAAAAAAAAACCTATATATAATTACACGCACGCGGAAGGACACTTAAACACTCCGGGATCCCTCACGTGACTTCTATGCCTCGGACCCTGCCTCGACGTCAAGACCCCGCGCTAGCTCCACAACCTGGAGGGCAGTAAAAACAGAAGGTGTGAGTGGACCATAAATAAAAGAAAAGTTCTAAAGCCATTTATAAGAAAAACCAGGTTTAGCCCTCTGTTTTAAAACCACATGCATAACCTAGTTATGAAAACAATTATAAATCAACCATTATAAAATATCATAAGAAACAGAAACACTAATAAACAGTTATAGAAATTACAGCATATGAATCACAAAACCGTGTCAGAAACCATGAACGTTAATCATCATTTAACGATCAAACCTGCTGGACCTATCCGAGTCTTTAAACTCCCGAGTCTTTAAACTCAACAGGCCTACGGGGGAAATATCAATATATCCGAGTCTTTAAACTCCCGAGTCTTTAAACTCAATCCGGGCCCATCCCCCGTCAATCACTATCCGGATCTTTAAACCCAATAACCAGATCCAGCAAATCCAATCCAAAACCATTTGAAAACCATTTTGAAATCCTCATCCAAACACGAATTCGAAAATCACCGGTCTGAAGCCCTTCCGGCGTTCAGAACCGTCATTCCGAACCCAAATCCAGAATTCCACATTCAACTTTAAAACCAAATTCTGCTTTCCGAAATCCGATTCTAAAACCGAAAACCTCGATTATTAAATCATGTTCCAAAATCCCTTTTATAATCATTGAAAACCATTCATTGTTTGAAATCCGAAAACCATGGCCTCATAATCAAAAATCAAGATTTTCTCGTAAAACGTGTCAAGTACCGTATTTTCCTCGGAAAACGTGCAATTAAGTAAAACAGCTATCGTATATTCAAATAACCATGAAATCATAAGGAGAACCATAAAACAAGTAATTAAAAGCAGTTATGCATGCTCAGTTATAGAGAAGGGGTCCACTCACAGTACCGCGCCCTCAATCGCGTCCCGAACGTCCAGCACGTTCCTCGGCTTCCTCGGGAAATCCCGATCCTATCAACAACCACCAAATTACGTCACTAACACACTTACGAAGGTTCACCTAATTTTACTCAAAAATCCCTGAATCCTAAACGTAACACATCGGGACCCTAAGCCTTCACCCTCGCGGAACTAAACTCAAACGACGTCCGAACAACCCGAAACCACTTCCAACGGACTCAACACAACTCCTAGACCAAAAACCATGTTGACCACTTTCCCAACCGCCGCCGCACGCGCCCCCACGCGTCGCCCAAAGTGGCTGCGCGTGGCCCTCACGCGCCTGCTATAGTGCACCTCCTTCCTCGAGCAAACCCGGTTCGCACCAGTAGCCTCCAACATGAACCGGCGAGAGCGGTTCTCCTCCTTCCATCCACCAAATCGACTCCTCTCTTCACCAACAGCCTCGTCCAATCCTAGGCTACCCATTCCCGTACCTCACTCACCTCGACTCACCCTAAAACTCGTCGATTCGAACTCGAACAAAAACCCGTACACTGCCCTGTTTCCTTCTCCGGCCACCCAGGTCACCTCCCCTCACGGTGGCTACCCCAAACACTTCCTAGGACCCTTCTAAGCCTATCCCATCTTACCTTGACCGTCGACTTAGTCCCTAGGTTCACGACTCGCCGTCTGAAACTCACGGCCAAAACAGAGCACACAAAGTCCCTCCGCCGTGCTAACCGTCACCGTGCACCTCCCGTCACGGCAGTACAACCAGTGACCTCCTAGGACTCCCCTGAGTCCCCTAGACCTCCCTATATGCTTCGATTCAACTCCGTGATTCACGACTTCCGATTTGAACTCAATCTACAAAACAGAGCACAGGAACAAGGATGAAGAACTTACCTACCTCCCATCACCGTCGTGAACTCCGCTGGGGCTGGTGGACTCCTCGCACCCCTCACGACACCACCACGATCTCAGTTGCACCGTACACAGCCGCCACCGCCACGATTCTTACTACCTCCCTGCTTTTCACTCCTGGTTTTCCCGTGGTTCTCAATTCACCCACGTACAACCACCACACCGTCTCACCTTCTCCCTGTCTCACTCCCACTCTCTGGTCACTCTCACACCCTCACAACTCATCAACACATACCATCACCGATCAATTCTCTCAATGCTCTCCCTCTGTTTCTCTCTGTGTCGAAGAACAACACGAACACTCTGCTCCCCCAAATAATTGGACCATGCTTCCTAGAAGCCACTAGGCCCCTGCCACGCATCACAATCCTCCCCATTCTCTCACCAAATGGCTCTATCCCAGCCGTCCATCTATCCTCTCTCTGCACAATTCCCAAAGCACAAAAGACCAAACTGCCCCTCCTTTTAACCCAATTTTACGGTTTTACCCTTACCGTTCTAGACCCGTAACTCGCACCTCGTAAGTCCGATGAACACGTGTCGCCTGTCATCGAACTCAGGACGATGAAATCTATCTAACGGTCCTAGGTCAACATACCAAAACCCGTTCGTACAAAAAGTCAACTTTTCCCCTTCTTTTACCAACTTCCAAACATCACAACTTCCTCCTCGGATGTCAGAATCGGGCGTGCCACCTGCCTACGGATTCGTGACGTCCTAAACTACGTCATGATCACTGGTCAATACCCACTTGACCACCCGAACTAAAAGTCAACATTTTGCCCGAACTAGGGGCAAAATCGTCATTCTACCCTAACGACCCCAACAAAACCAACTAACCACTGATTAGCCTCACTAATCCCACCTTGATCACACTCCTAATCCCGGCTCTCGGGACGGGTTGTTACATAGTATCCCTTATTTGACACGTCATGTTAGACGGGAGCAGGTCCTCCCACGTTAATTCAGGAGGATTAGGGATGGGTCCTGTCACCAAAAGGTAATGACAATCTTACTCCCACGCTGCCTAAATTATTACAGTACCCTTCTTACTTAACCTTACTTAAGCATCGAAGACTATTAGGCCAGCACCACATCAGTGTCTCTTTTCTCTTACTCTCTTCCTATGCAGGTCTTCCTACCCGAGAGGAGCAGCAAAGGCACGCGGCGAGGCAAATCTTAGTTGGTTCATTTCTTGCATCAACAATCCAAATAATGACATGTTTGTTTGAATGTCGTTGCCAAGAAATCAGCTATTTGCAATGTTGTTATTCATTCTCCATTTCTCTTTGAGATCTTAGATTTCATACTTCTCAGAGGCTATCACAAATTAGGCTTCCAAGTATATCTACATATCAATTCAAGAATAACTTCAAAAGTACATGCTTACTTTGTGTTACGAGGAAAAGATAACAGTTACATCTTTTTTATTTTACTTGGTATTTTGTTACGAATCATATTCCAATACAGTAAACTTATATGCATATGATTCTAACTCCTAGAAACATTCAAAATAGTGAAATCTGGGGTGAAGATAATGGATGAGATTTGAAGGGATAGCCAAATGGGCTGACTCTTCAACCTTCAAATGGAAATAGCCTTCGTTATTTCTCAATATATCCCACATAGAAAAGAAGCAAAACCATCACAGTGACAGCATTCTATAAAAACAGAAGAAATGGAAGATTTGAAACCACGCAGCCACGCAGTGAGTGCAAAGCGAACTATTCTTTCGCCTTTTACTAAAGAATACCGTGTGCTCGCTGTAATTTGTGGCATACGCCTATTTTTAGAGGAGTTTCTCTTCATTGAGAAGCTCTAACAAAACCAGTTTCCAATTTGTTTTGACTTCCCATCTCTCATGCTATATACTTTATCCTGAGCTTTAACCTCAAATTATGTGTTCGGGTACACTTAGTTAAATTATGTGTTCATATTTTTGTATTGAAAAAATGAATGTCGAATCAACAACTTGTTTTCTCATATTCATAGTCTCAACAAGATAAAAATAGAGAAAGAATCTTTAGGAAAAGAAATTTGCTTTTGAAGGCTGAAGTTAAACCCATTATTCCTGTTATCTTCAGGTCAATGCAAAATGTTATCTTCAGGTCAATGCAAAATGTTAAAAATTTATATTTGAATCCGACATACGATAGTAGCGAACTTGTTACGTAAGAGCAGCTATAAAAATAAAGTATCTTCATCCTTCCAAAAACACAATCATATTGTGTGCTCTTCGCAAATTTTTATATCTAACAATCTTACTTGGTAAATTTTAGTAGCACCTGTACGTTATTAATAAGAACCGGAGAGTCGAAGAGTTACATGTACGTTATTTATCTTATTACTTTTCGTAGGTAAATTAATAAGAACCTATTTATTTTAATTTCTATTTGAGAAAAGTATATTAAAAAACATATACCTGTTATGATACAATTAGAATTTCTATATATATAGGTGTCTTATTTATACGAAATAGTTAAGTATGTAATATTATTTAATTTGCCTGTAAGTATAGAATCAGATATTAGTAAGTACATAAATATAATATGTAATAACACACATGTAATTATTTAAAAAATAACAGGCTAAAAAAAAGATATAATTTGACAAACAATTAAAAAAAATGTTATTTATTTTTTATTATCTCTATTTATTATAGTGAATTAACTTATAGGTTGAACTTAAAAATTGGACCTATTTAAAATTATTCCTAAAGTTAATTATAGCCCAAAAAAAAAATTAAGAAGAAAAAGAAGTAGCTAAAAGTGCGAGAAGATAAAGATGAGATTTTTGAAAACCGTTAGTTTAGCTTACTCCAATATCTCAAATAAAAAAATAAATACAACAACCAAACTTAACAACTAAGATTTTAAAAACCGTTACTTAGTTTACTCCCATATCTCAAATGAAGAATAAATACAACCAAACGAAAAACTATAATACAAGCCGCTAACAGGCCTTCCATGTTATATAGCCTTAGTTCATACAAGACAATTCTGTAACTACCACATGAATGCAGTTCACATGAGATATGCAAGCAAAAACAGAAAATATGTCACAAGGCACTTGAATGCCATTGACAAGAAATCAGCCATTTGCAATGCTGTAATCCATTCTCCATTTCTTTTTGAGATCGTACTTCCTTTCGTACTTAGAAGCTATCACAAATTAGGTTTCAAAATATATCCTCTCTTCCAATCCTCCACTAATGACTATGAAACACAATTCTGAGAACCATTTTCAAGTTCAGCGTCAATGTCACAAAGCTAAATCTGGAAAATCTTGGAAAGCACATAAAAATGAAGTTGAAAATCTTAAATTAGTACTACTTCCATTATATACAGAAGAATACATTCCTATAAATGGTAGATACAATGATATCCACACATCAATTCAAGCTTAACATCATAACTACCTGATTAACTTGTGTTTCGAAAAAAGTTTAACAGTTGCATCTTATTAGGCGGAGAGGGCGAACCAAAGGGTAAAAAAGGAATGATGGCGCACCAACTGATCCTCGGTTTTCAGAAGGGTATCAGATTTCTATCGGGCCATGATTCTATTTTCTCAAAGTACTTAACTGGAACAACACCATCAAAACCTTCAGTCAGGATCACCTTATTCTCTGAAATGTACAACTTCATTCCCTCTGCAACCAAAAATAAACACAAACGTCATAGGCATAAGAAGTCCTCCATGTTCCCGGCACAGCTATGAGGTGCTGGGCTCATAACAAACCTTCAAAGAAAACTCTGGAGTTTGATAATGAAAGGAAAACATAATGTCATTAATACCTGCTAAAGCTTTTTGGACATCGAGATAAATCAAAACATTAACATCCCGTCTCATACCTAAAAATAAAAATAAAATAATTTATCAATTAAGCCGAATAATGTCATTTTAAGCAATGATAGTTATTACCATTTAAAAGCATAGAGAAGGAATAAGTCACTACAAGTGGTAGCTCCACGGACATTACTGGAAGCCCAAAAGCATCCAAGAATTGTAGAACTCTAAGTCTCTGATACACTTGGGTGACCTTAGAATCTACATGCGATCTTAGACCTCAAAACGTCATAGATAACAGTTAAGAGTACTAGTCATCACAAACTATAATAGGTTCACCTAGGAAGATTATTATTCCATTGGACACCTCACTAAGTCCGCAACTTACTAAAAGAGATGAACCATGAAAAAATTTCAATTCAACCCAACTTTCAAACTGGCATATTCATATGCATGACTAGAAGTCTAAATAGTCAATCACCCATAGACAAAACTCACTAATTTGTTTAAATTCTTCCCCCACCCCCACTCATTTATTGAACCTTTTCTAAAGGAAGCAGATGCGAAATATAATATATATATATATATATATATTTACGCACACGACCGACTCAGAAGTAATTGATCAGAGATACAGGTCCATGAGTAGAAAAAATCTACATAGGAATATAACTCTAATCAAACATATTACCGCTAATCACTTGCCCATCTGCTGGCAAGCCGCGAGAGAAGTGAACGTGCAATCTTTTCATGCTCTGTAAACCAGAAGCCAATATTGATTCCAAATTCTTCCGGTAGGTCCCATGAACACACACTGCACATCAAAAAGAAAAAAAAAAGTTAAAGCAAAGAACAGGATAATTTAAATAGAAAACATTAATGGCTATTTATTCTGGATGAATGGAAGACTGCACGCTAAATGATAAACCTGGAACTTCTTCAGATGAAAGGATTGGCTTTAACAATCTTTCAGATTCAACTACCTGCCAGTATACAAAAATCATTGATATTAACATAAAACGTTAAAGCTACCAACTATAGATGGATTCTTAATCCAACAATGCACATGGCAAATAAATTGGTTAAGAACGCTATTTTAGGCTATCACTCATTATAGGTGGATCATCAATCCAAAAATGGACATCCCAAATAACATTGAGAAATTTCTCTAGAGCATTGTTAGGCTAACATAACAGTGAGTTCAAAACCACAACTACTTGTATTCACGTTGAAAAGAAAATTGCCGTACACAGTTAAATAAATGAATCCACACATTTCATTATTTACTGCATATGGTCAGAAAGTAAGAGAGCAAGAGCCTCTCTAGCTTCAACAATTTGCAAGGGTTAAACAAAGATTCAACTTCTGACAAGACTCTGACCTGACTGTGCATTCACAAGGTTAAGCCGAGAGAAGCAAATTATTACACACGCAAAAAAAATATATATATTACTTAGATAAGATGTGACCAAGAGAGTAAACAGAAACCCAAGAAAAAAGCTCAGAATTCAAGCAATTAACATAAAGGGTTGTTGGCATCTCCATAAATCAAACATCAAATGTGAAAAAAAAAAATCAAGATAAACGAGGATAAATTACTGTTGTCGTATGCCCTTGGTTTGCACGTATCAAAAGTTCCCCATCTTCTTCCAAGAGACCAAAGCGCTGCTTATTATCCTTTCTGACAGCCTGATAAGAAACCGCAAATAATTAAATATCCTTCTTATAAAGTTCATTTAACACATTAAGTGCTATAAGTCACTAACCTCCTTAATATCATCAACAGTATGTGATCTTAATGGAATATGAGCAAAGGTCTGTATTTTCAGCTTTAACAGATCATCAACCTTCACGTATCCATCATTTCGCATTTTCAAATTCAACTCAATCGCCATATGGCGCAATATACGTGTCCTAAAAATATCGCACAGAGGCTGAAACTTTAACAATTATTCCATCCAACTGCATTACACTACAAATATTCATATATGTTTATGTATTAGCGTAAAATTATAGCAATTCATGCACATTCAACAGTGAAATTACAATTAAACTCCGAAAACAAAGAACTGACTATGTTGAGTGTGAACAAATAAAAAGCGAATGTTAGTTTATAAAACAAATTTGGTCCTTTACAACACTGAGGAACTGTTTCATTTTATTGCTTCCGGGCTAGCAAAATTTGCACAAAATGCAGGAAATAAGTTCCATCTCCAAGTACCACAAAGAGGGAGATTGATTTCACATTTTCATTCCCGGCAACCTCCATTGATTCTGGCTTACTAATTAAGTGGACTAAGGGTTTTTCCGTCTCCAGAACGGTTTGTGCTCTTCTTTTGTAAATTTTATTTCTGTGCATGTCATTGCTTAGTTCTCCTAGAGATCTCTTCGCGGGATTTAGGCCTCTTTTCTGTTTATCTTAGAAAGATTGAAACTTTTCCTATGGAATTTTCTGACTGATCTTAGTTCTATAAAAAATAAAAAAAATTGAACGTTTTCCTTTGGAATTTGCTACCTTAGCATAATGGTAGTTAAAATCTTTGGAAACTGGTTACAGGTAGGAAGAGATGTGCTTTCTTATCCGAATGAGGCTATGGGAAAGGAAAGGATTAGATATCATGTAATTCTAGCATCCTCCTCGAAAAGGGTTTATGGAATTTACTAATCTTATATGAATCAATGCAAATTCCATTAATGACACTGTAGACATTAGCTGGAGCCAAAAATGTTACTTACAATAATCTACCAAGAGCGTCGATTTTATCTTTTCCCGAGCCACCAGCTCCGCGACCATCACCCCGGCCCCTTGATCTTCCTTTATCATTTTTCACCTGCAAACCTCTTCCTCCACCACCGCTGTCCGTAAAAACACCTCTTCCTCCGCCACCGCTGCCCATAAAAGCACCTCTTCCCCCGCCACCGCTGCTCATAAAAATATATGAGAGCCCACTCCAATTTTCATAATGGAAATTAAATAAAATAGAATTTCCAATTGGTTGCAGAGAAAACCCAGAAAAAATCGGTACATTGAAACAATGAAAAAGCACAATAAACCAGATAATTGGATCAGATGAAAATGAGGGGAAAGAAGATACCTTCTGGCGGTACGAGAAAAAGCTGCAAAACCATTGCTATTGCTGCTGCTGCTGCTCATATTGCTACTGTTCATGGAAACCAGAGCAGGACAGGTGGGTAAACGAGAAGGAAGAGGATATTTATGGCTGCGTGGAAGGAAAACACGATAGTAGCGTAGAACTCGAATGTTGCTGTGGGAAGCAGACGCCCACATGAATATTACACGATTTTGCATAAGCCGACGGGATGATGAGGAAGGACTGAAGGAGTGAAGGACTAGAGCCAGAGGCCCGGAAACGTATTGGGTTGTGGTGTTAGGAGGAGATCTGCTGTCATCTTTTCCATGTTCCCTTTGTGTTCTCCCATATGTAATCTTGTGACATGTGTTCAAACATTTAACTCTAACTTTAACACTGTTAACTTTTTGTTTTTTAATCCGAATAACTTTTTAGTATGAATTCGTTAAAATCATTAATTAATTCACTTTAAATTATTATTTATTAAATGGTTTAGATGACCGGATAAAACCGGACTGACAATACCACCTGAAGCTCCAGCAGTGGCAATACCACTCTTCATGAATGATGAAGTCTCTTCTTCTCTCTCTACGCATTATGACCGATGGGTTTTTGTTTTTGTTGTTTAATTTTGAGTTTTTATTCTAATTACAACTTAACCCTTTAATTTTAAAGTTAATTTATTAGATGTGTAAATATTGAGAAATGGGACATGTAATGAGATACCAAATTGAACATAGGGGATCCTCTCCCAACGGAATTCCAACTACAAGTTTCACCGTTTGGCATCCAAAAACAAATGGGTCGGATCAAGGTCGGGGTGGGCTTGGGCTTGGGCTAGGATGGTATACCCCTTCACAGCCTAGCTGGTTCATTTACATAATTGGGTTAGTCCACGTCTCGATTATTTAATCCATATGAGAATTATACAGAATTAACTTCAAAATAAAATAGATGGTGAATTTCATGTTGATTTTATTAACTTCCACGTTAAAAGTGACTTTACTTATACTATTAATAATTAAGAGATAATGAAGGATTTTGACACTAAAGACTCGGACGGTACAATTTCAAATTAAAAAAAATGATAATTCGTATTTGTATAACATGTTTAATTATGATTTTGTTCTAATTTGTATTTGCATGGCAGATTCAATTATGATTTCATGAGATCTATATACGCTTTTATTTATGTATATAAATGCATTTGACAAATAAGACTCATCCTCCCCCATTAAGTGTATTTTTTTTATTTAATAATAGAATTCACTAGTACTATTGAGTTTTTTCTACATTGAACATGTAAATTTAATCTATATGAAAGTTCGGACTCATGAACCATCTCTGGGCAGATTTCATGTTATTTTCCTTTTGGTGTTGAACCATGTTCGACATAAAACAATTGAATGGTATACGATGATAATTTTATTCTTAAATGTGCACTTTAATTTTTTTTTTTTTTTTGTATTCAATTCATGTAATGATACGATGCAAAGGCATCAGAGTAAAAATTTTGCATCTTAACACTACAGATGCTCATTAGTAAAGTAACTGATGTGTGGACAAATTCTAATGGGATGAACAAATATGGTGAAATCAAATAAAGGACGATTATTTATAATTGAAAAAAAAAAGTACTCAAAAGTCACAATAAGATTTAATCAAAATTTGTTTGTTCGGTTACAATTTCATCATTCGTTATTACATTGTAATTTTCTAATAAATATAATTGAACTCAATTCTTGAAATGAATGACAACACATTGGGATGAATGCTTTTAATATATGCATAAGATAAACTTGTCTAGATAGAATTTTTTATTTTTTTTGTTAAATCAAAATTGAATTAAGGGGAGCAAGCTCATCAAAATCAAAAACAAAGGCAACACATGAAAGGTCGACGCCAAACAAACCTCGAAAAATGAAAATTACAAACACTTAGGACACATTACTAAAAGTGAAAGAATTCGAAGGACTAGACTTAAATGATAATGTACAATACTTTTACCTTTCAAAGTACCTGCGACCAAATAGAATATACCACAGCTACATGTATAACAATGACTGATCTTCATTTGAACCATTCCTTCTGATATCTTATGTCGTCTTTATAAAAAAAAAACATTATCATTTAAACTTCTGTATTTTAAACCTTCTCCTAAAGAAAATTATTCCAATTTTAGAACAAATTTATAAAGCAAATTTTATTGAGGAAAACGTAAAAATGAATTTTGAAAAACAACAGATTTAGCTTACTCCAATATCTCACCAATACAATAAAACAATCAGGAAACCTATAAACACTAACCGCCCTTCCAGACCATATGGATATAATTCATACCGACTTAATTTCGCTCGTAACAATAACACTTGAACTGAAACAAATTTAATTGCAGAACCAATTTTATGCGAGAGAAACGCAATACACATTCAACACATTCTAAGTATGAGACGATTTGTCTATGCATCTATTTTTCATGAATTGGACTTTCTCTTTGCATCTATACTGCATGAATCAATCTGTCTTTGAATCTTTATTTCATGAATCAACCAGTCTTTGCGTCTTTATTTCATGAACGGCACATAGAGAAGGCACATGTGAAAGCCAATGAATTTCTTGAACCGTCATGAAAGATACGGACGACGGACGAGACAGCAGTATTAGCAAAACGGGTAGCGGAAATA
This sequence comes from Prinsepia uniflora, assembly GCA_032719365.1. Taxonomy (NCBI): domain Eukaryota; kingdom Viridiplantae; phylum Streptophyta; class Magnoliopsida; order Rosales; family Rosaceae; genus Prinsepia; species Prinsepia uniflora. Next base: position 5,191,286 of record CM064869.1, on the reverse strand, counting down.
AGCTGCCTAAACAAATATCCATACATAGAAATTATGTGAAAGCCTAAATGGGAGTGTTCCACAAGATTTTCATGATGTTCACCAACTTGAAACAACAGAAAATAAGACCACATCAATCCTACTTAAAATTTAAAAGTATATTAACAGGAGCGCTAAAACTGCCGCCACTAGTATCCTTTCTAAGCCACAAGAGTGCTGGCGGTAGTAGATTCACTGCAAGAGAACATAGAAATTAGAACTCACGACTAAAAACACAAGAAATTATCTTTCAGGAGAGAATTTATAATCAAGCCGTCATAGAAAAGCAGACGATGTAAAAAAGCATATTTCAGCCTGGCATAAATGGATACCACCATCTATTGCAAGCATATTAATGAGTTAGGAGGAGACAAAACATGATTATCTGACATGTCTGATACAAATTTCAAACATGAGGGCAAATGAATACTACTATCTATTGACAGCATGTTCACGGGTTAGAAGGGAAAAAAACAATAGAAAATTACATTGTGCTCCATAACAGCACCTATTTTTAACTCAAAATCTGGGAGCCGTTATTATGAAAAATAATAACTCCTACAACTAATCCCTTTATATTCATAAGTCCTTCAAACAATTTGCAAGACAATATTGCCCTTGTCCTTCACTCATACACACATTTGCCCCAGTCCTGGTTAGCCTTTGTTTTCAAACTCCACCTTATTTGTGTTATATTATATCAGCATGATAAGTCTACCTCTATTATCTACACGGTATATTGGATTTTATATATTAACTGGCTTCACTTGATTAATGAAATTATAATCTTTTGAGCATAAACATTTACACACACACACATATATATATATATATATTGAGTAAATTATTGGAGTAATGTTTTCAAGAAAAAAAATCAAGAATTATTGGAGTAAATTATTAGTAAATCATTTATATATTATATTATATAATTGCAAATTAATTTTTCCTATGAAATTAAGAATGAAGTGTGTTTTGTCTGGGGTTCAAAGGTGAGGTATAGAATTTTTTTTTGGGAGGGGGAGGTAGTGGTGGAAAAGCGTACGACTTAGTACTTAGGGTTTAATTCTTGGATTTTGGCCCTAAACCCTAAGCAATTAATCAAATTATTTAATATCGGATGATACAAGATTTTTCAAATTTAAAGTTTTAAAATACATTTGCAGAATTCTTGCTTTTAATTATCTCACTTTAAATTGGATTAGATACACACATTACTCCTTAAAATGACCAAGTGAAAAAATATTATAAATAGGAGTGATGTTTTCATAATTAGAAAAGAAACAAAACTACTAAATAATGATTAAAAGTTCTAAATAGGGTATTTGGGTAATTATTATAGGATAGGGAATAGAAAGTTTAAAAAATATGATTAGGGGGTTTTGAATAAACAATGATGTTGTTAAGGACCAATCAATGGATAGCCCAAAAAACATCATTGTTCGATAATGTCTGATACAAATTCAAAACCTGAGGGGATTAAACTCAAGAAAATGACAACAATATGTGGAAAAAGACATTCATGGTATGCAATACACAAACGGTGTTTGAAGGAGCCAAGGCAGTCATCTATTCCATGTAGAATACATTAACCTTGAATGGTAATATGCTGAGCCGCCCCTAATCCATCTACGCAACTCAAATAAGAAAGGAAAATGGCAATATGCGAAAAAGGAAAATAAAAGAATCCATAAATAAAAGGTACTTACTATTTCCAGACGGGTGGAAGCTTCTTTGTCTTCTTGTAGTATCGAGCAAGGCGATGGATCCTGCTCTCAACCAAAATCAGACGGAACTTAGAGTCCTTGTCCTTTCTGTTCCTTTCCAAATGCTTCCTGATTGAGACAGCCTTCTTGATCAGATGGTACAGGTCCTCAGGAATCTCAGGAGCAAGCCCTAACAACAACTAAAAACAGATTAGAAACTATTTACACTATTCTCTTCAAAAAAAGTACAATATAAATAAAAATCAGCTAAACACACACCATGAGCTTTCAGAATACGCAAAATCTTGCTGCCAGTGACGCTCTTCACCTGAGCAATGCCATGGGAATCACGAAGAATAACACCAATTTGAGAAGGTGTCAAACCTTTCTTAGCAAACTTGCAGATGTTCTCCTCAACCTAAAAGACAAAAACCAACTTGATAAGCACAAAATCGAGCTTCAGACCTAGTGTAGTAATCACTGACCCCCTTGGAACAATTAGTGATTAATGCTAACAAAAAAAAGGGTATTCATTCCGTCAAAAACAGATTAGACGAAAAAAAGATAAGCTTTTGTCATGACTTTGGCTGACCAGAAAAGGTGAAACAAATTTTGATAAAATGAAAAAAGAGCATATAAAATACATGATGGACGTGAATGATATTCAATGAAAAAATTCACAGAATTGCCTCACATAAATAGAACAAGCATCAAGGTCTCCAATGAAAAGATCAACAAAATATAATATAGAAGTTAAGGACAATTAAGCGCTAAACAATTCTTTGCAAACCAATCCTTTGTCCTAATTTCTAACTGAATAGTCACTAGTACAACAAAAGACAGATCATACTCAAGGTGTTTTAGTTTATGCATGTAGCACTGAAAATTGTCCCCAAATCAGACTGAGGGAAAAACTGGAGCAACCAACAATCCAAAAAAGAATTGATTTAAAAACTCAAGCAATTACAAAGTTTAACGAATCCCATAAATCCTTCCTTAAATAAACTTGTCAAAAATCACTTTTTATCACTACATTTCATCCTTTGTCAATCCATTCAATGAGTATTAACAAGAAAGGTGATTATAAAAAAGTACCAAAATAACATCAGTAACATCTAGCATCAAATAGCAATCAGCTATAAACAATGGGGATAAATTTGAGATACATATTCAAGCTTTACTTCCTTTTCTCGTCAAGTTTGAGCTAATTAACATAGTATATATTAATTAAATGATATGAAATTGACATTTTATGCATCAATTAAGTAGCTTCAATGACAATGAGATATGACTTAGTCTTTCATTAGAATCATTCATTTTACTTTAATTTGACGAGTACGCATGCATGCATATATATATATATATATATATATATATATATATATTGCAGGACAAACTTTGATTTGATCATTTTATCCTTATGATTTGCATTATTGGTTAACTTCATGTAAGATAATAGATTGAATCAAACTTCGATTTACTGCCATATACTCTGAGGAGACACCATGAATGAGGTTCCATTAAAAAAAAGTGAGCATGATAACAATAATGTCTTTGATCCAAGGGAGCAGAATTTGAGGCTACAGATGATATATAATACTAAAATATTGGATGATAGTTAAATTGCATCCTATGTATCTGCTGTTCTGCAGACACAAAATCACTGTTTCAACAAATCCAATATGCTGTATAATTGAGTAACGACTAACAGGACATGTGAAGAAACACCATGAGTCATATATATGCATATATATAACCCCATTTAAATGGGGGAAAGGGAACGTATAACAGTCAGCAGATATAGATGGTATATAGAGGAAGAAATAATGAAAGGAAAATGAAATTCACAAAAAAAATAGATTTTCTGTAATAACACAACTCAAATTAGTCAGCACAACTTAAGAGTTGGAGATTCTCACATCCTGGGCAGAGATCTTCAACCAACTAGGTGGAGTCCTCTTGTAAGGCAGAGCCGAAGCCGAAATACCCTTTCTGAAAAGCACCACAAAATGCAACAAACACCGATGAGTCTACGATCAAACAAATCGGGTCGCCAAACGGGTTCATGGGGCTTATTATACAGATTGTTCAGCGAATAAGAGAAAGAGATCGAACCCTCTACTGTGCATACGCCCCATGATTGCGGTTTTGTTGTCTCTGTGCCGCTGCTGGTCACCCTAGCTCTCCCTTAGCTGCTCGCCGCGAAACCCTAGCTCCCACAACAAGAACAACTAAAAGTGCGGTGGCTAGGGTTTTGTAACTTCAGTTTTTTGCATTCAGGACTTAGTGAGAATAGTAATGCTTCGGCCCATGGGCCAACTGAATAAATTCTATAGTATTTTGGGTATTTCTATTGGGTCGTCCCTCGAGCTAACCTAAACCAAATTCGAAGTAGAACCCAAAATTTATTTTACTTTTGGTCCTAAAGTAGAACCCACCTTTCGAACATCAACATACAATAATTTGCGAAATTTTATTTTTTTAAAAAAATTTGGGAAAAAGTAAAATTTTTCGTACTCTCCTAAAAAATAAAACTATTAAGTGAAAAAAAAATTATAAATAAAAGTAATATTTTTATAATTCTCAATATAATCTTATAATAAAAAAATTAAAAATAACGTTGAAATCGTGATAAATTTTAATAAGTACTTTTTAGAATATTACTGGACTAGTTTGTAATTAAATGACATTAATTATAATTTATATAAAACTTATGGTCTATTTTAAATTGCATTCAGGACTTAGTGAGAATAGTAATGCTTCGGCCCATGGGCCAACTGAATAAATTCTATAGTATTTTGGGTATTTCTATTGGGTCGTCCCTCGAGCTAACCTAAACCAAATTCGAAGTAGAACCCAAAATTTATTTTACTTTTGGTCCTAAAGTAGAACCCACCTTTCGAACATCAACATACAATAATTTGCGAAATTTTATTTTTTTAAAAAAATTTGGGAAAAAGTAAAATTTTTCGTACTCTCCTAAAAAATAAAACTATTAAGTGAAAAAAAAATTATAAATAAAAGTAATATTTTTATAATTCTCAATATAATCTTATAATAAAAAAATTAAAAATAACGTTGAAATCGTGATAAATTTTAATAAGTACTTTTTAGAATATTACTGGACTAGTTTGTAATTAAATGACATTAATTATAATTTATATAAAACTTATGGTCTATTTTAAATTGCATTCAGGACTTAGTGAGAATAGTAATGCTTCGGCCCATGGGCCAACTGAATAAATTCTATAGTATTTTGGGTATTTCTATTGGGTCGTCCCTCGAGCTAACCTAAACCAAATTCGAAGTAGAACCCAAAATTTATTTTACTTTTGGTCCTAAAGTAGAACCCACCTTTCGAACATCAACATACAATAATTTGCGAAATTTTATTTTTTTAAAAAAATTTGGGAAAAAGTAAAATTTTTCGTACTCTCCTAAAAAATAAAACTATTAAGTGAAAAAAAAATTATAAATAAAAGTAATATTTTTATAATTCTCAATATAATCTTATAATAAAAAAATTAAAAATAACGTTGAAATCGTGATAAATTTTAATAAGTACTTTTTAGAATATTACTGGACTAGTTTGTAATTAAATGACATTAATTATAATTTATATAAAACTTATGGTCTATTTTAAATTGCAGTGAGAATAGTAATGCTTCGGCCCATGGGCCAACTGAATAAATTCTATAGTATTTTGGGTATTTCTATTGGGTCGTCCCTCCAGCCAACCAATAAAAATTATGATTAGATTAGTTTGTAATTAAATGACATTAATTATAATTATATGATCTATTAGATGATATTACTTTTAAAAATAAATTTAAATGTTAATAAGAATTTATAAATTAATTGTCCTTTATTAATTAGGTAGAAATAAAAACATATGTCTACTAATTTCAGAAACTCAACTCCCGAGTTTGAAAGAGTTTGACTCTAACTTTTTGGTGAGACTAATTTATACTCATCTTTATCCAATAAGATGCTAAAAATCGCTAGTTGTCTTTTTGTAATTAATCAGATTTGGTAAATTGGAGGTTCAAAATTACAAACACACATGTACATATCTATGTCTATAACTAGCCAAATAAACCTAGTTTTTTGGAGATAGGGCAAAACTTTGACCTCACCATATGCAATGTTCCCATGCTCAATTGGATGGCATCATGCTGGATGGCGGGGCTGAGCGTTGATTGTTTGGCTTTGGCTCTATAAAATTCAAAAGTTTGAAAGCTAAGTTAAAGTAGTTAGCACGTCATTTCATATCGCATATCGAATACGCTGTATTTTTTCTCTTCGTTTAATATAAGCGATATTCAAAATGAAAAATTAACTAAAAAAAAAACAAACTTACGATGCATAAAAATAAGCGTTTTTAATTATTTGAGATATTTACGAAAATAATGTAATTTGTTTAATAGGTCGCAAATCATGTGAGAGCTAGTCACATGCAGGCTTAAGGACTTAGAAAATTGTCACTCTATTCATTCACATGCTTATACAGTACTGAGAATAATCAGAGAGACGAGAGAGACATGCAAAATGCAAAGGCATAAAGGACAAGGCACAAAGTGGTATATAATTGCCATAGTATAAAAAAGTTAAGTGAAAGGTCGATGTGTCTTATTTAACCTTTTATGCATGCTTTAAACTAATTAATATGTCCAAAGTCACCAGCTGTGTTGCGAAAGAGAAAACTTAGGAAAATACTTGGATGGTTGCATCATATTTTAGTGTTATTTTATTGTAAGTATAATTCTTTTAATTTATTGATAAGAATAAATGAATAAGATTGAATATCGTTAAATTTTCATATATATCAAATAAACGAACGATTTTGAAAAAAAAAATCAAAATCTTATAGCGAAATATTCAATTAGTTGATATATATTTGATTCTCAAGTGGACCAACGTGATGAGACCCACTGAGGGATCTGAGACCAGCCACGTGGTGTTTCGGACCCGCTGAGGGTGTTGCTGTTCGCTCGACTTCTGTTCAGCAGGTGGCCTGCGAGGAAGGACTTGACACCGATGTGGTGCCGACCGGAGGGGCTCCGATGCCTAAGTCAGTATCAGTGTGTCGAATGGCGTAGGCATATAAGTAACAGTATTCTGGAGAGAGCATCAGAGTCTTACCTTTGCGAAGGGTTCCAGGGTATTATAGTAGTCATAAATGTGGTGGTTGAGCCACTGTTTGGGAGTAGGTCCTGTTTTGTGGCTGGGAGTCATTTGGTGGTTCCTGAAGATCAGGGGCAGGCACCTGTTGGTGCCCAACCTGCTATCGTCAGGGAGTTGTTGTGCCAGAGTTGGTGTCAGGAAGTTGTTGCAGCCAACTAGTGTGGATAGCTAACAGATGTCGAGCGGCGGACTTGTCCTATATGTCGAATGGTCGTCCACGATTGTATGGAGGGGCATCTGAGATGGATATGGGTCGGCAAGCACTTCTCTGACTACCGAGTGGAAGTCATCAGAAATCGTCTACCGGTCCTGCCGATTCGCCAAAACAGGTAAATGACCCTTCCGTATAGCCTTCCCTTTGTTGTTTTAGTTTACTTTGGTAGTAGCATAGGTGCTTAGCTGTAGCTTTTTGTTTTTCGATAATTTGTAGATGTTAGAGTCAACGAGTGGATCTGGAGTTAGGTCCCCTCAAATTTTTGGTGGGGAAGCACCGTCTCACTCGGTAAGTGATATGCCGAGTAAGTGCAGTGGTTCCACGTCCACTAGTGGCTCCTTGTCGTCCGAAAGTTCCTCCTCGGCCAGCAACAGTGATAGTTTAGATATGGTTCTTAGGTTGCCGAGGAAGGAGGTAAGACGGCAGAGGGAGTGCAGTACGGCTAGGGCCGATCAAGGGGCCGATCAGAGGGCGCAACCCTCATCTCCACCGGTCGTCATAGTGGATCGTCATAGTGGACACTGACCAAGAAGATAGTGGGATGGAAGCGAGTTCCCCGTTGGAATTAGACGCGGACGGTGTGGTGAAGACGAAGTATGCCGTTGATTACGAGGCGAACACCGTCCGACATGCCGACCTGGATAAGTTCCGAGAGCTGTATAATGTGCCAGCAAATATTACGATGACCCTACCGCCCGACAGTAGGAGGCCAAGCGAACCTCCTAAAGTGTCTACGTTGTTCTACGTGGATTTCTTTGAGCACGGAGTAAGGCTGTCCCTGCATCCATGGCTCCAAGACATGATGGCGCGGGGCAATTTAGCTATGGGGCCAATCTATATATATGATTAAACGCCATTTAATCTTATTAATTTTTTACTTAGATGATATTGACATAATAACTTATAAAATAAATTATTCCGATTATACTATATATATAAAAATAATTCGATAAATAAAAAACATATACGACAAAGTATTATTAGAGTGGAATGTGAATATTATCCATAATTTATATATCGTTTTTATGCTAATTAAATTTGTTAGACTTATGAGATGGTAAGGCTAGCTAGCTAGAGTTTGAAATAAATAAACAAATTTGTGTACTTAAGTACGAAGGTTTTAGACTTATGAGTTCAATAATTAATTTATTTATTTATTTATTTATTATGTCTTCATCAAGTAGAAATTCATATTGAAAATCACCGATTCCTATTAGAGTATTTGGAAGTTCTTATTAGTGATCGATGTATCAAATAGACGAAGTGATTTAACTTGCGACTAAGAAAATTGATTCCTTCTAATTTTACTGTATTTGTGGGGTATGTGAGATTGAAATGCTGTGGAAGATATTATTAGTTGATGCTTCTAGCTAGCTGCTGTGTGGTTGATATGTCATATGTGTTTACCACATTGTAAATTATAGTACAACATGGTGTCATGATATGAGAACATCCAACAGATTAGGTGAGTATGCCGTGAGTAAAATTTGTCGTCATTTTATTATTTTCCATGACCATATCATATATTATCATATGCCATTTCTTTCATTCTCACGACCTCTGCAGACAAAAACCCTACTTCTTTCCCTTTCGAGATAAAAAGACAAACATTCATAATGTTGAAGTTCACATGACATGAAAAATTGAAAATAAATCGAATGGACTTCACATGCAACAGGCTCCAGAGAACGCATGGATCCAGATCTTCCATCATCTCCCTTTCACATTGAACCTCAAGTCATAAGCACCGTCATCCCTAATAAACATCCCCCACCACTTCCACGTAGCCTTCCCATCCTACTTCCTACCCCGTGACCAACCCTACCGTTAAGCGCAAACATACGGATTTTAATATTTTATTCTTAGTTTAAAAAAATCAATTATATAAGTTTAATTATAAAAGTAGTTTAAGTTTAATTATAAAATAAAGGTTTAGAATTTTGATCATATTAATTATAAAATAGGGTTAGAATCCTAATCATATATTGTACAAAAAGATGACAATAAACATGCATGACTAAAAAATAGCGGAAGGACCTTAGGGTAAAGAATTGTCATATTTCAACTTTTAAGTAAATTACAATCTTATCAAAGATTAATTTTTATTTTACTCTTTTAATAATTGGCTGTATATATATATATGTCTGTATTGTATGGACTCGATATTAAAATAGGGCAGGAAAAAATATTTGTGATAGTTTCATGAAAAATATTACAAATATTTGTGATAGTTTCATGATTGCATCCGTATTTACGAGCCATGACATAAAAATAAGGGGGAAGAAAAATCTAGACATAAAAATAAGGGAGAAGAAAAAAACTACGTTTAATTTCCATGGTCTAGGTATTGGTCTTATATCTTATATAAATATTATTAGGTGCTTAAGTTTTTCCCAAAATTTTGTTCAAAATTTTCAAGTTTTGAACTAAATTTCAAACATCATGAATGCTATCGAAACACCCGTCGACATTTCCATAAGTTTAACTGTCAATAAATTTAACTGTTGATATTTTCATATGATTACTTTGGTCGATATTAGTCTTATATTTTTGTTATCACTACATCTATATTAATCTCTCTCATCATATAATTTCATGAATTTTCAAAGAAAAAACTAATTCGAATATATGGAGAAATTAATCATATCGACTTAGATCGATCTACTCCTCTTAATAAATCAAATGTGCCTAAGTTACAACAAAATGAACACATTAATTATTAGGGAAAACTGCTGTTATAGTCCATGAATTTTATCCTAATGTTAGCTATGGTCCATGAACTTAATTATTAGTAGCAAAAGTCCCTAAACTATACTCAAATGTATACTAACCATCATTTCGTTAAAATGTTAACAAAATTTTGTTAAAAGTAAGGGTATGATTGTCTTTTTACTGTTCAACAAAATTCCATTTTTTTACTAACTGCTGCTATAGTCCCTAAATTTTACCCTATCGTTAATTATGGCCCATAAACTTTATTATTAATAGTAATGGAAAACTGTTACTATAGTTCATGAACTTTATCCTAATGTTAGCTATGGTCCTTGAACTTCATTATTAGTAGCAAAAGTCCCTAAACTATACCCAAATGTATACTAACCATCATTTCGTTAAAATGTTAACAAAATTTTGTTAAAAGTAAGGGTATGATTGTCTTTTTACTGTTCAACAAAATTCCATTTTTTTACTAACTGCTGCTATAGTCCCTAAATTTTACCCTATTGTTAATTATGGCCCATAAACTTTATTATTAATAGTAATGGAAAGCTGTTACTATAGTTCATGAACTTTATCCTAATGTTAGCTATGGTCCTTGAACTTCATTATTAGTAGCAAAAGTCCCTAAACTATACCCAAATGTATACTAACCATCATTTCGTTAAAATGTTAACAAAATTTTGTTAAAATTAAGGGTATGATTGTCTTTTTACTGTTCAACAAAATTCCTTTTTTTTTACTAACTGTTGCTATAGTCCCTAAATTTTACCCTAATGTTAATTATGGTCCATAAACTTTATTATTAGTAGTAAAGATCCCTGAACTATACCCAAATATATACTAATCATCCCTCCATTAAAATATTAACATTTTCTATTATTGACATTTTTTGTTACTAATGAATTCAACTTCGAAGTACTCAATTCCACCAGATGGCAATTTGGTAAATACCATAAGGCCTCGTTTGGTATGTCGTACTGTACTGACTATTTCAATCAGATAGACTAATCTGTCCACCGGATAGACTGATTATTTAGTCGGGCGTTTGATACTTTTCCGGATTAGAATGCCGACTATATTATATTAACCGGATTATATTATAATAGTTGACGAAATACTTATATCTTAAATATTAATTATGTATGTCATTATTATTATTTTTATTATTATTTATTTTAATAATAATAATTACTATTTATTACATTTTTATTAATTAATTATTTTTAATTTTATCATTATTATTTATTAAAATATCATTAATTATTAATTTATTATTAGTAGTATTTATTAATTTATTACTTTTTATTATTAGTATTTTATTTTTATTATATTACTATTTATTATTATTATTATTATTATATTTTACAAGATTACTAGTTATCCGACTATTTAATACGGACAATTTCTAGCGTATTATTTTAGCGTGTCTAGACCGAATAAAGATATTCAACCGTATTAACTTATACGGTGACTAATTAATACGACTGGTACCAAACACTGGTTTCGTACTATATTATTTTATCCCGTATCTTATACGGCATAACAAACGTAGCCTAATGGTCCAAATTCATAACAATGATTTTGATTTTTTCCATTTTTTCTTCTTCTTCTTTATGTTTATCCACAAATAGTAGATGAAGAGTTATTTTTAGTTTTTACCCTAAATATTAAATATTGTTTTTGCCGCTGGATACTGTGAATATGGAAAGTCGATACATTTACCTCTCTGTTTACTAAATTTTGTGTAACTTGTGTTGAATTTTGCGTTATGTTATTAGTTGTAGGGGCTTTAGAAATATTGGTGTAAAATTTGTACCAATTTATAAGTTATAGTTATTAATAATTACATTTGGGTATAGTTCAAGAACTTTTGCTACTAATAATAAAGTTTAGGGACCATAGTTAATATTAAGGTAAAATTCAGGGATTATAGCAACAATTAGTAAAAAATAAGGAATTTCGTTGAATAGTAAAAAGACAATTATACCCTTAATTTTAACAAAATTTCGTTAACATTTTAACGGAGAGATGATTAGTATATATTTGGGTTTAGTTCAGGGACCTTTCTTACTAATAATGAAGTTCATGGACCATAGCTAACATTAGGGTATAGTTCATAGACTATAGTCACAGTTTTCCCTTAATAGTAAAGATCTCTGAACTATATCCAAATATATACTAATCATCCCTCCATTAAAATGTTAACATTTTCTGTTACTAATGAATTCAACTTCGAAGTACTCAATTCCACCGGATGACAATTTGGCAAATACCATAATGGTCCATATTCATAACAATGATTTTGATTTTTGCCATTTTTTTTCTTCTTCTTTATGTTTATCCACAAATAGTAAATGGAGGGTTATTTTTAGTTTTTACCCTAAATATTAAATATTGTTTCTACCGCTAGATACTGTGAATATGGAAAGTCGATACACTTACCTATCTGTTTACTAGATTAACTTGTGTTGAATTTTGCGTTATGTTATTAGTTGTAGGGGCTTTAAAAATATTGGTAAAAGATTTGTACCAGTTTATAAGTTATAGTTATTAATAATTACATTTGGGTATAGTTCATGAACTTTTGCTACTAATAATAAAGTTTAGGGACCATAGCTAACATTAGGGTAAAGTTCAGGGATTATAGCAACAGTTAGTAAAAAAGAAGGAATTTTGTTTAATAGTAAAAAGACAATTATACCCTTAATTTTAACAGAATTTCGTTAACATTTTAATGGAGGAATGATTAGTATATATTTGGGTTTAGTTCAGGGACCTTTGCTACTAATAATGAAGTTCATGAACCATAGCTAACATTAGGGTAAAATTCAGGGACTATAGTAACAGTTTTCCCTAATTATTATTTTTTTAATGATTTAAGTTTGTTGGGTTAGTCGTCATAGTCAGTGGCGGATCCACCTTAGGCCAAGAGGGGTCACTTGACCCCCTCATCACTAGAATATTGAACATAGAGGTTGGAAATTGACCCTCAAGTCCTAAAAAGCTTGCCTTTAGGTATGTTAGAAAATTCATCTATAAAATTGATTTTAGTGGACAAAAATTTAAAAAGTTGAAGTTAGGCTCCTCCTTACTACAACAAAAACAATCAACTTTTATCTTCTCCATGATCCAGCTTTAGGAGTGGGAAAATTCAAGGGAAGAGGAAATTAAGATGCTTGAATGATGGATATGGTTGGCTTACTTTGCCTTGGGGCTTCTTATCCCGTTCTTTATTTTCTTATGGGAAAGAACAATAGATAAGCAAGACAGAAAAAGTATGGGTATTGTGGTGACGGTGACTCAGAATTAGGATGTATTTTTTTAGATGAAGACGAAGAGAGAAGAATCAGGGAGGCTTCTTATCCCGATCTTTATTTTCTTATGGGAAAAAACAACAGATAAGAGAGACAGAAAAAGTCCGAGTATTGTGGTGGTGATGTCTCTAAATTAAAATGTTATTTTTTTAGATGAAGACAAAGGGAGAATAATGAGGGGGGCTTATCCCGTTCTTTATTTTCTTATGGGAAATAACAACAGATAAGAGTCACAGAAAAAAGTCTGAGTATTATGGTTGCGGTGACTCTGAATTAGAATGTTATTTTTTTAGATGAAGACGTAGGGAGAAGAATCAGGGAGGTTATTGATGTGGCAGAGAGCAAACATAGCAAAGAAGGAAGCAGAGAACAATAAAAGGAAGAAAGTTTGCAGTAGCTAACTTGCTTTACTTGAATTTTAGAATTTATACTTAGGTTATCATCCGAAGCTTTATAATTAAACTAAACAATAACAGTACATTATATGTATTTTTTTTCTTTTTCATTTAATTATTTTAATAATTAACAAATCATTTTAATAGTAACAATGTTTTTATAATTCTAAATAGATTATTGAATATTTAGTAATTATTTTAACAAAAATAAATAGAAATTATTTAAAATATATTTAAAAACACACTGCATAAATTAGACAAATCATTCTCGACTATGATATTAGTCCAAAGATTAAACTTTCTAAAGCTTCCCGTCTAAAACATAATATCGAGTAAGCAAGCGCATAAACTAGCTTGCCTAGTAGGTCGGCTTGTGGCTTGCCATTTAGGCTTTCGATCAAAGAAGTCCCCTCGTAGGTCGGCTTGTGGCTTGCCATTTACGCTTTCGATCAAGATGGTATTTTATGCTTATTAATATTGATAAATATACTTTTGTAACTCAAAATTCATCAAAAATTGCTAATAACAAATTCTTATTGACTCTAATTTTCATTCGATGACATTAATGTAATCATAAAACTTAATCAAATGAAATAATCTCTAATTTTAATTTAAAAAATTTCTAAACAATCTTCAGACTCATCTATTTTTTAATCTGAATAATTGCAAGATAAAATTTTTAGAATGCTAATAAAGGATTATGGTCGTTCACGGTTGACCCCCTAGAAAAAGAATTTTGGGTCCGCCACTGGTCATAGTTGGTATTACAACTTTCTTTTTCCTACCACTCTTGAGTTCGTTTCCTATTTCTCACTCTTTTAGATAAATCCGTTTTTTAATTCACTGCATAATAATTTTGTATCAAAAAATAAAACATATATTTTGGTATACGTACACATTAAAAAAAATATACGCTTTTGACTTTTTCATTATCATCTTGAATATTTTTCTTTCTTTTGATGGGATATACAAAACTTATAAATAAACGTGTTAGATATTCATCATTCCCATTAATAAAATGGTATGAGGAAGACAACATTATATCGTAAGTACCAGCAATCACATGTCTGGAAATGAATAATCGACAATGGAGCATGGAGATCGCAGAATGGGATTTGCCCAAAACACAACTTTCTTAATGGACAGAGACACCAATGAATCAAAAGGACTGCCATCCTTGTTTGTGCCATTCTTTCCTTTACCTTTGAAGCTTTAAAGCTTTTCCCCTTCCCATTCCCTGAATCAAAAAAATATTCAAAATTGAATATTTTCCTCAGGATTGATTTTTAAAAAGAATGATATTCCTTAATTTCTTTTTCACAAAGTGATTTATTCTCATTCCCAATTATTATTTCCAGTATTAATCCGCTAACTGCGTACAGTCGTTTCATAATGTTTATTTTTGGACAAAATTAAGGTACTGTTGCAATAAAATCAAGTATCTTTTGCTGCCTCTGCAAGAGCTTGTCAAATAAATGAGTTTTGGCACAATAAATCATGACGTATGTATTTTTTTTTTGGCACAAGTGATTTTTGTTCATATATATATATATATAATGGATTAAAGCATATTGACAAAAAAAATTGGATATTTAGCATATAATAAAATTAGAGACAAGGTAAAAAAAAAAGGTGAGGATCCTAATTTATCAAAAATTGTGAATCATGAATGAATGATGAATTCATTGCTCAATATGATTTCATGCGTTCTTTATTTGTTGGATGGCAATTCCTAAGTTGTCTCTTTAAGGAGGGCTTATTCATGAACATTCAACTACTTAAACAATAGGGTTACTAGTATCACATTTTATTAATAAGGTTTAAGACGTATAAGGAACTATATATAATAATATAATATAAAATTAATATTTAATATTTCTCGTATTAATTAGTCATCAAATAAATTAATACGGTTGAGTATCTTACATAGTTACACCCGCAAAAATAATATTCTCGAAATTATCTGTATAAATAATCGAATTATTAAAAGTCTTTAAAAGTATAATAATAATAATAATAAAATGATAATAAATCTTAAAAATAATACAAATAAACTAATAATTAAATAAATACTGTCGCTACTATTACGGTCTATAATAGTTAGCAAAAATCTCAAAACAATATTAATTGAAGTTTAAGACCATGAGTTTAAATTTAAATGGAGGGTCCCATAATTTGATATTCCAAAAGAGCAATATAAAGTATAGACCACTCACATATGCAAGCAGCAGGCAAATCATTTAACACCTAAGTCCTGAAGAGTGTTCGACAGTGCGACTCTGTTTTCATCTGCAGACTCCACTGAGATTCCAAATCCTCTCGCTTTCAAGTTTCGCCAAACCTCACTCTCTGTCTCTGTCCAAAAATATAACAAAAAGCAATAATCAAAACCTCGAACTTCATAAATACCCACATTTTCCCACACACTCAAAACGAGTCAAAACAAAGCAAAGGAAGAGATTTCCAACACTTTCCTATCCATTTTCTCTCTAACCAAACAGACCTGATTATCTTCTCAGAAGTTGTGCAGAGTGCTAACCACCCATTTATTTACAAAACCTCAAAAACCCAGCACAACCCAGAAACTGAAACTTGAAAATAATCCAGATTTTTACACCAACGCACACTTTCCCTCAAACCAAACATGCAATTCCCTCTCTCCATTCTCCTCCTCCTTCTCTTAGCCCCCATCTGTCTCTCCTTACTCACTGAGCTCCCTGCTCTCATGGCCATGAAGGCCTCTCTGGACCCAGAAAACCAGTTCTTGACTTCATGGACGCCTCACTCTGATCCATGTGGTGAAGCTTTTGAAGGCGTGGCTTGCAATGAGCAAGGCCTTGTGACCAATATTTCTCTCCAAGGGAAGGGTCTCTGGGGCCAAATACCCCCAGCTGTCGGTGGCCTGAAGAGCCTCACTGGTCTCTACCTGCACTTCAATGCTTTGAGGGGGAAAATCCCAAGGGAGATTGGTAATTTGAATCAGCTCAGTGACTTGTACCTAAATGTCAATAATCTCTCTGGTGAAATTCCTCGTGAGATTGGTAAAATGCCTAATTTGCAAGGTGGGTCTTTTGATTAAAAGTTTGTAGATTTGTGCTCGTGTGAGATTGAATGTTCATTTTCATTGCTCACATTTATTATTGTTATCAACCTTTTTTTCTATCAAAAATTGTTATCATTTTTTTCTGAATTGGCTTAAATTTCATGATCTGCCTTTTAAACTTAAATAAAATGTTTGTACTTTCTGGTTAATGAATATGGAGGCAGTGAAAAGCTTTCTACTTTACAGCTCAGATGGAGAAAAGTGGGTGGATTAAAACCTTTTGCTCACTGAATTATTGCATATAGATTTTTGGGATCTTTGTTACCTTCTGAAATTGATGGGTTGAAATGAGTGAATTTGAACTTTAATTAGTTTCCTTTTCTCAATTTATGTTCTTGTTTTCTCTACTGTTTTAGGTTTAATTTGGCTTGTCATTTCCCTTACCCTGTTAGGAATTGAACTTAAAAGTAAAGAAGGAACGTTCTGTTAACTTTATATTTAACATTTTTCTTTTGCATTATGAATGAACTCAGAACGCTTTTGATAATCTAGCTAAAAATTGGAGGAAGGAAAGGACATAGATTTTTCTTTTTCTAAGTTGTAATTCATTTAACATGTCTCTTTTAAAGAGAAGGTGCGTAGCCGAAATCCCCATTCCCGTTGATATGTAACTGGCCTCGCAAAAAAAGATGGTGCCAATACCTTCAGTCTTGGTTGAATTTATATGCATCTGTGAGACTGCGACACTGTTTGAACTCAGTGGTTAAACACTTAAACATGCTGAGTTTTCTATGTTTGGACCTTGCAGTTTTGCAGCTGTGTTACAACAAGCTGACTGGGGGCATACCTACAGAACTAGGACATCTTAAAAAGCTCAGCGTACTTGCTGTTCAATCCAATCAGTTAACCGGGGCAATTCCTGCAAGTTTAGGCGAGTTGGGGACACTAACAAGACTGGATGTGAGCTTTAATAGCTTTTTCGGTCCTATTCCCGCAAGATTAGCTCAGGCTCCTATGCTACAAGTCCTTGATGTTCGAAGCAACATTCTCTCAGGAAATGTCCCTCCAGGTAATTTCGCATCAGCCACTGACAGAGTTTGTGCTTTATTTTCCTGCCTTGTTCTTCTCCTTAAGAATTTTAACTTGACTTTTGTGTTTGAAAATCAAAATGCAGCTCTAAAGAGACTTGATGGAGGCTTCCAATATGAAAACAACCCAAGCTTATGCGGAGTTGGGTTTTCTGGCTTACGAGTTTGCATTGCTACTACTAGTAATCGGAACCCAGACATGCCACAACCATTTGAACCAAGTGGCCTTTCTGGAAAAAATGTTCCAGACTCATCACCTACAAAAGATATTCCTGAGTCAGCAAACTTACAGTCCAATTGCAGCCACACCCGCTGTTCAAGAACATCAAAATCCCCACAGTTTGGTATATTTTTGGGGGTGATTGGACTTATTGTTGCTTTAGCTGTATCAGGGCTGTTCACATTCTCATGGTATCGCCGCCGAAAACAGAAAATTGGGAGTACTTTTGATACTTTGGATAGCAGGCTTAGTACTGACCAGGCGAAGGAAGTTTACAAGAAGAGTGTATCTCCTCTCATCAATCTGGAGTATTCTAATGGATGGGATCCGTTGGCTAAAGGTAGCGCAGGTTACTCTCAAGAAGTTCTTGAGAGTTTTATGTTCAATTTAGAAGAAGTCGAGCGTGCAACTCAGAGCTTTTCAGAAGTCAATCTGTTGCGGAAGAGTAATTTTTCTGCCATCTACAAGGGGGTCCTAAGAGACGGATCAGCTGTTGCTATAAATTGCATCAGCAAGACAAGCTGTAAGCCTGATGAAACTGACTTTCTGAAGGGACTGAAGATATTGACCTTAATAAAACATGAAAATCTTGTTAGGTTAAGAGGCTTTTGCTGTTCAAAAGGCCGGGGAGAGTGGTTTCTTATCTATGATTTTGTCCAGAATGAAAGTCTGTTACAGTATCTTGACATTAAGGAGGGTGGGGAGGTTCTTGAATGGTCAACCAGAGTAGCTATCATAAAAGGCATTGCTAAAGGTCAGTGTCTGTTTCCTTGATAAAAAAGTTACCATTCTTTTGACCTATATGATGTTTCGAGATACATTTAGGCCCAACAACTTGAAAATGTTATACTTGATCTTTAGTGTAAAGACACTTTTTAAAGCATTATTTTCTGTGGTTGATATAGTATGCTGATGATATACTAATATCTAGTATCTACAAAATCAGAGCTCTAATATCTTGTCACAAACTTGCCTAGCCCTTACCGACGGTTAATATTAGTCCCCTCTAATACTAAAAGTAAATATTTGACATATTTTGGAGACAGGTATTGGATATTTGCATGGAAGTATGGGCGGTAAACCTGCAATAGTTCACCAGACTATATCAGCTGAGAAGGTGCTTATTGACTCCCACTACAATCCCTTGCTCTCGGATTCGGGCTTGCACAAACTCCTTGCAGATGACATTATCTTCTCAATGCTCAAAGCCAGTGCTGCAATGGGATACCTGGCTCCTGAGTACACAACTACTGGCCGTTTCACTGCAAAGAGCGATGTCTATGCATTTGGTATGATTGTTTTCCAAATCCTTTCTGGAAAACGAAAAATCACCCAGGTGACACGCCAAGGAGCTGAAGCAGGCCGGTTTGAAGACTTTATTGATGCAAACCTCGAGGGAAAGTATTCAGACTCAGAGGCAACTATACTTGGAAGACTTGCTCTTCATTGCACTCAGGAATCTCCCATTTACAGACCATCCATAGAAAATGTGATGAAAGAGCTAAGTGAGTACATCTGCACTTGATTTTCGTTGGTTTGGAATCATTGCCCTGATTTTCAATCTAAATAGATTAGTTGCTGACTGATGTTGAAGTGTCGCGTCGATTTCTTAATGACGGAAGCTGTCGTGAATGGTATGTAAAATGTATGTGTATTATCTCCTATGTACTGGTTTGTTGTAATTTATGGCAGTGGATCATAACTCATAAGTGATTTTGATTGTCTTGTCTTTGAACTCAAGCCATGCAGAGAGGCATGTTGTGGTTCAATTAGGAGGAGTAATTCTATGTAGTTTTTCATGCGTAATATTAGAAGCTGTTGTGTTTCAACATCATTAGCTTGCAATTGCATGTGAACTCTGAACTTCCTTCACTCATTGTAAAATTGTTAATAGTAGGCCTTTGATGATCTTCATAAGCTGTTAATTCTGGAATATGTGGCAGTTGGAAAATGGGAAACTAATTCAACATGTTGCAACCCAACTTGTGAAGGCTCCCAAAGAGCTACCTAGGAAATAGACAACATGGTCCCAAGATACACAGCTTAGACAACTGTCAAGTGTCAACTCATTTATGCACGATGATTTTCACAATTTCTGTTTCGGTTTCACCTTGTGCACTTTTTTATTCTTCTCTTGATTTTAACAAAATGGAAACTAAAAGTCTAAAAGCATGTGAAGGTTTACCTCTTTTTTTTTTTCTTTTTTTTTTTTTTGGAGGGGGTGGGAGGGCGCGGGGTCTGATATTAAACTTCCTTATCTATAAGACTTGGATACACACGAGTCCAAATTCATTGCTTTTCCTAAGGATGCTTGTGAAAGTTTCTTGTCGTTTTTATCTTTTTATCTATTTGTTTTTTGGCCTTATCATTTTCTTGCTACATATTAAACGATATAGAAAATAGATTTATGTCTGAAATGACTGGCTCTACAATCTACCCAAGATGAGGGAATCTTTTTGTTTTTGCTCATTTTTTTGCACATAGAGAGATATTGAGCTGCAGTATAAAACTATAAATGGCGGCAACACAGAAAAACCCCGACATTTTCATGGCAGCTCTTAGCTAGCAAGCATATACTTACAATCACACAACAATTTACTCTAGTGAAAGTTCAAATTCCAAGTGGGTAAATTACTAAATTTAAATGATGCTCACATTCTAAATATAATAATAAATCCTGGTACTAGAATGTTTGTCAATGGTTGTAAATTTGTAATGGAAATTATGGAATTGATAGAGAAGCCTTGTGGGCTTATCACATGAAGCAAGCACCAAATCATATGCTACTTCGGAGGCCCGACAGGACCCAACCAGCTCCAAAGCAGTTGGACTGAAATATATATCTAGTTCTTTAACACGAAGAAACAAATCGATAACTTGTGACTATTGCCATTGTCAATTTGTCAAGGTCTACTATTAGTACTATCTACAAATTACACAATTTGTCAGTACCACCCAATCAAATAGAATAATGGGATTTCATCCTTTTTTTTTTTGCCAACTAAAAGGAACTTAATTAGAAAAGACGAATAAAAATGTTTATATCTTTAACTAAGATATTAAATAACCAAAAAGATTCAAGATCCTCCCATCTAGAACAACGCATAGAGTGTTTACAGAAATCAGCAACTTCATGAGCTGCTACATTATGCTTGCGAGAAGTGTAATGAAGTTTTACGCACTCAAATAGAGACTGCATCTCCAGAATATCAAAGAGGATTCCTTCAATATTAACATTCACTACTACCACTGCCGTTACACATTTATAAAGTTGTTGACATATTTTTTTAAACCCTTTTTCTGAAGGAAAATGACTTTTTTAATTTTGCACAGTTGTATCCATTGATTTTTGTTTGATTACTTATTTTAACTATTGTAATAAGGAAACAGGCGCATGAGATAAAAAAAAGTACGAAGGTCAGCTAGATATTTTTCTGAAATTACAATTTTTTTAAATATATATTTACGTTTTTGTTTGATCTTTCAAAGATCTTTCATGATTTTCAATATTATTTTATACTATCAAATAGGAAAATATCTCATTATCAAAATTATATTTTAGTGCCTAACACATTAGGCAGGACAAACAAGTGGACAACCACACTTTCATTCTTGTAAACTTGTAGTTGTTTATGGCTAGCTGCAAAATTTGCAAGTCAGTGAAGTCACTCTTGCTTAAACCTTGTTGACCATTTCTAAACAAATTAAAATGTGTTTTTCATAGTTGTATTTTGTGTTTTCTTAGACGTGTAAGTATTTGACTTCTAACAAAATGGAAGGTTGACAATTTAGTTAACCTTAGCTGGTATAGATAGATCAGATCGGTCCGAAAGCTCAGAGCGAAAATAGAAAATGGGTCATTAATTTATATATTGAATAATTAAAAACGTAAATATTTATAGATTAATTATTTCAATTTATACTATAAGACCTCAATAAAATCTTGTTAGGGAAAACCTATTGGAACAAACCCATATTAAAGAAAAAAAGATCTCATGTCCAAAACATTGCATTTAGTTAAAAAAAAAAATCAAATTATATATTTATAATTTGTATATAGATGAAAATGTACACATTCAAAACTATTAGACTATTTTTTTTTTTTGTATTTAATACAAATATTTAATCTTCAAATAAGAGCTTCACCATTTAAAATTTTTGAACCAATATCAAATTTATATACTCCTATATTATTTATTTATCCGTATACTTTATTAATTTATTATATATATGTAAAATATATTAATAGTTTTGAAATTATTTTGAGCCTTCTAATATTTGGAGCTTTACAACCGAGGAAAAAGAATAATATTTTTTATTGATATTATAAATATTATTTTTGTGCTTATATGAGATATCTCATTATAATCATATATGAAAATATCGAACATTTTGTTCAATATTTCGCCGAAATATCGATTTTTTTTTTTTTTGGGGGGGGGGGGGGGGGGGGGGGGGGAGGGGGGGGCACCTAAATGAGGGGTGAAGGAAATTGACTGATATTTCACCAAATCTTCTTGTTATGAGCCCACACATCTCTTTATGAGATCAAAACGACCGAGATAAGATGTTAATTAATGAAAATTAGACGTAAAACGAAGGACTTTGAGTCGGATCAAGTCACTGGGTCGAAAAACCTGAGTTGTAGACCCGCTGGAGGAACTGTCACTGTTTATGACATATATTATACGTGCTTTAAAGTTGTAACAACCTTACCTTAGCTGAGTTGGCTTTGTGGCTGCTTTTCCTTCCTAGTCACTCGGGTTCCAACCTTGAGGTTGGCAAGCTTCTGATTGTGTTTTTTTTAACTATTCGTTCTAACTTTTCAACAAATTTTGGCTTTATTTTTTCATTTTTCCCAATTTTAAATATATCCATTCCTTCCAAATTTTGAACAAAGTTTGGCCCTATTTTTCATCTTTCTTTTTTTTTCAATTTAAATATATTTGGACTTATTTTATCATTTTTCTTCCATTGAAATTTTTTTATGCTTATTGTTATGTTTTTAACTATATTAACATTCAATTACAGTAATACACTTCAATTTATGTTTATATTTAAGATTTTATATTATTAGTCATTGTCAGAATCATATTGCATAATATTATACATCATATATATATTATATCAAAGTCATTTTATAAATTTATTAGTCTTATATAATCATTATTGAGTAATTAAGTTTTTTCCCAAAGTTTCATTAAAAATTTCAAACTTTTAGACTAAATTTCCGTCATTTTTGTTGACTATAAATAATATCGATATTTAAAGCGAAATATCCGTAAATTTGGCTAACAATATATCCACCGATATCGATATTTTAATCCTTAATTATAATATACATTGAATATCGTTATAAATACAATAAAACAAAATGCAATTTAAAATTAAGCTCCTAGAAGAACTTGGAATAATTTTGGCCGTACACTGGAAGTGCTGCCTTATTTACGTTGTTTACTTTACTTAATTAAGTAAAACAATATTAACAAAACGTTACCTTATTATATATCATTCAATTACATCACCAATGTTAGCTATCAATGTTTTGTTTTCTTCAACACACCATTTGGCATCTAAAATATTCATGTAGATTAGATATTTCTATGGCAAGTGAAGTACAAATGCATTGTCATGATCTGTCCCCCTCGACATTACTTATGCTGTTATGCAAGTTGCATTGCTGTGTATATATGCCCTTGCTTAACAAAAAATAAATACAATGAGAGTTTAATGGTAATATTACATTATTTAAAATTAAAATATTAAAATAAAAAAATATTTATTTCTAATTAATTGAAATATAAGAAGACCCATTGAAATTCTAACTCACGGAGAGGAACCAAATAAGAACTACTCCATTGTCACTCAATAGTAATTGCAATTGCTCCATCCTTCCATCTCCATCGTGCAGTAACGAGCAATGACGTGGGAGATATATTTCAAGGGAATTGGGTTAGTTTGGTTTTGCTTGTAATTGTATTCTCCTCAATCTCAATTCTAAATTGATTGGTCCTTTTTTCCGTATCCTAGGCATCCAAGTTGACCGAAGAAGACTAGGCACCCAAGTCGACCAAAGAAGACGAGGATTGTGACGTTTGCGACTCCACTATCTATGTCATCACCGGCGAAGAATTGCATTAGTGTGATTTAGTTTTTCAGCTTCTTATTATGCAATTGAATGAATTTTATCAAGAACTCGTATTAATATAACCTTGAATAATTAAGGTTGCAGATAATGAAATGTAGGACTTGTTTAAATTGGTGAAAATGCAATTCATATTTCCGCCAACTTATTGGTTTATTAATATGGATAAAATGTTGATTTCTGAAAGGGATGTCATATAGATTTATGATGAAATATTGTGATGAAATAAATAGGGAAACATGGTTCTTTCTGAATTTGATGAAGTTAAATATGCATGAATTGGGATGGCGAACTGAGATAATTTCGTGCTGTACGGAACACCGATAGAGCGTGAGGAAGACGTCACCACTCGAAAGAAAAAGGCCGTTGCATAGGCCTTTGGCAGTCTACACATAGGGGCCGTCATGAGATATTGGGGGTCCAAGTCGAACTTCCAAATTTGGACCCCCCACATTCTTCAACTATATATATATATATATATATATATCAAACAGAGGACCTCCTGCTAACGGGCGCGCACCTCAACCAATCCACCTATGCAGCACGTACAATTTTTATCGAGACAATATAATAATATATCAAATTTACAGAATAAATATATAAAAAAAAAACTCAGGTCCCTCTGAAGTGGGAGCTCGAAGCGACCGCCTTGCCCGCTTACGCAAAAAGCTGGCCCTACCTATTATTTGTTATTTTGTTTTGTTATGTTTATTTCTTAAAAAAAGCTGGCAACACTGAATGAATGAAGAAATATGATCCTTATGTTTAGATAATATTCATATTTGAGAATTATAAATAATAAATAGTGTAATTTCAGATAACGCAGGATAACATGCAGAGCGCGCCGAAAAGTCTCTTGCAAGCGCGAAGCTGCTTGCGGTGAGGCTAGTTAATAATAAAAGCCTTAGTCATCATCATATATACCATTAGCAAATAATCAAGTAACGTTTTTTTTTTTTTTAATACGAAAAGAAAAGTCACATAGAGGGAAAAATCTGTAAGACAACAATTTTTAAGTAAATCAAATCACCAAACTTGGTTCAAAGAATCTGGGAATGATTTGGTCCAATGTCTCGTATTTGGTAAAATTTTATGTTATGTCACATTTCTTCTTCATCCTTCATTTGTCGTATATGTCGTCAAACACTAAATTGCATAAAAAGAATACAATAATAATAATAATAATAATAATTAGAGAAGTTTTTACACGATAAAAAAGTGGTTAGATGATGCATCCATCTATTATTATGTACAATGAATGCTCGAATACACAAGTCAACTTCAATGCCATGCTTATAAATTGTACATAAACAAATAAATTTGAATGACGACTTCCCCATTGACCTAAACAAATCTATGTAAACGTTCTATAAATAATCGCATAAAAATAATGCGATTAGAAGACTAACTATTTCATAGAGTTTCTTCTTTGTTAAATATTGTTGCAACTTGCATTCTTAAAATTTTGATTAATCAATTTTTAGGCCGCCCAAAGCAAACCAGCCGTAGTTAATCTAATCTTATCCCCCAAATTGGTTTATGCATCTTAAATTCTTATTATTACCTAATATAATTAATGACATGTATATATATATATATTTATTTAATATATAGCCAATACAAATATTAATGGATCGTCAAAATTGATCTATAAAAGTTGGATAAAAAGCATGATAACAATACAAATATTTCAATTGTTACGGAAAAATGGATCAACCATTCATGAATCATATACAATTATGCAGCGAAATGAAGAACTTGAATTGTTAGGGTTGTGTTAATCATCGTTTAAATATAGAGCACAACAATTAGAACTGAAGGGATTATGTTATAGAAGATCTTTTGCTAAGGGAAGGAGATGAGCTGAAGATTTCCTCACCAAGCTCCTTGATCCATGTATTCTTGTTGTGTGTCCTCCAAGGTTTGTAATTCACTCATTGCCGTTGGGAGTTCCTTCAGATTGCTATCATCAATTGAAGATTGACACTTGTGGAATCCAAAATCATCCGAAAAATACGAAGCTGCCACGTAGCCCGTAATTCCCAAAAATGACCAATTTGCCCTTGGTAATAACACTGATCACTTGAAAACACCCGTACATTAAATAATCTATTTACCAATTAAATACGTTATTTGATCAGGTTAAAGTCTCCGTAATATTGGTATTCTCCCCGAGAGTTAATTATCGTTATTCATAATAATGGATAATTAATATTAATATTAAAATACAATAAATATCATTACTATGCCATCATTACAATTATTAAATAATATATTTAATAATAATATATTATTTACTAATTAAATATTCAACCGACCAATCAGAACACTCAAGGCTCCCAAGATTTTCCTATAAATAGCAAGGCACATTTCATTTCCAAGGTACGTTGATTCTTCGTTTCGAAGTATATCTTTTTCCTCTCTCAAAGCTAACTTAGGCATCGGAGTGTTCTTGGTTGAACAACCCCCCGGGTAAATCGATCGAAGCAACGATAACTAATTGTTTGCTGTTTGCAGGAATTGTGAGGACTTTTCGCTACGAGTTCAATCTTTGATTCAACAATTGGTGCTTTCATTGAGAGCTATTGAGATATACTCAGAAGAAGCTATCTCATTTGTTCATCGTTCATCTTTCTTCGTTCGTCGTTCATCGACATTGTTCGAAGATTTTGAACGTTGTTCATCACTCGTCAAGGAATCGTTCATCGTTCATCTTTCTTCGTTCGTCGTTCATCGACATTGTTCGAAGATTTTGAACGTTGTTCAAATCTTCCATCAATAAGCTTTCCAACCCAAAGTTCTTCGAATCGGCATGGCTAAGGTTCGTTGATCCGTTCAGTCAGCCGGAGAAGGTGTTTCTGCCTCAACAGCTCAGACGAGGAATGAAGCTCACATAGAAACTCCGGAGAAGCGCCCAGCTCAACGCAAGTGCGTGTCCATAGAAGCGCCCATTGAGACACTCGAAGGGAGACCGACCTTCAGCTTCGGAGCATTCCCCTCTCCAGCTAGCCAAATAACCCCGCTAGGGGAAGGAACTTTAGCTCGACAACAGTCAGGCAGGAGGTTGATGGGAAGTACATCACGACATGATCAGCCCGCAACAAACATGGTCCTAAGGGACTTCCTGGATGGGTATCATGACATCTCAGGGAGAGGTCACCCCCAACCCCCCCAGGATAGCTTGGCGCAACAAGTTGAAAGGTTGAGCAACCAAGTTCAACTTCAGTCAGAGCTCTTGCAGCAACTCCTAGCAGGGAGACCAGTCCAGGAGCAGGACAGACGTTCCACGTCACGTGGAAGACAAGAGAATGCCCAGAGACGTCCTGAGAAAGAGCAAGTCCGCTGCCAAACAATGTCACGAGATACTTCGCTAAGCGATTCCGGAGAGGAAAGTCACGCTCGTCAAGCAAAAAGCCCACAACGTCTAAGGTCATCAGTACGTGAACGGCTAGGAGGTAGGGTTGGGGCAACCTCACGGGTAGAACTCTCACAGCGCCCACATGGGAGTAGGGGGCAACCACAGGCTCTATACGAAGACCCAAGACGATCCACCCATGACAGTGAGGGAGAGGATGAGGCCTACTCCTCTACACGATCCCAGAGATCAAGGGAAGATACCCATAGAGGTTCTTGACGGCTGACACAACGGGGCTCATCACCTCAACACGGCGCATTGCGAGCTAATCATGTTCAAAAGATGCTGGACAGGCACCTTCATGCTCAGCGAGGTGGCGATCTAGAGGACGATCTACGTCGCCAAATACAGCTCTCCACGCCCTTTGTAAGGGATATCGAGGAGGAGCCATTCCCCCAGAGATTCGCAACGCCGAATTTTACTCCATTCAAAGGAGCCTCCGATCCGGTAAAACACATAGATTATTACCGAGGAGTCATGATCCCCCATAGGTCTAACGATGCACTTATGTGCAAAGTTTTCCAAGCGTCTCTTCAAGGCCAAGCCATGACTTGGTTCAATCATCTCCCCCCGAGGTCGATTGAGTCCTTTTAAGAGTTGGCCCTGGCATTTGTGAGGGAATACGCACAACTTCGGACAATCGAGGTGAAAGATGACCATCTTTTCTCTGTCCGAAAGAGAAAAAAAGATACTCTGCAACAATACATACGGAGATTTTGCGAAGAGAAGTCTCGCATTGTCGGCTGTAGTGACCTCGTTGCAGCAATGGCATTCAAACAGGGACTTCCTCGAGACATCCAACTTTACGGGGATATCGTCATGAGCAATGCACGAAGTCTCACCAAAATACTTTCGCTAGCAGAGCGACATGCAAGTTGGGAGGATGAGAAGAACACCACTCAAACTCAAGACCATGTTGGGGCTGGTGAGAAGACCCCCAAAAAGGAAGAGTCCCATGGAAAGTTTACGGCTGGAAAGTCCAACAAGCGCAAAACGGGACAACCTCCCCAAACACCGGCTGTAGGGAAACCTAATTTGCAACTATCTTTGCCAGTCCATCAGATCCACAGTGAAATCAAGGACAAACCATGGTTCAAGAAGCCGGAGCCAGTCAAAGGAGATCAGGAGAAGGCGGATAAAAAGAAGTGGTGCGCCTTCCACGAGTGCTATGGGCACAACATCGGAAAATGCATATCTTTCGAGAGATATCTCCGAAATCTCATCAAGGAAGGGCATTGCACTGAGTACGTCAAGGGGAAGGCTGTGGATCGACCTACTGACAAGGGACCAAAGGAACCTGCAGCTAAGATGATCCGCATCAACACCATCATGGCTGAATCAGAATTGCTAGGAACCACCTCCAAGCAGAAAAAGAGAAAGATACGAGATGCACTCGCCGTCTCTCAAGTCTCCCAAGTTACCACCCCCGGGGTGGCCAACGACCTTGTCGTTGGATTCTCTTTGAAGGACAAGGAGGGACTTGATTGGCCGCATGACGATGCATTAGTCGTATCAATTCAGATCGCTCATGCTCAGGTTGATCAGATTCACGTAGATGAGGGGAGCGCAGCAAACATCCTCAGCTTGGATGCAGTGCGCAGGATGGGGTTAGAAAGCCTCGCAGTAAAAGGGGCTGTCCCTCTCCGAGGTTTCAATGGGTCTGTAACGACCCATCCCGGAATTCGGGATTAAATTGGTAACTAATCATGATTAGCAGGGTTAAACGGTGATTAGTTGGGCGAAATCGGACGAACGTGGCAAAATGGCCGTTTTGCCCCTAGTTGTGGGCAAAACGTTGACTTTTTATTCAGGCGGTCAAATGGACTTTGACCGATGACCGTGACGTAGTCCGGGACGTCATGAGTTCGTAGATAGGTGGCACGTTTGATTCCGACGTTCGAGGTGAAAGTTATGACGTTCGGAAGCCCAAGGGCATTATCGTAATTTGGACGAAATAAGGGAAAATGTTGATTTTTTGATCGGGAGGTCCGATGACCGAGGACCGAGGACCGTTAGGTTCGTCTCGAGGCCCCGAGTGCAACGACAGGCGGCACGCATGAAACGGACATCAGATGACCAAGTTATAGGTCTAAGAAGTAGAGGGGCAATTTCGTAATTTTGTGCACAAGGGCAGATTGGTAATTTTCACGGGGGCCTGTTTGGAAACCGCGAAGTAGGGGTTGAACCACCGTGCATGGGTGGTCTGTCCGGGAGATTATTTTACTGGTTAGTGGCCTTGGTGTGTGAGTGTGGGTGCTTGGAACTGATGTACGGTATGAGATTAGGATTCTTTATGCACGGGTTGGCATTTTGAGGTGAGGAAAATCGGAATGGGCTAGGAACTGAGTGTGCACGGGTGAGGTTGAAGTTGGAGTGCTGTCGTGGACTAATTGTTTATGCAATTAGTGGGGAATCTGAGGCAGAAGGCAGAGCACGGTTAGGGCTGGTTGAGGTGAAGCGTGGGGAGCAAGCACTGCAAACCGTGCTGAGGCTCCTGAAGTGGAAAAAACAGAGCATTGTCGAGCTGGTGGACTTATTGCCAGTTTGATCGACTTCTGGGATGTATGAGACGGGCAAAGGACTGGTGAGAATCAGAGAGATGAGCTGGGAGGAGAAATGTCTGGTCTGGGTGAGAAATTACGCCCATAAACCCGAAACTATGTCTAATCAAATTCAAAAGTTCAAATCGAAATGTAGGCCAACCCAAGACCAATTATGGATCAATTCTGTCTTCTGGGACCTCCTTTAGTCGATCCAGATCAAGGGATCGAAGCTTTAAGCCCTGGGAAGGCTTCGACAGTCACGGCGGAGTTCAGAGAAATTGAGGATGGGGTCGTGTAAGTGGGGGAGTTAGAAGACACAATTGAGCTTGGAAGCCAGCTTAGATTGATCAGACGAAACTGTTGGCTGGATCAATTGATTGAAATCGGACGGCAATGATGGAATTCGATGAAGGAGCAGTACACGGGTGTTCTTCGATGTTCGTCGTCGAGTCGTCTGATTTTAGGTAAGTGATTGAAAAATTAATGTCCCAGAACTGTAATTGAACTTGTAACGAAGGTGCTCAAATGCTCAATTGAAAGACTTAGGGTTGATTTGACAGTGAACTAAACGGGTCATCACGCGGGTTGAACGACCCGTTTAACCGTGAGTCGGGTGAAGATGGTGACCGTTGTGGTTACTGTAGCTGGCGCGTGAGTGTCACGCGCAGCCGCTTGCGGCGGCGCGTGACGGCGCGTGGGGCCGATTTTCAAGGTGAGTTCAACACGACTTTTATCCTATACAATGTAACGAATATATTAACGTTGGTTTCGAACTTATCGGACACCGTTTCAATATGGTTCCGAGGGTTCGAAGATTTCCGTTACGTTTGTAATTAACGATTAATTCCCGGAAAATTATGGGAAATTAGTATGTTTTTATGTAAGCCCTTAGTGACACTAAAGTATGTTTTCGGGCAGGATTTGAAATTTCTGGAAAATATCGGAAATTACGGAACCGCGTGCGGCGTGAAACCGAGCCCTATTGAACGGTGTGTGAGTGGACGTTGCTTTTAAAAATTTAATGCATGCATAAATTATTTCTATGATTTTATGATTATGATTATAAGTTGTGATTGATTTTGATTTCCATATTTATACGTATTCGATTCCTGTATTTATACGTATTTTTACTATACATGTGAAATTACACGTATTTCGAGACTATGGTCACTCGTGTGCTTAATGATGGTTTAATGAAAGAAGTTATATGAAATGGGTGGAAAATGGTTTAAGAAGGTTGTTTATGATTGCGAGTGTAACTTACGATTTTGACACGTTTTTCAAGAACGTTCCGGATTTGCACGTTTTACGAGATTTCGAGTTATTGTGATTTGATCACTGTTGATGTTTGAATCTCGGAATTGAAATGAGACTTGTGATTTTGAGGATTTTAAAAATGGGTTTTGAGTATGTTTTGATTGGATCGTGATTTTGGTGATTATGATTGTGGTTTTGATGTGTGAAAATGAAATTTGAGAAAGAAGTGATTTCTAAGAATTAAAATGGATTTGAAAAAGGTGATTTCGGGCTTGATGCTCGGGGCATAAAAGTAACTTTGATTTACGAGATTTCGGTTTTCGAAAATTTAAAGCGGATTCTTGGTTTGGGTTCAGGATGATGCTTCTGGATGCCGGCTTACGGAATCATGATTGCGAATTCGAATTCGGGAATGAAAAAGGATTTAATAAAGTGATTTGCTATGATTGTGCATGCCCGTGTCTAACGATGATTTGAATATGTTCTGTGAAGTGAGGTTTGGGAATTTGAATGTGGAAATTCGGACCATGAGTCCTGTGGTGAAAAATGTGATTTTGGGATGGATCCCACGTTGTTGTGTTTGGAAACTGTTTTGGGGTTTAAAGACCCGTTGGAAACTGTTTTGGGTTTAAAGACCCGGGTGCTATTGCTGGAACACGTTTTGAGTTTAAAGACTCGGTTAATTGATGACGGGGGAGGGCCCTTATTGAGTTTAAAGACTCGTGAGTTTAAAGACTCGGTTACTGTGATACCCCCGAGGCCTATTGATTATGATTTGAGTTTAAAGGCTCATTGATATCCCGGGAAGGCCTGTTTATGCGCATGATTTTGAGTTTAAAGACTCGGGCACACTTGATATCCAGCAAAATGATTGACTTGTGCTTGATTGATGATTTCTGATGTTTCGGTTGAGTTGGGCAGTGGCCCGGTATATGGTTGATGGTTTTGGATCATGTTGTGCATTTGGTTTTGATTCGTGGTTTTGGGCTGAGGTGACAGGACCCGCCCCGATCCCACAGGGACCACAAGGGGACGTGCCCTGCTCCCGTCCGACACCCAATAATTCATACCAATTTTAACCTCAAAACATTTAAAAGCATAAATAACCAAATTAAGGTCATACATCAAATCCGAATTAAACGAATGTCAGACAAGGGATGTAATCCAAAATTACAAATTTGCGAGCACGACTCTAAAGTAAACCTGCGGGTACACCGCCCAGCAGGGGTTCAGGTACGCAGAAGTAGATCTATGCCTCAGCCTCTGGTTCCTCCTCTACCTCAGTTTCCCGACCTGGAGGGGTTATCAAAACATTAAGGGTGAGTGGACCGAAACTCAAGTTTATGAAATCGTTTGATAAGTAAAACATATAATTTACCCCTCCGTTTTCCAAACATGCGTGCATCATAATTCAAAATCATAAACCATATAATATGAACCATAAGGCATATAATAAAACCATAAGTATAATTTTAGTTGCTGCACTATACACTCCAAACCCGACATCCCTGATGTCTGACGTCCCTGACGTCCAATAAGGTCACAATCACAAGGCTACGCGTGCCACTCGGGTCTCAATTCCGAGTTCAATCCCCGAACCCCGTTCGGGTACAGCATCCCCGATGCTTAGCGTCATAGACGCTTGACGTTCTAGACGTCCGTGACCTCTCCGGGGTACCTCATCCGGAGGAGACAATATAATATGGAAGGATCTATACAGTGCAGTAACAAATGCATTTTATCGATATCCACATGCAAGGCATATATATATACATAGATAACATCCGAACCAATCATTAAGTTTCATCAGACGGGTCTCAAGCCCAAATACCGTGAAACGTGCCATAACCATATTTTCCATATCATCAAAACCATTATTGTTTTAGCATGTGAATAAGTATAATAAAACCAGAAAACATTTATGCACACAAGGGTTTAAGAAAATGGCCCACTCACAGTACAATCCTGCTAGAAACCGAACGTATACCCTCGTCCTGGTACAAATGTACAATCCCTGTCAAGTCCAAGTATTCGTAAAGGTCAATTTAAACCCCCAACATTCAACCATGAAAACCTAGGTCGAAACCGGCCCGGGAAAGCCGCCCGAACGCGCTTCCCAAGGCATTAAACTTTAATTTGACCAACTTAATGATCTCCGATCGACCCGAAACCACCGCCATTGGATCCGGATCGTCGAAACCTAAAGAATGGTGGTGGTCCCACCAAAAACACTGTTCACAAGCGCCCCCACGCGCCGGTCAACGCGTCGGTCAACGCAGGAATAGTTCCTGCTGACGTCATCGCTGACGTCACTGCTGACGTCAGCATGACGTCATGCTGACGTCATCTGACAGCTGTCAGGTCTGACATGTCAGACTCTGACAGGTGCCACGTGTCAACATCTGATTGGTCCACCACACTGATCTGTCAGGCCACGTGTCGGATCTGACATATGCCACGTGTCAGCACGGCATTGGTCCACGTCACTGACATGTCAGTGACACGTGGCAGTCCCTGACTGGTCCACGTCACTGACATGTCAGTGCTGACTGTGCACTGACATGTGACACGTGTCGGCTCACGGTTGGTCCACGTCATCTGACAGACTGACAGGGTGCCACGTTAGCACCGCTGTCATCAGACGGGTTGACCCGAATACCTGCAACTCGGGTCGATCAGACCTGCGATCATGACCCGGTTGCCATTTCTTCATTTCTCGGTTAATTTCGTCCAGTTTGATCCCTATTTACTCGTCTTAATCCCTAGAATGGTTCAGTGTAACTAGAGTTAGGTTTTAGGTCTAAGAGGTTACCTGAAAATCGACGGGAAGTCTGGTGGCCGGTTCTGTTTATCCCCTCCGGCGAGTCGACGGTTGTTCAGTCCCGGTCCTGGGTCCAAATTGGTCGTCAAGGTCTCCTAGACGTGTCCTACCAGTAACCAAACGATGTCAACGTCACAAACAGACGGTTCGAAGCAGGGAAGGAAAATGGTTACCTACGGGTTTATCGTCCAATCGCCGCCGTGTCGCCGCCGTACACAGTCAGGGTCAGTTCCTTGCCGTCCAGTCGTCACGGTGATCCCAACCGTACGTTGGTTCAAGTCCTAGATTGAAGGTTGGATGGTTTGGTGACTTGGGCTGCTCGGGTTTTCTTCACGGGTTTGAGAGAATGCCGCCGTGCAGGGCGGCCGTGGAGCGGTGGCCGGCGTCCGGGGGTGGCTGTTGGCTGCCTGGGAGTGTGAGGTTGAGTGGTGAGGGCTGCTGGTTTGGTCCCAAGTGGAAATCGTGCAAACGGTTGGTGAGAATGAACACATGGTTGCATGATTCCATGTAGTTTAATACAGAACAGGAACAAGGATCAAGGGCCAGGATTGAATCTCAGAATGAGATCAAAGGCTGAGATCAGATCAAGGGATTTCAGATCTAAGGGCTGTAATTTAAAGCTGATTTAAATGTTATTTAATCCTATAGTGGATCTGATCCAATCTAGCCAATGGGTGAGTGACACTTGTCACTCACCAGGTGTCCTCCAATCAGATTTCCTGAATTTAATATTCGACACGAAAACCGAGACACGAACTTCCCGAATTCACGTTTCTGACCATAACTTCCTCGTGCGAAGTCCGATTTCGGCGTGCCGCCTGTCTACGGACTCAGGACGTCGAGACCTACCCAACGGTCCTTGAGTCAACTGAAAATTAGTTGTCAAAAGAAAAGTCAACATTTTCCCCCGAGAGTCCAAATTACGGTAATGCCCCTGAACTTCCGATAGTCATAACTTTTACCCTGATCGTCCGAATTGGACGTGCCACCCGTCTATGAACTCGTGACGTCCCGAACTACGTCACGGTCATAGGTCAAAGTTCATTTAGTTCATCAATAAAAAAGTCATCAATTGACCATACCATTCACAAGGGTAAAATCGTCAAATCACACATTAAAGTACAATATTGAAATCCTCGAATTTCCGGGGTGTTACATGAGGCTCGGTGTTTATGATTGCGGGCTAAGACCCGATGGTTGAGAAAATAAAAATGATTTTGAGGTTCATACGAGTTTTTCCTTATGTTGAAATTTGATACACAGTTTTTCTTATGTGGAAAATCTTAACCGATTGCGAAATGATTTTTTGTATGCATGCATTCGTTTTTACGCGGAGGGTAAAAACGTCTTTTGTAACTGTTTTGCTAAACTGATTTTTTTTGTCCACTCACACCTTTTGGTTTTTATTGACCCTCCAGGTCGTGGCGCGTTGTTCGAGGCTGTACGAGGGGCGGAGGCATGAGTAAGTACGTGTGGCTATCCCTGGTTTGGCAAGTACTGAGGGTAACTTGGGATTTTCAGTCATCTTGCCAGACGGGAGCAGGACCGGGCACGGCTATCGATGCCCCTTTCAGGGGCGGTCCTGTCAATTTGGTATCAGAGCGCTAGGTTGCTGATTCTGTTGCCACATCATGCCTCCGGAGCGTAAGCCTCGTGCGCGACCTGGTAGTGAGACGAGTAGGCGAGGGTGTTTGGGACCTCGTGTTAGATCTTAGGTGAGATTGACCCTGGTTTGAGGGTCGGATGTCGGGTAGTGTACGCTGTGGACTGCGATTTGTTAGACGTAGAATTGTGTGGGTCGCAAGGACGAACGAGACTTGTGGCTGGAAGGCCGCATTGATGGGCAAATTGTACTTTCTCTTAGGCCCTATTGGTCGAATAGGAAGTGGTTGAGCATTGGATATTGCTCGGGGATTGGGTATGTCAGTGATGACATGATTGGTTTGGTATGATATTGGACTTAGGAGGAGTCAAGATGTGGATGTGGGACTCACGATGAGTCAGGACTTTGGGTTAGGAACGTGAGGTGAGTCATGATATGGTGTCAAGGCTTGAGTGGAGCCAGGAAGGCTGAGTGAGGAACGTTTGGAACTTAGGATGCCAAGGACCGATTTATGGTCATTTATTGGATGAGTTAGGAGATTATGGCTTGGTTTTGTGGAACGGTGGTCTTGGGGAGATAACTAATTGTCGTGGGTGCTTGGTGTAGTGGTAGTGGTTGAGGATTAGGGAGCGTTCAGGGAACGTTCATTATTTCTGATGTGGATTGTCAGAATCGTGGTACCCATGGTTGGGGGGTACGAGTGATGATGCGGGATCGTCGCTCGGTATGAGCGGAGATCCAGGGCTACCCACTTTGCACACGGTGTGCTAGTGTGGATGTTTATATGTTGGTGCGCTAGCGCCGGTGCTGGTGTCCGTGATGGAGATTGTGTGAGCCACGATTTGGGATGTGACTCTATTATGATGGGCACATGTTCGGTATTTGAGATTCAGTAGTGGTCGAGTCATGGACTGGATGGGATCCAGCAGAGATGGTGAGGTGTTGGGATAAGTCCCAACAATGATGAGTGACGAGGGAAGGGTGGATTAAACGGTATATTTTGAGACATGAGGAAAATCATTGGTGATTGGTATTCGGAGGTCATCGGGGTTGACTTCTTATCTTCTGCCCTGGCAGATGTTGATCGCAGATACCAGTACGATGAGCGTGTATTGGGTGGTGGACACATGTGTGTTTTAGGGTCATTGGGTGGAGTTGCATTTCTCGAGGTTGGGGTAAACGGGATTCCCATTTTCTGCTTGGTGGCAGACGATGTTGGATATTCGGTACGGTGGGTGCAGTGAGTTATGTTGCACTCACAGAAGATGGATGTCGATGACATCGTATTGGATCATCCTTGGTCTCTCCTAGGTGGAGTGGCAGGGATCGATATGAGGTAAATGGAGGGTATCCACAAAGTGGATGTGTTACGTTGTTGAGTGATTGATTGTGGGAGAAAATAGTTGAGGAATGTTGGGTGGTTGACAAGTAATCTAGTGGGTGTAAGACCCTATTATCGGGTTCCGGGTGGATTGCCAGCTGTGAGCATGTGCGGATCCTAGGTGGATCTGGTTGATGAGGTTGTGGGCCTTGGACGTGGCGGCGACCCAGGATCATGGCGTTACCAGTCGAGTGACGTGGTAACGAATTTGGACTGTGATCGCCTTGATCAGGCTAGGTGAAGAGCTTATCGCTCTGTCATAAATGTTTGGGTATGGGAATAGTTGGTCCGAACTTCTTTTCGAAGTTAATCCGTACTCGAGCGAGTGGGAACGTTTATGTTTCGGACTCGAGGCTTGGCCTGTGGATGAGTGGATATCCAACAGGGTCTAATTGGTCAGTCATAGAGATGGGCGATTGGGATTGGCTTCTTTTCGAAGTCAATCGGATGTGACGTGGCAACCGTTGAGCGAGTATAGATTCGGGGTTGGTGCGCCTCGGTAATTGTGAGGAAGATTAGATGCCCTTTCGGCATGATTGTACACGCCTTGGCGAGCGTGCTTGGATTGGTACATCTTGGATGACGTGTTTGGGGGTTGATTTTTTGTTACTGGTCGGGTGACCATGGGATCCAGAATGGATGATGAGTTAGAATGATCATTTTGTCTAGTATGAGATTGGACAAGAAAACCCAGTGTCAGGTTGTGATCGACTGTGAACCTTGTAGTGGACTTGTTGGAGATGGGTGTACGTACCCTGTACGGTGTACGAGGATTGGTACCGGACAGGCCGAGTGGTATCTAGCGACGGTACGTGGGAGGTACTAGTGGTGTGGTTGTACGTGTTGGCATTCGGCTTAATTCCGACACACTTGGTGTTGTTGTGAACTGGAATTTGAGCTTGATTTATGCCGCAGGGTTGGGCTTGCCCTGCGAGATGAGATCGTGTTATTGATCTTACGCTACCTCAAGGGACACCCAGTGGCTGTGATTACCGCTTTATTAGGGAGGTTTAGTGATGACCGTTGCTGTAACGACCCGTCCCGAATTCCGGGATTAGTTTAGTGACTAATCTTGATTAGCGAGGTTGAACGGTGGTTAGTAGGGCGGAATCAGACAAAATGTGCAAAATGACCGTTTTGCCCCTGGTCGTGGGCAAAATGTTGACTTTTTGATCGGGCGGTCAAACGGACTTTGACCGATGACCGTGACGTAGTTCGGGACGTCACGAGTTCATAGAC
The DNA here is from genome assembly GCA_032719365.1 of Prinsepia uniflora. NCBI lineage: Eukaryota > Viridiplantae > Streptophyta > Magnoliopsida > Rosales > Rosaceae > Prinsepia > Prinsepia uniflora. The sequence continues at coordinate 5,152,985 of CM064869.1, read as the reverse complement.
AGGTGGCACGTTCGATTCCGACATTCGGAGAGAAAGTTATGGTGTTCGGAAGTTGAGGGGTATTTTGGTAATTTGGCTTATTAGGGGCCAAATGTTGACTTTCTGACCGGGAGGTCCGATGGGCGAGGGCCAAGGACCGTTACGTAGGTATCGTCGATACGAATCCAACGACAGGCGGCATGCCGAAATCGGAGATCCGACGACGACGTTTTGGTCAAGGACGTGAAACGCGATTAACCGAGACTCGGAATAAAATAATAATATAATAATAAAATCTGATTACTTTAACCAAACCAATCTGGACCCTTGATGAGTGACACATGTCATCATCCCCTTCAATCCTTAAATCATGGATCTTGGTTGGCCATTGATTTAATTAATTAATTTTCTCCCCTCAAATCCTCACCATTGATTTTAAAACTCAAACTGATCCCAGCCCTTGATCTCCTCTTCTTTTATTTCTTAAACCATCAGACTACTCATTTCTCACATTCATTTCTCTTAAAACCGTGAGCACGGTTTCCCTCCTTGATCGTGCACATCATCACCCCACAACATCACTCCACACTCAGGTAATCTCCAGAGGACGACCACCACCCACCACCTTCACCTGGTGCGGCCACCACCACCACGGACGGCGGCGCAGCCCAGAAAAACCCCCCCAGACCCGAGAGGAACCCGATCGGCCCAAAACCATCCAACCGTGCAAACCTTCATATCTGGGCTCGAACAAACGTAGGGATAGGACCACTGGAACCTTAGGACGACTCAGACCACGACTGGGCAGCCCACGACGGCGACACGGCGGCGGTAAGTCCAGAAACCCGTGAAGACCCGATTTACTTCCCTGCCTTGAAACGTCCGTTTTTGACGTTATGAATGTTTGTTTGTTTTTGAGACATGTCCTAGGAACCTAGACGACCATTTTGGACCATGAACCACGGCCGGAATCTCGACGAGTCGCCGGAGAGGATGACCTGAGTTCTCAGCCGATTTTCCCGTCAGTTTTCAGGTAGTTTAATCCACCTAAAAATGAGTTTGGATGTCACAGAACCGTAGAGGAGGTTATGACGAGTCCATAGGATCAAACCGCATCAAAAATGGTGGTCTGGAACTCGATCTGTGATCGGGTCAAGCCGCGGGTCGACGGCGACCCGGTTACAGACCCGGTTTCAGAACTCGTTACTGTAGCATGACGTCATCATTGCTGACCTGAATCTTGACCTGGCGCGTGGGGGCGCGTGAAGGGTATTTTGGGGAAACTTCCAACATGACTTTTAATCTATTCGATGTAACGGACATTTTGGAATTGGTTTCGTGTCGATCGGACACCGTCTCGATAGTGTTCGGGATGTCCGAAGGTTTTAAAATAAGTTTAAAAATAAGTAAAAATTCGGGAAAATTACAGGACTTTGATAGGATGTTAATAATGAGGTTAGTAACCCTCTAATGTAATTTGGACAGGATTGGGAGTCCCGGTGATAGTGGTGTGGCCCGGGAGGGCCGGTGGCACGCATATCGAGGCACACGGTTAAAACGGTCTGTGAGTGGACTTTGGTTTTATAAATTCTATGCATGCTTAAATGTTTTATATGGATTATGGTTGTGATTGTGTGATGTTGATTTGGTTGTTGGTAAATTGTACGGTTTCACGTATTTCGAGGCGATTTACGTGCTTGCACGTAAATCGAGGTTTTCCTGTTTTACATGGATTTTCCATATTTATGACTTGGATATAATGTGATGAAATGGTTTTGAAATTGGAAATATGAACTCGGGCTTGAGGCCCAATTATGTTGGAAATTTCGGACTTGGAGTCCATTTGAATATCGGGCCGGGGGCCCAGTTGGTTAATGAAATCGGGCCAGGGGCCCAGTTGGTATGAAATCGGGCTGAGACCCATTTGAGTTATGTTATCGGGCCAGGGGCCCAGTTGATTTACGAATTCGGGCCGTGGGCCCAGTGGGTTTATAAGTCGGGCTGCGGGCCCAGTTGGTTTACAAATCGGGCCGTGGGCCCAGTGGTTCATAAAATGGGGCATGAGGCCCAGTTGGATAATAAATGTGATTTCGGGTCAGGGACCCTATATTTAATAATTGTGATTTTGGGTCAAGGACCCTAAATGGAATTATGTGGTTTTATGGAAATTTCGTGCAGGGCCCAATGGTAATAATGTGATAAAAGGATTTAATAAAACTGTTTTTCCATATACCATCTGGATGCAAGGATATATGATGGTCTCCTCCAGATGTCTGGGACACTGGGGAAGTCACGGTGCATTGCCTGCGAGGGGTCATTATACGGAGCAGCCGGACCGTATGATGACTCAGGAGCAGGATTGCTATGATTGACGTCAGGGACGTCAGACATCAGGGATGTCAGATATATGGACCCGGAGAGACCCCGGGCAGCACGCGTAGCTTATGAAACCGTGAGATATGACGTCAGGGACGTCTAGCGTCTGGTACGCTAAGCATCTGGGATGCTGGTGATGGTAATGGTAAAATATGGATTAATGAATAAAATGGCTTATTGGTTGGATATGTGTTATGTGGTAAAAATGGATTATTGGTTATGATATGGTATGTAGGGTCGGGGACCCTAAATGGTTTTGGATTTTGAATTGATGTTCATTTATGGTCGTGGGTGGTGACCCACATTATGTATGGTGGTGGTATTCCACAGTTTTGGGCTGAGTTCCCACACTTGGTTTTTGGTTAACGGTTTTTGGGCTAAGGCCCTAATGGCTCGGTTGAGCGAACGTTTTGGTTACTGGTTTTTGGTGGCATGCATATGTTTTTATTGGAGGGCATAAATGTCTTATAAATGTATTTGGTAAACTTATTGGTTTTTGTCCACTCACAGCTTTTGGTTTTAATGCCCTTCAGGTTGATTACGGATGCGATTGCAGCAGAGACTGGGACATTGCACACCTCCTCCATCGATCCTTGCGCACTCTGGATGCCCCGTTGGGCAGTGGCTCTTGGTTATCCCTTGTCTGACACCCCTTGTTGGACGGGAGCAGGGCACATTCCACGGTAATCCCGGGGGGATTGGGATGGGTCCTGTCAACTTGGTATCAGAGCACGGTTGCTCTTTTGTGTGCGCAGGTCGAGGGTGTGATGTCTCTTTGGGCTGCAATTCGTTATCAACCTGATAGATAGTTTTTGGGTTTGGATAGTGGATGGAGTGTGATTGGCCCGATACGCCGTGCGTTAATGTGATTCGACCCAAGTGGGGTTGATTGTGGTGAACTGGTATAGTGGGACCGTCGGTTCGGTCATGTGATATTGGATTGTTGTGCTGCTAGGTGCAGCCAGGTTCGGGGAACCTCCTGTGAGTAATGGTTTAAAATGTGAACCCTTGTGGTGGTTTCTAGTGTGAGGGATGTTGGTTCATCGGAGTTGGCCGATGACCTAGTGGTGGAACCCACGTTGATGGGATGGTAGGATTGGATTTGACGTCTATTCGATGTCTAGACCGCGGGGTCGGTCAGGTTGTGGATTTTATATTACGGAGAGCTGTTTGGTTCGGTTGAACCATAGGGTGTGATTGTGGAACCCTAATACTAAAAAGGTAAACCTTAATTGTGACTAGTGGATGAGAACTTGTGCTGCGACGAGCGGTTGAGGTCATGGATGACCATGTGGATAACTCTAGTGAGTCTTGTCAGAATTATGAGATCCGATCTACGGATACGGTTCTGAGATAAATTATGGAATTCCGTGTTGGATCGGGTATTGGTGTGATGTGTGAATGCGGATCTCGATAGCAATGACAGTTAGTCGGTAGTCATATGGTGATGACTGGCTATCGAGGGTAATTGGTGTGGTTATAATACTTGGGGATCAGGGGACGTTCAGGGAACGTTCATTTCCCTGATAAGGATTGTCAGAATAGTGGTACCCATAGTCGTGAGGTACGGGATCGTCGTTCGGTATGAACGGAGATCCAGGGTTGTCGTATTTGCACACGGTGTGCAAGTATGGATGTTTACGGGGTTGGTACTTTTGTGCTGATGCTAGTATGGATGCCTGTGTGCTGATACTAGTGCTGTTGATAGAGTGTTGGTGCTGGTACTAGCGCTGGTGCTAGTGTCGGTAATGGTGTTGACGATGAGCCACAAGTTGGGGTGTGACTCCGTCATGATGAACATATGTTCGGTCTTTGAGATTCGGTAGTGGTTGAGTGATGGACTGGATGGGATCCAGTTAAGATTGTGCTGTGTTGGGATAAGTCCCAATAGTGGTGAGATAACCAGTAAGGAGTGGATTAAAATGGTATAATTAAGATTTAAGAAATTTTGTGATGATTAGTGGATTTGGGGGAGTTGTTGGAAACTCCAAAATTTGTGCGATTTTATGTTTTTAAATATCCCTAAAAAGTACATGGAAATGATTAAAACTGGAAAAGACGAGGAAAAACCATTAGTGGTATAAAGGTAGGAATTTGTAATTGAGAACTTGGAAAACCGAGTGTCGAACCGGTAAAGGTCAGGATGTGCGAACGGAACAATAGCGGATTGATTGTGGACACGGGGTTGTCCAAGTGAATTGAGGAGGTAGGAACCTTAGTGTCGAGGAGAGTTGTGATTGGGGAACGAGAGTGGTGTTCGTCTTGGTGATTTGTATTCCGAAGTCATTGGGGTTGACTTCTTGCTTTCTGCCCTGGCAGACGATGTTGGGGTACATGGCGTGGTGAGTGCAGTGAGTTTTGTTGCATCCACGTAGGATGAGTATTAGTGTCATCATTTTGGATCATCCTTGGTTTTTCCTAGGTGGAATGACAAGGACTGATACAAGGTAATCCGTGAGAATCCGCAGTCTCGACGTGTCTCGTCGTTGACTGATCTGTCTAAGTTGTGGGCGTCGGTTGTCGATCGTTGTGGCGATCTAGGATTTTGACGTTATTGTCAGGGACACCGTGTCTACCTGGGTCGTGATCTTGATGATTCAGATAGGGGGAGAGTATATCACTCTTACCTTGGGTATGTGAGTCGTAATGACGGGATTGAACTTCTTTTCGAAGTGGGGCCCGTATGGTATTCTACTCGGGTGAGTAGGTTTTCAAGGTAGTTGAATTTTGTCAACCTTAGACGTGTGGAGGTTGGATTGGCTTCCCTATGAAGTCAATCAAGTGTTTTGAGCGGGTAACCGATAGGTTCGGTTTTGGTGTGTCTTGGTAAATGTGAACGAGATTTCGGGATTTGGAATCGAATTTCTGGGTGACGATTCAGGATTCGATTTTGGAACTTGAAAGTATATTTCTGGGTTTGGGTACGGAATGATTATTCCAAATGCTAGCTTACGGAATAATGATTTCGGATTCGGATTTGGATAAGAATTAAAATTTGATGTCTGGGCTTGGATCCGGGATTTCTTACGAAATTGCGGATTCGGATTCGGAATTGGAACTAGATGTTGGGTGAAGTTTCGATTTGCCTCATGCTGGATTGGGCAAACGTACTCCATTATTGGAACGCGTTCGGCTATGACCTAGGTGGTTGTAGTCTGGTTATTAGGTAGATGTGTGTGCTTCGTACATGGTTCAAGGTACAATACCTTGTAGACTTGTGATGTCTAGTTACGGTATACGGGATATACCCGAGGTGTGTTGGTGAACGTGTTGGTAGTCAGATTGGTTCCGATACCATGGGATTGGTTGTGGACCGGACATTTCTATGCAATGGGTCATGGTATTTCCGATGTGTTTAATTACACACAGGTCGTGTGAAATGTCGGTAAGGGTATTGGTGAGTCGAGTACGTTGGTGACATGTGTAGCCACGAGTGAGTCTAGTGTCAGTTTTCGACTGACAACAACTGTGTGGTGACAGTTTGTCAGGATGTGTCAACTTAGATTGTTGAGTGGGGTCAGCTGACTCCTAGTGGGAGTGGGAAAGGAACCGTCGAGTTGTTGCGTTAACGAGAGGGTTGATTTGACAAGTGGTGTCAAATTCGAAACAAGTAGTTTCAGTCATTCGACGGGGTCGAATGTAATCGTTGCGTTTTGAGTATTAGTGGTACGTAGAGTGCAGACAAGTTTTGCCTGGTTAGTTGGTGTACGGGTGTACACGTGTTGTGTGGTCGATTCCACTTTCCACGGGGTGTTTGTGGAATCAGGGTAATCGAGTTTCGAGAGCGAAACTTTTTAAGGAGGGAAGTACGTTGAGTTTAGATCGGTTGGAATTTCGAGGACGAAATTTATTAAGGAGGGAAGATTGTAACGACCCGTCCCGAATTCCGGGATTAGTTTAGTGACTAATCTTGATTAGCGAGGTTGAACGGTGGTTAGTAGGGCGAAATCGGACAAAATGTGCAAAATGACCGTTTTGCCCCTGGTCGTGGGCAAAATGTTGACTTTTTGATCGGGCGGTCAAACGGACTTTGACCGATGACCGTGACGTAGTTCGGGACGTCACGAGTTCATAGACAGGTGGCACGTTCGATTCCGACATTCGGAGAGAAAGTTATGGTGTTCGGAAGTTGAGGGGTATTTTGGTAATTTGGCTTATTAGGGGCCAAATGTTGACTTTCTGACCGGGAGGTCCGATGGGCGAGGGCCAAGGACCGTTACGTAGGTATCGTCGATACGAATCCAACGACAGGCGGCATGCCGAAATCGGAGATCCGACGACGACGTTTTGGTCAAGGACGTGAAACGCGATTAACCGAGACTCGGAATAAAATAATAATATAATAATAAAATCTGATTACTTTAACCAAACCAATCTGGACCCTTGATGAGTGACACATGTCATCATCCCCTTCAATCCTTAAATCATGGATCTTGGTTGGCCATTGATTTAATTAATTAATTTTCTCCCCTCAAATCCTCACCATTGATTTTAAAACTCAAACTGATCCCAGCCCTTGATCTCCTCTTCTTTTATTTCTTAAACCATCAGACTACTCATTTCTCACATTCATTTCTCTTAAAACCGTGAGCACGGTTTCCCTCCTTGATCGTGCACATCATCACCCCACAACATCACTCCACACTCAGGTAATCTCCAGAGGACGACCACCACCCACCACCTTCACCTGGTGCGGCCACCACCACCACGGACGGCGGCGCAGCCCAGAAAAACCCCCCCAGACCCGAGAGGAACCCGATCGGCCCAAAACCATCCAACCGTGCAAACCTTCATATCTGGGCTCGAACAAACGTAGGGATAGGACCACTGGAACCTTAGGACGACTCAGACCACGACTGGGCAGCCCACGGCGGCGACACGGCGGCGGTAAGTCCAGAAACCCGTGAAGACCCGATTTACTTCCCTGCCTTGAAACGTCCGTTTTTGACGTTATGAATGTTTGTTTGTTTTTGAGACATGTCCTAGGAACCTAGACGACCATTTTGGACCATGAACCACGGCCGGAATCTCGACGAGTCGCCGGAGAGGATGACCTGAGTTCTCAGCCGATTTTCCCGTCAGTTTTCAGGTAGTTTAATCCACCTAAAATGAGTTTGGATGTCACAGAACCGTAGAGGAGGTTATGACGAGTCCATAGGATCAAACCGCATCAAAAATGGTGGTCTGGAACTCGATCTGTGATCGGGTCAAGCCGCGGGTCGACGGCGACCCGGTTACAGACCCGGTTTCAGAACCCGTTACTGTAGCATGACGTCATCATTGCTGACCTGAATCTTGACCTGGCGCGTGGGGGCGCGTGAAGGGTATTTTGGGGAAACTTCCAACATGACTTTTAATCTATTCGATGTAACGGACATTTTGGAATTGGTTTCGTGTCGATCGGACACCGTCTCGATAGTGTTCGGGATGTCCGAAGGTTTTAAAATAAGTTTAAAAATAAGTAAAAATTCGGGAAAATTACGGGACTTTGATAGGATGTTAATAATGAGGTTAGTAACCCTCTAATGTAATTTGGACAGGATTGGGAGTCCCGGTGATAGTGGTGTGGCCCGGGAGGGCCGGTGGCACGCATATCGAGGCACACGGTTAAAACGGTCTGTGAGTGGACTTTGGTTTTATAAATTCTATGCATGCTTAAATGTTTTATATGGATTATGGTTGTGATTGTGTGATGTTGATTTGGTTGTTGGTAAATTGTACGGTTTCACGTATTTCGAGGCGATTTACGTGCTTGCACGTAAATCGAGGTTTTCCTGTTTTACATGGATTTTCCATATTTATGACTTGGATATAATGTGATGAAATGGTTTTGAAATTGGAAATATGAACTCGGGCTTGAGGCCCAATTATGTTGGAAATTTCGGACTTGGAGTCCATTTGAATATCGGGCCGGGGGCCCAGTTGGTTAATGAAATCGGGCCAGGGGCCCAGTTGGTATGAAATCGGACTGAGACCCATTTGAGTTATGTTATCGGGCCAGGGGCCCAGTTGATTTACGAATTCGGGCCGTGGGCCCAGTGGGTTTATAAGTCGGGCTGCGGGCCCAGTTGGTTTACAAATCGGGCCGTGGGCCCAGTGGTTCATAAAATGGGGCATGAGGCCCAGTTGGATAATAAATGTGATTTCGGGTCAGGGACCCTATATTTAATAATTGTGATTTTGGGTCAAGGACCCTAAATGGAATTATGTGGTTTTATGGAAATTTCGGGCAGGGCCCAATGGTAATAATGTGATAAAAGGATTTAATAAAACTGTTTTTCCATATACCATCTGGATGCAAGGATATATGATGGTCTCCTTCAGATGTCTGGGACACTGGGGAAGTCACGGTGCATTGCCTGCGAGGGGTCATTATACGGAGCAGCCGGACCGTATGATGACTCAGGAGCAGGATTGCTATGATTGACGTCAGGGACGTCAGACATCAGGGATGTCAGATATATGGACCCGGAGAGACCCCGGGCAGCACGCGTAGCTTATGAAACCGTGAGATATGACGTCAGGGACGTCTAGCGTTTGGGACGCTAAGCATCTGGGATGCTGGTGATGGTAATGGTAAAATATGGATTAATGAATAAAATGGCTTATTGGTTGGATATGTGTTATGTGGTAAAAATGGATTATTGGTTATGATATGGTATGTAGGGTCGGGGACCCTAAATGGTTTTGGATTTTGAATTGATGTTCATTTATGGTCGTGGGTGGTGACCCACATTATGTATGGTGGTGGTATTCCACAGTTTTGGGCTGAGTTCCCACACTTGGTTTTTGGTTAACGGTTTTTGGGCTAAGGCCCTAATGGCTCGGTTGAGCGAACGTTTTGGTTACTGGTTTTTGGTGGCATGCATATGTTTTTATTGGAGGGCATAAATGTCTTATAAATGTATTTGGTAAACTTATTGGTTTTTGTCCACTCACAGCTTTTGGTTTTAATGCCCTTCAGGTTGATTACGGATGCGATTGCAGCAGAGACTGGGACATTGCACACCTCCTCCATCGATCCTTGCGCACTCTGGATGCCCCGTTGGGCAGTGGCTCTTGGTTATCCCTTGTCTGACACCCCTTGTTGGACGGGAGCAGGGCACATTCCACGGTAATCCCGGGGGGATTGGGATGGGTCCTGTCAGTTGCGCTGGTAGCGTCAGCACGGACTGACGAGTGAGAGTTGGTGACTCCCAGTGGGAGCAGACGTCAAGTGATCATTTTCACTCGAGGTGGTCGAGTGTGGTCGGTACTGGGACGTCTGGGTACAGATGAGTTAGTTGGTGTACGGGTGTACACGTGTTGCGAGGTCAAAAAGTTTTCCACGTGGTAGATGTGGAATAAGGATAATTGGAAATTTCGAGAACGAAACTGGTTTTAGGAGGGAGGAACGGTTGAGTTTTGATCGGTTGGAATTTCGGGGACGAAATTCTTTAAGGGGGGAAGATTGTAACGACCCATCCCGGAATTCGGGATTAGATTGGTAACTAATCATGATTAGCAGGGTTAATCGGTGATTAGTTGGGCGAAATCGGACGAACGTGGCAAAATGACCGTTTTACCCCTGGTTGTGGGCAAAATGTTGACTTTTTATTCGGGCGGTCAAATGGACTTTGACCGATGACCATGACGTAGTCCGGGACTTCACGAGTTCATAGACAGGTGGCACGTTCGATTCCGACGTTCGAGGTGAAAGTTATGACGTTCGGAAGCCCAAGGGCATTATCGTAATTTGGACGAAATAAGGGAAAATGTTGACTTTTTGATCGGGAGGTCCGATGGCCGAGGACCGAGGACCGTTAGGTTCGTCTCGAGGCCCCGAGTGCAACGACATGCGGTACGCGTGAAACGGACATCGAATAACCAAGTTATAGGTCTAAGAAGTAGAGGGGCAATTTCGTAATTTTGTGCATAAGGGCAGATTGGTAATTTTCACGGGGGCCTGTTTGGAAACCGCGAAGCAGGGGATGAACCACCGTGCGTGGGTGGTCTGTCCAGGAGATTATTTTACTGGTTAGTGGCCTTGGTGTGTGAGTGTGGGTGCTTGGAACTGATGTACGGTATGGGATTAGGATTCTTTATTCACGGGTTGGCATTTTGAGGTGAGGAAAATCAGAATGGACTAGGAACTGAGTGTGCACGGGTGAGGTTGGAGTTGGAGTGCTGTCGTGGACTAATTGTTTATGCAATTAGTGGGGAATCTGAGGCAGAAGGCAGAGCACGGTTAGGGCTGGTTGAGGTGAAGCGTGGGGAGCAAGCACTGCAAACCGTGCTGAGGCTCCTGAAGTGGAAAAAATAGAGCATTGTCGGGTTGGTGGACTTATTGCCAGTTTGATCGACTTCTGGGATGTATGAGACAGGCAAAGGACTGGTGAGAATCAAAGAGATGAGCTGGGAGGAGAAATGTCTGGTCTGGGTGAGAAATTACGCCCAGAAACCCGAAACTATGTCTAATCAAATTCAAAAGTTCAAATCGAAATGTAGGCCAACCCAAGACCAATTATGGATCAATTCTGTCTTCTGGGACCTCCTTTAGTCGATCCAGATCAAGGGATCGAAGCTTTAAGCCCTAGGAAGGCTTCGACAGTCACGGCGGAGTTCAGAGAAATTGAGGATGGGGTCGTGTAAGTGGGGGAGTTAGAAGACACAATTGAGCTTGGAAGCCAGCTTAGATTGATCAGACGAAACTGTTGGCTGGATCAATTGATTGAAATCGGACGGCAATGATGGAATTCGATGAAGAAGCAGTACAAGGGTGTTCTTCGATGTTCGTCGTCGAGTCTTCTGATGTTAGGTAAGCGATTGAAAAATTAATGTCCCAGAACTGTAATTGAACTTGTAACGAAGGTGCTCAAATGCTCAATTGAAAGACTTAGGGTTGATTTGACAGTGAACTAAACGGGTCATCACGCGGGTTGAACGGCCCGTTTAACCGTGAGTCCGGTGAAGATGGTGACCGTTGGGGTTACTGTAGCTGGCGCGTGAGTGTCACGCGCAGCCGCTTGCGGCGGCGCGTGACGGCGCGTGGGGCCGATTTTCAAGGTGAGTTCAACAAGACTTTTATCCTATACAATGTAACGAATATAATAACGTTGGTTTCGAACTTATCGGACACCGTTTCAATATGGTTATGAGGGTCCGAAGATTTCCGTTACGTTTGTAATTAACGATTAATTCCCGGAAAATTATGGGAAATTAGTATGTTTTTATGTAAGCCCTTAGTGACACTAAAGTATGTTTTCGGGCAGGATTTGAAATTTCTGGAAAATATCAGAAATTACGGAACCGCGTGCAGCGTGAAACCGAGCCCTATTGAACGGTGTGTGAGTGGACGTTGCTTTTAAAAATTTAATGCATGCATAAATTATTTCTATGATTTTATGATTATGATTATAAGTTGTGATTGATTTTGATTTCCGTATTTATACGTATTCAATTCCCGTATTTATACGTATTTTTACTATACATGTGAAATTACACGTATTTCGAGACTATGGTCACTCATGTGCTTAATGATGGTTTAATGAAAGAAGTTATATGAAATGGGTGTAAAATGGTTTAAGAAGGTTGTTTATGATTGCGAGTGTGACTTACGATTTTGACACGTTTTTCGAGAACGTTCCGGATTTGCACGTTTTACGAGATTTCGAGTTATTGTGATTTGATCACTGTTGATGTTTGAATCTGGGAATTGAAATGAGACTTGTGATTTTGAGGATTTTAAAAATGGGTTTTGAGTATGTTTTGATTGGATCGTGATTTTGGTGATTATGATTGTGGTTTTGATGTGTGAAAATGAAATTTGAGAAAGAAGTGATTTCTAAGAATTAAAATGGATTTGAAAAAGGTGATTTCGGGCTTGATGCTCGGGGCATAAAAGTAACTTTGATTTACGAGATTTCGGTTTTCGAAAATTTAAAGCGGATTCTTGGTTTGGGTTCGGGATGATGCTTCCGGATGCCGGCTTACGGAATCATGATTGCGAATTCGAATTCGGGAATGAAAAAGGATTTAATAAAGTGATTTGCTATGATTGTGCATGCCCGTGTCTAACGATGATTTGAATATGTTCTGTGAAGTAAGGTTTGGGAATTTGAATGCGGAAATTCGGACCATGAGTCCTGTGGTGAAAAATGTGATTTTGGGATGGATCCCACGTTGTTGTGTTTGGAAACTGTTTTGGGGTTTAAAGACCCGTTGGAAACTGTTTTGGGTTTAAAGACCCGGGTGCTATTGCTGGAGCACGTTTTGAGTTTAAAGACTCGGTTAATTGATGACGGGGGAGAGCCCTTATTGAGTTTAAAGACTCGTGAGTTTAAAGACTCGGTTACTGTGATACCCCCGAGGCCTATTGATTATGATTTGAGTTTAAAGACTCGTTGATATCCCGGGAAGGCCTGTTTATGCGCATGGTTTTGAGTTTAAAGACTCGGGCGCACTTGATATCCAGCAAAATGATTGACTTGTGCTTGATTGATGATTTCTGATGTTTCGGTTGAGTTGGGCAGTGGCCCGGTATATGGTTGATGGTTTTGGATCATGTTGTGCATTTGGTTTTGATTCGTGGTTTTGGGCTGAGGCCTAGTATTTATGATTGCGGGCTAAGACCCGATGGTTGAGAAAGGAAAAATGATTTTGAGGTTCATACGAGTTTTTCCTTATGTTGAAATTTGATACACAGTTTTTCTTATGTGGAAAATCTTAACCGATTGCGAAATGATTTTTTGTATGCATGCATTCGTTTTTACGCGGAGGGTAAAAACGTCTTTTGTAACTGTTTTGCTAAACTGATTTTTTTTTGTCCACTCACACCTTTTGGTTTTTATTGACCCTCCAGGTCGTGGCGCGTTGTTCGAGGTTGTACGAAGGGCGGAGGCATGAGTAAGTACGTGTGGCTATCCCTGGTTTGGCAAGTACTGAGGGTAACTTGGGATTTTCAGTCATCTTGCCAGACGGGAGCAGGACCGGGCACGGCTATCGATGCCCCTTTCAGGGGCGGTCCTGTCAGGGTCAACCAGTATGACCGTAGGCACTCTCCAGTTGGACGTGCATTCGGATCCCGTTGTCACGACCCAGACCTTTTACATCATGGATGAGTACTCTCCATACAATGGAATCTTCGGAAGGCCATGGCTTCACAAAATCCTCGCAACCACATCAAGCCTTTACCTGAAGATCAGATTCCCTATTCCCGACGGTGGAATCGGAGAAATCAAGGGCGATCAGACGATGGCTCGATGGTGCCTTACCGAAGGGCTAAAGGAGGTCAAGGGCAGAATTCATTCCCCAAGCAGGATCATCCACTGGGGGCAGGTTTTCTTCTTCATCCCCCAAATAGCAACTAATCGTGGGTCAAGACCCTGACATTCACGAGGAGCCATCGGCTCCGGAAGGGTGGCAGCCGGAGGATGACGTCATCCTCATTCAACTTGACCCCCGATATCCTGAGCAAGAGGCCCGTATAGGCGCCCGGTTGAATGACACAGAAAAGGAAGAACTCATAGCCTTCCCACGTGAGGAGAAAGAAGTTTTTGCTTGGTCTCCGTCTGACATGCCAGGGATTGACCCTACCGTCGCTAGCCACAAGCTACACGTCAATCCCCACCACAAGCCGATCAAGCAGAAAAGACGCAATTTTTCCCCGGAGAAAATTGCTATCATCAAAGAGGAGATTGATAAGTTACTCGTTGCTGGATCCATTGAAGAAGTTCTGCACTCTGAATGGCTAGCGAATGTCGTGCTTGTCAAGAAAAAGGAAGTTGGACGGTGGAGAATCTGTGTTGATTACACCGACCTCAATCTTGCGTACCCAAAGGATCATTATCCTCTACCTAGAATCGATCTCTTAGTGGACTCAACCGCAGTTAATGAGCTGCTGAGCTTCCTGGACGCATACTCGGGCTATAATAAGATTTTCATGCACGAAGGAGACAAGGACAAAACTGCCTTCGTCTTCGACCGAGGTGTGTACTGCTACAAGGTCATGCCATTTGGCCTCAAGAATGCAGTGGCAACGTACAAAAGGCTCGTCAATCGGATGTTCAAGGATCTCATCGGCAAAACCATGGAGGTCTATGTGGATGACATCATGGTCAAAGGAGAAAAACGAGGGGATCATATCGCCAACCTGCGAGAGACCTTCAACTTGCTGAAGAAGTACAAAATGAAGCTCAACCCTCTGAAATGTACTTTCAGAGTGTCAGCAGGGAGGTTCTTAGGATACCTTGTGACTCAGCGTGGGATTGAAGCAAACCCAAAGCAAATTAAGGCAATACTCGAGATGAAATCCCCATCAAGTCTGAAGGAGATTCAAAGTCTCACTGGGCGAGCGGCAGCATTGAATAGATTCCTGTCCAAATCAACTGACCGGTGTCGAACTTTCTTCCAAGCAGTAAAGAAGGCGTCCAGGGATAAGTGGGATGAAGGTTGCGAGAAAGCATTTCAGGATCTCAAGGCCTACTTGACATCTCCGCCATTGCTATCGAAGCCTAAAGATAACGAGGAACTGTTTCTGTATCTGGGGCTTTCAGATGTTGCTGTAAGCTCTGCACTTATCCGGGAAGAAAATGGGATCCAGCTTCCTGTATTTTACATATCCAAAGCCCTCCTTGATGCTGAGACACGATACCCGAAATTTGAAAGGTTGATTCTGGCGTTACTAGTTACCACAAAGAAACTGAGGCCATACTTTCAAGCTCATCGGGTGATCGTCACGACCGAATATCCGCTCCGTTCGTTACTTCATGCACCCGATGCATCGACACGGGTAATGAAATGGGCCATCGAGTTGAGTAAGCATGATTTACTCTATCGTCCACGAACAGCTGTCAAAGGCCAGACCTTAGCGGATTTTGTTGTGGAATTCACACCAGCATCACTGTAAGAGGGCAATAAGCTTGGCAATACCCCCAGGGCCGCCAATACTTCTCTACCACAGGATCAAGAAGCCAGTTCTTCTTCCCTAAAACACTCAACTTCCAATCCTCTATGGAAGCTCTTTGTTGACGGCTCCTCAAACCAGAAGGGGGCGGGAGCAGGGATTGTCCTTATCACTCCAGATGGCTCAATAATGGAACAGGCGGTACAGTTCGGATTCAAAGCCTCTAACAATGAAGCGAAGTATGAGGCTTTGATTTGCGGGCTCACGCTTGCTAAGGAGTTGGGAATCAAACGCCTCGCTATTCATTCGGATTCACAATTGATTACTAACCAATCAACCGGTGAATATGCCGCACGTGATGCAAGGATGCTCAGATATAATAACAAGGTCCAGGAAATGCTTACCTTTTTCGCGGTTTTTACTTTTCTTCAACTTCCACGAGCAGAAAATACGCAAGCAGATGCGTTGGCCAATCTAGCATCATCACTTGACTTTCGTTTCAAGCGCTCGATCCCGATTGAGTATCTCGAGCGGAGGAGTATTGATATGAGGGAGATCGAAGTGAGACAAATTGGTTCGTCTCCAAGCTGGCAAGATCCTTTCCTCAACTATCTGGAGCATGGAATATTACCTGATGAACGATTAGAGGCCCGCAATGTCCAGATGAAAGCTGTGCGATACTATGTCGACAGGGGCTAACTCTTTCGAAAGAGCTTCACAGGACCAAACTTGTTATGCTTGAGGCACCCAGAAACATTGAAAGTCTTGGCAGAGGTTCATGAAGGGCATTGTGGAAATCATTCCGGTGGAAGGTCGCTTGCTCAAAAGACGCTTAGTGTAGGGTTTTACTGGCTTACTCTACGCCAGGAAGCTCTGCAATATGCCCATAAATGCGACAAATGTCAAAGGTTCAAGCCTAACCAATTGGCACCACCGGAAGAGTTGCATGCACAGGTAAACCCTTGGCCATTCATGCAATGGGGACTTGACATCGTTGGACCACTCCCAAGCACGCCAATCCCAAGCAAGAAGTATTTGATTGTCGCCACTGACTACTTCACTAAGTGGGTGGAGGCAAAAGCTTTGGCCACCATAACCCAGGCTGATGTCCAAAAATTCTTCTGGAGCCAGATTATCTGTCGATTTGGGCTCCCCAAGGTCATTCTAACTGACAATGGGACTCAGTTCACTGGCGCCATAATCAACGAGTTCTTTGAGCTTTGGAAGATCAAGCATTTCACTTCAACTTCATATTACCCCCAGGGTAATGGCCAGGTTGAAGCTTCAAACAAAACGATCCTTGACTGTATCAAGAAGCGACTCGATGATAGGAAAGGCTTGTGGGAGGAGGAGTTGGATGGCACGCTCTGGGAATACCGTACCACTCCACGTCGAGCAATATGAGAGTCTCCATTCACCCTTGCATACGGCACTGACGCAGTCATTCCTCCACATGTTGTTGTCCCGGCACCCTTCACCGAGCTCGATGATCCAGTAGTCAACTCCATCGCTCTAAGAACTTCACTTGATCTCAGCGAGGAATTAAGAGAACAAGTAGTTAAGCGTATCTCCAGCTACCAGCAACAAGTGAGAAGCTCCTATAACAAGAAGGCTCGACTCCGGCAATTTCTCCCAGGTGATCTTGTTCTCAAGAAAAAGTTTGCGACACCCAATCGTCCAGGGTCTCAAAAACTCAAATCCCCATGGGAAGGACCTTACTGAATCTACCAAGTCGGGGGAAAAGGAAGCTATACCTTGGAGACCATGGACGGGAAGTTAGTGAGTGGTTCCATGAACTCTCATCACCTCCAAAAATATTATGTGTAATGCAAACTAGAACTCAATAATAAACTAGTCATTGTTTGGTGCCAAATAAAGACTTTATTCCCCCAGGAAGAACTCAAGCCTTCCTCCGAGAAGCATCCAAAGCCTTCCTTCAGGAAGCACCTCAAAGCTTTCCTCTTAAGGAAGCACCCTAAGCCTTCCTTCAGGAAGCATCTGAAAGCCTTCCTCTTAAGGAAGCACCCTAAGCCTTCCTCTTGGAAGATCCCTAAGTCTTCTTCATTGAAGCACTTCAAGCCTTCTCTTAAGAAGCACAAGCCCTTCCCTGAAGGCATCATCATCTAAAAATGTCACAAGTTGTTTCGAACTCACTGTTATACACACATGGTTGCAGTAGAGGCATATAAACAGGCTCACACCAATGCATTAACAGGCATTTAAAAGTGTTCACTTCGACACATAACATATAAGAAAGTTAACACTTGCGTTTCAACAAATTAACTTAAGTGATTCTTCTTATTTATTCATTTGGTGGGAGCTTGGCAAATCACATGTCGATTGCTCACACCAGTTGTTCAATACAAAAAAAAAATCAATAGCCAAACATGTGCATAAAAAAGTAACTATGGAGGCAAATCTTCAAATCCCATCGTGTTTCTAAACTCTTCCCACTCTTCTGCTGAAAGTAAGGAAGCGTCATGAAACAATGAATCAGCAGTCTCAGGGGCAGCTTCCTTCATGGTCCCGGTCTCGGGCTCTGGGAAAGGTACCGGAACAGGCTCAAACTCTTGCTCCAACTCTGGTTCCCGCTCTTTGGTGGTGACCTCGCTGTAACTTGCCATGTTCAACTTTTGTGCCTCAGTGGGTCTTTGGCACAAAGTTGTGGGGGCATGCGGTGATAGTAAATGATCGTGTTCCAGAAGCCTTCCCACTTTCAGACTCTGGATCTCTACCTCCAACAGTCTGATATTTCTTCTGAGTCCTGCAACTTTCTGCGCAGCAAAGAGAGCTCACCTTGAGTAGTATCTCGCTCCTTTTCTATCCGAATCCTCTCTGCACGGCTCACCTCCAGCTCGCCCACTTTGACATCCAATGAGTGGATGTCAGGACCCACCCCGGTTCCACCCCGAAATCCGAGGTAAATCCCGCTCCCGTCTGACTCCCCGACATAAATACTCAAGTAAAACTCACTCAAACCCCATCAGACGCAGGAGTAATTAAACAAAATATCCCGAAGTTATCGTTTACAGAGCGTAGTACGAAACACAAGGAAAAATAAAAACTGATAAAGTACACGCATACGGAAAACTCTAAACTATTCTGGAATCCCTCACGTCCCTTCTATGCCTCGGACTCTGCCTCGACGTCAAGACCCCGCGCTCGCTCCACAACCTGGAGGGCAATTTAAAACAGAAAATGTGAGTGGACCAAACAGTACAAGAGTTCAAAACCATTTTACACGAAAATCGAGTTTAACCCTCCGTTTTGAAAACCACATGCATAACCAATAATTACGAACACAATTATAAATCAATTTACCATAAACTGCATCATAAAAAACAGAAACACTATAAAACAGTTAGAAAAACCACAGCATGTGAATCATAAAACCATATCAGAAATCATAACATCACATCATCATTTTCCCGATCAAACCTGCTGGACCTATCCGAGTCTTTAAACTCCCGAGTCTTTAAACTCAATCCAGGCCTTAATCATATCCGAGTCTTTAAACTCAAGGCCTACGGGGGAAATCAATATATCCGAGTCTTTAAACTCCCGAGTCTTTAAACTCAATCCGGGTCTTTAAACCCAATCCGGCCGGTCCCCCGTCACATATATCCGGGTCTTTAAACCCAATATCCAGATCCAGCAAATCCAATCCCAAAATCCTTTGAAAACCATTCACTAATCCACATCCAAACCCGAATCCGAAATCACTAGTCTGATGCCCTTCCGGCATCCAGAACCGTCATTCCGAACCCAAATCCGGAATCCACTTTCCAATTTTAAAACCAACTTCCATTTCCGAAATCCGTTTCTAAAACCGAAAACCTTTATTATCGAAATCATGTTCCAAAATCCCTTTATAACCAATGAAAACCACTTATCAATTGAAATCCCAAAATCATTGCATCCATTTCAGAAACAAACCACTTTCTCATAAAACGTGCTAAAAACTGGACTTTCTCGAAAAACGTGCAACAATGTAAAACCAACCAAAACATATTCGATAAACATAGTATAGTGGTTAAAAGCCATAAGACAATGATAGAAAACAGTTATGCATGCTCGAGTTTAGAGAAGGGGTCCACTCACAGTACCAAGCCCTTAATCGTGTCCCGAACGTCCAGCACGTTCCTCGGCTTCCTCGGGAAATCCCGATCCTGTTCACAATCACCAAATTACGTCACTAACACGTTTACGACGGTTCACCTAAATTCCCTCAAAACTCCCCGAATCGCAAACCGAAAACCCGGGACCCTAAACACTCACCCTCGCGGAACCAAACTCATACGACTTCCGATTGACCCGAAACCAACTCCATTGAACTCACCATAACTTCTAGACCAAAATCCATGTTGACCACTTTCCCATCCGCTGCCGTACGCGCCCCTACGCGCCGCCCCAAGTGGCTGCGCGTGGCCCTCACGCGCCAGCTACAGTACATCCCCTACCTCGAGATGACTGTGCTGAACCGGCCGCCGTGGCTTGGACCGGCGAGAAGCATTCTCCACCGTCCGGCCACCAATTCACTCCATCTCTTCTCCTGCAGCTTCGTCCAGACACCACGAATCCATTCCCCACACTCTCCTGGTTCGATTCGACTCCCAGCTTCACGACTGAAGCTCAAACCAAACGGCCCTTTTCCCCCCTGTTTCACGATTCACCTGTTCCGGTCACCTCCCGTCACGGTGGCGACACCAGACGATCCCTAAGGCTTTACTGAACCTAGAACCAATCTCCGTTACCCTCGACTCACCCCCAAACTCGTCGACTCACCGTTTGAATTTCACGGCCAAACAGAGCACCAAAGTGCTCATCTTTGCCTGAGCCCCGCCGTGTACGGCCCCGTCACGGCGACCATCCTAGTCGACACCTAGGACCCCCCTGAACATCACCCTGACCTTCTAACCTCTCGACTCTCAACCAAACCTCACGACTTTCCAAACGAACTTTCACGGGAAAACAGAGCAAGGAAGCATACCTTTCGATTGCAGCTTCGCCGTGCGCACCGCCGCCTACCACGGTGCTCGTTGGACTCCTTGCAACCTCCTCAGCCTCCCCTCGCCTTGGTTTGCCTCACCTCACGGCGTAGCCACCACCTCGAACTCTCAGGCTCCCTGTTTTCCCCAAAACTTCTCCGCACCTCCGCCGTGCCGCCGTGTACGATGTCACCACCAATTCACGACCACCAGCCTCCCTTCCGTTTCTTGTTCCTCCCTCACTCACCAGAATTCCTCACCAGCCACGATCACTCCTCAATTTCTCCTCACAAGCTCCCTCTGTTTCTCTGTGTATCGAAGAACTGCACGGGTTGCACGAGTGCACCCCAATTATTTGGGTGGTGCGCGCACACGAGAACATCCCAGAAACCACTCCACATTGGCCACATGTCACCATCCACTCAATCCTTATCCCACTTGGTTAAACCCCAGCCGTCCATCTCCTTTCTCTCTACACAAATCCCCAGAAACCAAAAAGACCAAAATACCCTCCTGTTTTACACAATTTTACGGTTTTACCACAACTTCCTAGACCCGTAACTCTCACCTCGTAAGTCCGATGAGTACGTGCCGCCTGTCATCGAACTCAGGACGTCGAAAGCTACCTAACCATCCTAGGTCAACCTACCAAAACTCGATTATTCAAAAAGTCAACTATTCCCCCTATTTTACCTAAATTACGATTATGCCCTCGACCTTCCGAACATCACAATTTCCTCCTCGGATGTCGGAATCAGGCGTGCCACCTGCCTATGGATTCGTGACGTCCTAAACTACGTCCTGGTCACTGGTCAACCCCCATTTGACCACCCGAACTAAAGTCAACTATTTTGCCCAAACTAGGGGCAAAATCGTCATTCTACACCAAAGACCTTATCGGGACCAACTAACCACGGATTAACCTTACTAATCACACCTTAGTTGGTCTACTAATTCCGGTTCTCGGAACGGGTTGTTACAGTGGATCCTTCCGACCAAAACTTCGTTGTTCCGACTAGAGTGGTCTCGGGCTTCTCGAAGGCGTTTACATTCGCTCTTCATTCGCTCGTTTTCACCTTCCAAACCAACATTTCCACGAAGCATGTCAACCAACTTATGGGCCCCAGCTTTCACAATCCTAAGGTCTCGGACTACCTTATCGAAATCCCCTCGCGAAACAGTTTTCTAACTGTCCTCTGTTGGGATGGGGGCACCTATCACATCAGCAATCTTGGATGATGTCCGTGTCTCCCCCACTATTCGATCTGGACCTTCATCTCTCGACGCTTGATGAGCCGAGTAGTGGGAGGTGGGAATCACCTTCAGCTTCTTAAGTTGTTTAGATGCACCCTCACAGGGACCGTCTGAAGCTTTACGTTTGCTAGATGACTCCGCAGGACTAGAGCGGCCAGGCTTGGAATGAAGCTGCTCAGCATGCCTTTTCTCCAAAGAACCAATGGGTCCTTACTTATCATTCCTCTTCTGGATAACGGGTTTCTTCAACCGCGGTGGAGCACTCAACCACTCCTTGATTAGGATGTCCGAGGGCCTCCCACCATTCGAATCTCTAAGTGGAGAAAGTAGCCAGCTCATGTCTCGGAACTCTAGAGGAATTTCAGGGCCATATCGATCTTTTTGAGATCAGGATGACCTTCAAACCTGATATACAGCTCATCAAACGAGCGGAAGTGCGAGGCAATCCTCAGGTCCGGGGAGGTGTGTTTATCCCATGCACCGCCGACTTCAATACAGTTGACTCTGTACGTGCTGTCATTAAACTCCGCCCTAAAAAATAGCTCCACTTTGGGTATGACTCGGGAAAGCCGACCGCCGGTAACTCCGTTGTGTGACACGGAATAGCAATGCCAGAATTCATCTTCCGAGAGTCCCAGGCTAAAAAATATGTTCAACTTCTCAAAACACATGATGTGTCGATAAGCATCGACGTCCAGTTGAGCAGGACTGCATCCCATCCGACCAATAATCTTGGAGAAGAACTTAAAGAACGGGAATTTGAAACCCCACCCAATAGCCAAAGGGTGGAATTTAGTCCACCGACCGCCGACAGGGTTTTTTCCTCTTCCATGCTTAAGAGCCTTCATGGAAGAACATCTGTCGCCAAGCTCCACAAAGACATCGTCTGGAAATGCAATTTGATTACGAGCCTTCCACTCCTTGAAGTCTTCAGGCTTCTCAAACTCCATATCTTTCCCTCGTAATGGACTAAGGCTACGAGAACCGCCACGCTCCCACAAGGCAAGCTTGCTGGGTCTCTCGGCACCTTGACGCATAGCGAGCATATTTGTGGTACTAACAGGAGTCACAGCGAATGTGATCCAGCCTACCAATGCTCACTAGCCACGTCCGCAAGTGCACTAAGTCACCGCCAAATCTCCGTCGACTGTTCAGCCAAATTCCGTTCACCACGTGGCACTGGTTGTACACCCGCTCCAACAAAGCTTCTAAACACCTTCGACGTACTCTTGACACGTAGCAAGCATATTTGTGGTACTAGCAAGAGCCACATTAAATGTGAGCCCGCCTACCAATGCAAGCACGCACCATCCAAACTGCTCGTTTTTCAAGCTGCACGCGTTTCCGTAATTTCCAACGCTTTCTAGAAATCTCGAATCCTGTCCAAAAATATCATGAAAGGTCATCAATGACTCTAAAAATATCATATCAATTCCCCACAATTTTTCGGGAATTTAATAAAAATTTAAAGCGTAACCTAAACCATCGGACCCTCGAAACAGTGTCGATACGATGTCAGTTTGTCTCGGACCCAACACCAAAAATGTTCATTACATCAAGTGTAGTAAAACACCTGTTGAACACTTCCCCAGAAACACAACCACGCGCCCTCACGCGCCGCCGCAAGCGGCTGCGCGTGAAAGCCACGCGCGTAGCACAGTAACTGTTACAGTGCGTCTCCTCTACCCGGATGACTGGTAAACGGGTTAGAAAACCCGCGTTGAGACCCGATTCGTTCTCCGTCAATTCGACCTTGTTTTATTCCGCTATTTCAACTGATTTCATCTAAACCCATTTAATTTAGGTTCTGTAACTTTAAAAACCTTAATTATAACCAAAATCCAACAATTCCCCAATGAACTTTCAAACGGGTTTCGCGATCGGATTCATCCAATTCATCCCTGTTTTTCAAATTAAATCACACAGAGAGAATCGTGAGAGTGAAATAAAAGTTTTTACACAATCAATTTCGTATTTCCGTACCTCCAAATGCACGAACCCAAACTCGATTTCGGGTAGGAATTGAAGCTTCTGTTCTTGCTCAGTACAGACTCAATTCTCCTTGTTTTTGATGCAGGTCGATTCGAAATGGTCCCAGGAGAGTTAATCAAGCCTCAATTTGGACCCCCACAGCTTGCAAATTCGATTTCGAATTTCCCCCAAAAACCCAAAATTTTCAACTTGGGTTTTCACCTCACACTCTCTGTCCCCGTGTTTTTCCTCAGCTAGAAACGAACTCTTCGAACACGCAATCACACACAGTCATGAACAATTTCACCGTTTGATTCACGGATTGAAGGTAATTGAAGGGGGGATTAGTAGTGTTTAAATATAATTAGGGATAATAAAACAAAATAATTAAAACATAATAATGAGGTTTTCCTTAAAACATGGAGCAGATTTTAGGGGTCCCTAAATCAAAGGATGGGTGACACATGTCACTCATCCAAGTTTTCACAATCAATGGTCACTATTCACAATTTAATATTATTTTAATCAAAATTCCGGTTTGTTCGGTTAATCGATTTCGTTCCCGTGACCACAACTTCGTCTTCGAATCTCCGATTTCGGCATGCCGCCTGCCTATGAATTCGTATCGACTCAACCTACGTAACGGTCTTTGACCCTCGTCCTTTGGACCCCCGGGTCAAAAGTCAACATTTTGCCCTTACCTTTCAAAATTACCAAAATACCCCTCGACTTCCGAACGTCATAACTTCTTCTTCAAATGTCGGAATCGAACGTGCCACCTGTCTATGAACACGTGACGTCCCAAAAATACGTCACGATCATCGACCAAAGTCCATTTGACCGTCCGAATTAAAAATCAATTTTTTGCCCACGCTTGGGGGCAAAATGGTCATTTCGCACATTATGTCTGATTCACACCACTAATCCCAGATTAGTCTTTCTAAACAAAAGATAGATTTTTAACCCTTATAACCAGAGGGCGAAACCGTCAGAAAGACACCGGAGCTCGATTTTTTAATTCAACAGTAACGGAAAAAACTGGTAATGTAAGATTCCTAACAGTGTACATCCCTTCAGATTCCCCGAATTCCGAATCGATGTGGGGGCATTTGTGGAACCCAAAATCATCCGAAAAATACGAAGCTGCCACGTAGCCCGTAATTCCCAAAAATGACCAATTTGCCCTTGGCAATAACACTGATCACTTGAAAACACCCGCACATTAAATAATCTATTTACCAATTAAATACGTTATTTGATCGGGTTAAAGTCTCCGTAATATTAGTATTCTTCCAGAGAGTTAATTATTGTTATTCATAATAATGGATAATTAATATTAATATTAAAATACAATAAATATCATTACTATCATGATGAGCCATCATTATAATTATTAAATAATATATTTAATAATAATATATTATTTACTAATTAAATATTCAACCGACCAATCAGAACGCTCCAAGGCTCCCAAGATTTTCCTATAAATAGCAAGGCACATTTCATTTCCAAGGTACGTTGATTCTTCGTTTAGAAGTATTTCTTTTTCCTCTCCCAAAGCTAACTTAGGCATCGGAGTGTTCTTGGTCGAACAACCCCCCGGGTAAATCGATCGAAGCAACGATAGCTAATTGTTTGCTGTTTGCAGGAATTGTGAGGACTTTTCGCGACGAGTTCAATCTTTGATTCAACGACACTTAATCATCATTTGTTTCATTTGAGTTAAATCATTATAACCGAGAGTTGAGAATAGTGTTTGTACAAATCTGGGGAACATGAAGAAATGAAAAAAGAAGTGATCTTCTCACCTCACTGATACCTTTGTGTGCACTGTTTGTGGACGATTCAGAATCCAAACCTGATCTGTGCTCCGACTCTAGGATTCTTCTTGTGACCTGGACATGGATTTACCCTCTCTTCACTTCCAGAAGGAATTATTTTTTAGGGCTATATATTGATTAGTTTTTAACAACATCAATATTTATTGAAAATTATATTAACCATACTTTTAAAACTTTGCAATCTCTAACCACCATAATAATTACTCAAACACCCTTTAAAACTTTTAATATCTATTTAGTATTTTTTTCCTTTCTAATTATGAAAACATTACTCCTATTTTATAATTTTAATTTTTGTTTCACTTGTTCGTTTACAGAGTAATGTGAGTATCTAATCCAACTTAAAGCGAGATAATTGAGAGCAAGAATTCTTCAAAAATACTTTTAAATTTTAATTTTTTTATCATCCAATATTAAATAATTTGGTTAATTGTTTATGGTTTAGAGTTTAGAGTTTAATTCTTGGATATTTTGCCTAAAATCCAATAATTAAACCCTAAACCTTAAGTCGTACGTTTTTCCACCACCATCTCACCCCCTCCTAAAAACATTCTATACTGTACCATTGAA
This sequence comes from Prinsepia uniflora, assembly GCA_032719365.1. Taxonomy (NCBI): domain Eukaryota; kingdom Viridiplantae; phylum Streptophyta; class Magnoliopsida; order Rosales; family Rosaceae; genus Prinsepia; species Prinsepia uniflora. Next base: position 5,127,123 of record CM064869.1, on the reverse strand, counting down.
TTTCAGACAATACAAACTTTATTCTTGATTTTATAGGAAAAAATTCAATTGTAATTAATATATATACAATTGTAAAGGGCAACTAGAACCAAATCAAGCAAACAATGTTGTTTTTTAATTTTTTGAAGGACCTTCCACTTAAAATAAATTAATAGAAATGTTTTAAATAAAAATAAAAATTGTCAAAGATAAACCAATAATTTTTATTATAATAAATCCTTCTTTGTATTTCTCATTTCTTAAAACATCGATCATTTATCTATCAATAAAAAAATTAGAATTTGTTTAGTTCATCATATATATGAAGAAAAAAAATTAATCATCATAAAGACGGATTCTCATATTGGTTTGTTTATAAAACTATTGTTTGCTTATATATATATATATATATATTCAGATTGATTTGTTAGCCTTTCATTGGTTTTATCATAAATAATTAATTAAACTATTTTGACATGTTTATAAAACTCGTCAAATTCCCTCAAAATAAAAAACTTCAAATTGAAAAAAGTCTATTAAATTCTACAACACTCAATCTAGAATTATGCAAAACTCTCAAATTCTATAAATTTCAATACAAAAAATCTACAAAATTCTGTAATATAACTCTATATAATTTCATAATTAACTTTGTAAAATTTAATACAAGTGTAAGAATCGGTTAAATCTATAAAGATCAATCACTTCAACAACTCTATAATTGTCTATATAAATCTAAATTCAATATGCCCCTCTCAGTATTAGTGACAAATTTATTTTGTGACTAAATTTAAATACACATCATAACATAATTGAAAGAAAAGTTTCTAAAAGTATTAGTAACTTTCTTCAGAAAATATCATAACTTCCATCTAGGGGTGAACATGGTGCAGTTCGATATGAATATTGACAATATTTAAATTCAAACCGTTAAAATCTTAACAATTCGATATAGTTTGGATTTTCTAAAATTAGAAATAAACTCGTTTCGATCCAAACCGTTACTAACGATTCAGTTTGGATCGAAACTGTTACTAACGATTCGGTTTGAATCAAAACGGTTTGAAACCGTTTAGGTATAAAAAAAACAGTACGGATGTTAAAACTAAAAAAGTAAGGATATAAAAAACAACAGAATAAATACTCAAAATTTTGTATATTAAGCTTGGGTGGAGGATTGGATTGCAAATATTACCACTATATTAAGATTTATGAAACAAATATTACCACTTAATAATATTTTATTACTTAATAATATTTTATTATACTCTTATTTTAGTATACATGTATTTATTTGGATATACATATGTGTATCTTTTTATTTTATTATTTTTACTTTATATTAATAATAAATTTAAAATTAATAAAAAATTATTATATTTCTTAACGGTCGACTTATAAAGTCAATAGACTCAAAAAACTTAACTAAAAAATTCTCACGAAAATACTCTTTAAATTATTAAACAATAAAAAAAAATATAATAATAAAATTAAATATCAAATTTATAAATTGAAAAAATAGTAAAAGTTAATGGAATAACTGGGGGTAACTTAAAAAAAATGTAGAGCGTTAAGATAGTTCTCATATTTTTATTTAAAAAATTAAAAAATATTATTCTTTATCTTTTTTAATTTGTTAACAAAAATAAAAAATTAATTAACACTCCAATTATCAGTACAGAAAAGAGTAATAATTATTAATAGACAGGAATATTCCATCCCTAATATTTTCCAGATAAGAATGCCCGTTACCCCCACCGCAACTTACCAATTAAATGACTCTGTTCATGTTCTTTAACGCCAATATTGCACACGTCCTTACTTCCTTATTGCATGTGTGTGCTTGTAGTTGTTCCAATGTCAACGCTAGCTTCGTTATCCGTACTAAACAAAAAAAAAAGTCCGAATTAAAATTAGTTCCGACAAAATTTTAATATAATTACATTTTATATACTGTAATACGACAATGAGTATTGTACAACCTAATATAATATAGCTAGCAAGGGACAATTCTGTCTCTTTCTACCAAAAATGTTTGAATATATAAGTACGAAACGCCTTGCCGTATAGTCCATTAGGATTTAGTCCCACATCTTCAATTCATTTCAAAATCAAAGCTGAGAGAAAATTGAAAGTGAGAGGTTACAACTTACAACTTACAATGAAGCTCATTTGGTCCCCGGAAACTGCTTCAAAGGCTTACATAGACACTGTAAAATCAGTAAGTACTTAATTATATGTATACCCACATATAGTACAGATGACAAATGATGTTATGATCATGTACGTGTTATTTATTTTTCAGGTTGTTATAAAATAATTACTTATAAGTTCATTTCAATTTACTTTTCTTTTCAGTGCCAGAAATTTAGAGAATCGGCTGTTGCCGAGCTTCTCTCCGCCATGGCAGCCGGCTGGGACGCCAAGCTAATCGTGGAATCATGGTCCCAAGGAGGTGCCATCGCCACCAGTCTCGGCCTGGCCATGGCAGCCCGCCATACGTGCGGGCGACATGTGTGCATAGTCCCGGATGAAAGGGCAAGGTTGGAGTACATAAAGGCGATGAAAATTTCCGGCGTTATGCCGGAGGTGGTGGTCGCGGAGGCTGAGGAGGCGACGGGTGCGGTTCTGGCGGGGGTGGATTTTCTGGTGGTGGATTGCAAGGGGAGTGACTTTGCTAGGGTGTTGAGGAGGGCTAGCGTGAGTCCTAAAGGGGCAGTTTTTGCATGCAAAAATGCTTGTGGTAGAGACGTTTCTGGGTTCAGATGGCATGGTGTGGTTGAGAAGGGGACACGTGTCGTGAGGACGGCGTTTTTACCGGTTGGGATGGGGTTGGATATCGCTTATATAGGTGCTGGTAGTGGAAGCAGTGTCGGGCCTATTAGGAAAGGTCCTGGCCGTTGGATCAAGCATATTGATCATCGATCAGGGGAGGAGCACTTGTTTCGGGAGTGCTGATCAAATTTCATCGGGAGTATATTTTCTAAAAGGTCTAAGCTGATCATAGAAATGAATTGTTAAATGCTTAAAAAATAGGCAATCTTCAAGCGGCTTAGCAATTTACTTTCTTTCAGAGTCACTCACTCTTATTGGGATTCAGAACCCAATGACGAATTTTGAAAGGAAATTCGATGGAAGGCTATCGTTTGATATATATATATATAATGAATCTTTTGTAAACATAAATTATCAAGCAATCGTATGTATATAAATATATCAAGTATGTTTTTCATATGTATCTGTTTTTTTTTTCATAAGATCCCTCACATACACGCCAACGAAATATACATATGTGGAACCCAAAATCATCCGAAAATTATGGAACTGCCACGTGTCCCATAATTCCCATAAATGGCCAAATTGCCCTTGGCAAATAACGCTGATCATTTGAAAAACTCCCGCACATTAAATAATCTATTTACCAGTTAAATACGTTATTTGATCGGGTTAAAATCTCCGTAACATTGATATTCTCCCCGAGAGTTAATTATCGTTATTCTTAATAATGAATAATTAATATTAATATTAAAATACAATAAAATAAAATTACTATCATGATGAGCCATCATTACAATTATTAAATAATATATTTAATAATAATATATTATTTACTAATTAAACATCCAACCGACCAATCAGAACGCTCCAAGGCTCCCAAGATTTTTCCTATAAATAGCAAGGCACATTTCATTTCTAAGGTACGTTGATTCTTCGTTTCGAAGTATATCCTTTTCCTCTCTCAAAGCTAACTTAAGCATCGGAGTGTTCTTGGTCGAACAACCCCCCGGGTAAATCGATCGAAGCAACGATAGCTAATTGTTTGCTATTTGCAGGAATTGTGAGGACTTTTCGCGACGAGTTCAATCTTTGATTCAACAATTGGTGCTTTCATTGAGAGCTATTGAGATATACTCAGAGGAAGCTCTCTCATTCGTTCATCGTTCATCTTTCTTCGTTCGTCGCTCATCGACATTGTTCGAAGATTTTGAACGTTGTTCATCACTCATCAAGAATTCGTTCATCGTTCAACTTTCTTCGTTCGTCGTTCATCGACATTGTTCGAAGATTTTGAACGTTGTTTATCGTTCATCCTTCTTCGTTCGTCGTTCATCGACATTGTTCGAAGATTTTGAACTTTGTTCATCACTCATCAAGAATTCGTTCATCGTTCATCTTTCTTCGTTCGCCGTTCATCGACATTGTTCGAAGATTTTGAACGTGACACATCGTTCATCTCCCTTCGTTCGTCGTTCATCAACATTGTTCGAAGATTCTGAACATTGTTCAAATTATCCATCAACAGCTTTCCAATTCAAAATTCTTCGATCCAGCATGGCTAAGGTTCGTCGATCCGTTCAATCAGCCGGAGAAGGTGTTTCTGCCTCAACAGCTCAGACGAGGAATGAGGCTCACATTTAAACTCCGGAGAAGAACCCGGCTCAACCCAGACGTGTGTCCATTGAAGCGCCCATTAAGACACTCGAAGGGAGACCAACCTTCAGTTTCGGAACATTCCCCTCTCCAGCCAGCCAAATACCCCCGCCGGGGGAAGGAACTTCGGCTCTACAACGGGCAGGCAAGAGATTGATGGGAAGTACATCACGACATGAACAGCCTGCAGCAAACATAGTCCTAAGGGACTTCCTGGATGGGTACCATGACATCTCAGGGGGAGGTCACCCCCAACCCCCCCCGGATATCTTGGCGCGACAAGTTGAAAGGTTGAACAAACAAGTTCAACTTCAGTCAGAGCTCTTGCAGCAACTCCTAGCAGGGAGACCAATCCAGGAGCAGGACAGACGATCCACGTCACATGGTAGACAAGAGAATTGTCAGGACCCACCCCGGTTTTTACCCCGAACCCGAGGTAAATCCCGCTCCCGTCTGACTCCCCGACACAACACCCAAGTAAAACTCACTCAAACCCAGTCAGACGCAGGAGTAATGAAACAAAATATCCCGAAGTTATCCTTTACAGAGCATAGTACGAAAATACAACAAATTAAAAGTTATAATATTTTACACGCACGCGGAAGACTTTGAACTATTCCGGGGATCCCTCACGACACTTCTATGCCTCGGACTCTGCCTCGACGTCAAAACCCTGCACTAACTCCACAACTTGGAGGGCAATTTTAAAAAACAAGTGTGAGTGGACCAGAAAGTACAAAAAGTTCAGAAACCATTTCATATAAAAACCGAAGTTTTAGCCCTCCGTTTTGAAACCACATGCATAACCAACAGTTATGAACACAGTTATAAAATAAGCATCATAAAACATCATAAGAACAGAAACACTATAAAATATCAAAAGAAACAGAAACACTATAAAACAGTTATAGAAATCATAACATGAGTATCAGAAACCGTATCATAAACCATAAAGCTCAAATCCTCATTTCCCGATCGAACCTGCTGAACCTATCCGAGTCTTTAAACTCCCGAGTCTTTAAACTCAATCCAGGCCTTAATCATATCCGAGTCTTTAAACTCCCGAGTCTTTAAACTCAAGGCCTACGGGGGAAAATCAATATATCCGAGTCTTTAAACTCAATCTGGGTCTTTAAACCCATTCTGGTCGGTCCCCCGTCACATATATCCGGGTCTTTAAACCCAATATCCAGATCCAGCAAATCCAATCCCAAAATCATTGAAAACCATTTACCAATCCACATCCAAACACGAATTCGAAATCACTGGTCCGATACCCTTCCGGCATCCAGAACCGTCATTCCGAACCCAAATCCGGAATCCACTTTCCAATTTTACAATCAAATTCCGCTTTCCGAAAATCATTTAATTGCTAAATCATGTTTCAAAATCCCTTTGTAAACAATCAAACTAGTTATCCTTTAAAAATCCCAAAACCCTGGCATTTTACTCAGAAATCGACATTTCTCGTAAAACGTGCCAAATACCATACTTCTTCGAAAAACGTGCAGCAATGTAAAAACAATGTAAAACCAACCACAACATATTTGAGAAACATAGAATGATGAGTAAAACCATAAAATAAGTATAGAAAACAGTTATGCACGCTCGAGTTTAGAGAAGGGGTCCACTCACAATACTGGGCCCTACTCGCGTCCCGAACGTCCAGCACGTTCCTCGGCTTCCTCGGGAAATCCCGATCCTGTCAACCATTGTAAAAAATACGTCACTAATACATCTACGAACATTCACCTAAATTCCCTCAAAATTCCCCGAACCGAAGACCTAAAACTCGGGACCCTAAACATTCACCCTCGCGGAACAAACTCAAACGACGTCTGATTGACTCGAAACCAACTCCATTGAACTCACCACAACTCCTAGACCAAAAACCATGTTGACCGTTTTCCCAACCACCGCCGCACGCGCCCCCACGCGCCGCCCAAAGTGGCTGCGCGTGGCCCTCACGCGCCAGCTACAGTAGCATCATCAACCTCGACCTCACTGTGCTGAACCGGCCGTCGTGAATTGAACCGGCGAGGAGCATTCTCCGCCGTCCGGTCATCATTTCCTTCCCTTCTTCCACCCACGGCTTCGTCCAGACACCAAGAGTCCATTCCCCTACTCCTCTAACCTCGACACAGTCCCACCATCGTCGATTCCAGCTCGAACCAGACAGCCCTCAAACCCCTGTTTCACGATCCATCTGCTCCGGTCACCTCCCGTCACAGTGGCGACACCAGACAATCCCTAGGGCCTTACTGAACCTAGACTAATCCTCCTATACCGTCGACTCAGCCCCAAACTCGACGACTTCCCGTTTGAATTTCACGGCCAAACAGAGTAACAGAGTACTCCACTCTGAGCTCCGCCGTGTACGCCCCGTCACGGCGACCACCACAAACCACTCCTAGGACCTCCCTAAACATCACCCTGACCTCCAATACCCTCGACTCTAAGCCCAGACTCACGACTTTCCAGAAGAAGTTTACGGGAAAAAAAGAGCAAGAAAACTTACCCTTCGATTGCAGCTCCGCCGTGCGCACCGCCGCGTGCCACGGTGTTCGTTGGCCTCCCTGCAACCTCCTGAACATCCCACAGTCGTGGTTTGAGCCACCTCACGGCGTAGCCACCACCAAACGCTCACTGTCTCCCTGTTTCCCCAAAAACTTTGCCGCACCACCGCCGTGCCGTCATGCACGATTCCACCACCAATTCACGACCACCAGTGACAGGACCCGCCCCGATCCCCCTGGGACCACCCGGGACGTGCCCTGCTCCCGTCTGACACCCGACGTTAAAATACCAAAAATACCCTTATTGAAGATAAAATGCATAAAGAAAATCCATAGTTAAGTCATACATAGCACACCACACAAATACTCAAATACAAATAGTGTCAGACAAGGGATGGTTCCCGAATACAGTTTATTGAGCACGACTCTAGACACACTACGTGCCAACCTACCCAGCAGTAGGGTTCAGGTACGCAACGTAAACCTATGCCTCTTCCTCCTCGGGATCCTCCTCCTCCTCCTCGGGATCCTCCTCCTCGATAGCACTACCTGGAGGGGTAGTAAAACAACAAAGGTGAGTGGGCCGAAACTCAAGGTTTACAAAGTAGTTTACCATTTCGAAAACATATAACTTTTCCCCTCCGTTTTCCGAAAAGACATGCATAGTATCAAAACCACAAAACCATATAGTCATAAGCAGAATAATATCAACATAATATAATCTTAGTCACTGCACTATACATCCCAACCCTGACATCCCAGATGCCTGACGTCCCAGACGCCCAATAAGGTCACAGTCTCAAGGCTACGCGTGCCACCCGGGGTCTCAATCCCGAGTCCAAATCCCGAACCTAGTCCGAGCATGGCATTCTAGATGCCTGACGTCCCAGACGTCCAATAGTAGCAATCCTGCTCCTGAGTCACTCTACGGTCCGGTCCCTCCGTAGAATGACTCCTCACAGGCAATGCGCCGTGACCGCTCCGGTGTACCTACATCTGGAGGAGATAGAATCCTAGGGTAGATCTATACAGTGCAGTACCACAGATAATACCGAGTTCCATTATACATATATATGACTCCAAACCATTTATAAACAACCAGACGGGTCTCATGCCCAAACATCGTAATACGTGCCGTAAATCATACACAAGATAAACAGATACTGTTACTCAAATCACATATAGATATAGTAGAAAGTAAAACAGTTATGCATGCCGAAGTTTAGTGAAATCAAAGGCCCACTCACAGTACAATCCCGCTGCACTCCCGAGCGTAAAGCCCCGTCCAAGTTTTAAAGTACAATTCCTGTCATGCCCAAAACATACGTAAAGGTCACTTTAAGTCCCTACTAAACAACTACGAAACCCTAGACTGAAACCGGCCCGGGAAAGCCGTCCGAACACGCTTCCCAAGGCATCAAACCCTAATTTGACCAACTTAACGATCTCCGATCGACACGAAACCACCGCCATTGGATCCGTATCGTCGAAACCTTGAAAATGGCACTGGTCCCACACAAAACACTGTTCACACGCGCCCCCCACGCGCCGGTCAACCCTCTGGTCAACAGTGCTACAGTGATGCTGACGTCAGCATGACGTCACTGCTGACGTCAGCATGACGTCATCACTGACAGTGTCAGAGGACACGTGTCAACAGCCCATTGGTCCCTGGTCTGACAATATTCTGACATGATGACGTCATCATGACGTCACTGCTGACGTCAGCATGATGACGTCATCAGCTACAGTAACCGGGTCTGCGAATCGGGTCACCGCAGACCCACGGTTCGACCCGATCACAGATCGTGATTCCGACCACCAAAATCGATGGGGTTTGTTCCTATGGACTCGTCTGAACATGTTCTATGGCTCTGTGTGATCAAAACTTGATTTTAAGATCAAGGAATCACCTGAAAAACGACGGGGAATTGGCTGCCGGTTCTGGTTCGTCTTCTCCGGCGAGCCGTCACACCTCCAGCCACCAACTCAGGTCCAAAACACTCGTCTAGTCTCCTAGGTTAAGTCTCAAAAACAACCAAGCAAATGCAACGTTAAAAACGGACGGTTTGAGGCAGGGAAGGAAAATCGGCCTTCACGGGTTTGCAGGCTTACCGCCGCCGTGTCGCCGCCGTGGGCTGCCCAGTCCAGTCCTACGCCGTCCAGAGGTCACAATGGTCCTAGCCCTAGGTTGGTTCGAGCCCAGACGTCACGGTTTGGATGGTTGGATGGTTTTGGGATGCACGGGTCCTCACGGGTTTGTGGGTTTTCCGGGTTGCTCCGCCGTCCGTGGTGGTGGTGATGGTCGTCTGGAGGTGGCTGAGATGTAGGCTGGTGTGTGGGTTGAGGCTGAGGGGTGGTGTGATGGCTGATGTGTTTGTGCAGAGAATGGGAGGTTGCACGGTTTGAAGGAAGAAATGAAAATGAAGAAGTGAGTCTCTGATGGCTTAAGAACAGAAGGAGAAATAGAATGGATGGCTGAGATTGATTCTGAGGTAAGAGTGAAGGGTGAGGATTCAAGGAAATTAAACTAATTAATTAATCCCATGGCAGACCAAGATCCAGAATGTTGGGGATGATGTGGATGGGGTAGATGAGTGACATGTGTCACTCATCAAGGGTCCAGATTGATTGTGTTAAAGTAAATCAGATTATACTATTTTATTATTATTTTAAGTTCCGAGTCTCGGTTAGTTCGGTTACGTTCTTGACCATAACTTTTTCGTCGTAAGTCCGATTTCAGCGTGCCGCCTGTCTACGGATTCGTATCGACGAGACCTACGTAACGGTCATTGGCCCTCGTCCGTTGGACTTCCCGGGTCAAAAGTCAACATTTGGCCCCCAAATGGTCAAATTACCAAAATGCCCCTCGACTTCCGAACGTCACAACTTCTTCCTCGAACGTCGGAATCGAACGTGCCACCTGCCTATGAACTCGTGACGTCCTAAACTACGTCACGGTCACGTGTCAAAGTCCTAAATACTTCCCGAGGTAAAAGTCAACTTTTCCCCCTCAGGGGCAAAACGGTCATTTTACAATAAAATAATAATTACGAAAGTTCGGGTCGTTACAACCAGCTTCCTTTCAGTCTCCCGTTCCTCCCTCACTCACCAGGACTCGTCGATTACCACGATCAATCCTCAACTTCTCCTCACAAGCTCTCTCTGTTTCTCTGTGTTTGTCGAAGAACAACCACGGGTTTGCACGAGTGCACCCCAATTATTTGGGCTGTAACCGCACAGGATTCTCCCAGAATCCTCTAGCCCCCTGCCATGTGTCACCATCCACTCAACCCTTATCCCATCTGATTAAATCCCAGCCGTCCAGTTTGCTTTCTCTCTCTGCACCAATCCCCAGATGCCAAAAAGACCAAAATACCCTCCTGTTGTACACATTTTTACGGTTTTGTCAAAACTTCCTAGACCCGTAACTCTCGCCTCGTATGTCCGATGAATACGTGCCGCCTGTCATCGAACTCAGGACGACGAAAGCTATCTAACCATGCTAGGTCAACCTACCAAAACCCATTCGTACAAAAAGTCAACTATTCCCCCTAATTTACCCAAATTACGGTTAAGCCCTCAACCTTCCGACCATCACAACTTCCTCCTCGGATGTCGGAATCGAACGTACCTCATGTCTACGGGTTCGTGTCGTCCTCAACTACGTCCTGATCACTGGCCAATACCCAATTGACCACCCGAATAAAAGTCAACATTTTTGCCAGGACCAGGGGCAAAATCGTCATTCTAGGCTCCCGGACCTTTTGGGACCACCTAACCACTGATTATCCTCACTAATCTCACCTTAAACCCTCTACTAATCTCGGCTCTCGGGACGGGTTGTTACAAGAATGCCCAAAGACGTCCTGGGAAAGAGCAGGCCTGCTGCCAAACAATGTCACGAGATACTTCGCTAGGTGACTCTGGAGAAGAAAGTCACGCTCACCGAGCGAAAAGCCCACAATGCCTAAAGCCGTTAGTACGTGAATGGCTAGGAGGTAGGACTGGGGCAACTTCACGGGCAGAGCGCTCACAGCACTCACAGCACTCACATGGGAGCAGGGGGCAACTTCGATCTCTATACAAAAACCCAAAACGATCCGCCCACGACAGTAAGGGGGAAGATGAAGCCTACTCCCCTGCACGATCCCAGAGATCAGGGGGAGAAGCTCAGAGAGGTTCTCATCGATTAGAAAAAAGGGACTCATCGCCTCAGCAAGGAGCGTTGCGGGCTAATGATGTTCAAAAAATGCTGGACATGCACCATCGTGCTCAACAAGGTGGCGATCTAGAGGACAATATACGTCGTCAGATACGGCTCTCTATGCCCTTTATAAGGGATATTGAGGAGGAGCCATTCCCCAAGAGGTTCGCAACGCCAAACTTCACTCCATTCAAAGGAGTATCCGACCCGGTAAAACACATAGATTATTACCGATGAGTCATGATCCCCCACAGGTCTAACGATGTGCTCATGTGCAAAGTTTTTCAAGCTTTCTTTTCTCTGTCCGAAAGATAGCAAAAGACACTCTGCGACAATACATACGGAGATTTTTTGAGGAGAAGTCTCGCATTATTAGTTGTAATGACCTTATTGCGGCAATGGCATTCAAGCAAGGACTCCCTCGAGACAGCCAGCTTTACGGGTACATCGTCATGAGCAATGCGCGAAGTCTTTCCAAAATACTTTCGCTAGCAGAGCGACATGCAAGTTGGGAGGACGAGAATAGTGCCGCTCATATTCATGACCATGCCGGGACTAGCGAAAAGGCCTCCAATGAGGATGAACCCCATGGAAAGTTTGCGACTGGAAAGCTCAACAAGCGAAAGGCGGGGCAACACTCCCAAAAGCTAGTTATGGGGAAACCTAACTTGCAGCTATCTTTACCAGTCCATCAGATCCACAATGAAATTAAGAACAAGTCATGGTTTAAGAAGCCGGAGCCAGTCAAAGGAAATCAAGAGAATGCTGATAAAACCAAATGGTGCGCCTATCATGAATGTTATGGGCACAATATCAGCACATGTATATCTTTCGAAAGATATCTCCGAAATCTCTTGAGGGAGGGGCTTTGTAGAGACTACATCAAAAAGAAGACTGTAAATCACATGGAGAACAAAGAGCCGAACGAGCCAGCGTCAAAGGTGATTCGCATCAACTAGACGCAAGTCAACATTAGAGAGACATAAAATTCTATGGAGCTTTTCAATTTTGCTTTTCAAGTTGTCTTCTAAATTCAAGTATTAACGAAATGAGATTGACAAATTGATTTGTTCACCATGTACAATTTTCAAAGCTTATTCTCTCTAGTGTAAAAAGCCTTCGTCATCGAAGCATCCAAGCCTTCGTCATCAAAGCATCCAAGTTTTCGCCTTGCAAAGCATCTAAGCCTTCGCCACGCGAAGCACCTAAGCCTTCGTCATCGAAGCATCTAAGCCTTCGTCATCGAAGCATTCGAGCCTTCGCCCTGCGAAGCATCAAAGCCTTCGCCATGCGAAGTACCTAAGCCTTCGTCATCGAAGCATCCAAGCCTTCGCCCTGCGAAGCATCAAAGCCTTCGCCATGCGAAGCAACTAAGCCTTCGTCATCGAAGCATCCAAGCCTTCGCCCTACAAAGCATTCAAGCCTTCATCATCGAAGCATCTAAGCCTTCTGAGTCCTGCAAATTTCTGCGCAGCGGGGAAAGCTCATCTCGAGCGGTATCTCGCTCATTTTCTATCAGCATCTTCTCTGCACGACTCATCTCCAACTCGCCCATTTTGGATTCCGATGTGAAATTAGGACCTCAAGTTTTCTTAAGTTATCGTAGTCTCACATCAACAACATAACATTCCGTTTCTGCAGGCCCTTCGCGTCAAGATGGCACATTCGCGGGACCAGGGCAGATAGGTTAGGAAAGAAGTTGCTCGGTATGCTTTTTGGTTAGGAAAGAAGTTGCTCGGCATGCTTTTTTCTTCCGAGAACCAATAGGTCCTTGTTTATTGTCCTTCTTCTGAACAACGGTCTCCTTCAAGAACAGTGGAACGCACAACCACTCCTTGATCGGGATGTCTGAAAGCTTCCCGCCATTCATGGAGAGAGTAGCCAGCTCATGTCCCGGAACTCTGGAAGAACATCTGTCGCCAAGCTCCACGAGAACGTCTCTTGGAAGGGCAATTTGATTGCGAGCCTTCCACTCCATGAAGTCTTCGGGCTTCTCAGAATCCATATTTTTCCCTCGGAATGGACTTAGGCCACGAAAACCGCCACGCTCCCACAGGGCAAGTTTTCTGGGTCTCTCGGCACCTTAACGCATGGCGAGCATGTATGTGGTACTAGCAAGAGTCACAGTGAGTGTGATCCTGCCTACCGATGCTCACTAGTCACGTCCGCAAGTGCACTCAGTCACCGCCAAGTCCCCGTCAACTGTTCAGCCAAACTCCGTCCACCACGTGGCATCGGTAGTACACCCGCTCCAACAAAATTTCTAAACACCTTCGACGGACTCTTGACGCGTAGCAAGCATATTTGCGGTACTACCAAGGGTCACGTTTAATGTGAGCCAGTCTACCAATGCTCGCTCGCACCGTCCAAACCGCTCATTTTCCAAAGCTGGACGCACTTCCGTAATTTCCCACGCTTTCCAGGAATCTCGAATCCTATCCAAAAACAACATGAAGGGTCATTAATGACTCTATAAATATCATATCAATTTCCCGCAATTTTTCGGGAATTAAATATTGATTTAAAACATAAACTAAACCTTCGGACCCCCGAAACAGTATCAAAACAGTGTTCGATTAACTCGTACTTAATACCAAAAATGTTCTTTACATTGAATATAATAAAACACATGTTGAACACTTCCCCAGAAAACCGGCCACGCGCCCTCACGCGCCGCCGTGAGTGGCTGTGCGTGAAAGCCACGTGCGTGAACAGTAAATGCTACAGTGTCATCGTTCCTGCCCGATTTCCTGTAAAACGGGTCGTGTACCCGCAACCAGACCCGAAGCAATCTCACCCAATTCAACCCCAATTCTTCCATTCCTTCCACTCGTTTTCATGTATCCAATCCTATTTAGAGATCCTTATGCTCAATTTCGTGAAATTGGACCTCAATTCACTCGACTCGAAGTGAAAACCCGATGGATCCTTAATCGGGTTCCACCCCATTTGTGGCCATTTCTTCAAATTAAACACACAAAAAGTAATCTAAGGACATAATAAACATTAATACCAGGACAATTGCACTAATGTTTACCTCTAACCATTCGACTTCAAGCTCGATTTTTCGAGAATTTTGAAGCTTCTGTTCTTGCTCGATACGGCCTCAATCCTCTCCGTTTTTTATTTGAATCGGTTCAAATTAGTCCCAGAAGACTTAATCCAGTCTCAATTTTGATCCTCAAGACTCACGAATTCGATTTCGAATTTTCACCACAAATTTTCAAATCTTCGAAAATCTGCAAACTCAGCGACCCCTCTGTCCTTCGTGTTTGTTTTGATCCAATTCAGACTCTTCAATCTCTCATTCTCACAACCGAATTGATCTGTTATTTAAGGCTGTCAAAAATTGGACAAAATGAGTGAGTTTTCCTTAATTAAGGGATTAGGGTCCCTAAATCCTTGATTTCCTCCATTTTGTCTGGACAAAGTAACAAATATCATTGGCAGGTAGCATGAGTCAGCGTCCACCGTTCGCTTGTCAAAAAGACCGTTTTGCCCTTCGCTCGGAAAATTACCGTTTTACCCCTACCTTTCAAAATTACGAAAATGCCCCTCGCCTTCGTAGACCCATAACTTTCGCATCCGATCTCCGATTTCGGCATGCCGCCTGTCTATGGATTCGTATCAACTCGACCTACGTAACGGTCTCTGGCCCTCGTTCTTTGGACCCCCCGGTTCAAAAGTCAACATTTTTCCCATGCTTGAGGGCAAAATGGTCATTTTGCACATTATGTCCGATTCACACCACTAATCCCAGATTAGTCATTCTAAAACTAAAAATGGACTTTTAACCCTTATAATCAAGAGTATACTCGTAAAATATATATATATATATATAAATAACACAGACTCGTTTCTTGAACCCAACAGTAACCGGTAACCCGGTAATATAAGATTCCAAACAATATACATCCCTCCGGATTTCTTCAATACCGAATCGATGTGGGGGCATTTGTGGAACCCAAAATCATCCGAAAATTATGGATCTGCCACGTGTCCCGTAATTCCCATAAATGACCAAATTTCTCTTGGCAAATAACGCTGATCATTTGAAAAACTCCCGCACATTAAATAATCTATTTACCAGTTAAATACGTTATTTGATCGGGTTAAAATCTCTGTAGCATTGATATTCTCCCCGAGAGTTAATTATTGTTATTCTTAATAATGAATAATTAATATTAATATTAAAATACAATAAAATTACTATTATGATGAACCATCATTACAATTATTAAATAATATATTTAATAATAATATATTATTTACTAATTAAATATCCAACTGACCAATCAGAACGCTCCAAGGCTCCAAGATTTTTCCTATAAATAGCAAGGCACATTTCATTTCTAAGGTACGTTGATTCTTCGTTTCGAAGTATATCCTTTTCCTCTCTCAAAGCTAATTTAAGCATCGGAGTGTTCTTGGTCGAACAACCCCCCGGGTAAATCGATCGAAGCAACAATAGCTAATTGTTTGCTGTTTGCAGGAATTGTGAGGACTTTTCGCGACGAGTTCAATTTTTGATTCAACATATATATATATATATATCATATTAAATTAATTAAGTTCATATCGAATATATAACTTCTATTTTTAACAGAGAATTAATGTACAAAAAGTACAAAATTCTTCGAACGATTATCAAAATTTAACATAAATTTAAAATTCTATTTTTAAAGGAGAATTTGTAACGACCCGTCCCGAATATCGGGATTTAATAATATTTAATTGTGATTTACTAATCTGGGATTAGTTGGGCGATTTCGGACGAATTGTGCAAAATGACCGTTTTGCCCTTGGGCGTGGGCAAAACGTTGACTTTTAATTCGGATGGTCAAATGGACTTTGACCGATGACTGTGACGTAGTTCGGGACGTCACGAGTTCATAGACAGGTGGCACGTTCGATTCTGACGTTCGTGGTGAAAGTTATGATGTACGGAAGTGTAAGGGCATTTTCGTAATTTGAACGTAATAAGGGGGAAATGTTGACTTTTTGATCGGGAGGTCCGATGGCCGAGGACCGAGGACCGTTAGGAAGGTCTCGATGTCCTGAGTTCGTAGACAGGCGGCACGCATCAATCGGGGTCCGTATGACCGAGTTACGGGTCAGGATGTGTGAGGGGCATTTTGGTAATTTTCTTTACAAGGGCAGAATTGTAATTTCACACGGGGTACTGTTTCATTGATTTGGCCGTGAAAGTGGGAGGATTGTGCGATCGATCCCATGGTTTGTTTATCAATTAATGGACTGTTATTGGGGCAGCTTTGGATTGTGGTTGCACATGTGAAGAGCTGGTAACTGATTGCACTCACATGGACACTGATTTTTAATGGTTTCGGGTCTGTGCAGGGAAGCTTTGCACAGTGGGACTGCGTGGTGCCCTGGGGCACTTTTAACGGCTGTATTGGATTAATTGAATGATGAGTGAGTTGTGAGGACCATTCTGAGTTGTATGGCTGTCGAATTGGAGAGAAAAACCGTGAGAAACCATTTCGGGTTCTTGGAGGGAAAACTCAGAATTTGATTTTTGAGCATTGTTGGACCAAACCATGGACAGGTTTAGCTTTCTGGGAGTGTCTGGAGCTCAGCCGTATCAATTTCGAAGGGAACCAGCCACGGCTAAGCTGGGACGGTGGCCACTGTTTTCAGGGAAAACACAGTGCTGTGGACGACGACTTCCAGGTGAGCTCTTGTTCAATTGGTTGTGGTTTTGGGTTCGTTTGAGTCCTAGCATACTTCATGTGAAGTTAATTTGGAAATAGACTTGAGTTGGGTGAATTACTAAGGACGACCCGTTTTGCTGTTCGAGCTTGGGTTGGTTGATTTAATCCATGTCGAGGTTGGATATTGACACAGAACTGAAATTGTTTGGTTAATGATTGTTATAGGATCAAGAACGGATTGAATTGATGTCGAATTGGGTGTGATTGAACCGGATCCTATCGCGGGCTTTCCAACCCGTTTACCAGACAAACGGGTGAAGATGGTGACTGTAGCAGTCACTGTAGCAGGCGCGTGGCTTTCACGCGCAGCCACTCACGGCGGCGCGTGACGGCGCGTGGACACGAATCTCGAGGTGAGGTCAACATGACTTTTATCCTATGCAATGTAACGAACATTTTAGGATTGGTTTCGTGTCGATCGGACACCGTCTCGATATTGTTCGGGATGTCCGAAGGTTTTAAATCCAGTTTAAAAATACTGAAAAATTCGGGAAAATTACGGGACTTGAATAGGATGTTAATGATGAGGTTAGTGATCCTCTAATGTGATTTGAACAGGATTGGGAGTCCCGGTGATAGTGGTGTGGCCCGGGAAGGCCTATGGAACGCGTATCGAGGCGCTTGGTTAAACGGTCTGTGAGTGGACATTGGTTTCATAAATTCGATGCATGCATAACTGTTTTATGATTGTTATAATTATGATTAAATGATTTACTTTGGATATCGGTGAATTTAAAATGATTTCACGTATTTCGAGGTGAATTACGTATTTGCACGTAAACCGAGGTTTTCTGGATTTGCACCGATTTCCATAAATGTGGTTGGATATGATTTCATGAAACGGTTACGAACTTGAATTATGTAAAATCGGGCCAGGGCCCCAGTTAACATGTGGATCGGGCCAGAGGCCCAGTTAACTTGTGAAATCGGGCCAGGGGCCTAGTTGATTTCTACATACGATTGCGGGTCGGGGACCCTAAAATGGAATTGAATAAATGTTTTCTGGTTTACATTTTATATATGTTCACATGCTGGAATCAATAAATGGTTTTGATGATATTTCGGTTATGGCACGTTTCACGGTATTTGGGCATGAGACCCGTTTGATGAAACGTAACGATCGGTTCAGGATTTTACCTATGTATACCTATATGTTGTGCATGTGGATATCAATAAAATGTATTTAGTACTGCACTGTATAAATCCTTCCATATTATATTGTCTCCTCCGGATGAGGTACCTCGGAGAGGTCACGGACGTCTAGTACGTCCAGCGTCTATGACGTTAAGCATCGGGGATGCTGTACCCGAACGGGGTTCGGGGATTGAACTCGGAAATTGAGACCCGAGTGGCACGCGTAGCCTTGTGATTGTGACCTTATTGACGTCAGGGACGTCAGACATCAGGGATGTCGGATTGGAGTGTATAGTGCAGTGGCTAAAAATTATGGTTATGGTTATTATTATATGCCTTATGGTTTATATTACTGGATTTATGAAATAACTCTTGGATTGACTTTTGGAATTTGAAAGTATGCTTTGGTTTCCGGACTAAGGCCCTAATGGTTATTTCTGAATAAATATGTGAAAAGTGGTTTATGGTGCATGCATATGATTTTACTGAGGGGCATAAATGTCTTATAAATGTTTTTGACAGACTTGTTTATTTTCGTCCACTCACAGCTTTTGTTTTAATGCCCTTCAGGTTGATTCCGGATACGACTGCAGCAGAGACTTGAGCATCGCACACCTCCTCCATCGATCCTTGCGCACTCTGGAAGCCCGTTTGGGCATTGGCAATCGGTTATCCCTTGTCTGACGCCTCTTGTCAGACGGGAGCATGTCACATTCCATGGTAATCCCTGGGGGATTGGGATGGGTCGTGTCAGAATTAATGTACAAAAAGTGCAAAATTCTTCGAACGATTATCGAAATGCAACTTAGATTTGTTTTAAAGATCGGAATTTTGGAGCCATGATAACCACTTGAGCTTGAAGTCTAGCTAGCTCCTTCCCTTAAATAATTAGTTATATTTAAAGGGCTAATTCTACTAAAACAATATATAAACTGACGACATGTTTATTTATCAAGCTAGTGAAAACTCAAATATAAGAATATATGAAGGAAAAATTAATACGGTGGCTCCATTAGCGGTATGGCAAAGACATGTTACTACAAGAAAAAAAGCTTTATCCGACGAATTTGTATTCGTCGGGTAATAATAAAATTCGTTGGGTAACATTACAATTCGTCGGATAACAAGCCGTCGAGCTAGTGGTTTTCCCGACGAATTAAGATAGATTCGTCGGACAAAGTCACATCACCTGAAAATGACGCGAGATTCGTCGGACAAGATTAAATTTCGTCGAGCAAGGTCAAACTTTTTTTCCACGCCTACCGTGCAATATTCGTCGGGAAAAATCTGTCGGGCAAGTGAACTTTTCTTGTAGTGTGTTATGAATTTGTTCTGGAGGTCCTCATACATGGATCTGAGATTCGGATGACATGATTCAAGGAACTTGATCTCTGCCTTAAATATGTATATACTGACATGAAAGACGTATCAAGAGCCCGATATTAAACTATAGACAACTCCTTCATTTGAACTCTAATTTGAGACATTTTTTCTTCTTCTTGTATTCTTAAAATTAGGTTAACTTTCTAAATCCTGCATATGCATGTCTCACAAAAGTATCATTTTTCCAGTAGTTGACATGATCAAATCAAACAAAAAGGCAAGTAAAAGGGGCAAAAATGACGAGAAATATGAGTAACAATTACTTCACCGCACGGGATTTAATAGCTAGCTTCAGATGCCTTGCAGAATTAGTTACGCATTGTCACGTTAAAATCTTGAGCCTCAACATTTTACTTTAATGTCTACAATAATGCAAGACTTTAGAGTTTGAACTTCCTACCATATGCAGTTGATGTTTTCTTAAATTAATATATTTGTTTTGGTATGTTCATCTAATTTGGTATCATCCCTTTTGCATATGCTTAGAAGCAGTCGTAGATTTCGTGCCAATTTCACATGTTATAGAGAGATCGATTCGGTTGAGTTCGGATCCAAATGCATGTTATAGAGAGATTGAATATAGGCAAGAGCATATTTCCAATATAGGCAGTCAATCCATCGATCGATCATTAACCCCTACTTTGTTAAGAGGAGGAGTTTTGAATTTGTCTTCATAATTTGAACAATTCAGATGAATTGAATTTTTCTATAGAAAATTTCCAAAATTTTCCCTTCTTATGATCAAAAATTCCAAAATCATCGTTCGACCTTAGTTTGCTAGAACCAGTCTACTATCGTGACCATAAGTCCATAACACTAAGCTCATCCGTCCTCCATCATATTTTAACACTCCCCACATATTATTCCCTTGCATAAAAATTTATCTCCCTTCAAGCATGTTGTCGAAGATATTAATTGCATAAAAATTTATCTCCCTTCAACCATGTTGTCGAAGATATTAATTCAATAAAGGGCAAGGTTGAACTATGAACAGCGGTCCACCGACTGCCTTAAGGATGGAATTTTCCGGCATTGGAGAATCAAATCACCTTCCTCGCTCCTTATTAGGTCCGCCACTAGCACACCTGCAGTATAGTGAGGGGCAGGTTGGCTCAATTAAAAATTGATTTCGTTTTGTGAACATGAAATCAGTTAACGTACAACAATGTTTTTGAACTATTTTACATGCTCTTTTGTTAATTTGATTCGAATGAGATCTTGTGGTAACGCTAAAACTTCGTTTATAGTGAGTGGTACATCTTCTCAACCGTTGTGGCTTTATTATTAAATTCATAATCGTTAGTACGAACCACTTTCTAAGAATTTACGTTAATCAGATCTTTTTTTTAGGTACACAAATTTGTTTAAAATGGAACTTTGGAACATTTCATTGGTTTGTAGCAGAAGAATATTGTTTGCAACTATGCATTACAGTGAATACATGAATGTTGCAACTCCTTATGTGTCAATTTAATTAAATATTCTATTTGTATGATCTTTGCAATGTTAACGAGACTATTTTTCCGCAGGACACCTCCCTACAGTATCTTCACTTCAGTCGAGTTTAACCACCAAACTCGGGATCGATTGGTGTGTGTGGTTCCTCTATACCTAGGGCACTAGAATATCAAACCATGAATGGTGGAAGGCATGAGAGAACCATTTTCGGAAAGTGATTGTGAGTCTCAAATTCTTAACTGGAGGGGACACCAAAGACCTCTTCCCCTTTCATCCACTCAAAAGAGTTGAACAATGATTTTCGTATATATTATGAAAAAATTGAACAATGAAATAGATGGCGATTCCCTACTAATTACTATCTATTTAGATTACGGATTCCTTAAGCTAGTGCTTGATCATTTCTTTATCCTTTTAGTACGTCTTTTCAGTTATATATTTTATTATTTACCATCACAATAATGCAAGAATTTAGAACAATAGATTGCGGCCAGTTTAATTTTGCTGTTTTTTGACATTATCGGGCTGCGTGTGAGTCTGAATTCAAGAATTACACTGTAAAATGTAAGGGGCAGATTTTTTTTTTACGATCGTGTTACGATTATTCACATTTAAATATGTAAGAGTCTGTTTATATTATATCATTGTAATGTAAGAGTCTGTTTATATTATATCATTGTAAACTCTTTAACGGTATTTTAAATATATAAAACATCTCTTACTAAAAAAAAAAAAAATAGGCCACAAAACTCGGCCGAGTGCTCAATGGAAAAATGAATCAGATTGTAGAGGATCAAATTCATGTTGATGCACGAAATGTGCCAATTTAGGGAGCGAATGTTGCAAGAGAGAGAGAGAGAGAGCTAGTTAGTCGGTCAAAGTATAGACACTGGTGTGGTACCAGCCCAAAAGTACTCCGGTAGTCGGTCTGAGGTGTATGAGTGTGGTAATAAGTGTACTGTAAAAGTAGTTGTCAATAATAAAATGCTTACTTACCTTTATACAACAAATGAACCATTTTTGTATGGGTGTGGTGAGTATAATAAATACATTATTCCGATGTGGGACAAATGTTAGCTATTGTGGGACCGACACGTGGAAGGTGGGGTTGTCCACGTGTTGGTGTTGGCCAGACCCTACTAGGGTTTGCTCGTTTAAGTGGACCTGAACCTCTTGGGCTTGTGGAGATGTGTTGAATGAGAGTACTAGGCCTTCGGGTCGGGTCTGGGCCGACATGCCGACCGACAGAGGGTGGAGATGTGTTGAATGAGAGTACTAGGCCTTCGGGTCGGGTCTGGGCCGACATGCCGACCGACAGAGGGCTGGACCTCCAGAGTCCGCCTGTGACAATGCTAACAGAGGGTTGGACCTCCCGGGTCGATCTGGACCGACATACCGACCGACGGAGGACTGGGCCGCCGAAGTTGATCTAGACTGATGTGGTATTTGGTAATGGATTGGGCCTCCTAGTCAATCTAGGTCCTTTGGTCGGTCTGAACCGATATGGTATGAACAAGAGGGAATCTAATAAATATATATATATATATATATATTCATCAGAAATACTTCATTTCACCAACTACGATTAAACAATCCAAATCCAAAATTTTAGTGACATTAGAGAGCACAACATTACGCATCTGGTTCAGATGATCATACTCCCACGGCCACACTGCTTTAGTTGGGTGACCAAAAAAATTATTAACAAATGTTTGTCATTTCGATCATCTGGTAATTAATTCTGGGTTTGTATTGAGAATGAATTATGATTAAGTTACCTTGACATTGGATTAACAATAGCACAATACACGTACTAATCATCATGTTCGAGTTGTCATAGATAGCTTGCCATTACTGCCTCTAGCTACGTACCAACAGAAATTGATTATTCTAACAGTAGTAAGCCAAGAAATAATCCCAGGTTCAAAAACAAAATTGAAAAAATAACATCCCTAAATAAAAGTAACTGAGATTACTATGCTTGATTGTGTTCTCTGTGCTGTGTTAACTTGTAGAAAGGGGTTCTAACAAACTGCATAAATTATGTGATCCAAAAAAATCCCATAAAAAATGGATGTCATTTAGATCCTGTAATTTTGGATTTGTACTGAGAATTAATTAACCAGAACTTGACATGTTAAGTCACACATAACAAAAGACTTGACAGATACACCATAAACCATAAACTTACTAACCATCATGTCCACATTTGGTGCTCTAATATCGAGTGGCTACAATACAAAGAACATTCACGACAAATGATCCAAAAATGCAAGTGTTTAATTGGAAATGGTGGTTTATCTAAAATTAAGACTTTGCTTTTTCAATAGCAAGCATATGAGTTATAAAAAACCCCTTCCATAAACGAAAAATAATTGATAGAATCCGCCATAAAAATTCACTAGAACACTTAAATATCCAAATGAAAGTTAATTCCACCACGAAGGTTTTCATTTAGTTCCCAACTTGAATCATACCACAGAAAATAATCAACTAAAAACTGGTCCTGCTCTTACGATGTTGGTACCCAAAATTGGTGCCATTCATATCCAATCTAAGCCACAAGAGTGCTGGCAGTGGTAGATTCACTGCAACGAGAGATAAAATGAAATAAGCACTTCAGGAACGACTAGCGGACGAAAAATGTAGATGTAATCTCAATTGAGGTAGCAGCAGACACAATGCTCTTCATGACGCAAATATGTATAAGTTATCAAAGGAAGATAATTTCTCATACAGAACCGCTGCAGACTCACTTCTGAATTTGAAATATCCCACATATATTTCATTTCCCAAGGAAAATCATTTTAGAAATGTACGAGTTCCTTAAGGACGCATATAAGAGTATTACCTCTCCTAATATAACGACTTCTCCAGATTTTGAATGCCAAGTAAAAAGGCACAATAATTCACAGTAAGCAGAAGTCTTAAAAATTGTTGAAAGGAGGAGCACTAAGGCAGGACCTATCTCCCAAATAGAAAGCAGACATGTATAATAGTAGGCATGACTCTTTGGGTACTAGGCTAACAACAAATACCTCCTACTAATAAACTCCATTATATGACTTTGAGTGAGCCTACTGAAAACCCAATAATTAGTCATATACAGAAGACTAAATGATTCCAAAAAGAAAAGATACTTACTATTTCCACACTGGTGGAAGCTTCTTTGTCTTCTTGTAGTAACGAGCAAGGCGATGGATTCTGCTCTCAACCAGAATCAGTCTAAATTTTGAATCCTTGTCCTTCCTGTTCCTCTCCAAATGCTTCCTAATTGAAACGGCTTTCTTGATGAGGTGGTACAAATCCTCAGGTATTTCAGGAGCAAGACCTAGCCCAACAAAGAAAAAAAGGATAATCACATCATTTACAAATTTTCCCTCAAATATCAAACAAAATAGGGAACAGAAATTAAAAAAAAACATATACCATGAGCCTTCAGTATACGCAATATCTTGCTTCCAGTGACACTCTTCACCTGAGCAATCCCATGAGAATCACGAAGAATAACACCAATTTGAGAGGGTGTCAGACCCTTCTTAGCAAACTTGCAGATGTTCTCCTCAACCTTCAAGACAAAAACCAACATGGTAACTTTAAATCATAATACACAAGACAAAATTGAAAATGTGTTCCACTCCTTTGCATTGGGAATCAAATCTCCAAGAAATATTGGTAGTTAACAGATAACTAAGCAAACATTCACTTATTCAATAAACAGGACGTTTGCGGCATTGTCCATGGCCACAAAGATATGTGTCCAATATCTCCAATATCCATTCATCGTAGCTATAAGGGGAAAACAACATTGATTAAATGAACATGGAACAGAGAAAACAATCTTGAAGTTCTGATTATTCTAAAATGACAAAATTCACTCTAGTAGAACAAAATAAAGAGAGGGTCATTAAGGTAGTCAATGTCACAACAGCAAAGATGCCAACTACAATTACAAGACAGACTTTTAAATTACAAAACTTAGATGCTAACTAGAACACCAATAACCAGTCTCAAGGTTTAATTTGGTGCAGACCGCAAGAAAAATGTTCCAAAATTGAATTAATAAAATCTTTTGCTACACTGAATGGGTACCTTTCAATTCCAAAAGAAAGAAGAGGAGATGCAAACTCTCAAATATCAAAAGCTGCTTTGACTTCTTCTTCTTCGATTTATTTATCATTAATCAAGCCATTCAAAATAGATGAAAGACGGCCAGAGATGGTTGCACTAATAAGGCTCTTTTTGAAGCTAATTGACCAAAGAAGACATATTACAAGATAAAAAACAATCCTTTTACCAGCTTCTTCATTTTTGTTCTTTTTCCCTAAATGATTATGAAATTTGAGCTAAATATTGAAAATCCACTACAACTTCAAATCAACCAAACAAACCATAACAAAACAAATTACTCAATCAAGAGTAAGAGTTAGGGTTTCTCACATCCTGAGTAGAGATCTTCAACCAGCTGGGAGGCGTCCTCTTATAGGGAAGAGCCGAAGCCGATATACCCTTACTGCAAAACAGAAAAAAATGGGTGAAGGTCACGCAAATCAATGGCTCGCGAAAGTATTCACAATGCTCACAGAGCATGTTCAGAGATTAAGGAAAGAGTGTAAACCCTCTGCTATGCATACGCCCCATGGTGACTGCCTTGTCGGCTCCGTGCTACTCCTCACTCTAGTTACTCGCCGATAAACCCTAAAATAGAGAAGAGGCAGGTTGCAAAAGGAAAACCCTTATATCAAATACTGAAAAAAATATGTATATATATATATATATTTTCACCAAAAACAAGTTCATATGCAAATTATCATTTTGGGCCGGCCTACAAGGCCCCAACTTTATACACCTGACTCTTCTCTCCTCCTTATATTTTATCATGCTGCCGCCGCGCAAGACTTCCCTTGTTGATCGTCTTCTCTTCTTTTTCATTTTCTAATATAACTCTACCACCCCTTCGTCTTGACCATCGGTACGCTCTTGTCTTTTATGGTGTATTCTGATTGGTTCCATCGCACGTTCTCTTTTGGTATTGATAATTTTGTTTTTCTGGTTTGTTTTACTTACTGTCTTGTGTTTTCATTTGTACTTTTATTTCAATTTATGGGTTTATTGTGGAAATTTAGCTGATGTCGTTTCTAGATTTAATTCAGAGTTTGAGTGTTGCAATTACCAGGTATTGCAAGAAACTAATTGATTGTTGGACATTATTTCCTAGGGATTCAGTTGAGACATAAGCTTGGGTTTCAATTACTGGTTAACCTTTGATTTTATTCCCTTCGCTCCATTGGCTTGGCTTAGGTGTTGAATCTTATATATTGATGTTATACAGCGGCACTTATATATGGATATGATAAGGGTTCTAATTACGGGCTTACACCATTGGCTTTGTTCCGGTGCTAGTCATATGTTGATATGATTCTGGTGATTTATACACCTGCATTTTCAACTTAATCTGAACTGAGATGTATGTGAATGGCATGTTTGTTTTGTTAATCCTTAAGCATTATGTGTTTGGTTTTGTGGGATGCAGAAGATAATCAACAATGAGTCGAGGAACTGCAGCTGGTCCCAAGGGGAAAAAGAAGGGAGCAACTTTTACCATTGATTGTGGGAAGCCGGTGGAGGACAAGATTATGGACATTGCATCCCTGGAGAAGTTTCTCCAGGAGAGGATCAAGGTTGGAGGGAAGGCCGGTGCACTTGGTGACGTTGTCAGTGTCACCCGTGAAAAGAGCAAGATCACTGTCACCTCTGACAGTAACTTCTCTAAGAGGTGATTTTGTTGATACTTGTAAGACTAATTCGTTGTCGTTAAATTATAGTAATGCATGTGAACTTTTATATGATTGATTTTTAGGGTTTATTAGATGCTTTGTCTTTCTTCCCAGTCCTTGTAACAATGCATGTGGCGTTAGTCAGGATTGATGTATCACAAGCATTGAGTTTTATTTAGTTCTCTTCTGCTTGTTTTGCTTTATCGCAGCATGTAGTTGTTTTCTCTAAAGTATAATAACTGCACATTTTAAATTGAAATCCACATTTACAAATATAGACCTTTTATCGTTTTCCTTACGATTTTGTCTACTGTTCCTAGCTGTAGGGAAGATTATGTGTCATGGTAGACCTGGATTGATCTATTTTGGGTTGCAAATACTGAAATACCAACTGCGAACAAAAAGACCTTGATTTTTACTTGTACTGTACGCTAGTTGGGTGATTTCGTCTCTGTAGGGAAGTTGCTAAAGCTCTTTTCCCAGTACCTTTATTCATTTACTTCAGAGTTCAGACCGGACTCATGTAGCGTTTTTAAGTTTTTATTCTATTTCAACCTTATAAGCGAATCAGAGCCAGTCAATGTCTACTTTTTGTTTAGTTTACAAATATTTTTGTTGTTTTTTGTGGTTCAGGTATTTGAAGTACCTGACAAAGAAGTATCTTAAGAAACACAATGTGCGAGATTGGCTTAGAGTGATCGCTTCCAACAAGGACCGGAATGTTTATGAACTGAGGTATTTCAACATTGCCGAGAATGAAGGGGAGGAGGAAGATTGAGATGCTGAATGATATCTGTCATCTTAGGACCATGTTTACTTATTTACCCGTTTTCTGTGTGGTACTTTGTTAAAATTAATGATGTTTTGAAATTTTGGGTATTCATATATCGGATTATAGAAATCTGTGTTTTTAGGAAGTTCAATTAATTATGCCTAAGGGATTGGATTAGACTAGCTCTAATTTCAAATTTTCCGCACAGCTGTTTTTTTTTTTTTTTTTTTGATTAAGGAGCTCTTCATTAAGAGGGCTGGAGAAAAAACCAGAAACTGAAAACAAGGAGAGAGAAACTCAGCCTACCAACAGGCAAAGGAACAACAATAAAGGAAGAACAAACAGCAGAAAATAAAACGAAAACCCAGGGCTCGCAATAAGACAACACAGAATAGCCCGTCAAGCGAGAACCTGAAAACCAAAATGAAAATTTAGTTAGGACATTGCAGACCATCGCTAGCTAAAACAAACACCAGGGATGATAGGGTTGGTTCAACTAGACCTGGTCGCGCATCTCCCTTTTCATTCATGATGCAAGAGCATCTGCAACCTTGTTTGCACACCTACCAACAGGCAAAGGAACAACAGTAAAGGAAGAACAAACAGAAAAAAACAACGACAACAGAAAATAAAACAAAAACACAGGGCTCGCAATAAGACAACACAGAATAGCCCGTCAAGCTAGAACCTGGAAACCAAAATGAAAATTTAATAAGGACAGGGCAGACCATCGCTAGCTAAAACAAACACCAGGGATGATGGGGTTGGTTCAACTAGACCTGATCACGCATCTTCCTTTTCATCCATGATGCAAGAGCATCTGCAACCTTGTTTGCACACCTAGGCACCCAATTCCAACAATGGGAGAGAAAAGATCCCAGTGAACACCTGATATCAATAAGAAATAGATACTCCCATTTACATCGCTCAATTTTTCCTTTCAAAGCCTTGACCAACACTTGGAAATCAGATTCAAACACAGCTCTAACAAAACCCCGCTCCACAACGAATAAGCATCCCCCCTTAGCAGCATAGGTTTATGCATGATGGCAGAACCAACAGATTTGTTTCCTGCTAAAAAACGACGATCACTATCTCTACAAACCACAGCAAGGCTAGCATAGCCTTGTTAGAAACAGGATCCCAAGAAGCAGCAGTATTAATTTTTACAAAACCAAGAGGGGGAGGGCTCCAAGATAGGTTGCTTGGGGCAGAATAATTACGAGAGACTGCTCCAGGCAGCAGGGAGGTAAAACAAGCATTTAAGTGGTCCCATGGAGCCGTGAGACTTCAGAAATTACCACACCCGGGTTGAAAGACTTGTGATCCATAACAAAGGCACACCTAGCCTTCCAGATAGTCCAGCTAATATAGGCAGCGACCTCAAAGACCCAAGTTGAATCCTCAGAACTGCGATGACCAACATTGACAATAGCCATCAACCAATCATCAAACATAGAAACCCCGATAACATCCACAGAATAAGAGAGAACCCCACCAACCAAACACGGCGAATGGTAGAACACAAAATAAAAAGATGCTCCATGGTTTCAGAGTCAACCCCGCAAATAGGACAGCAAAGGGACGATCCCAGGTGACGTCTAAACAAATTTGCTCTAGTGGGGAGAATACCTTTATTGGCCTTCCAAAGGAATGTACGAACCTTAGGAATTAAATTACTGCCCCAAATGGTCAACCATGTGTCTTTTGGGACCAACCTAGATGAAGATGGGGGAAGATCACACACCGCCAGCCTCCTGTCCTTGACCCACTCATACCCACATTTAACTGAGAGGATTCCCTCCTTCGCTTTTCCTTTTCCTTCCCTCTGTTCCCGACTGTTTTGTGTCACTCCCACTACTTGATTTGATGATTTACTTTTATTTTGGTAAATAAGATCTGATCATTCATGAGCTCAGACGTGTTAGCTTAATTAATGTTATATTTCATGGTGTCATCTTAAGGCTTGTATGGAAAGCGTTGACCCTGGAAAGCTCTTGTATGAGGCAGTTTTACTGAAATTGCTTGGACTAGGGACTCACATCAACCATACCAACGCAAAATCATCACCATCTCCATCTTCTCTCCTCCAAGTAAAGGTCTAAACTTATTTACCAAAACAATTTCTAAGAATCAATTCCAACTCAACTTAAGTTTATAATTTTAAATATGGAAGACATGTACGGATGTACCCAACATAGAAACTATGGTTATGGAAAGAAAAATTAGAAATCTTACTTCACCTAACCTAACTTCTTATTAACCTACATCAATCTTCATTGTACGTTTCTTTCAAATTTCTATTAACATACAAAATTAATATACGTAATTACATAGTTATAAATTTGTGTATCTCATGTCAATTGAAACGAGAAACTATTAGCACAATGATACGAAAGGAAACTGAAATTATATTATACACATTAAATATTACCTTACTCTACACAAAACTCAAACCCGAAATCTCTCGTATAATATATGAAAAGTACATAAATCATAATAATAAGTAACGTTTTATTTTTGAATTTAAATTATATTTCAACATAATTATGATAATCCTTCATACTTCTGAATTCATCGAATCCAATTCAATTCCTTCAAAATTCCCTCAAATCTACCGAAAAGACATCAATTGATTTTTTTTTTCTTATTTTTTACATTTTAAAATACGTGAATCAATTCAAACCCACCCACCCCCTCTCGTATTATTATACTTTTTTCTATCCAGGCCATACGTTTTTTTTATCAACAGAGAAATAGAACTCTGCCCGACAAACTACAATCACAATGGAGATCAACATTACCAACATAAAAACTGAACCGACCACATAAGAACCAAAAATCGAAACACAAAAAACTGAACCAATTTTCCCTTAATAAAATGCTCTTACGTTCGCAAATTCTTTATTTGTCTTCATGGTTTTTGTAACAAATTGTTGGATTCTCCGATGAAGAAACTAACATTAATCAAAACGACCATTTGACTTTGAGAATAATAAATTAAGTTCATATTTCCCAAATGGTTCAATTGCACACTCTATTATCCTAAAGTTGAAGCATTTGGGTAGAGCATGCTACTTCCTTTTTCCGTTCTACACACATCGGCATGCATCCTGCTCTACTCTATATTGATTCTGACAACCCTTTTGCTTCTCCCATCAGAGCTGGTCCGGCCTGCATTCTCTGATCCCATTCCTCTGCCGCCTTGCACTCGCCGGGAAGATGGAAGGAGCCCAACTCCCCAAGATGCCTTTCCCTCCCGTCCTCTGCTACTGGAACCTACATGGTCACGCCACCGATAACTTAGCTATAAAACTGAGTCAAGTAATTGTCAAATAAAAAAGTATCGACTGGATTCCAGACGGTGATGTTCCCTAGGATAGACCCTATATGCCACAAACAAACTAAGATGTGGAACACGGAATTCAGTTTGACACTACTTTTTCCTGCATAACAGGAATTTTAGTTACTCCTTGGAAGAGGTCCCAGTGGCCTCATTACTTCCCACCGGGTAAAAACTGCACCTAACCCTCCTTCCTACTCATCAACCATGGCAATCAGCTGATTTATACTCAATAGACCCCTATTGTGTGGGACTTACGTGTCCATCTTTTTACTATAGTCAACTTATCTCTTCAATGTTCGATTCAACTCTATGGTAGAATATTTCTGTGAATTCTATCATGAAGATATTCCAACGAAAAGAACCTACGAATAAGATTCACGAACACATTTAGTTAAGACTTTCTACTTAAAAAAAAAAAAAGAGCTAAGGCTGCGACCATTGCGTATGACCTTTGATATTGTGAAATATGCAAACATATGGAGAACACAAAGAAAAGTAGAAAGTAGGCAAGTTCTAGGAGAGGGGATGAACTGAACCAGCCTCCCTACCCTGAAAAGAACCTATCCAGTGCTTACCAGCATTACCATGAATATCAAATTCATCTCTCCAGCCCGGAAAGGGCCCCTTGACATTACCAGTCCATGCTTCTTCAAAACCAGGAAGTTCATCTGCAAAATGCATAGCAGCTTCTGTTTAACCATCCACGTATGTGAAAGATAACACGTATTGACCAGCGGCATCTGTTACCAACCTTCATTCAGATTGTGTAAAGTCTGCAACGTATCCACTTTTCCATCTGACTGGAGATTCCTTGTAACAGAATGACCCTATCATAACCAATATAACAATGTCAATGCCAATAATAGAAACATTTAGATTTTATTTATATCATTTCTTGAGGCTTACTTCAAAGAGGTGGGGTAAAGGGATGAATTAAAAATGGCTACAAAATGATGTATGCAATACTAACAAAAGTACAAGGTGAGAACAGGTTGACAGAGGCCAAAAATTCATATACTAAGAAAACAAAAAAGATTCAATTTTATGGTATATGACAAAGCAATAATAGCGCATGATCCAGTCATAAGAAGCTCGAATAAGGATAGTAAAATAGCTAACACACTTAAGGTGGAAATCAACAAGATAACTTCAATCTCTCAGCAAAATAACAAAACAGAAGGGAGCTCGGGGGGCCAACGCATTCCAAACGCTTATCCAGACTTGCACCTAACTATACATCAAAGAGCAGCTCTGGAACCCTTTCTGAGCATCAATTTTCAATCTACTGTTCTTTCCAGTATATGTACAGCTAAAACCATAGCTTGCAGTTTTAAGTGCTATAACCATTGTATTTGAGACGGCCTTCATCAACACCAAAGAAATTATGCCTTAGCATGAAGTCCTCTCGAAATCCTATGTGTTGTTGCTTGACCACATCAATTTTCAATCTACTGTCCTTTCCAGAATATCATGTAGAGCTAAAACTATGGCTTGTGATTGTAAGTGCTATGACCGTTGTATTTGAGACGGCCTACATCAACACCAAGGAAACTATACCTTGTCATGAAGCCCTCTCGAGATCCTATGTGTTGCTTGACCAGTTGTTCTATCTGCCTCTTTGGCATCCTCAAGCATCACCTGATGTACAATTACATCTAAAGTTAACGAATGAATAACAGATGAAATATCCAATCCCAGCAACCATTACTTACACCATCACTGCCCGCACTTCTGGTCCTTGTAGAAGTATAATATGCTCCATCTACACCGCCATATGTGACTCTGCAAGTCTGAACAGAAAAATTCCGCCCCTGGGACTGTGCGCCATCTACCTTATTGCGGTCATTTCTATAAGTCACACCCTCGGTTTTTCCCGCTGCTGGATTCAACATGAGACCATTATTTTCCTTGCTTAAATTAAAAGCTATAATTTAATCTAAATGAGACATGGAAGATCCAATTACCATCCACAACATCATCTGGATGCTCAACAGTTGGCTCTTTATTTGAATCAGTTCGCTTTCCCTTGCCATCTCTCTCATCTCCAGTAACTTTATCTTCCCATTCCTCATTATCAGAATCCAGTTCTTCTACCAATAATTCCTTGTCTCTTCCATTCTCTGGTCTATCACAAGATGTGGCACTTGGACGGAACATGCTATTCTCGAACATGCTACCAAGCGGGCGACTGAAGAAGGGATCGTCAAATGGATCCCTTCCACCAAAGAAGGTAGGAAACATACTTCTACGGGACCCAAAGCCCGGGAAACTATTTCTTAAGTCACGTGACGGAAAGACACCATCTGTCGAATCTCTTTCACTCTGCATACTGCATGTGTTTATCCTTCTGAAAAAAAAAAACCCCAGCACAAATTATTAACCAAATTACAAACTAAACGCAAACAAACGAAGGAAATATGCACAATATTATCCGATAAAATTATCCTTCGTTCCGAAACAGTAAAATCTGTGACTCAAAAAGTACTACAACTAAAATCTAAGTTTTGAAGCAGCAATTTTCTATTTTCTTCTATGATTAATTTCATATCTTTGATAAAGGAATCATTAAACACTTGGAAGGAAAAAGATCAGAACTTAAATCCACTATTTCTTCAATAATCACCTCATCACACCGAAAATAATTAATCAACATCAAACTCTGCTTCACTATGTCATTAAACTCTAATAAACGATCATAAACAAGTCAATAATAAAAAAAATATACTAAAAACCATATGAAAGAAATTGAATAAACTAACCTCGTGAAATTCTGGAAATTATTCTGGAAATTAAAAAAAGAAAAATCTACAAGCTCAACATATCACCAGATGCAGAAAATGTATAATAATAGTTAAATCAGGACAGCAGATTATACACGGACATAATGAAACAGAGAAATATGATTAAGATTTGTTGGGAAGCCGAGAAAATGCGAGAGGAATGAAGGAAATGTCCATTCGTACCTGGTAGAAGGAAATGAAATGAAGTTTCCGTAGATAGCGAAAGAGAAAATCCAGAATGCCTCTCTTTGCTTGGATGGCGGGCTTTATATAGTACCCATCTTTCAGAGAGAACGCGCGCAATAGAATGACACGTGTCCGCCTCCATTGTTCGACGAGATTCTAGAGACAACGATGACTGCATGGTTTGAACACGTAAGCATAAGTCCTCAGGTTGGCACCATGGGCATGGATTCTGGACCCAAATGGCCAATTCAATCCAATATTCCAATTTTTGAGTGTCACATTGCTCAATGCTCATGTGGTGGTAATTACTAATTTAACTCAAATGGTAGAGCGCTCGCTTTGTTCTTCTTTAATTAAAAAAAAAAAAACATTAATATAACAAACATGAACTAAGATACTAATATCTTATTAAAAGATAGTCAAATCTATTTTGATCTTATTATGTTCGGAGTATTATTTTTGTCATGGTTTAAAATGGCGATCGTTTAATCCTCTTAAGTGGTGTCTAGGCGACGTATAGGCGTTAGAAGGTGAAGAACCATCTCGCATTTTGGCTAAACTCCTAAATGGATTTGTTTTTTAATTTTTTTTAAATCTGTAAACTCAACTTAATCCTTATATATATAGTTATATAAGTTATTTTATTTATTAAATATTTAGTTGATAATATAATTATTAATTAAAATAAAGATAATAAAATGAAGAAGATAGAATGTCGTATAATAATAATAATAAAAAATTTACATTTTTGACATGTATGATTCTCAATTTAATTTATTTACCTAAATAATTAATTTTTATTTTAAAATTATTTGATAGTATTCATATTAATTATTTTGTTAATTTGTTAAATTTTGTCTTTAAAAAAAAAAAATCCACCTAAACTCCTACTTAGGCCCTCCAACGTCTAAGCCCTAAATCCCCATCCACTATCCTACGAGCAACTAGTGCCGTTTTTAACATTGATTTTAGTCTTATTTTACTCACAAAAATGGTTAGAATATAAAATATCTCGTTAAAAAAATTGGAAATGTAAAAAAGAACGGTACTGAGATTAAATATAAGAAGGAACTTATCCAATCACTTTAGCTGCAAAATATGTAATGAATTACCCAATCTAATCAGTAATCATATCGACTAAATGAACTCAAAATATCAGTCACTTAATTTCAATGTGTTCGTTGAATTTTTTGAATCATCCACTAATTCGATACTGCTCACCAAACAAGCTGTTAATCCGGTGAAACAGAAGAATAAATTCAGTATGAAATTAGATTAATACATAGCATGCATTATGCATTACATTACATTACAGTTGATTGGTAAGCAAAGCCACTGAGTTTGATTCTGTAATATCAATGAATGTTACAACAAACCTAAAAAAAGGAACATCACATTCTCATCAATCAACACCACCACATGAAAAAGTTAACCATTTCGCTATATCTTACACTCCCCAGTTTATTTCATCACAGCACATTCAACACATAAACAAAACAGTCAGTCATATGCCATTCTAACTATTTCTGCAATGCAAGCCGCAGGCTCTTCTTGATCCGCCTCTTGATAGTAATGCCCCCTCAGTCTGTCGCTCAAACTAGGTATGCTTACAAGATGCCCGTGCGAATGGAAGTTCGAGAATGAATTAGTTGCGAGCCGTTTGATGAGTTACGACTTATGACTGCAAACGGAACTTTTGGTGGATGCTCCTTATCTCTATTGTTACAAGGAAAATTTCTGTATCGCTGCTGACATGTTGAAGATATGGCATTAAAAATCTTGAGAATCAAACTCAGGCTTAGATGGATACTCAAGGCCCTGAAGAGCTGGTATTCGTCGCAAGTCTTCTTCAGAGTAAGCGGGGATGAACCAGTATCGTTTGTCTGTCCCAAACACCTGATAAGCAAATAGTAGAATGCCAGTTGTGAGAGTAATGCCACTACATAAGACATTCAAGACCTCAAATAAACGATGAAGAACAGGCTAATATGCATTCAAAGTTTAAACACTTCGAAATTTCACTTATTTCAGTTTACGGTGTCAAGCAGATTGCATTAGCGTAACTGAAATACAGATTCCAGGCCTAACCTTCCAGAACTCTTAAGAACCGGAAGAAATCATTTGACCAGGCCTCGTATGCATAAAATGTATGCCTGGTTTTGAATAAACGTAAACCAGACTAATGATCATGTTTGATTTACATTGTATCTAGACAAGGATGCGTGCCTAAACATCAAGGCTAGGTCGTCTTCCATACAGAAATGTCCCAATGGGTTAGAATTCTAGAGACCACATATGACAATTACAAATATCAATACATCCAATACAGTAATGTAAGGGGGAAAAAGTTCATGTCAAACACTCAAATCCGGGCAAGACAGAATTTAGCAGATATTCAAATATGGCCGCGATGTATGGAAAAGACGTTGATGATCCTTTTCTTAATCTATAAAAGTTAGTCAACTAGTTAACTAACAATGTTAGATTGCAATGTATGCCATGTAACTATAAGAGCATATATACTATGCAAATTAAGGGCGACCTATTGAATTTATGCATTTAGCTGTCTGCTACATAGAAGATCCTCGTGCTCTAAGGCTTCTTACCTTCAGGACATAGTATCGCTATTACTGTCATGTTTATATAATGTCAAAACCTATTCCTGCTTACATGTTACTTTGAAATTGCGAGTTCAAAACCAATTACAACTCACTCTTGAAAATGCATAATTGTTGGTTAAGTTTAAAAAGATGTACTGAAGATTATAAATGAAATTAATTAATACATCATAATTTTGAACCAACCTGTTCAAAATTCTTTTTCCGACCAAGGTCATACCGCCATTTTGGAGAGGTCTTCTTCTCATATGCCTGATAAGAAAGAATAATCCTTTCAGCATCTAATTCCAAAGTGCACCTATTTTCCCTCTAGGGAAGGTCATTGTATTAAAAATTCAAACAGAAGATACTGCAAGACTAAGGGAATTACTTTAGTCTTAAAAAAGTATAATCCGTAAGTTAGTAGTATAGTGCACCAAGATTTGCCACATCACTAGTTGCCAACACATCGAAACAAAAATGCTTATTCAAAAGTTGATAAACATCAATCTAGGGACCTCCATTAAAATGAGAAATTGCAATCCAAGGAAAGCAGCTTCCTCATATACCAGAGGCCTATATAAGGTGCTTCCTCCAAGGAAAGCAGCTTCCTCATATGCCCTTTGAAGCCTTTAAGATATAAGAATAAGGCAATCCCTAGCTCAAATGTAGAATGCAAAAACCATAGACATGAAAGAACTTACCTCAATGGTTGTGGTATTTGCAGCCACTAATGATATATGCATGATCAGAAACCCCAAAACACTTAACGCAAACGCCAGATTCAAGACTGTAAACAAAAACAGCAACGTTTAATAGTTAAACAGATACCCAAGAACCACATAGGTAAGAAAATAGGTAAATGAGATAATAGTATAATACCAAATGCAAGAAAGGTCGTCGCAAGGGTGCTTGGTGATCCAGGTATTTCTCCATCACTAAAGAATGAAATAAAATGTGGCAGCAATGATAAAGTTACAACACTTGTCTCAAGAAATGTGTAGAACTGCATAGAGATTTAACAAAATAGTGAAATTAGGCAGCTGAAATGTATAAAGTTTATTAGGAACGTTCATGACTAAAACAATCATAATTCATAGATATGTTTACAAGATAAAACATATCAAGTAAAGCATGCACAAGAACTCCTCGTCAAAGTTCTAAAAGGATATTGCGATACAATTCATCATACAGTGGATTAACTAGAGACCCACAAACAAGACTAAAAACAGAATTTCAAGTCATATAACAAGAACCTACTGCCAGTACCATTCCTACTGAGAGCAAAGAACTGACTGAAACAAGAGGAACTGCATGCTGTAACAATGCCATAAGAGTTCCTTGAATTACCTTAATCTTGTAATTCTCTACCAATCTTAAGCTTGCCACTAAATTTGTACTGAACCTAACTGACAGACCTTTAACAGCAATAGCTCGCATGCCCATCCAGCACTTAGTATTACATAATACTTTACTAGAATGTTCCTACTTAACTAAATTACAGATTTAAACTTTAAAGTATAACAAGTTTTTAGCATGGTAAAGCAACAAATTATATCCTGCCATCCAAAGATTTTTAAATAATGTTATCGTTGAGATGTGAGTAAAATGCCTCACATCGGAAAAGCACAACTACAATTTGTGCCCTATATGATCTTGAGCTACTCCCCCATTGCCAATTAGTTTTGGGGTGGGACCTCAACTTCTTACATGGTATCAGAGCGTGGTTATCCCACGTGATAGACTTAACCGTCACACGTGTCACACGTACCCATTCACATCGTCACGTGATAGACTGGTAAATCAGCCTCACGTGAGGGAGCGTGTTGCAAGTCCCAGCCCATACCAACAGAAATTTAATCTTTAAGTTTTGTTCATTAACCAATTTTGGAACTCTCAGCTTAGCATACAGTCTAGAACAATTATCTAATGCTAGGAAAACCCATTACAGAAGCTTACTATTTGCGTTATTCTAATCCACTTATCACATCATCAACACCAGCATTATTATCATCTATGATCTCAAAGAAAAAAAGTTAAAATGCAATTCAAGAAGCCCTTGGAAGAAGGTCTTCAACTCATCAATTAAGCATTCAATGGCCAGGGTATGGAGAAAACAGAATTAAGTATACTCGAAGACATTGCAAATTGAAACCTCAGTCTTTGGAACGAAGTCACTGTCATACATAATCTCCTGTTAAAAGTGTTTCAGCTTAAGCAGTATAAACAAACTTACCAAGAAAAGAAGAAAATACTTGTAGTTTAAGGCCCCAACACAATTAACAACCCATACACAATGGTGATCCATTTTCAGTACGCATCGGCCACCTGAAAGTTGAAACAAAGAATATATGAAACATTTCTCTGATTTAGAGACAAAAGATCATAACAAAGCAAAACAGAACCTTGCAAACAGATACTACAGAAAAAACTTCAGATATTGTGTGACTCACAAACTGAGCAGTGATGGCAACGAGGTGGTTTCAGCTGGTTGCATTTCCGGCAATACCGGATTCTTTGATTAGAGGGGTCTGGCTGCAAAACACTAAAATCTGACCCAGTCAACGGGTCAGCCTCCCCCCTCTCTTCATCAACAGCAGGCCTCCAGTTAGGCGGCACACTGCCCGGATCCGTCAAAACAACAGAAAAGTAACTCCATAATAGCATGACCAACTGCACAGTAATAACAAGTTCTCCACTTTTAGCCATTATTCTCTTATACACTTAATCGGACACCATATTTTGACCCCTTTGAGCTAAAAGTACATGAACAAATTGTCCAATTCTAATTACCCAGAACGGTGAAAGATTTCAAGAAACCATAACTACAAAAAAACCTCCACAAGCTCGTGTGGTTGAAGAACGCAACGAAAAAAAGGCAGGATTTTTAATTTACAGCAAGCTGAAACATGGCAATTATAGAACTGAAAGGCACAGATTCTAGAACCCGAAAACTGTAAACAAGAAAACCCATCAAACTTCACAACAGAATTGTTAAAGAAAATAAAAAATTACGAGCTTTTCGAAGGCTTACCAAGCAGTGAAACAAGATCAAAACAACAAGAGCAATGATAGAGTCAAGGCCACCGTTGTACAAAGCCGGGCCATAATTAGTCAAGACGACAGTGTAATAGGTGACACCAACGACCCCAAGAACAAGGAGGATCATGACTGAGCCCAGACCTCGCAGAGCTGTGCAGAACTTGAAGACGTTCCAGGCCATGGTAACTCCAGATCTATGCATAATATTACTCAAATATACAGAAACGCACACAGAAAACACCCTCTCTTTTTTCCTCTGATTGATTTCTCAGAGCTGAGGGTGATCTAGGGTTTATGCTTCAGCTGTTAGGTTGGAGGTGCGAGCTCACAGAGATGTAAAACAGAGTGGGAAACAGTGATTTGAAAAACAGAGAAGTATTTTTTCCGAAATTTTATTTGCTCTGTTTTCAGCTTCTTTATATGTTTTGGAACCGAATTTAATGGAAATAAAGGGTTTATAGGGGGATTCCAGGTGGGATGCTAAATTGGAATCATCTTACCAGATGAGGTTTTCTCTTCTTGTTTTTTCCTATGTTTTATTATCTTTTTTTTTTTTGTTTTCGGTGAGACAAA